>CM057004.1:58527863-59727863 GCA_029891345.1 Dryococelus australis
TGTGCTCTCCAGCTAAGAAGACCTCTGGTTGGCAATAATCGTACGGTAGCCAGGTGTAGGTGACCTGGTCCTAAGCTAATTGGGGAAGTGAAATACAAACTGTCGAAAATTACTTAATACAAACATAACGTTAAGGGGGTGTCTGAAGAGACAAAGAAGTTATGTATGGTATGTCTCATAGCTACAGAAAGCTTCTGGTAGCAATTGATGATTGGCCTCGCTGGAGCGTCTGGTAGCGGTGCTGCAGAGCTCAAACGGCGATGTTAAGGATGGCCGCTTATAGTGGCTGCTGAAGACTGTTCAGTCGCTGGCGACAGCCTCTGGAAGGATGTAGCAGTAGTAGTAGGCTCCAACACCCATGTGCTCGGAGGAGACTGCAGGAACAACTGGCGAGATCCACCACGCACTGACTTATATAGCAGGGTAGCGTGTGGCACGATGGCCACAGGGGAAGGTATGTGACGTCCCTCAGGTACGAGGCCGGAGTGGAGGTATTACCCTCTTATTATTTCTCGACCTTCATGTATCTTCTGTGATACTCGTGCATGGCCCTAGGCGGTTGATGGCTTGTAGGCTCTCAGCTCTGAGGAGGTGGGAGGTGGTGGGAGGAGGGGGATGTGAAGCGCCGCTGTCTTTCGCAACCCCCTGTATCCACGTGTCCGGCTGCCCTCCAGAATTGTGGCAGAGTATTTCTTCCGTGTATGAGATTGCGTGGGGTTTGAATCTCACATGTTTAGAAGTAGTACACTAAGGTTGCAGTGCGATGAGTCGTAATCATTGTAGATAAATGATATAAGCAACATGCATCAATTTAAACAATAAATTTTGTAAGTATAATAAATATTTTAAATTATATCTTTTAGTTCCGAGTACTATTTTCTTCCAAAACCATCATCAAAATAGCCAATCTACCAACACGGATCCCGCAGCAGTTCATCAGCTGATACACTACTGTACGAGCGAGAGCATTTACTGTTTACATATTGTATAGGTTGGTCACATTGTCTGTCAGATTTTACCCCATTCATATGAAATGGACAATACTAGGGCCTGGCCCTTGGAACACAGTCTGTCCTGTCCCTTCACCACTCTGCCTGGTGCCATAGGAACCATCAGCTCTCCTGGACTTCACTGCGCTCTTGGTGCCAAAGATTCCTTCATCTCCCGTCTTCAAACACGTACACACTTCCAGCCCCTTCAGGGCAACACTTTAGCGTAGCCAAGTTTATGTTATATATTCATAGCACTTTGTCTACTTACCTGTTAGCCTAGGAACAGGTCGCCTTCACCTGCCAATGCATAGTCAGCCTCCGTTAAGCTCCCGTTGAAAGGAGGTAGTTCTACACCACCTTCTTTATTTCCTTTGAAGTAATAAACAAGCTTTTTATTCCACTTAAGGGTATCTTTCCCGTAACATTAGTACCCTTCCTTGTAGACATCAGGTCCGTCAGAGGGACAGCAAGTGACCGGGAAATTTTCTCAAATCACCAAATACATTGGTAGAGTACATATAAGCATACGGGATGGCCAACCTTTCTGTGGACCACAGTGTACAGAAAGGTAGGGCCCCGACACTAGGTACTCCTCCTCTTGGGTTTAACTTGTTGGCTTAGTGTTTACTCCTTCCACCACGCTTGTGGTGCTGGAAGTAAAGTAAAACCTTCATTAAGTAAGAAGTTTTCTGTTACGAAGTTTACCTGCTTAGTAAGCTTTAAAAAGTTTGAACTTTGTCGATTACAAATACGTAATTTTACCCTTTTACGAAGTTTTCCTGCTTAATAAGCACAAATTTTTCAGTATTTTTTCTGAAACTTCTTACCAGGGTTTCACTACATTTCCCAGGGTTGAGGAGACTCGTCCTCAGGAGGAACTCACCCACGTATTGGGACCATCAGACGGTGAGACTCGAATCTGCATATCTACAACACTTCTTGTACTGGGTACTGAGATAGAAATACCACATTGGGTTGGTGGAGACTGTACGTGGAAGTACACCTGAGTAGGACCACAGCGTTACCTGCTCCACCTCCGCGAGGTCTGATCGTAGATACTCTTTCCTCATTCCCTTCCCCTGTCGTAGTGGTATCCATAAGACGGTTAAAAAGGGCTGAACCTATCTGTAAGTACTAGCACGAGCTTAGCCCCATCACAACTGGAATCGAGCACCTCAGTCCCCGGGAGAAAATGCAAGCCTTTGACTAGACCAGTCTTGCTGGCCTATGAACCAGTTCTCTTCATACCACCCACCAGAGTCGACGGCACAACACACCCAGTTTTCCTGGCCTACCTCGCCGGGAAGAGACACATCTCTTACCCTAGCTAACATGTAGTTTTGGTTAACCCCTATCGGTCAGCCAACCCCGACGTCAAACGGTACCTGAGACTGCCCATTGACCAGCACACCAGAATCAGGGGCCAACCTGACCGCTCCGTAGTCTGAACGACAACAGGTCCAGTAGCTTATGAAGGTCAAGCATCGCCCAGGTAACCCCATGAGAGTGGTCCCGCCGAAGCAGAAAGTAGTAGTAGCCAACACAGACTTTGTGCCCTGCCAAAAGGCCACATGGCCAGTCTTGTATTCTGGATGTGCCCCAGTACCACCCAAGGACTAGAGTAACTGCGTCACCCCAGGTGCATCTTGCAAAAATCAAAATCACTTGGCATTGTGACGTACCCTAGCTGCCCACAGGATGTCACGCATCATGTTGTTACTCGAAACCCCATCAATATACTCAACTGTAAAATTTTTAACTGTACAACAACCTGGAATGGTTGGACTAGGGATGGACAGATAGCTATTCCTAAACCAATGCATAGGCCGATAAACCCAAAATCGGCATATGTTACAATCGGCCATGGTCCAACCAAATTATTTTATCAACACAAATTGATTAACTATCATGGCAATAACTGTAATTTGGTTATCTTATGTGTCATGTTTACACGAACAAAGTGATTTTATTTTTGCAAGTGAAAAACTATTTTCTTTATTTTATTTTGATATTTTGGTAACACATGACTGGAAATTACATAACGGATACAGATATGGATAGCTGCTGCTACACATTTAACTTGTATATAAGCCATACCTGGTGAAATTTGTGGGGGGGGGGGGGGGGGGGGATGTAATTAAAAATATAATGCTGGCATCTGCTTTTGAAGTAGTTAAAAGTTCATTTGTAAACCAAAATTTTTGCTCTAATATTTAATGATACAAGTTTTCTATTGGATAAACATCAACAAAAAAATTGCAAAACAAACACAACCATATATTGATCTATTGCTTGCTGACACAATTGAGAAAATGTGCCGGATAGCAAAGCACCTCAGCATACTGATGTATGAATTATCAAAACTATATTTCTACATTTCTAAATGTTGGTCCAATAGTTAGGTTTTATTTTCTTTTAAATTATTACAATAAATAAATTTATTTCAAGTAGTTTGTGATTGGCTGGACGCAAGACAAGTAGAATTCACAGTGAACCACGTACGTATTTCCTTTATTGACACGTACATGTTGTATGTGAATGTGAAATGCGTTTATGATTTACACGAATGTCAAAGATGTACATGTATTACGTGAACGTCAAACATGTACAAGTTTTACATGAATGTCAAACACGTATAAATTTTACATGACTGTTAAAAATGTACATACATATTTTTCCGAATGTCACAAACATGTACACGTTTCATGAAAACATCAAACAAGTACACGTTTTGTGCGAACATCAAACACGTATACATTTTTCATCATGAACAAAACACTACCATGAATGTTGGTCATCCAAGCAGCTGAGCGCACGTAGCACTAAATAAAAGCTCACTATTGAGGTCATGCTACAATTTTAAATGCATCAGTGAACTTAAATTACATAGTTTTCTTCTCTATTTGTAGTGGATTGGTACTACTATGGGATGTACCGGAGTGAAGATTTTACACAGTTTGTAAAGAATTTTTACCACATTTCCAGTTAGCTTGATCCAGTTTTTGAATATGCAATTTAAAATATTAGACACTTTTTCTTTTTTCTTTTTTTTTTCTTTTTCAATTTACTGGTGGTTACTGGAACAAGAGAGATTTTTATTTGTAAGACAAAATAAATTTCTTGGACATAACTACATACCTATCATTCTTTTTTACGTGGTTGTTTATATTGATGGCTAGGACTACATATGTTTTCAACAAATAAATTTTAAATGTTGCACGTCAGTAAGAATACTCAGTGTACATTCTGTGTCTATATTAAAAACTGAGAAGTGCAAACGTGTTAGTAAAAACTATAATTACATCTGTCATACTTCCTGGGAAAAAAAAATCACAATTTCTCTGAGCATCTAGCACAAATAGTGGATGCGTTAACTTAGTTGGACTTGGCGGAAGAAAAGAAAAGAAAAAAAACCCTCCAATCTATATACTTATTTACAGGCCAATATTTAATCTGATATGGAAGCAGAAAGAAAAAAGTAATTTTGGGAGTACAGTACACTCCCATTTATTTGTGCTTCGCTTAACCAGTTTTCAGCTTATCAGTGCGGCTTTTGTCTTTCTTCAAAGTCTATTGTAACTTCTGCGGCAAGACGATACTGTAACATGTATCATGTCGTTTAACAAGCAGGCGTACCAAGTACGTCAATCGCTGTGCCGCATAAGCTGATGTTTATCTTTTTAAACTGTCAGCCTGTCACAGAGACCTGCGCGAATCATCCATTTCCGCCTGGTGAAGCGCATATCTGATCGCCTGGAGGCAGTGTCGGAAATGGCAGATTTTGTTAACAAAATGATCACGTGACCCGATTTTGTATAAGAAATGGTGCAGTATTCTGTAATTTGGTATTTCATATTCTGTATTTTGTGGATGTTAGCAATAATACAAAATTACAAAGTGATATGTTATTTTTTACCTTTAAAACACATGCATGAATGCATAAATAAAATGTTTAAAAAAATTTTTTTTCCATAAAATACAATAGGCATGTTTTAAAAAGCAATAGAGTGTTGTGCTTTGTTTATATATTTTGCAACAAATTTTTTTGAAGTCGTTATTGCATAATTTATTATTTTTCCATTTATTAACATATTCAAGCATTCCAGTAATGATAATTGTAGAAATATTAGGTCTGTTTTGAGCAAAAAATTAGGTAGAAATATTTTTCACTGCTAACATATAAATGTGTTGCCGCGAGTGCTAAATAAGACTGTGAAAGTGAAACTTATGAAAGTTAGAAAAAAATTTTTGAGCATGGTGTATTATAAACAAAAACATCAATCCTGGTGCAAAATAAAAAAAAATTAAAGACTTTTTCAAGAAAGGCTGTATTTAACTTTTCTTACACTTTTTTCATATCAAGTGTTTAAATGTTTACATAAAAACTTAACATTTATAATTTTGGAACTTTTGTGTGTGAGAGATTCGGTCAAATTTAAATAATCTCCTAGTAGCAGGGATTTACTATATTGTTTAAAAGCCAGGTGGCCTCATTTGAAGTCCCATTACAGTCTCTTGCATGGCATTCTAAACTTTCAACTAACTCTGCCATCTAAAGGATGGGTCTGAGTGACTCACAATGAGAAAGCGACACACACAAAACATGCACTGCTTATCTATTACTCCATGTAGCCGGCCCAACGCGCTCACCTGGTGCTGGCACAGACTGTGTATACTCGATGCGCAGTGAATTACACTATACTCGGTGCAAGATAAATATCTGTTTAAGTATTGTGTGCTTTAAATCCTACACATACAACACGTGATTTGTGCTTGCTTTAAAATATATAATAGGTACTTTGTTTTATCACAATTTTCATAGCCAATATCAATGTTTTTTATACAAATTTGCTTATTCACATTTTCTCTGGTCCTGATTAACATGGTTAATCGAGAGTTTACTGTATTTAACGTTCAACAAAATGCTTCCCATAAAGCCATTTGCAAACTGTGTAAAGTTCACATTTACCAAGGTGGTAAAAGTTTCTTGAAGCCACATAAAAAATTACAAATGAAATTATTCTTATCTGCGGGATTGGCCATAAAGTATCAGCATCTGTAATATCTGCAAAAATGGGGTCTAGACCCATCTCTAGTTGTGACTTCATCTTGCTGTTAAACGCTCAAGGCTAACCTGAATAAAAGGACTAGCAAGTCGCAAAGAACATGCAACGAATCCTTGTTGTATGTACAAAACGTAATCGTAGAGATTGTGGATCATGTCAGGGCATTTTTCAAACTTCTTTTATTTTTCATCAGTATGATAGGAAATCATAACTGCAGCCAATCCTTTTCCCAGTCTCATCTCCCCTATTATGTAAGTATTTTACTGTTTACTTTACCAAATCTTTAATATAAAGGAGTGATGAAACAACAACATTCACATAAAAATAACCAAATCATACACTACACCATACCATTTCAGCAACAGTCTTCATGCTGTGTACACTGGAGAGCACACAGTGCAACACAACTTTCTGCATCTTGCAGCGGGACAAAACATCAGCAATGTAGCATGCAAATCCTTTCCCGCTGTCCCGCACAATCAGGATAAGCTCTGAGCAAATCAACATCAGCAGTTCTGTGCTAGCCAACTGGACCTGTACATGATAAAGTACACTTGCTGCAGAAAAAATTAAAAAGATAGCAATGGTTTAGCAGCTTTTAATGTATCTTTAATAACTAAAACCTGTATGTAAAATATAGCTTTTAATGTATCTTTAATAACTAAAACCTGTAACTAAAATATTAATTATTTTTAAGTCCTGCCATATTAAAATTAAACAAACCAAGCATGTTATTACAATATGCAAGTTTCTATACTTAAAAGTTAAAGTAAATAATATAAGCATTTTTATGAAATAATATACATAGACTAAAAAAATCCTTGGATAACAAAGATGGCTGAAAAAAATTAATTCTGAAAGTTAGCAGAGAATGAAGCTGGTAAAATTTCTCCCTGTTAAGAGCTGGCCCACAGGCAGACCACGGAAATCCTGCCACCAGGCAAAAGAAGGTTTGGTTGGTGCTTAACATCAAGGTCTTGAGTGCTGGTAAGGGTTAAATGGGGTAAAGATGGGCAGTGACATAATGGAAGGGCAGAGGAAACAGGAACACCCTGAGAAAAACAGCTGCCTAACTGCAACATCCATCATGTTTTCCACTTATGAAAATCTGTGTGACCCCGTCGGGAATCAAACCCAGTTCGCCTTAGTGGTAGGTAGCGATTAATCCGACTACTAAGCCAACGTGGTCACCAGACAAAGGAAGGCAGGCAGTAAAAGTCTATGTAGTCTATTTAGGTTTCATTGGACGTTTTGAAATGAACCTTTGAAAAATCACCCAAGGAGTAACATGTCAACCTGTGTTTCAAATAACTTCTATAATACAAATATATAACACTGTGATTAAATTTAAAGTATTGTATTCTTGAATAAATAAACTTTAACTCACTAACTCCTATAACTTGTAAAATTTGTTTTGATTAAATACAAATTAAAAACAATGAAAGCAGTGATGTGTTGGCAATGAATAGTAAAAAACAGTTCAAAGTTAAAATATTGTTTTAACTTGGTTTTTGATATGACAGTCGTAAATTAAACGTTGCCTATTGATATATTTAAATTTTTAAGTTGCACTGAAGCAAACATATTTCATTGTACAGTTAAAACTATCAGCACAAATTATAATGCATAGGCTCTAGTGATATGCTGTTATTTTTTTGATCCGATGAAAAAACTTGTATACTAAGGAGGAGCGGAGCTTGTCACTCTCTCTCTCGTTTTTCTCTCAGGAAGTTTCACACCACTAGCAGTAGCAGGAAAATTATATATGTTTTAAATTTTAGCATATTTCATAGTTTTTACAGCAAAAATATTGATTTTTGAAATTTAAATTTATAACTGAAACAAGATTTTTGTTTTAAATACTTATTATAATATAATATTCAGATATAATGGCAAGATGATTACAAATCCGAAGTTCGCAGAAGTGGCAAATGGCGACGTGAAATGATACGGAAAGAAGCATTAATTTCTCTTCTTGTGAAAACCACTTAAAATTACCACATTAAGTTTGTAGATAATGCGTTTTGTAAACCTAATTACACAATTTACGATGATGTGATAAATCAGTTTTTTCATGCCAAGAAAAAATATACTGTAATGTGCATCGTGATCACTGTGTGTAAAAGAGTATTGTTGTTGCCTTTACGTTACACCTCGCCAGTGTGTGTGTAAATGCAAAATATTGGACGTGCTAAATTTATATGTTTTAATTGTGAACAGTGACGTGCGATGTCTTTTCAACCAATTTAAATCAACTTCTACTCATAAGTGTGAACCGCTCTGCCACACCGCAACTGAGTTTGACTGACAGTACAATATTCCAGATGCCAAAAAATTGTACTGTTTACCCTACGGTAACTGGCTGAGCTACCAAGATAATGCTTCAAGGTCACCTATACTATAGCGAGCCAAGGGATGGCACTGAATTATGCAGCAGCTGGAACTTCGGCTGGCCCATGACATGACATGCTCAGACGATGTCATGCCACCACCCCCTTCACCTTGACAAGGGCGAGCGGAGAGAGTATAAATTAATACAAATGCATGGCCCTTGGAACACCAGTCTGTTCTGTTCCTTCACCATGCTCTAGAGTGCTGAATGAACCATCACCTCTCGCCTGGTTTTCACCGCACTCTTGGTGCCAAAGATCCAAAAGTAACCATTAACCTTTGCCTGATCTTCACAGTACTCCTGGTGACCGAGAGCATCAAGATAGGAGGTAGTACACACCACCGTGTTTATTTAATTACATAAAAAAACACGTTTTTACTCCACTTACAATATTATTCCCGTAGTTATTGTACCTTTTCCTGGTAAACACCAGGTTGACGTGTGACCGGATAGGTTAATAGTCACGACAGTTGAGGATTTTGTCTGCTAGACCAAAAGCGGGGTGATTGAGTTCTGACCTGCACCGTGGCTGCGGTTCCACAAGTGAGATTCATTTATCCAGAAGTGGATGTTATCCCAACTTAACCTCGCTTCCGTACTGGTCAACAATCCTCTTACCACAGGATGGCACAACAGGTGAATGTATACGCCCAAAGAAACTAATAATACCACAACCAGAGCAGTCGATACTGACTCATGCCTAAGTTGGGCGGCGCGGTTCCGATCCACCTGCATTTCCGGTGTAGGTTGAGGAAGTGCACTCAACTGTCTGGTGGCAAGAAGCGCTATGTGTCGCTTCCTACGCCTGCAGCCGTGCCTTTGGCTGAAAGGCATTAAGTCTCCACTCACAGGTTACTGGGTACACCTTGACTCGAATATTGAACACAAGTTATAGTGTAAGTCCGGTTTTGGCTTGCTGACCAGGCTCTGTAAAGTCTCCACTGATCCCCCACGCTATGCGGGTTGATCAGAGATATGGAGCTGTTTGGGTTACCAATGCCACCACTGGATGTGTGTCCACACAGGAATGGACAGCAGATCTAAAGCCACAGTATATCCCGGCACTGGAAGCAGTGCTGTGGTAGTTTGGGAAGCAACAGATGGCTGTCTAATGGGTGTGTGAAAATATGACTGACACCTGAAGGGTGCCCATAGCTGAAGTTAATTCGGTAGTTATAAATTCTCCGGTCCTCGTCAAAGGTGTACGTAGCAACCTGTATCTAGCAGATAAACAGACAGATACTCTAATAAAGAAAAGCTGAGAAGTAGGAAACCACAGTATGTTTATTGAAGTCTTAATAAACATGTGACGCATGCTACCTCCCCCAAGCAATTAAGTGCTCAAGGTTACTACGCTGGCCAGGTGTAGACGACCTGGTTCTAATGGAGAATGGGAAAGAAAGAGCTTACGGAGAAAAATATATAAAGCTACCAAAGTAACTACAGAAGATGTCTTGAGGAGATAAAGTGAATTTAAGATGTTGGTAAGCGTGTTCACTGGCTGTCGTGTTGACTGGTCGTAGACGGTGAAGTAGCCACAGTGGGCGTACTCAATGCTTCGGAGATCTCGGGCGGTCCCAGCACTGGTAGCAGTGCTGTGGGATAACGCGAGAGACGGAACGGCAGCATCCGGAATTATATAGTGGAAGCTTGTAGGCTGCCGGTGCGGGGTGCTGGGAAGGCGTGACGTCCTCCTACCCTGGTTGGTGTGGGAATACTCTGGTCAGTGATTCTGCTTCGTGCCTTGTCCGAGGCGTTCGGCCTTGCCCGAATCTGGGTAGCTTGTAGGCTCCTAGGTTGGACGAGGGGGGTTGGGGGATGTGCCTGCAGGGTTGCAGGGGGGTAGGGGGTGTGCCTGCATGGTTGCTTGTTGGGGGGGGAGGGAGGGGTGCCTGCAGGGTTACGTATACTCCAGGTGAGAAGGAATCGCTAATAGTTCCTGCTGCATGTAGGGTAGACAGGGTGTTGCTCACTTCTGTAGTGGTGGAACAGGTACTCTAGGCGTTGAGTCCTAATCGTATTAGATTAGTTGTATAAGCGGCACGCGTCAAGGTCCACCAAGGGATAGAAGGAGACAGCGGAGTAATTCTAACCCATTTTCCAAACCTATTGAGGGACTGAGAGTTTCCCTTCAGGAAACTTGTACGTCATAAACACACTCATTCTACGGCAATCATTCTGTAAACCCCGGTGTATAGAATGGTAGAGCCACAACCACTAGGAATACAACCCTCTCAAGGCTAGATAGTCAGTTCAGGTTATATTCCGTCCACCATGCTACAGGTGCCAGAGGGAGTATCTGCCTGGATCTGAGTGCCTGACCCCTTGCGTACCACACCCACGTAGTGTGATCGTTAGCCACTGTGAAACCTAACACTCAGTGTCCACCGTGCTTCTGGTGCCGGATGCTGGGATAGGGGGCAGCCTTGGTCTGTCGATTAAGGTGCGTGGAAGTACACTTAGATAGGGACTAAATATCGTCTGGTCCACCTTCGTGGGGCTGGTAATAGATATCTTATCATTATGCACTACTCCCATCGCTGTGATATTCAAAAGGGGGATAAAAAGACTGCTACAACCTCTAAGTATAAGCTATTCAGTGTGATTAATAAACACAGTGTATACTTTTCACCACTTTCAAAAGATAAAGTCTGAAGCTACAATAAAATGTATTTATTAGTGATTAATGCCTGTTAGAAAGGCCATAAAAAGTGCTCACTTTACTGTGAATAGCCTATACAAATATGACTCAAAGCCACCCGACTGTACTTGCCAGTCTCAGTCCCTGGGAAAGAGATCAAGCCGCCCATCGCCTGGAAAGGCCGGCCCCTCCAGTTCCCTTACCAGATTTATTTAAACCACCAGTCCAACTCATAGGGGTTACTCACCTCTTGTTTCTAACCTATCTAAGTCGTAAAGAAGTCTCTTACGGTATAACAAACCCATGGATTAGAGGACACCAGCTCGCTGAGTCAACCCAGGTGACTAACAGTGCTGACAACCACCTACCCACCACCTATCCACCTGCGCACCAGGTCTCAGTATAAGCTCGAGCACATCACCTCCAGTGCTGCAGCAGGTCCAGCAGCCTTCACAGGCCACCAGTTGTCCAGGTATACAAGTGAGAGTGGTTCCTCCTAGACGTAAGATTGTGCTTGCCGTCCCCAACTTTGTGCCCAGCTGGAAAGCCACACGACCAGTCCTCTATACTGGCCGGGTTCCTGTTCCACGATGTAATTAAGAGTTCAAACTCACCCCGGTGTGTCTTGACCTCACACCCACCAAAACACTTGGGCCATGATGTGCCTCCTTACTCAATATGACGTCACGTGTCAACTGTGTTTATGAAGAAATAAATTTTTTGAACGTTGCATCAGTTTATTTAACACAACATTGTAACATTTCCTTAGGTGTATGAAACACAACTGTTAGAGGTCTGGAAATTTCCCAAGTGCAAAATAACCGCGATAAAATGAGAAAAGTTGCACTATTCACTATAAAATTTTAAATTCTTATGATTTAGCGATAAATGTGAAAAACTTCTGTAAATGCACTAAATTCTTCACATTATACAAATTTTCTGTTATAAATGTTTTGTGGGGGAGAAATTAAGTCAGAATTTATTGAGCTTGTATGGAATCGTGACTTAACGCATTCATTAATGTTAATATTTTTATAACGCGCCTAAAATGATAACTTAAATATCCATTAAAGTGAAACGAAAACCCATAGTATTGCATAGGCAAATTCCAACCAGCAAGCAGCATTGCTTTTGACTACAACAACACTACATCGTTTACATCAATGGTACATATTGATGCACTCTCTCTTTCTCTCTCTAGATCTCGTTCCGTGTACGTACCCTTCCCTCCCGGTCCCAGTCATATGCCTACGCCTAGCCTAGGCTACCTTTTTCTATTTGGGGGAAGTTTTTTCTTCTTCCCAGCTGGTTAAATAGGGCTAGGCGGGTTGGGTATGTTGGATTTAAGTGATGATTCCCTCCAAGATGTTAGTTTACTGCCCGTCAGCGGTGTAATAGACTTGGATTGAAAGTTTGCTCGCCGGGTTGCGGATCTGCCCCCGTTGGGGGATTTAGTGGGGCACCGGTTGGTTGAAGAACTCGGTAATGCTGGAGAGGAATCAAATCCCAGGGTGAGTCTGATTATGTACGATTCCCTTCCAGGGAGTTTGATATTACTTACCATAAAGGCAGTCGAAAAGCGTGATGCCAGCTGTCACTAGTAAAATCGAAGTTAATTAAATAAATGAGAATGGGAGTAGAATGAGTTGGGGATGAACCACTTATTTCCCAGGGTCGCAACCTAGTCTGCTTCCATTACGCTTCCGTGGCGTTTGTATGGGGTGGGCCTGGTTGGCTTACGTGATGGGATGAAATCAAGTTCAGCGGTTAACACCTTGTGGTTACGTATCGGTTTAGGGGGAATTACAATATTCAGAACCTTCCCTGCAGCAGTACTGATTTGACAAGTAGTGGGAGGTGCTCGGTTAACTGGACACAGCTATGGGATCAGTTTTGCTACTGGCTCGGGCACTGGAGGAACTAAATACGTAACGTAAACCAGCTCTGGCCACAGCCAGCAAATTTCAAATAATGATTTTAAATAGGAATTGCAGTTCTCATCAACCAGAGGTAGTTCCCTGACCAGTTTTTTTGACCTCTCAACTAGATGTGTTAGAGGTGGCTTAAGTTCACTGGGGGGCTCAACGGATGTCACAACAGTGGGTTGAATTAACCCTCTTTGAAGTGCCCGTAGGGCTGGACATCTCATCTGGCTTTGCCATCCACCTCCTTTCTTAGGCAATGGATCAGTGAATAATAAAATATTAATATAACACTTAGTTTAATTAGCTCGTAATTCCACAGAGAATTATGAGACGTACTCGCAATCTAGCTGGTGCACAAAAGCCCTCCTGAGTGTAGTCTTGTACAGACACCCCCAGGTAATGAGCGTGATTAATTGGCAGACTGGATAGGAGTGTGTCTTCGGGCAGTCTTGGGTGTACCGAACGCACCTCGGGAGTCCCGGTCTTATTCAGATGCAATTTAGTCTTTTTCAGGCTTCAGGAACTAGGGGTTCAACTCACTTGTGACTGGTCCGTACAGGTCGCTGGTTTGCAAAAATTGAGCTGCAAATAAATTTTGCACTTAAAATTCACACTTGTTTAGACAAAGTGATGAGGGAAATGAAATGATTATCTCACCAGTAACTATGGCCTTAAAAGTGCTCACTTAACTGTGAACAGCTTATAGAATAAAAATTGGTGCTAAATTCAACGTTTTCAGGATGCAAATTCATTATAAAAAAAAAAAAACGTGCGCGCGCGCACACACACACGCACACGCACACACACAGATATATACATACATTTTATATATATATATATATATATATATATATATATATATATATATATATATATATATATATATATATATATTATATATATATATATATCCCACTGTTGTTTAGAGCTCCAATTTAGACCATATTCTCAGTTTAAAACAGTACTACATGAAGTTTGTGTTTCGAAATGGCAAATTTACAGATAAGATAAGTGTTTCAAAAGTTTCAGTACAAATTTGTGAAACTATGACAACCATTTTGGCTATACTATACTAACACAGGACTCTTTTGATCTTTACATAATGTACACAATACCATATTGCAGAGTTTGTATTGTTTTCAAAGCCAGCTATCCACAAATTGTGATGGAAATAATAGAAATAATTATTATATATGGCTATAATACATAAAATGTTATGCTCACATCTCTAGAAATAAATAGCTATTTATTTGCTATTAATATTAAGTATATCAGTAAAACTGAACTCATAAAATAAAGCATACACACAATGTTTCTTCCAAATGTAATTTTCAACATACCCAAAAAAAATTTATACAGACCTGCCTGTTACCTGAAATCTCATCTTGGGTTAGCCTCATCTGTCCCAGGTTAGGGTAGAAGCTACGTGCGAAGTACAGGCAGATCAATATCAAAACTTCAAGGTACATACTGCTCCTGCACATAAAATGAAAAAAACACAATTACAGAACACAAATTCAAAAACACTTATTTAATGACCTTCCAGTCACATACATACTGCATTTACCTGAAAATAATGTGACAATTTTTACAAAATGTACCAAAATTACAGGCAGACATTGGATTTAATTGCAAACTTATTTCTAGTTATTCTGAAAATGTTGTTGACTTGCTATTAACGAGTCTGCTGCTGTCAAAGTAATGATGACGGCTGGAGCAAAACAGCACAACGTGAACTAACAGTCTGCAGGCCGTAGTTTGATTAATTTTTGTAACATCCAAATCAACACATGTTCTATGGTCTTTGTTTATTCTATGGTCTTCTTTGTTTACGCTGCATATTTTTCACATACATATTGTTTTCGGACGCAATAAAACAGCAACATTGTGAAAGAGTACTATTTTTTCTTTCAATTTGTAAAATGGGAAATATCGAGAAGTGGGGCACCACATAAAAAACTACGTTTAAAGAAGGATTTGGGCACAGCTACGATATTATCTTCAAAATTCCTGTGGCCAATTATGTACATGTAAAAACTGTCAAGCTGCTCAGTAATACAGCACGAAGGAAAGCAACCTTTGTAATTGGAGAATTGGAGAGGAGATCTGAATTGTCTGGAAAACGCAATTAGTCTGTGGAAAGCATTTAAGAGGACAAAGAAAGGGCATTTCTGTGAAGTACAAGAATGAGTTGTAAACTTCATTCAAGAGAAAGTAAAGGAAAGAATGCCAATTTCACAGGATGTGATAAAGCTTACATGCCACAAGTGTGTTTGTTTGACCATACATAACTTCTGCCCTCTTGCACTCCACCTAGACCATTGTGATGCCAAGCTCCTTCACATTCCATATCCACTGTTGTTTAGAAAGACTTAAAGTCAACTCTCATTTCTAAGACCCCTGGAATAGCAGCTTTCTCGAAAAACAACCCTTTACTGGGAAACCATGAAAATAATTTTAACTTACATGTTTTCCCAATACAATCCCTTCAAAATAACAACCGTTTTCCTAGGAATCAAGAAAGGTTTTAGAATCTAGAGTTTACCATACTTCAAGCAAAGGTGTGAGCTTACTGCTTAGTGGTTGTTACCTTGCCTGAAAGTGGACAGACACATCCCCTAGCAGAAGCAGACAAGGCAAGTACCAAAGGCGCATCTTGGGCATGCAGAGGGTAGTTACACCCTCCATCCAGCCATCTCATTCTGCTCCTTGCTCACCACACACTTAGGACACTTGAAATACTGCTACACACCAGAATTGTGGCAGTTCACTGGAAAAACATTCTCCAACCTGAGCTCCCTGAGGGTATAAATGATCTGAGCAAGTACCCCCCCCCCCCCCCCCCCAGGCAGCAGCGAAAACTTAGACAGTGACAACATCGGTGCCAGAGCGGCACAAAGCAGAAGGCTACAAGAGTTAAGGGTCTAGAAGAGCTCTAGTCAGAACAGCAATCTTCACTTCTAATATTGGTGAGCATAACTCCGGCTAGGCAGTAGTAGGGTGTCATCCCCGATCTCGAGGTCCCATTGTAAAGTCTTAATAAATGCGGACTAGTAGCAGAAAAGGTTCAGGAGTAGCAGTGAAGAGCTGAACAAAAGTTGATAGGGACTACTACTACACTGGTGGAGTGCATATCAATTCACCCTGAGTTTAGGCGAGTAGCGCCATCTTATTTAGAAATCTTATTTTACACTACACGTAAGTTCTTGTACGCAGCTGGAAGGACACGTGGCCGCGCAGCCAGCCATGATACGTGTAAACATAACAGAGTCTTACAGGTTCACATTCTCGTTTTGCTCTAGTAGTTTTATGTATTTTCAGTAAATTATTCACTTCCTTTCATAGAATTATCTTATTGTCTACCTTGTTAGCCAGTATACATATAGAACACAGCAAACCAGAGTGAGCTCACAACAGCTGTTAGCTTCCCTGCAGCATTGAGATAGGTCAGCATGCAACAGCATGAGTCAGTATGCACGCGTAGGCGATCTTGCCATCCACGCTGTCCAATGTCATGGGGCCCATCCCGCTCCCGCTACAAACGCTTCCTGCTTCTTCCCATTAAATGCATTTTCAGCTTGTAATTGCATGTAAGGACATCAGTTCCTTTTGATACGGAAACACTCCACTTTTGTTTGTGTGTGTTTAAGAGTGATTTCAAAACTCTTCTTTTCCTTTCTAATTTAAGTGACGTATAAGATTAGACAAAGTGTGCGCCATCACTCACATACACAAACTACGCCACACCCAGTAATTTTCATAATACTACGAGCCAAACTCGCTATGTGTTTGAACCAGTGCTGACAAACATGCTGAGCGAGCTAACCCCTCAAAACACACACACCACAGAAGTAGGTGTCAGCACTGTTTGTCAGCACTGGTTCAAACACATAGCGAGTTTGGCTCGTAGTATTATGACAATTACTGGGTGTGGCGTAGTTTGTGTATGTGAGTGATGGCGCACACTTTGTCTAATCTTATACGTCACTTAAATTTATATATATATATATATATATATATATATATATATATATATATATATATATATATATATATATATATATATATATATATATATATATATATATATATATATATATATAATAAATTATGAGGGAGCCTCACTAAAATTGAAATCACACAGAATGGCAGGGAACTACCATCCCGTCTGTAATAGACAAACCCCTCCCACGCACGCTAAATTTAATTACAGTAGCAATACAATGTAAGTCTCACATTAAGGGCACTTCGGGGCATTACTTCTAAAATTTTGCAGCCACTGCATACAAAGGGCGAACATATATGATTACGACACTGAATAGGCTGCAATAAGGGGCAGAATGTAGATTTGTGCTCATGCATGGGAGAAATTGGATTGGAACAGTAAACAGCACAGTGTTCAGGTACGCCATATGGTAGGTTCACACATAGCCACATGAACCTGTAGATACTGTAATAAGTCAATGTCACGCAGGCATTTTCCAGCTGTCATACCACACTTAGTTCATTATAGATAGTAACCACTCATTTCACAGGACATGTACGGACAAATCGGGCCAAACCTGACAGTAATTGTTTCTCGCCTGAAATTAAATACACTGCTGGCATGGAGTGTTCCAGTCAGCATAAGGGCGATACAGAAGTAGGGGATTTCCGTAGTAAGGCCCATGAAAGTGTTCTTTACAGCCCTAGACAAGGAACCACAGGTAGAGTCAATTAGGCCACTTATTAATATAAAGAAATATTGCCTCTATTAAGAATTAAGTAAAATGTTTAGGATAAGAATTGTTTAAGTTCAGGTTTAATGTCAGACTGAAGACGTGTATGTTATTGCGGAGTGCAAATGTTCATCAGAAAAAAAAAATTATACAAATAAATCTATATGTACTTAGAATATTAGAAAACCAAACCAGGGGCCCATTAACCATTACAAAACTTTTATTATGATTAAAAATATATATACAGAAGGAAGTGCATATCATTTATAATACCACTAGGTATGGGAGATTGAAGTGTGCAAGTGCCTTAAAATGTTAGGATAAGATATTTTGTTATGAACGCTAGTGAGGATTATGAACATAAGTTTAAAATGCCAACAATACACAAATTTTGCTAAATAATAAAAAAGGGTGATATCAATGTGCGCTACAAAACTTCTAAAATAAAATAAAAGGAAGCATATGAGATCAGACACAGAATACATTTTTAATTTAATACGTTAAATAAGTAAGGGTTACAGTTCAAAATTTGATATTATATATTATATAGTGTACATTGAAGTGAGCAACCAGTGTTGAAATTAATGAGAGTAAGCAATTTCACGCCACAGGCAGAAACAAACAATACAGTTAGCAATACAGTTAGGTGAAGGCCACATTACACACAGCTTACAAACACAGCGCGAGCCGATCAACACGGAAATTGCAGCGAGGCAGCGTAAACATTCGATGCAGCAAATTGCGCGAGTGCAGCCAGTTCAAGAATACACACACAAGCGTGACACCCCCCCCCCCGCATGCAGCTGGACACCGTTGCCACACCACCCGCCTCGGCACAACCTACATAGCAGTGTTGCCATATATGCCATATATACACAAAACACGATCGACAAACAGGAAGTCTGCGGCGCAGCACACTTGTACAAGGTCACCAAACACCGCGCCTCCACAGTGCGCATTATTGTTTTCATAACACATGCTTAAGCACCATCACATCATACAGCCAACAGTAGTTACCAATAATTACAACATAGACTACACTAAAGGTACAAAACAATAAAAAAAAAAAATTGAGAGTATAAGATAGTAAAATGGAAAAATGTATACCATTAAATCATTAAAAACAAAGGTGTAATTAGAGCATACAAAAGTTTATGAAAGGCACATAGGCAAAAGAATATTGTTATATGTGTGAGTGCCAAACTAAGTTCAATCAAATAGAACTCAAATATGCCGATAGCAGGGGCCTCTATATAAAATTACACATCACAACCGTGGCCCTTCCGTGGTAAAAGAAAAATTATATGTTTTACTTAGGATCAGTGGTCAATAATTTCTATTCTATAAGTTACTGTGCATGTAATCTATGTGGGGAAACCGTTCTAACATGTGACAATATGAGAGCTGTTGGGACGTCGTGAAGGCAGCCTGCCCACACTGCAACCAGGGCGTGCTGACAGCGTGCTGGAGTCAGCACGTGCGTGATGCAGAAGGACCAGGTGGCAGCGCAACGCGTCTGGCCAACCGTCCTAGCTGACACGACACGGCAGCACAGCCCAGAGCAGAGACTAAGAGTGGGGAGCCCACTCCAGTCACAGGGCCGCAAACTTCACATCCCAGCGATACTACTACAACAGCAGCGAGCCGCTGTGCCTACGACCAGACGCAGTTGGCAACACATGTGCCAGTGTGAGATACGCCTTACGCATACGCCAGCTGTTGTCATGCAACCGGACCAGTCAGCCCTGCCTACAGCAGGGAGTGAGGATCTCACCCCCCCCCCCCCCCGCCACTCTTTAAACTACCCAAAGTCACGGCAGCAATATGGTTTCAGCTGCCAGCTGTCCCTACAATGTGGCCACGTTCCGCATTACACAGGAACATAGTGGTTGCCGGCTGATCCTGAATTTAATTATGAGGACCCTTCGCTCTAAGCTACTGCATTAGCTACAGATGGTATTGTACAAATCATATTTAATGATACTCTTGCACACATATAAAGCTCACTGCATAAAGTATAAAGTTTGTTTTTAAATTTAATTAACACTATATACTCATTTTTACTGATTTTACAACAGACAGAACGGCAGTTTAGTGCTGACAAATCCTGCTGAGGAATATTGAAACACTGAAACCTCAATGGAATCTAAAGTTTTAATTTAAAGCCTACTGAATTCAAATACATTAAATAGATTTCCTATACGGTCGTATTTTCTGGCTGTTGGTGCACTGGTATTGAAACAATGAGTAAGAAACAATTTTACTCACAAGAAATTCATAAAACTGTACATTTTTTGATATTTTACATTATTATCTCAAGTAGACATTAAAAACTATAATAATTTTGTATTGAAATCCATACCATATTGCAACTCTTAAATAACATTATGACTGAGGAGTTACTGCAAAACATATGTTCATTCCTGCCAGATAAATTGTTCCCCCTCCCCTCTTCACTCTCTCTCTCTCTCTCTCTCTCTCTTTTTTTTTTGTTACAGCGGAAGAGTAAGAGATCGCGGACAATAGAGGCCATGAGTGGCCCAGGTAAACATGAAAATAGTAATGGTGCCCACAACAGTTGTTTTGATTTTGTTTTACTATAAAACTATTTTAACAACTTAGTACAAAATGCTACTACAGACTGCTAAGTAAGCAAACACAACCGTTATAAGGCTTCTCGACAGCCTAGAGTACATAAATAAGAAGTTTTCAGCATACCAATGTAATGGAGTTTAAAGAGATCAAGTTTCAAAAATCACAAAATATTTAGAATCAATTCAGTCCAAGTCATATTACTACTTTAGAATAACTTATTTTGTTCCCATCTGGAACTTATTTCAATACATTTTCAGTATACTTTCAAGAAGTAAAGGAGTATTTTATTTGAAAGGCATAAGTTAAGACCGTGATAAATTTTTCTCTTGCACAGCAAGTTAACTCAGTCTCTGCTCCACATTATCTTATAAATATGTTCACGCCAACTAAAAGTATTTACAAATTAACAAGATCAATTGCATTTCGATGAAATGTTAATGTTGATTATATAGGTGTACTCAGTAAAAATGTGTATTTCAGTAAGGTGTATCCAACATTTTTTTTGGCATTTAAATTACCAAGTTTTATATAACATACTATACTGCATTGCATTCCTCTGAAGTGAGTCTTACAATTATGGTTTTATACTTAACTACACTAGTAGTGGTCATCCAGACCACGTTTGCTAGTTTATATATATATATATATATATATATATATAATTAATTGATTACCATTTGCAACAGAAATTGGAATTTTTGAATTATTTTAATATTACACCAAAGAGTCTTTAATACAAAATAAGTATCTTGAATTTTTGGAACTTACGCCGTAAATTGCATTACAGATTTTGTATTTTATTTTGGGCTTTGACAAAGCAAAGGAAATTACATTGCACATGTTCTACAACATGTATTCCTAGATTAGTGTTCTAGGATAATTTTTGGAAGCGTAAGCAAGAAAAAATTATTTATTTCTTGCCTTCAATCACTAGTCGAACAACAATTAATTCTATAGAGAGGTAATAGTTTGATTAAACTTACGGAGCTATTATTATTGTCATGTCATGTGAGACATTTCATTAAAAGTTCTTAAATGGAACTTATGGCAAAAATTATGAAAATCTAAGATGGCGGGGACTGATCCCCCTTAACAGATTATATAAATAAGTGCAAATATTGAAGTGTATCATACCAACATGTGGTCTACGAAAGTTCTCATTAAATTTAAGATTGGATTGCCACAAAAAAGGCATGTGCATTTAAGTAATCTTCAATTGCAACCATAATGACAACTTACCACTATATTTGTTCTTGTATGATTAACAAAAAGTGTATACAATAATAAGTGAGGCCAAGGCCTATAAAAGATAAACATTATCCCTATTTTGTTCTCGGCTGTTCAGTAGTTTGACAATACATGGAATTCAATATACAGTCAGCAGATTTTCACTATATTATGTGTCATATCATATTCATAACTTATGAAATTGAAACTTAGTCAACTATGTGTCACGAGATAGCACAAATAATTTAGAGCCAATCAAAGGCTTCCCTGTAACATAAATAACCAGTCATATTATATTATAGAAATCAAGATAAGCAACAGATCATACTAGCTGCAATTGCTTTCTTTCTGTACCATTGGGTGTGACAAGGGCATTATTTCCCTTGTCACCTCTGTGTATTGAGGTTTTTAATATTACGAATTATAGAGTAGTAACAAGGTTACAACCTTATATACTTATTACGAAGATATATAATCTCTATATGCATATGTGTACTCTCAGAAAATAAACAATTATAACAGAGTAGTTATAAGTAACATCAGTAAGATAAAAGATTGTAGTAGATACACTATCTACCAAAAAGTAATTGGGCACCCATGAAGATAGGTAATTCAGTACATCAGATGACTTGTGTTTCACGGCCTTCGGTGTAGGACCACTGGTGTTTGTCCGTGGTAGCATGAACATAGAGGCCTATTATAACATTCTGGATAATGAAATGCTCCCAACATTGTGGTGTTTTTACAGAATGGACCCGTGTTACTTCGAGAATTACAATACCAGGTGCCATGTTACAAGGGCTACTATGCAGTGGTACGCCAACAACAATGTTCGCAGATTGGACTGGCCCACCCAGAGCCCCGACCTCAACCCTATAGAACGTCTTTGGTATGAATTGGATCGCAGAGTGAGGGCTCATCACGTGCGGCCAAAATCCATTGCTCAACTCATGGGTTGGTTGCAAGACGAATGGCGACAAATCCCCGTGGATGTCCTGCACACATTCGTAGAGAGCATGCCAGACAGGGTGGCTGCTTTTATAGCCGCAAGAGGTGGCCCTATGAGATTCTAATGGGGTGACAACTACCAAGCAAACATTGTGGACAGGTGCCCAATTACTTTTTGGTAGATAGTGTATAAGTATAATATTTCCTTATATTGTTTTCATTTTATATGTTCACTAGACATTATATGTATAAATTTTAAAGAAAATTGAGTATAGGTTCATGATACTGAAAACCTTCATACGTATTCGTAAGTGTAGTAATTACAGCATGGATGCTTACTCTGTGAGGAGTGCCTGCCAAAGTGAAATCTCTAAAATCCACACATAACCTAAAAACAGTGTTCCAAAGTGCATCAGACACAAACGCAAATAATTGTGCATCGCTAAAGTGCAACGAACTTACAAAAGATGGCTGTGATCAAAAGTGCAAAAAACACTATCAACGATCAACGCCAACTACGTGGTACCAATAACAAATGTGTATCAAAAATTCTATGCTGTAAAGATATTATCTATTGTCGCAATATTATTCCTAAAATTTAAAGTCCATGTATGTTATAGCGTAAGTATGTTAGGTTCCTGTGCACATAGATTTTAAAAATGTTCGCATACGAAAACTTAGCAAGGTTAATGGTTCCCATATGTAACATAGACCAACAGAAGCATCACATATTGTAACTACTTTTAATATCATTCCAAAAAGTTGTTGATGTAAACGTGTAATACTTAGGTGGTTAAGGTATCATACACTGAGGAGTAACGTAAGAATAATTCTGAAATAAATATAAAAAACCAACTTTCGATAATTGGCCAGCTGACTAAGGATATTGCTGCACCTAACAAAGCACGTCTTTGCAGTGCAGGTTAGCCAACATCGGCATGCAAACTTCCTTTCTTACAGAAAGAAAATCATTTAAATTTGAAGTCTCCCCTTTAGGCAAAAAGAATTTGTTTACCTTCAATTACTCAATGTAAATTGCAAATCAAACATAAGCCAACAGGCACTAAAATCAAATGTTCATTTATTTGAGACTAACTTCCTAGCACGTTGTGAGTGAAGTACCACCTGATTGCACAAAAACTTCCACTCCCTATTACCCACATCCCCCGCCTTGTATTGCGGGGTATTTTTAAATGTTAAATGTGGTCTCACTACACAACGTGCATAGGCATTTTCCAGTGTTTTAAACCATGTAAGAAACTTCCTATGTAATACTAATTCAATTCTTATACCTTGCCACAATTTTTTTTCAAACTAACTTAACTTTCAATCATAATCTTTATGAAACGGTGCCTTGAATTTGGTATTCCACCCTTGACACTGCCTTTATGTATATTAGCAAATGCCATCAAGCGCCTCCAAGATGAAGACTTAGGCCTGAGCTCCTCTATCCCAACGAATCAACCTCACCACCTACCAGAAGAATGTCAAATTACTATCGCCCCTATAGAGCAGCCAGGACGAACTACTTGTCCGACCTGGGGAGTAGTGTAGCAGGCTCCAGGGGGCTGCACACAAGTTAAGGTACTACAGGGTATATATAACTGAGCGAGCCCCCAGTTTATTCAACAAACCCGGCTGACTCATTACCGCAAGGGTATAAATGATCTGAATGAGTTACCCCCCCCCCCCCCTAAGGCAGCAGCAAAAACTTAGTGACGACATTGGGTGCCAGAGTGGCACAAAGCAGAAGGCTACAAGAGTGAAGGGTCTAGAGGAACTCTAGCCTGAACAGCATTCTTCACTTCTAATATTGGTGAGCATAACTCCAGCTAGGCAGTAGGGTGTCATCCCCGATCTCGAGGTCCTGTTGTAAAGTCTTAATAAATGTGTGGCAAGGATAGGAGTAGGTGTGCATTTATAATCTTATTATTCTTGTAATTAACAAGTCATCCAGAGTAATGTAAAGTATTAGCATTCCTTGTTGCAGTTAACGTAAAGTACTTGTACTAATTGTTGTAAGTAATGTAATATGCTGTTCAGAGTTAAGTTCATGTAATAAATATGTTTGTAGTAACCCCTCTATTATTGAATAGCCACCAGCAGTAAGCTACTTCCCACGTAGGCAGCAGACAAGGTTCAGGAGTAGCAGTGAAGAGTTTAATTAGAGTTAAGGATAGGGACTACTCCTACAACCCCCAATCCAGCACACCACCAGAATTTGCTGCCGGGTGTTGGATTCTATAAGGCCAGTGTGGTTACTGGGGGATCATGGCACAGCCAAGCAAAGGACAGAAATTGAATTGAGCCCACCCATCTACCTCTGTACACTCCACTGCAATTCACTACAGTGTACAGAGGTTTGGGAAATGGCGGGATGTATATTTCAACTTCGTCTTCCATGGGAGACGAACATTGTTACTTCTGCATTTCTACAAAGGTCCCTGTAATACTCCCAACTATTTCCCCCAATGATCCCCTTCTCCAAGCAAGGAGGAGAAATTAACCGGAACAATCCGAAGCAAATTTCATCTCTGCTCCCCAACCCACGAAGCCATGGCGGATTAATCCTGTCAGTACAAGCCAGATCGCTCACCCCATAATCAATCATAACTCGTCACCAACTGAGCTCACTCACCCCTAACTGGGACAACTGGCATCCGGACTATTGACGTCCCTTGTGGTACGGAGAATAAGGCTGCCCGGAAGGGCCAGTCTGACCCTCCGAATTACTATGGGGTTTGACTCCCCTCTGCCTCCGACAGTAAGAAGGGGTAGTAAGCACCCTAACCACTTATCAACGAAAGGGAGCACGCGTCAGTTTCAATATCTGTTTTTATACCTGACCAAGTTATGTACTATTTAATTTGTTTGTATGTGCGAGTCATTCCTTGGTGTCCTCCTACAGATGTATCATGTAATTCCTTAATTATCACATATTTCCTTTTGGGTGTTATTTGACTTACCTGCACCTCTCCTTTCATATCTGGCTTTGATTCCTCCTCTACTGTATCTGTTTTACCCTTTACTTCACATAGATTTGTCTCATTGACCTCCCTCTTTGGTATTCTACTCGGTGCATCTGCATATGTAATTGTCTTATCTGCCCTATATCTAATCTCATAAGAGTATTCCTCTAATTTAAGTCTCCATTTCAATAATCTAGAGCTGGGATCATTTACGCTAAATACATACTGGAGGGGTTTATGGTCTGTCAGTATTACAAAATGTCTTCCAAGCAAGTAAGGTCACACACACACTCACAGGCCAACATTATTTTCATTAAAAATATGTTAAAATTAAAATACTACATGACCACAAATTCAAACCCACTGCTTTGAAAAATTAAATGTCATTTATATCCACAAAAGTGTGTAATAATAGATAGCAAAAGTGAACAAATCTAAAAATGTGTGAACTGATTTGAAAAAGTTTTAAATCCAGGAACAATATTTTATTTGATTCAAAACTTGTTTCAAATTCAAAAATCCTGAATCGCAAACCTATAAATCAAAGCTCATAAAATATTTAAGTAATACAATAGTATGAATGATAAAAACCACATAATGCTATAATATCTCGATACGACAAAAATTATCATCATTCTTATTTTGTTATACAAAGCATGCTTATAATAATTTCAATGTAAGGAAAAATTGACACTATAAACATATATTCAGATAAAAACTATATATCTAATTCACTCCAATCATAAGGATTTACACTAACTGTTTCGAAAGTCCAGTTTAAACATATTTTTTCCCGTATACTATATATAACCTTGCATCCAAGTCCCTACTAATTACAAATTCATATATTTTTTATGTCATGAATTGAATTAGCACATGATGCAAAAATGAACAAACTGAAGAGACAGCATGAAAGTTAAAAGCTATAGCATGTTGCACTTACATTCTCGTACAGAAAATTTGAAAAGAGTAAGACATGTAAAACCCTTTTAAGAAGTTTTCTTTTAAAAAGTCTTTCTGCTTAACAGGTTTACATTACTTTTCACTGGTCTATAAACAGCAAAGCAGTTCACCTTTTTTAAGAAGATTTCCTGGTTAATAAGCATAAGATTTCAATCTTTTCAGAAACTTTTCAAGAGAGTTTTACTGTATGTAACAACAAAGAAAGTTTTAATACCTGTAAGCTGTGCCAAACTCAGAACTTGAACCAGAGATGTCCCCGTGGAAAGAGCGCCCGAACACAGACTTGCGGTGCCTAGCCAGCAAGGCGAGCAGTGCGGGGCCCCGAGAAGAGGATGTGGCAAGGCCAGTGGTGGCAGCTGCACACAGGCACACTCGTGGGTTGGTGGTGAGCAGCGCTCGCAGGACATCCAGTGCATACAACACCCGCCCAGAGTCATACACACCACAGTACAGCAACAGGTGTGAATGCAGTGGGTGGATTCCCGAGCCTGCAGCCGAGCTCGACGAGTGGCGTGACAATGGCATAGGTTGTGTGAATGAGAAAGTAACCACTGGAGGTGATGGTGGTGGTTGTACTACCTGAAGAAATAAAGAATATTTTTAAATCCCATAAACTGTGTTATGGATGCCACAATTAACAAACTAAAGCATATTCAGAAAACAAAGCCTTTACAACAAATTAATGTTGGTATACTTGTGTAAGTGATGACATTCTCCAACAATATTACAGCAAACTAAATACTGTAACTAAAAAAATTCTGAGACAAGCGTAAGTAAAGCAGTATGTGAGAAAGAGTGAGTTGACATTGTCTTTCAGTACGTAATAAAAGCTTGAGCGAATATCATATTCCTATTTTTTCAACATTATAATTAAATACTCCAAAGAAATAAAAGTGTTTCGAAGGCATGATTCTTGTACAGAGATAGTATTATTTTGCAGACTGATACCGTTTAGAGCAGGTGTTTACAATACTTTGGAGAAAATAAAATTACAGTATTTACTTGATTGTCACACATATTTTCCAAAAATATTTTTTTAAATAAAAGGAAGCAGCTTAGAATTAAATATCACCAATTTTTAGGCCCGAAATTTTTTTTTCTGCAACTGTACAATTTGTTTGAAAAATTATTTTTAGTTGTTACGGCCATGCAATTCATAGTACATCCCTTAATAAACTTAATTATTCGTTTTCCCATTTTTAAACTAAGGTAGATAATTTTTTTTTTTTATTCCATGAAATATGACCGTAAAATGAAGTATGGTGTACGTATTACGTGAAATTGGTAATAGAAGTTACTTGTTCTACAGAGGAATTGTATGCCAGACATGAAATTTTGTTTTTCAATGTAATTCCAAAACCAAACATGTTGAATACATGCTCCACAACGTGAAAAAAATTCTCCAGAAAATAATGGAAATTTTTGTAGTAGTGATTGAGCAGATGTGGTTTGTGGAAAAAAGTTCTACAGCGACATATTGTCTCTTTACCTGTAGTGAATACTGCAGCTATCTTATGAGAAACCTAGCAACTGCATGTGGAGTAACAGTGCAGCCATTTAGCAGCAAGCGTAGCAACTGCACATTGGAGTAACAGCACAGCTATCTAGTGGATCACACCACAACTACATGCTGGTGAAACTGCACGGCCATTGTTTGTGTTATCATAGAATTTCATGAGATATACAGCTTCTTGAAAATAGTTCACACATTATCTTGAAACGAAAGCAATCCATGATACTGTAAAATAAATAGGGGTCGTTTACACTGCAACTCTGTTTTCAATACAATAATTATGGCTGCATTGACATTTCAATTGATTGTGCATGCATTGGCCATGCAGGATTTGTTGAAAAATGGAATTAAAACACAATGCTTAATTTACAACAATCAAAAAATGTGGGCAATATTTTGTTTCGTTAATATGTGATAATTTTTGCAGAATATCATGGAAATACAGTGGCTGGAAAGCTATTTGAAACTGGTGAATCAGGGCTGCTATTGAGAAGCATGCAATTCAATTATATGTTTCCAAAAGCACGATCTTCTCTTTTGGGAGCGAAATACATTTGTATCAATGGAAAACCATTTATAGCGAAGGCAAGATTAAAATTCTTACAGAAATTAAATTTCTTACCGAAGTGGTGGTTCAACCTGTGGCCTCATATGTATACCAATGATTTTTTCCCAGGATTTCCCGCAATAATCTAGGTGAGGCTTAGAATTGAAGGTGCCTTGGAATACAATAAATATGGTATACATGGCATCAAATGACATGCCATACAACACATTAAAATTATATGAATCACCTTAATATGAAAAATGATGAAGAAACGATTTAACACATTTGCTGCTGGTGATGCTTACACATGTCAGACAGCACGCAGGCATTATCACCTCAACCCAGTGTGACCGACTATGATATGTGTTTTAGTATATAGCACCCTTTAGTGTTCAGAAATTAACTTAGTATTCAGTATTTTACATAAATAGAATTGCAGCTCCAAGCTTCAACAGCGAACTTATTATCTACAAAGTTTTTTCAAGTAAAATCAACTTGCCGAGTAAAAAGGAATTAGAACCTAAAATTTACACATTTATTTTAAATAAGCCATTTGTGCATCACATACTGCAGCATTGACAAATACATTCCGTGACTACGGATTGGTGATATCTAACCATAAACATGCTCTATTTTTTAAATTTATGAAAATACATTTGTTCCCATTTTGCATAGAATAAAATGTATGTGCATTTTAAAAGCATGATGCATATCTCAAAACCAAGCACTGCTGACATCCCTTCACCACCTTCATTTTGTTTTGCAACTACTGAGGCAAAAAGGATACAAGGATTGCTATACAGAATGAGAGCTGACCCTAATACACACTGATACTTTTGACAATTTTACAAATAGTTGAGGTTGAACTTTAATTTACTACCACCCTCTTTCATGTGCATCACTCATGCACAACTGCTACGAAGTGGAGATATAAGAACTATGGCTGTAAACGTCAACCTGCACCATCCCCCCTCCCTTTCAAAATGTACTCACCAACATAATAGGTGTATAAAGCTGCCACCACTCCAAAATCAACTCTCAAATGACCTCTCATATCACAAGAAACTTCCAAAGGCACCTCTCAAACATCTACTGATTGTCTAGGGCGTGTCAACACTGTACTAGATGTATTATCCCTGCTATTCTGTGCCCTGCCATGTCCCATTTTAACATAGAGGATGCAAACAAATGAGTCATACACCCTTACTCACATAGACAGGTGCCCCAGAAACTAATAATTACATCTGGAACAAAAAGAATGTCCAAGTACGTACAAACACTCAGTTTGGCTGTTAGTATGAATAACAAATCCCCCATCACTTTACACCAAACTATCCCTGCCATTATTGGAACCTGTAAACCAATTCCACGAACATATTCACTTCTTGATGATCCATATCATACGCCATTATTCCTCCTAGAGGATTCTGGATAAGGGAGAACGGAACACTCCAAAAGCAGTTGAATATGACGCATTACTGGTGGTGGAAACTGCGCTTGAGTGGGGGCCTCTGTCTGCATCCGGCCCCAGTTACTGTGGACATTCAGACTGTTACTGTCTGACATAGGTCATAAAGACAGGACTGTTCCACATAATAACAGGAAGCCACCACAGGTCACAACAGTATCCAAAGATACACCAACCCTAAAACCAAACCTATGTTTGTTCCACTGCATACCCACTATTGGGAACAACGGACTACAGGGGGGTCAAATGTACCCGAAGAACCCTGGCATAAAGAGAAAAAGTAAGTTACCAAGTCTAATCACTGACCTCCCCCCAAAATTCACTGCCAGAGACAGAAGAACTAGGGACATGTCAAATGTGACTGAAGTACCAAACCAACAACCCTCACATCCTTCTGTTTGTATTGCACCTAATTACCAGACATAAGTCTACCATGAAACTGCCAGAGTCAGAGGGTTGGAAGAGTGTCAGAGCCACTCCAACAAATATATCTTAGTGTAGGTCACGGCTTAAACCACAGATATGCCCCGCAAAATACACTTACAAGTTCACCCTTCTATTTGGCTGGTGAAACCACATGCCATTCTCCCACAGAGGGGCAAGAGGAAGTAGGAAGCTAAACTTCAAAGCCAAGCAAAAGAAATTCAGGAGAAGGTCACCATAACTTTATTGCCATTCACTGACATGTGACATCTTGGCTGACTGTGGTCACTACGTCAAGGAGGCTATGTTTTTGGCTGGCGCTAAGTCACGCGCACCCTATTCTGGCAATTCTGGGTTACTTGTAGTCTCTATGTGGAACTGGTGCCTTTTCAGTGTAGAGGACTGGCCTGGTAGCTTTGCAGCCGGGTACAAAGTCAGGTTCGGACAAAACTATATTGCGTTTCAGACTGGTTGCTCTCTGTGGTATACCTGGGTGACGCGTAACCTCAACTGACAGATTGGCCTTGAGTGTTTCAAGAGGGTGTATGTGAGCCACAGGTCGACTTGTGTTCTGCTTACTAATCTGAGATTGTGATGGCTGGGACTGAGTAAATGGTTCAATCGTAAGGTGCGCAGTAGGCGCTACTGCAGGCTGTTCCAACTGGTTCAGGTTGAGGTATTCAGCGATCCAAGGGTGAACGGGCTGGTTCAAGCATGTAGGAGCTTCAAAGAGGCCTTGTGGAATCTCCGATGTGATGGGTAGAAGAAGACGTCGAAAGGCCTGTGCCTGTTCCCATGGAGTGAGCTTGTTGAGAGTAGTGATGAGGGAGGCGGTCAGCTCTTGTATACGCCTGGAGACAGTAAGTGCCTGTTTTGCCTTCTCGCAAATACCCCTTCGGTGGGAGTAAGACATTTAGACTCATACACACCTTACGTCTGTGAGAAGATTGCAGGGCTCGTATGGTCCTATGAGGTGTCAAACCATGTGAACGTCTGCCGACGTAACTGTCACCCTATCACAGAGGTGAGGGTTTGAATGTGCGTGCACGCCAGGTTTGGGCTTCGGATTTGGTCAACGTAGGCATTAATCCGTGGTTTGCTTGCGTTGAGCGTGATTCCTCTTCCCCACTGATTAGGCGGTCAAAGAGTGATAGGGACTTACTGCTAAGAGCGCTGCGTTAAAATACAAAAGTACGCTGACTGAGAGGTCTTACTGTATGTGATGAGAGAGTAACACACCTCTTGGCCGCCTTCTAGCAGTCGGAAGCATCTGCCTGAACATCAGGACCCAGCCTGTAATGGGTGTGTAAGGCGTGGGCTACCCTGGTTGGTTTTTAGCGGGGGGTAGAGACAGATAACCAGCCTGTAATGGGTGTAAGGTGTGGCATGCACTTCGGCCGCGGGGCTTGAGTGGGGGACCAACTGTAATGCGTGTAATGCTATGCCTGGTGGGGTCTGTGTTGACTTCACGAAGCACAATCTCTCCTCACTATGCTTACGGTCCGATGTGTGTCACTTTAGTGTCTGGTTGGGATATGGTTGACAATGGGAAGTCTATCCCTCGTCTGGCTCTGTTCTCTGCAGGTCGCTAGGATGCTTAAGGCCTGGTGGGAGATTGGTTATCTTTAAAGAAAGCCAGCTCCCTCTGGTGCAATGGCGAGCATGGCTGGCGACTGGTAGCTGTCAAGAGTCAGTTGATCTGAGAAGAGTCTGAGCTATCGCCAGATCTAGTATCGGAGAGCAATCTGAAGTGTGAAACCAGAACGGGCTAGAGATGCATCTTTTAAAGACTGCTAGCTCATTGGAACTGGCTGCCTCCATGTGGCACCGCTGGGTAACCTCTAAATTGAGGTTTACAAAAGTCGGGAACCCCTGGGTGTTCCCCATACCTGGTAGCAACCAAAACATGGCTGATCATGATGGTAATGCTTGGAGATGGGCTGGTAGACTCCTTTACGGTCAGCGGGGCCCAAAAGCTGGATATCAATGTGAATAAATTCAAGCTATGGTAATGGACCACTCTGGTTGGGGCATTAGTCCGCCGAGCGGAGAACTCACATAAAAGGAAGGAGGAGCACGGGAGGACCTCACTTTCTCCAAAGGTTTCCTTAGCCGGGGGTGTGCGACGCAGCCCCAAAGAAATGGGTGTCCACTTCCTCCGGCACCCGGAGGTCAGATTGAGAATAGACTCGTGCTGGCAGGGGTGAGTGCCTGGGCTATATGTCCAGGTATCCACTGGGTAGTAGATGTTTCTGCTACGCAGGAGAAAGTAAAGGCCAAGTTGGCCGAAATGAGAATAACCCTAAGGGCCGGGTAATCTTCTCCCCTTGGTTCGAGGGGGCCTGTGCTGGTGGAAGCCACAAAATAGGTGGAACACCATATGAATGGCACACCCTGGTATGGCTACGGCTAAGAGGGGTTAGAGTATTGATATATTACTGTTGTGAACAGCAGAAGTGTCTCTCATACCTGTCTCCACTCATGATGATCCAAGGCTTCTCGTGCCACCTCTGATTTTGCAAATTGGGCTCTGCCGCCAGTTTCCTTATGGGATGCCAGTTTTTCCTTGTGAGTGATGAGGGGTATCTGCCATGATGGCTTGGACTGACAATTGGTACCTAGGAACGACCACTTGGCGGGGTGTTGGACCACTTGGCATTCAGGCCATTGGGGCCCAGTAACAGTGAATTTCAATGGGAAGAAATTCTGCAGTATGGTAAAGGAGAGTGAAAGATGACGGCTCCCTCGAACTGGGGGATCCATGTAAGAGCCTGGCGAGTAATAGGAGAGCGATGGTCTGGATGCAATGATGAAACTTTCAAGGTATGTCTTATAGATGATGAAATCTATCCTCCACTGTCATAGCAAAGGCTGCTTTCCCCGGTAAACCGTGACACCGGGGGACAGTTCTGTCTGCTTCCCGGTGAGTTGGGACATCTGGGAAGTAGCCGTTCTGGGCCTATCGTAATTCTCCACCTTCCATGGGTGTGACTTCCAGGGTGTGATGGGAGAGCGGCCGGTCATAATGGGTGTAAGGCTTAGGCCCGGGGAGGCGTTGAAGTGTTCTCGACCACTTAGTCGATGGGAGTGCCTCAGTTTGCTTGACAGACCTTCTGCAGAGCGGTCAGTCATGTATAACCCACAAGTGCCATGGAAAATAAGTGGAAGCATGGGACAATCGGTTGACTCCATCAGAGGTTCTCTCTGGTGCCAGATCGAAGGGTTGGACTTGTGCTGGCAGTGTTTGACCTCATATGCTTGGGGAGGTTTGGAGAGATTCCCACACTCGATGACAGACCAGGCGGAGAGCAGGCATGCTGCTCCGGCAGTGCCCTGGAAAGGCACAAGGGGTTGGATAGGCCCGGCGAGACCTCCTACTTGGTATCTGAGGGCAAGGGTCTCAGAACCTGGAGGAACGGAGACTTCTGATGCGACTGTACATCAGTGTTTGGGCTATGGGCGCTGATCAACGCAGGCATGAGTCAGGGTTTCCTGCAGTGAGTGAGCGTGATCCCTCTCCCCTGCCTAGTGGGAGGCCAAAGCACGGTAAGGCCTGGTGGCTAAGAGCACTGCGTTAAAATATAGCAGCAGCGACCGAGAGGTCTTTCTCAATGCATATATATAATATGTGTGTGTGTGATGAACAGTAGGCGGGAGGATTCATCCACCTCTTGGCTGCCACTGGGAGTTGGAAAGGTCTATCAGATGTTGACAGAACCAGCCTGTAATGGGTGTAAGACATGGGTTTCCCAATGATTTACCGGGGGGTAGGGGCGGGCAACCAGCCTGTAATGGGGGTAAGATGTGGGAATACCATGTTGGAAGCCGGACTTGGATGGAGGACCAGCCTGTTATGGGTGTAAGGCTTTGTCTGGTGGAGGTGGTGTTGACTCTAGAAAGCACACTACTTCTCTGTCCATTGTTCGGTGACTAGCATGTCACTTGCTAAGGTATGGTTGTGTTTTGGTTGACCACAGGAAGCTAATCCCTTGTCTGCTCCTGCTCCCGATTTGTTATCGGTCGAACTTAAGGTCTGGTGGAAGTAAGGTTGACCGAAAGGGAAGCCTACTTCCTCTGCCGCCTCTGTGGGCTCGACTGGCGACTGGAGGGGTAATAAGAGGTTGACTGATCTGAGATGTCGGAGCTATTGCCAGCTCTATAATGGAGAGCAAGTCTATGTGTGAATCCGGGAAAGTCTAGTGAAGCGTCTCTTATAGCCTCTCCTAGGTCAAGGGAACCCACACCTCCGAGTGGTACTGCTGGATATACAACACTTCGGAATAGGTTCAAACATAGGAAACTCCTGGGTGTGCCCAATGCCAGGATGTTCTGAAAGGGGTATTTGCCTCCCAGGCTAAGCTTGAATCATGGGTAATTATGATAGGGTGCCTGGTGGCGGGCCGGCCGACTCCTTTACGGTCACAGAGGCCCGAAGGTCGGATTTCAATGTGAAGAAATCCAAGACCATTAGGGACCACTTTTGGATTTGTCTGCTCATGGAGATCCCTAGATGAAAAGGAAGGAGGACTATGGGCTGACCTTGTTTTCCCTTGCTGGTTCCTGATGGATGCCCAGAGGTCAGGATGAGAATGGACCTGAGCGACAGAAGTGGACACGGGACCATAAGGGTCGGGGACGTAAATCTCGCAACGGAGGCGAGTATCGATCCAAGGAGGCCTGTGGCTGTGGAAGCCGCAAAATGGAGTAAAACAACTGAGACTGCCAAAACCTCGGCAAGGCCACTGAATAAGAGGCGTAAAGAAGCAAAGAATTGTATTATATTGTGGTGAACAGTACAATCTTGACATCTCGTGGTGGTAAACAATATAAACTGCGTTGAAATTAGATGCATAGCTATGCTTACTGATGAGATGAAGTTAGTATGGAATCACTGTTGTTAAGACGTCGTGCGTCAACACAAAGGTAAAAGAGTAGGTCCAGTAGTGCTAGTAGTGGCCACCCAAGCCCCATCGTCACCCAACTTGGTTGTTTGTTCTAATCACTTAAGTCGCCAGCCCAAGCCCCCAATCATCAACCTAGCAACAAGAGAACCCATCTTCAACTTATGGACCCAACCATTCAACCTGATGCCCAAGGCTCCATCACAGCCAAGGCCAACACCTACTGTCACTCCAAACTGATCAATTGCCCACCCAACTTCACGGAAGTGCCGCAACAATGTGAGACAACTGGTACATATATAGCAAACAATATAAATAGTACTTACTACTGGAGATCTACACAAGTCTAAACAGTAGGTTGTAAGCCTACCCACGTTAAAGCCGTTAAAGCCCTGAGATGCATGAGACAGTCCTTATCAAGGAGAAACAACCAACTACACATTTCTGCCCACTTTGTCGAAGAAACAACACATGCACCAGTATTTTAGAATGGTGCTATACAGTACACAGTTCTGAATAGACACCTTTACAATGACGCACCATGGTGACGTCAACCATTCTAGCCTAGCCACAGTCCCTGCCCAAGAAGACACGTTAAGTCATATACACCACAAGCCATCCTTAAATTCCAAGGTTGGCTCAGGCCAGCGGATGCCTCCTGTTGGTCCGTTACAAACTTACCACCACAGAGTATGCGCTTACCCATGGAGGAGAAACAAGCTGTTGCCTTTGATTATCTCTGCCACTTCTCTGCTGCCCTCTTTGCTACCTGCACTCCTTGCACTGACCCTGTGCAGTTGTAGAATGTCACACTGCTCAGCCACATACCAACTTCATCAACCATTAGCAGATCTTCACAGCTCTTGCATAACATCACTCTGCCCAAATGTGGTTCAACATCCCTTTCGTCTACAAGCTATAGCAACTGTATATCAGAATGCCACGCTGCCTGACAGCTCACCGAAGTCACCTGCACTTCACAGCTACCCTGCTAGCCATGCGCTTTCAGCCACAAGTCCGAGTACCGTACCACTGGGGTCACTCTCACCCCAGTGCAACCCTGTCTTCCAAGACTATGTATGCATCATCCTGGTTAGCATCCCAGGATCGGCCCTTCAGGTCCTAGTCAGGGTACAGGCTGGTTATGTATGTTTACTGTTTCGCCAATAAACAGACACAAACTGAATTTACTGGATTGTCACTCACACCTACTATTCTTTTGCAACCTGCTTCCTTATCCTGCTTTGTCCAAGAGACTCTAGACACACTTGCCGGAGCAGGCACGTGCTACCGCACCTATCCCTTCCTCGCATATATGGAGCCCTTTCTCTACAGAATAGTGGCCCACTCGACTGTTGTGCCTGTCTGTAAGTGCCTGGGTCTGTCAGCGACTTCCTGCCCAGCCAACACACTTGCATGGAGGCCAACAACTGCCCCCATCAGGGGGCCCCTACTCTCTAAGATGCGCGGATTTATGGAAACTTCCCACCTTCCTGTATAACACGAGAGTGGTTGCCCCTATCCTGCTATTAACACCTGCAGTTAAGTGCTTGGGTATACCTGCCACTTCTCACCTGCCAAGTAACTTTCTAGAGGCCAGTAACCAGGTTTACAATCTACACCCACCTGACTACACCTTCATCCTTTCAGGCCATGCCCACCTCTACAGAACACACTATCTTCCCCTTACCCTATCTACCTCTTAATGCCTTGCCATATAGCTGGGCAGGAAAATACTGCCAAACAAGGGCTAGCCCTGATTGGGAGCCTAGTAGACTGACAAGAGTGCCAACAGGGTGTATTCCTGGAAGCGAGAAAAAGCAGTTCGACAGAGGGGAACATTGACAAGCTTGACCAGTAGAAGCCGCAACCTACACTACAAGCTACTGTGACACATACCTCATACTGTTTCACCACTACCTCCAACACCACTAATAAAGCCAGTAACCTTTAACAGGCCCTCAGCCTCAGACAAGGTGGTCTGCCGCCTAGAGCTAGCATCAAGCTACACACCTACTCAGGTTCAAACCAGGCCAGCTCCCACTAACGCTCCTCCTTGTGCTCAGCAGGCCATAATTAACTTGCCGAAAATCAACAGTACCACTCCCAGCAATAACCCTGTGAAGTGGACGACGCAGTTCTACCCAGACGTCTGGGGATGAAAAAGTGTCAGACATTGATCAATGCTAAGAAAACCCATTAGGTGGGGGCATCAAAAATTTGTCAAAGTGGCTGCATATAACATGGGTGGTTACACTGTGACATTGCATCATCTATCAAAACTATGGCCTACTGTACATCAAGCAAATTATCGCCATTTAAAGAAGCAAATTATAATGACTAAATCCAGAAATCATGAAATCTGAGTAATCTTTCCAATACCAAACTACTTTTAAATCTAACTTTAAGAAAATCACATTATACTCATCTGCTACTCTCAAAGAATACACTTTATTTTACAGGTTATTTGATGGCTGTTGTGCATGAGAAATGGAATTACCTAATGATATTAATCAGAAAGATTTTGAAGTAATAAAACTTTTCTGCAACAACTTATTCCAATCTGTACTTACCATCTTCACTGTACACATTTACAAAGTCATGGTATATACTATTATGTACTAAGAATGATTGTGTACATTGCTGATGAATTAAAGAATTTTTCAAAAATTCTGTATCAATTCAGCCTGTAGGATAATATTTTATAAATTTCTGTTGGAATCAATTTTGAAGATATATTCCTTTGGAATATTTTCCTCCACCACTCTTAAGAAAATTCTAAAATTCATTAAAAATATTTTCTTCCACCACTCTTTAAGAACAATCTAAACGCTTATTGACTATTCACGGTAAAATTAGCAGTTTTGAAAGCTCTCTCATTTGGAACAATAGTCGATAAATATATTTTATTTTTGCCTTAGAGGTTAACTTCCGAGTGCGGTGGAGTATGCATACTGTGTTTATTACTTACACTGCAAAATTTATTTTAAAAGGCGCTTAAATGATAAACAATGGCTGAAAGAAAAAAGTAATTCGAGCCTCAAAAGTGCTCACTTTACCGTGAACAGCCTATAACAGTACTTAAGTAAATATGTCATCTATTGCAACATTAACAGTGGTAAATTTAACAAATCACAAAATATATGCTTACCTCTGTTTTGTCACACTGACTAACAACAACATCTAACACATCATGCAGAATATCTTCCACAATGCTGACACTTGATTCTCCACTTGCACCGAAGTAGTCTTCAGCTGTTGTTGACACCTCCAGTTCCCCATCACTAGGTATTGTATCATCTGCTGCATGTCCTATTGCAGCAAAACCTTCATCAGATGAGGAAGAATACTCATTATCTTGTATGCTTTTTCTGGAAGCGCATTTCAAGAATTCTGAACTACTTTCTTCCATGGACTTGTCTTCAGTGTTACTAATCTCAGATGAATTATTATTATTCCCTGGAACAAGTCGTTTAGCATTTCTAAGAAATTCTGGTGTCTTCACAATCTTATCCTTGAGGCTGTTTGATGTCGAGTCATCTTCTGTGGCAGAATCATTTGAGTTGTTGTTGCTGCTACCACTTGCGGCAAAAGGATTGACAAACAGGGAAATGTTCTGTTTGAGTCCCATTCCCAAAGAGGGTGGAACTTCCATTTCCTTTAAAGCCAAATTCTTTTCAGTGACACAATGCCCATTTCCTCCCATTAAAGTTGTAACAGCAAAAATTTGCTTTGCCTTCACAGGATTTGTACGACAGGAAAGCTGGTCTGAAACATGGTAGATAACATTTCCATCAACAGAGCTGATGGCATATATCTTGGCAGCAGCATCATCCTCACGAGTGTTACCACTAGGAGTCTGCACAGTTTTAGAATGCGCTATGCTGACATGAAGGACACTCATACGTGCAGTGGCTGGATCTAGTAACATCAGCAATAGAGCATCTAAAAGACGTGAGATATCCCCACGCAGAAGGGAGTGCAGAAGCCAGGACTGAGCCTGCAGCTTTAATGGACAACATTCCATCGCCTGAAGTGTGTCTAGCATCTTCAACAAGGATCTGCAAACATCAAGAGAATACAGAAATAATAGCTAAGAAATTTTAAACTGAAACATTTTTTAAATTAAAGCTGTAATCAAAATTTACATATAGTATATGGTATGAAAAAAAATATAAACATTACACTGCATTAAAAAATAATATCCACTTTATGATTTTTGCACATGCAAAAAAGATTGGTACATGTAAAAACTCTTGAAAATTACAATGAATCACAAGTAATGAACATATGTTACAGGCCTGAAGATATAAGCTACATGATATTTACCATTTTGTCAGTATACAATGATAGTGATATATTGGCAGTTCTGATTGAAAAGAATTGAATTGAAGCCAAATCATCAATATTATATTATTAAACATTTACAAAACTGGCCACTGCCAAAATGTGTCCAGCCAACTGTCGTAAGTTAAGAATCTTTTAACATACTTGTCAAAAGTGCGGAAGCCTTGGCCAAGCCCTAATCTCGTGTCCACGTCCCGCCCCACATGCCAGAGGATAGAAAACCTTTGGAAGGCTTCTAGCTTTCTCTGTGGACAACTACTAGCCAGAGCTTCTCCAATCACATTTTCCACAGCATCATTGTAGGGCAGCACGTTGTGAAGCTGGTGAAGTAGCTCAACACACGTCACATGTTGGTTCGATGGCAGCTGTCCCAGATGAGACCACACGGAGTGGGACAATACCTAAAAACAAACACATCTTCAGAAACAACTACCTCTATAAATACATCACATGTATCACTACAACACCCTACAAAATTTTTAAGCAAAAAACACTTGCTAGTATGTTATATATAAACATGCTGATCACATAAATGATGTGTAAATATTGATGCATTTCACATTGCTGTTCAGCATGTCTGCATACTCTATGGACTAACTTCGCCCCACCAGCGAATGCTGAGGAGCTCGGGGCAAGTCAAAACAGTGGCATACAAAATTTCCCGTGCCTACAGAGTTGATTCCACAAGCTTGTACAACCACAGAACCCACGCATAGTTAAACGGTTAATTATGAGATTGTACTGCCAGTCCAGATTCCAATATGTGGTCGCCACCCCCTCAACTAGAAATTGTTTTACCCGATGAGTCACGGACCAGCCGACTTCGATAAGGAAGTTAATAAGACTTCCACAAGATCGCAGTACCCCTGTGCCCAGTGACATCACAGTTGCCAAGCCTCGGGCAGAGGAGGTAAAAGTGTCATCAGCCTCAACCAAGGGTGATAAGAAATATGCTACGCCAACTACCAGAGATAACCGACCCCTGTGTCGGGAGGCTTGCAACCCCCGCACCCCTGGGAGAGCCACCAAGATGAAATTTGGACTGTATACGGAACCTTCGAAGCGCCCTTGCCAGAGTTCCTTGGCTGGCCGACTGCAATGGTCAGCGAGCTCTCCTGGGTCTGAAAGAACCCCCACCTCTCCTAGCTTAGAGCTTGCGAAAGCTCTCTCTCTCTTTCTCTCTCCAGCTCCAGCAGCCTGCAAAAGCTCTTCTGACACCAGCTCCAGCATCTTGGAAAAGCTAGTCTTTCGACACCAGCTCCAGCAGCTTGGAAAAGCTCGTCTTCCAGAAGTAACCTCTATGTACGCGCAATCTGAACCCACTAACCTAGTCATCCTTGAATCTGCGACAGCAGGCCATCGCGACATCCTAGGTCCCCCTTCAGTAATTACTCGCAATAAATGCGATAAGAGTTCTGGGAGCTTAATTTGATGAGAGAGTTACGTCCAGGTTTCCCCTCACCTGGTTTAACGTAGTAAACTACCACTTCGATTCTTTGTAAGAATCGGTCTTCCCCATTGTTTTCTTAAAGTGTCAATAAAACCCTAGGTAAAAATTCAATAAAACCCTAGGTACAAATTGTAAATTTTTGTAACTTTATTATTTTACCTTTCTCCTCTCTTTTATGTAAATTTATTTTTCTTTTCTCTCATTATATTATTATTAATTAATTAGGATAAATATTTGGATCAACTAACATTAAAGGTTTCATCTGCAGTTCAAGGGCGAGTGGACCAAACGCACCAGTGCCACTGGGTCCGACAAGGATCTCTAGTCCGCAAGGACATACTCTGGTATCTGGGCGGGTCCAGAACACCCCCCTTCCCTGCAGACACATTCCAACTATTGCCCATTGTTCTCATCGGTAGGGCCTTTGAGTGGTTGAGAAACCATTCAGCGATGACTACAGCTTGACGGCTAAGGAAGGCGTGATCTTTGTGCTACATTTTAAGATCCTAAGGTATTTGAGTGTATTTTGTATCAGAGAATAACAGTATTGCAGATTAGTAATTAAATGAAAAAGAAGGGAGATGGACACCCTAGTCGGCTGCATCGCAAGGCCTGACATGACAACAACACGACTCAGCTAAGTCCAACCCCCCTTAGACAGACAACACAACTTAGGATAGAGCACCCCTGTCAGCTACACCGGAGGTCACCATGCCAGGACCATGGCACATTTTGCCTATGATAATCATCACTCACGGGTCAGAACTCAATTCCGTGTTGGGTATGTGTTGGCCATGGCCCTGCTATGATGACACTAGCTACTTGTGCGCACTGTGATCCACACTAGTAAGTAAGTCATCTACTCCACCCACTTATTAAGGTGTGCACCATCTGCACAGCCACCGGGAAGGTGATAAAAGTTGTGATTTCACCCCCAACTCAGAAACATAAAATTGCTACCCAATATCACACATACATCCCGTACGTAAACACACAAATCCATCCCCCCTTGGGAGGCTGTATCATAAACGGGACACTGAGTAGGGACATCCAAAGGAGGATCACCCACCCCATTCCAAGCACGTCAACCTACTAATCATTTTAAATTCATTGACATTGCAAGCTAATTATTTTATTTAAACTTTGGACAGCTGGCATCCCAAATCTTGGCAACCTTCACGGTGAGCAAGGTGTGCTTTCTGGGAGAGAGGCACTCACCATTAAGCTCACCCTGGGGTTCGATTCACCTCTGCCCTCCCAGCACCCTTCAATTAGGCGGAACCCTACCAATTACTTTGATATGGGCCAAACTTCGACCCAACCGCTGAAGGGTTTATAACGTCAGATTGGAAGGAATCGGCTCTTGAGAAAGAATAGAGGTGTGTGTGTGTGTGTCTATATATGTATAAGATTTTTATGCCTTTTACAGACTACTAGTTATGGAAGGAGTCATTAAACAATATTTTCTAAGTGGTAGTTGTAACTCAATTTTGAGTGAATATTCAGTTCACACACAAAACAACTTTATATTGACTGATGCATGATGTCTTCACTATATTAATAAATAACTGCTACCTCATCAGTGCAACTGCATCCCTGGCAGTTTGTCTACCGAGTCAAAGATTGTTGTATCTACCGGGCCAGGACAGACGTCCCAATAATAATTTATTATTTCGACCAATGAGCCAACGATACCATGCTAGTTGTCCGGAGCAAATACAGAAGCGTGCCGCAGGATGCTGCCACATGCAAGATGCCTAGCTCCCACGGCTCTCCACTACGCTGCAAGCACAAAGGATCTATGCACTGGGCTTACACCTGCTAACCCCCTCTCCAGACGCCCTATGTCAGGAAGGAAGGGATGGCCGAGGAGTATGTATGAACATGCAACCCGGCCTCCGGATCATCAGTTCTGCTTCATTTCTCGATCGCCTCTCCTGAGCTCTCATAACTCCAGCTATTGGTGCCGAGGCTCAAACCTCTCCTAGTACTTCACCACTTACCTCGTGGGGACGAACATCCTCTCCAGCGCAACCTAAGGAAGAACCAGCGGCACCGACCACTTCACACATTCGGTCCCTTATGGACAACCTGAGAGTAGAGCTCGCCCCGAGGTTTAACATTACGCTACATGCACCAACTACTGCCTCTCCCAGTAGTTTTGCACAGGGTGCCTTCCCCTGTTTTAAGATAGGGTGTTTTACCTTCCGCCTAACTCATGTGGAATTAGGAGATAGCACCTCTGCCATCTGTATTTATTTCCTTAGGATCAATAAACACCAATATCACCACATCTCTTGACTTTCAATCAGAGCTCCTTCCTTGTGTCATATCGGAGATGGAGGACTCAGCAAGAGACCAGGTTTTGCTGTACTGAATTTACACACACAACACACCATCACATCCTTGGAAGGCCACTAATTCTCTGCCCCGGCAGTGAACGATAGAGCCATGACACTACGATACCATTCCTTGGAAGTTGGTTTGCCGGCTCAAAGTCGCCCCCACCTCACTGCTCACTTTGTAGTGCAGAGGAGGGGATCTTCTGCAAGTCCGGGGAGACCAGTGATCACTGGACACTCACCTCACCAGTAGTGAAAGGCCACCCATTCCTTGCACCAAGTGGGAAGAACGATAGAGCCACAACACTAGGTATGCTCCCGGTGGGAACGGCTTGCTGGTCAGGGTACTCAACTCTCACCACTCATTGGTGGTGCCGAGAGGGTTGCATTAAGGTGCAGAGAAACTTACCCAAAGGGGGACAAAATCGTTTGGTTCCCACAACCATCACCCTGCAGCTTGGGCCTCCCCTACCTGCGGGAGAAATCGAGAGTGAGGCAGTTTTGGTGGCAGTAATTTGCACCTACACATGGACACATACACGTCAACTGCCTACCTCCTGCAGCCCCAATTTTTGTACCTAATGCCTTACACCTGTAGGGGTGGAGTTGAGAGACGGTACAAGAAGCCAAAAGCTATATCCAAAAATCCATAGGGGCTATGTATCCTTCCTAGCGGGTTTGGACAGCCATGCGAGCAAGCTGCATTGCTGAGACGTCTCGCCGTACCGGCACCCACCGCCATGCCCGTGGACTTGTTCAAACCACCCACCAAGGTCGCGGAAGGATACCACCCTATAGTGCGGAAGGCACTGTTCGGCGAAAGGCCCACCAGTGCACTGGAACCGCAGCCAAGTACCACACCCGCACATACCACCCCTCAGTCGAGTGCTAACCCAGTAGTGGAAACAGGGACAGTATAGCCTTGTACCGAACCACCTCGCAGCCCTACTGTACCACAACCAAAACCTGCACCATGCCGAGTAAAGATTGTCGAGCCAGACTTAGTACAGAGTCGCCGACACACCAAGCCTGTGTTGTACACTGGGCGGGCCCCCATGCCCAGACCTGAATAAACCGCATTGAGACGCAACTCGCCTAGCGTCGAATAAGTCACCCAGGACAGGGACAGTTAGTCAGCCGGAACTGTCATGCGTCAAGGAGAGTACTTTATGGTGCCCAACATGTGGCGCCTGTCGTAATTTGGTAACCAATCAGGCCAGACCATGCCAGCACAACTAAGAGGAGAAAGAATTAGCCTGGGCTCATAAGTAAACCCAGACCAAACTTTGGGGAATCGAGAAACACCCCGTGGCACTTAAGAAACCCCAAGATGTCAGACACCAACCAGGCAGTGTGGGAGCTCTCAGAGGAAATCATGGACTCCCTCCCTAACAACTCACGCATTCCAGCATGCTACACCACAGAGTCACACTCTATGGCCAACTTTGCCCCATCTGAACACGCCAAGTGTGGGGTGAAATCAAATTCATTCGCCCCTGAGACTTGGTAATGGTAAAATTAAAAATACTTCATGCATTGGTAGTCACCAACGTAATTGAAATTCACGTCTGAAATTATGATCATCTACGTCCGATCAAGAATAAGTACGCAAAAGACTTCCAGACGAAGAAAGTATAATAATTATTTAAATTCTGCTATTCAAGATAGCAGCACTCCAGTGACTTTCTGACTTTACGGCCCGCCTGCCTCAGACCGAGGCGTATGAAAATGTCAACACCTTCACCAGGGGCGATAAGAAATTGAGTGGTGCTCCTGCAGCACATAAACCAGCCCCTGCGATGGAAGGTTAAGCTGCCTCCCCCCCCCCCCCCTCCAAAGAGAATCGCTGACACAGGGTGATTTTCATATAAATAGATGTCCAGCACTGTGGTCCAGCAGAGGTGACAGGCTTGCCAGCCAACAAGGTTCGCGAGCTCTCCTACAGTCTGCGGAAGACTCTCTACCTCTCCTCAGCAGCCCGCACCAGGGCTCAAACCTCCCTTTCACCTGCAGCCCGCCCGAGTCTCTAACCTCCTACTGCTTGGAATCAGCAGTACTCTATCTCCAACCAGCAGCTTGATGAAGGCCGCCAGCACTCCAGCCTCACCTTGGACAAGGCTCTTCTTTCAGCTGACCGCCCAGGGACAGCTCTTCACGTCTAATGGTAATTCCCATGCCTGTACCCACTACCCTTAACTCAGTCAACTTCCCTTGACTCCTGCGGTAACGGGTCTTCATGTGATTACCTCCCCCTGGATAGAGCCCCTCATACTTTCACGGTGTTAAGAGTGTTTGATTATTGATCAGAAATTTTGCAGTATTTAATTTTAATGGATTAATTTTCCCCAGGCTCACATTCGCCTGTCGATTAGCGAAATTAAGAATCAATATAATATAATTTTCTGTGTTTAATATTTTATAATTATTTCTTTAAACATAATAAAAGATCGTACCAAAGTTAACCCCTTGTGTGTTCAATACCATAATCTTAGTTTTAGTTCCTTTGTCACTTTTGCTCTATTAATTTTGTATTGAATTTCAGTGTAGTGTGTTAAATCAGTTGCGCCATAATAATAATTAATCTCACATCTCTATTCGGCCATGTAGTGTACTGTATCCCTCAGGAGACAGAGCCTGGTAAAGGACCTATATCCCTGAGATTCCAGGACACTTGCCACCAATATGAGGCACAAGGTCTCATTACATGGGTTGCCCTTTTACATGGCAGGTCCAGGGGAGTGAGTGAAAATTTTGCCCCGCCTAGGACTGCATGTCCGTAACCCCTGCAGACAACCTTATTCTTGTTTGGTATTTCACTTTTAAATGTAGGTTGCGGTAGCCATCAGAGGTGATGCGAGAGGAGCGCCACACTTAAACAAGCATTTATAAATCAGCTACTTAATGATTCCAACCTAAGTGCACTGGTCCCTAGTGAATCTGAGATCAAACCTCTGGATTACAGTATAATAATGTCCCTAGACCATGAAACCCCACTGAAACATTTGCTAGGTTGGTGTGAACCAGACAAAGGATCCGACTCAGAGGAAACCCCCGTTAAACTAACCCCTACACTAGTATCAAGTTCTAGTACCGACACACAGGACCTCCCTAGTAGATAGAGAGTAGTAAAACTAAAGACTGGCACGATAATTCGGGTTCGACACCCGAACACCGAAGTACTCCACAACTTCTGTACGGTAATGTTGGAATCCGGGAAGACAATCAGGGTTCTTGAATCCCTGCCAAGGTAGTTCCCAAGACGCACTGGGAACAATCCCTAGCCAACTTTATCCCTACTCAACAGCCAACAAGGCCGCGGCGGATAAACCCCATTAGTTATAGCCAGATCACTCATCACCACACACACTCATCCCTAGTATCCGTCTAAGCATTTCACCCTTTTTGGGACAGCTGGCATCCCTAGTGGTACAGAGAATAAGGCTGCCCGGAAGGGATAGCCTTACGCTCTGACTCACCCAGGGGTTTGACTCCCCTCCACCTCGTAAGGTTCAAGAGGGCAGTCAGCGCCCTAACCACTTGTCCACCAGGCAAGAGTGCACGTTAAATGGCGGCCAACATGGGGCCATAAGCTTCAAATAGTTCAGCCTTGGGAGCTGGACGAGTTATATTTTTTTGTTCACAACCTCGGGGAGTCGTAGTAAACATCCTATGGTACCCAGTTGCAGCATTCCAAGATATCAGACTCCGAAGCATGCCTGGCAGACGCATGCCATGTAGTAGTTGATTTGAATACAGAAGGGACCAGCAACAGGCCTTGCCCTCTCCCTGCATGTCCAAGCACTGGCCTGAACCTTACTATGTGTAACTACTGCCAGAACGAATTCCACTACAACGTGTTTAGGCTGGAATGACATGTCCAGATACACGGATTGTCTCGAATTCTAGTACGACTCATGCAGACAGGCCGATGTCAGCGTCTGCCAATGGCCCGAGTGTACCGGACAGGGAAGCTACACTGTCCATTGTATCCTGTGCAATCGCAGTTTTCAGAACCATTGCATTGGATGGATAGATGAGCCAATTCAGAACCCCGGACAAGTCTACCAATGCCGTAACCTGGTAGGCTCTGTTAGACAGTGGTGGGACAAGTATGGTGAATTTATTGAAAGTTGGCATCATTTCAAGGCACAACTGGAGACACGTGGCTCCTTTCATTGGAACCATGATGCGGGGGGAAAACCACAACAGGAGGCCTCTAATTCTATGCCCCATTTACATGCACCCCAGTCGACTTGAAACGAGGAACCCAGTTTCGTCAGTGCCACGGCCTAAGCATTACCGCAGGGAATGCGAGGCCCGGCAAACTCCGGAAAGGAGAATCCCTCCCCTCCACCAGGCGCCTGAAGGCTGCATCCTGCCTCCACCTCCCCTCTACACTCGGTCCTCTTGCCAAGACTGTTAAGGTCAGCACTCTATGGAGCTGGCCCAGCCCAGCCCAGCCTGGCGAGGGGAAAAGGGAAGACAGACACACAGGCATTGAGCGAATTATTGTGTCCTCAACCCCTCTCACACTCCGGCCCAGCCAAACGAAGCCGCTACCTGTTCACAAGTTTTAAGCACTGCACATGCCTCCTCAGATGAGTCCCGTTTGAAAGTACAATTAGAGAATAATACGGTCACGGCCATCTTAGATACGCCACTGATTGCAATTTTATCAGGGGTGAACTCCTCATGCCGCGCCAAAATGACAGAGTGACCCCCACCAACTTAACGGCAACAATGGCCCATAACCAGGCCTATGTAGGCTTATCAGGGGAAATTACCCTTGACGTAAGGGTACACGACCAAAAACTTACGAGTCCCCTTCTTAGTGGGCCCTCACCTAGCAGATTCCATTGTATTAGGATGGCCCTAGGTGCGGGAACACAAATGTGTACTCGACTGCGGGAAACTTCAAAGTACCCTACGTGGTCAAACGAGAAAGGTATTCAATTGGGAAGGCGAGCTAGTTCAGGATACCCCTCCCCCTAACCCAGTCAGGCTGTTACAACTTTGGACCGACCCAACACCAGTTCCCCACCTAACAAGGACTCTAACATCCACCCAGGCCCGACGTGCTAGGCGCCAACTGGCCCGACAACGCCATATTACGAACCCCTCGCCTCCAAAACACCTGACAACAATGTCAGTCCTCCGGAATAATTTAGACTACTGGGAGAAAGTAATAAATACGCCACCATGGGCGGAGCCCCCTGCAAGACCCCGTTGTTCACGCGACTCGAGAGATAGTCCCCAGTTTAAATCTCGGCGGGTATCACCAAATGTCGAACCCGAACCCTCACTGCGTGCTCCTGTTGATCGTCTCGGACTTGAGAACCAAACCGATAAGATGATAACGTGATGGGATACTCCCCCTTCCACCTCCGCTACGAGCCCTGAGGTTAGGCCACATAGCCCTCTCGTCCCCCTTCTTGCCCCTCCTCTGGCAGTAGAAAGCCACAAATTCACTGAAACCACGACAGCACGCGTTGCACGAGTCTCTCCGGCCTTCCTTTTTATGGCTAAGGAAGTGCCCTCGCCAGGGGAAGACCTGGACGTGGCAGCATTTCCACCCCCGCCAGGATCGGTCCCAGCCATGCCTCCCCCTGAATCGGTGGAGCATATCCAGGATAGGGACTATAGGACGCAACACCTGCTATCCTACCCTTCCTTCCCTTTCCCCGGCAAGAACGGCATGAGTGGACGAGCTAACAGTGAAGAGTCAACCCGGTCCTAGTATCCACTACAGACCCACTGGTCAACCTGGCTACCAGCCCCTTCAGACCATCGGCACTGGCTGGAGAGCAAGAGAGTGATGCTGAATTGCCCCATGAGATGAAGAGAGAGACTGAGCTAGTGACAGAGAGAGAGAAAGAGAGAGTGAACCTGCGACAACTGTGAGAGAAGTAAATACGAGTTGCCGGTCGCCCATGAACGCTACGGCCACTGGAAGTCTAACTCCACCGCCGGGCGACATTACCGCGAGTGCAGTTCAAGTACCTTTCACCTGTGCCGTGGCTGCCAGACTCCGAGAATCCGAGGTCATGCGGTCATGTAGAAAGACCCATGATGCTTGCACAGAGCAGTACCATGAAGCAGAGGAGCCCAGAAGCTGGATGACAACAGCAGGTGCCCGAACCAAGGATGCTGGCCCCATGCTGCCATCCATCACCAGGCCCACGCCATGAGTGCCCCCTGCGCGCCAGGCGCACATGTCACGTGCCTGGGCACTACCGAGAGACGCCGTGGCAGGCGCCTACTTCATTTCACTGGCCTGCAGCCCCCGCTGCAGAGCCGCAAAAACAAAGACGGCCTTCCAGGCGTACAACAAACGTCAGCACCCTCCACGGCCGTCCACATCATCTACAGAGTGAGTACCTGGCAGTGGCCAGTAAAAGACTACTGCACATGTTTAATGTAGTCCCCCGAATGAGTAGCTTCGAAAGAATAGTGATTGTGTAAGAGTGCCTCGATCCCTAACGTAAACTACCTGTGAGAGCCTATAGCTTGAGTGATAGGTAAGGTTAGGTACAGTTGTTGCACCAATCCAAATTAAATATAATGAAAATTCTAGCCTAAATGTTATGAAATTCTACGAGAGAAAGTGCTACATCAATTCCGCAAGAGAAATTGTTTTAAATACCCTATTATTGTTTTTGTAACTTGTATTTTTTTGCAAGTTTGAGAATTCTAAACGAAAATGCATTGGAAGGAACAGACCAAACGGAAAAAAGAAAAGTGACCCAATTAACATAATTAACCTCCTAGTAATGGGCACAGGTAAAGTAGGAGTAATGAAAGAAAATATTTTCTTATCAAAATTGAATTGGCCCCTAGCTTGCTAGAATAAATAATTTTTGTGGAGGTAAATTTTAACGTAACTTCAAACCCCTTTAAGCGGGTTGGAAATTTCATGTCTGCAGATTCCCTGAAAATCCCTCAAGTGCTCATATAGTCAGTATTTACTAAATAATGTAAAATCTATATTCTTCTTGTTTGATATCTTGTACGACACGTTTAACGTAGAGTCCATAAGTTCCGTGAGCACTGTTAGGAAGTGTGAACGCGTAACTGAAGCCTATCAGCAGGCCTGTAAACATACCTTGAAACAACCCTTGCTATTCCTCGCAATGCACCTGGGCGACATTGAATAATGAACTCCCCTGTAATTTGAGTATGAGAATGAGACGAAAACTCACAGAGAGCACGCAGTAACCGTAACCCAGGAAATTCCCCATCTTTTAAATTTCTTTTAGAATTAAAAGTGTTACACCCTAAGCGTAAGAAACGCTCTAGTAATGTGTAATGTTCATGTAGAGGACGAGCACCTAACGTAAACCCCTGTAATGTTATTCTTTCTTGTTACCAAATGCAAAATGTTCCTTTTCACGAACGTCATGAAAACCCCTGAGAAATGTAACAAGACACCCCCCCCCCCTGAAAGAAAAGTAGCTGAAGTGCAACACCATCGAAAGTTGTATATAAAATATATTGGATTTAGTATTTAAGTTCTTTTTATTGTTTCCTCGAAGGAAAACCCTAGTAAAGTAAATGTAAGAGTATGTTGAGAGCATGTACTTTGAGCGTAACCCCCTTTCCTCATAAGTTGAGAGAGTGTGTGAAGGAAGAAGGAACACAAACTCGATGAGAACGAAAACTCATCTAGTGGGTATGCACAGCCGCCAGAGAGGCTCACCTAAGTGTATCTACTCGAGCGAGGCAGATACCCCCACTCCCCAAAGTCACGAGACAATGTTCTCATCCCCTCCAGCCAGAGAGGCTGTGAATATATGCGCTAGCAATGCGTAAGAGAACCAGGTTGGTCAAATGTGGCTGAATTGTAAATAATCGAAGGGGGAACGCACGCTCAAAATCCTGTTGTAAATAATAAGGTTAAGACGATTGCTGGAAAGATAAGATATTGTAAACTAGATAATGAGAAAACCTTTGTAAATAACCTCAACATAAATTTTGTGAAATATGTTCTAGTGTGTAGTAAAAACATTGTGTGTTGCTATTTTTACGCTCCCACTATGATTTTAATATGGGAAATGATAGATTGTGAGTTAGCTTATAAGGAATTTTTATTTGCCTAGACCTGAAGTGAAAGCATTGTTTAAAAGAAGTTGTATCATTTCACGTCACACATTCATGACATGAACGCATAGAAGTGTTAGAAAGTAATTACAGCTGGGCGCAGTCAATTACCAAATCCCTGTACGCTCAACGCGATTGAGATATGATATGTTACGTGTACGGATGCACGAGCCTACCGCCTACACCGCCTCTGCCAAGAACAGAAGTTGTACATAATTCCTAGTCATAAGAAAATGTAAGTGAAATTGAAAATTCTATGTAAAACCTCCTGCTACACACAGGGAAAATGTGTAAGAATAACTTTAGTGCAAACATAACCTAAGAAAATGTAATCTATAAAAGTGTCATGATATGTTATGAAACGTAGGTTAAAAATATTCCAATGTCAATGTGTTCGTGAGAGCCCTGTGTAAACGTAAGAGAATTATGTAAATTTACCACAAAATGTGTTTTACCAAAACTAACAATATGTTGCACGTAAACGTAAATTTTGTTTTACACAATGTCCTGCCAAACAAAGAATTTTGTAATCTATCACATACCAAGGTACGTCAAGATACCTCGAGAACTACGTACAAACAGTAAGCATGCATTCTTTGTGAAAGTTTTTCTTCTAATGTAGGAAAGCAACCCAGTGATAAGGAACTTGTGTGTTGTGCATGGTTATACCCTTTTCAGATACTCTCTCCTTTAGAATTTTTTTTTATTCTCAAGGACAGACCAGTAAGATATCCTAAGTAAAATTTTGAAAAGAAATTTCTGCTTTTATACTCAACCAAAGTGTAAACAAGTGTTAAAATTTAAAAGTTTTGAATATGCCCTCGAACTAGGAGGCACTAGGTTCGATACCAGATGACTTATTCTCACATTTTGTAACATTGTAGCTAGATATTCATAATTGGTATATTCGGGAAGTATTTCAATTGTCTATATTTCAGTCAAGGATAGTAATTCATGAAATATTTGAAAGGTCGTGGCAATGACAACTTATTTGTATTTCAGATATTTTTGTTTTTCCAAATTTATTATTTTTATTTCCACATTTCATCAGTCGTAACGGATGTCGCATCTTTTCCTTTTCACTGGGTTAGTAAACTAAAATCATAGCCACCGCAAGGCACGACATGGTGAAACGAGGAAAATAACAGAGGTCACCTTTAGCTGACGTGACCGACGGCTTGAAAACGATATGTTTTCAATGAGGAAACTTTCTACCAATATATAAGGAAGCACTACCTTTCTCGGGTATCACAACAGTTCATGATCGTTTGTCAGCTGTCAGTCGGACAGTCTGCAACGAGTGATCATGTGACTCGCACCAACCAGCGCCCGCGACTTTAACCTTCTTTTGTATGTCCAACATTTCAATTCAAATATCTATTGAATTTATTTTCTGTCACTGCGAGGAGTCAATAGGGCGCCAGGAGAGAAAATTAACAATTCTCTCTCGTCTTCGTAACTCATGAAGCAAGAAGTTTTGTTTTATGAAAGCAGCCATTCTGTCTTAGTTTTTTTTGTTTGTCAGCTGTGAGTGTCAATTGTTTGTTTTGCCGAGACAACAATAAATCTCCAGTAAACATTTAACTTCTTCTTTTATTTATTGGCAATCCTGGTATCAACAAACTTACATTATTATGTAGTCAAAGTCTCCAACTCATGCTGAGTTAGTTCGTTGGTGTTTACTGAGAACTACGAGAGAACAGGATAGTAACCTGTTACAATTTCCTTTTCCAAGCTATTCCTCCCCTTGGTAAGCGACGCAACAAGAATACTCCAGCTGCACCCTGAAGCAGAAGGTTCCGTGGGCACCCCACCGCTATGCAACAAAAGAGAGAGGGAGAGAGCGAAGACGAAGAAGGGAAGAGGCAGTTAACATGCCACTGATAGAAAACAGAAATTGCATGGCCCTATACGGGTGCGCTCAACCCCAGCTTAGGCAGCGCATGCACAGAATAGGCTCTAACCCAGAAATGCAACCGGAGGTAATAAAGTTGCAGCAGCAGCCTCCAGCACCCGAAGCAATTGTGATTTCTACAGCTGGAGCTTCGTCACTTCGGAGGGTGGCCAATTGACACATGCCAGAATGCTGTGCCACAGAGAGGCACATTTTTGGCCAACTTTGCCCCATCTGAGCACGCCAAGCAAGGGGGGGAATTCAAATTCATTGGCCGCTGAGACTTGGTAATGGTAAAATTAAAAATACTTCATGCATTGGTTAGTAATCCACGTAATTGAAATTCACGTCTGAAATTATGTTCTTCTATGCCTGATCACATATGAGTATGCAAACACCTTCCAGGCGAAGAAAGTATAATAATTATTTTAATTCTACTACGCTACCATACCCGACCAAGAAGTTCCAAACAACCCCCAAGATATCAGCACCCCATGACATTCTGACATCACGGCCAGCCGGTCTCAGACCGAGGCGCATGAAAATGTGAACGCCTCCACCAGGAGCGGTAATAAATTGAGTGATGCTCCTGCAGCAGATAAACCAGTCCCTGCAATTGAAGGCTATGCAACCACCCCTCTTCGGAGAATCGCTGACACAGGGCGATTTTCATATAAATAGAAATCCATCACCGTGGTCACGGACACACCGGCTGACAAGGTTCGCGAGCTCTCCTACAAGCTGCAGAAGACTTTCTACCTCTCCTCAGCAGCCCGCACCAGGGCTCGAACCTCTCTCACCAGCAGCCCACCCAGGGATTGAACTCATAACATCAACAGCCCGAGGCAGGGCTCGAACCTCCTACTGCATGACAATCAGCAGTACTCTACCTCCAGCCAGCAGCCTGAAGAAGCCCGCCAGCAATCCAGCACCACCTTGGACAAGGCTTTTCCGTTAGCTAACCACCCAGGGACAGCTCTCCACATCTATTGGTAAATCCCACACCTGTACCCACTACCCTTACCTCAGTCAACTTCCCTTGACTCCTGTGGTAACAGGTCGTCGCATAATTACGTCCTCCTGGATAGAGCCACTCATACTTTCACGCTGTTAAGAGCCACCGGATTACAGTATAATAACGCCCCTAGACCACGAGACCCCACTGAATCATATGCTAGGTCGGTGTGACTGAGACGAAGGATCCGACTAGGAGTAAACCCCCGCTAAACCAACCCCTACACTAGTATCAAGTTCTAGTACAGACACACAGGACCTCCCTAGTAGATAGAGTGTAGTAAAACTAAAATCTGGCAAGATAATTCGGGTTTGATACCCGAACACAGAAGTACTCCCCAACTTCTGTCGGTAGCGTTGGTATCCGGCAAGGCGGTCAGGGTTCGAATTCCTGCCAAAGTAGTTCTCAAGACGCCCTGGGAACAATCCCCAGCCAACCTTATCCCCGCTCGACAGCCAACGAGGCAGCGGGGGATAAACCCTGTTAGTTATAGCCAGATCACTCACCACCACACTTGCTCATCCCTCGTATCCGACTGAGCATTTCACCTTTATTGGGACAGATTGCATCCTGTTTATTGACACACCTAGTGGAAAGGAGAATAAAGCTGCCCAGAAGAGATAGCCTAACGCTCCGACTTACCCTAGGATTTGACTCCCCTCCACCTCGTAAGGCCCGAGAGGGCAGTCAGTGCCCTAACCACTTGTCCAGCAGGCAAGAGCGCATGTTACAACCAATGCGCCAAGGCAAAATGCTCTGGAGAAGGGATCCACAGAAGACTCAAGTGCACACATTCCCAGTGCCAGTTTCACTACGCCTGTTTAAGCTGGGAAGACATCGTCCGCCACACCGACGGCCGTGAATACCGGTGCGAGGACTGCCAGATGCGTCAGACAGCTTACTGCAGCTGGACCCAGACGCTTGATGATGAGACTGAAACATTCTGCCTCTGGAAGGTGTAAATGTTCCGACGTATTTTCCCAGAGGATACAGAGGATAGTTGCATACGGCACATTACCCGCATGCTGTTACCGCAGCTACGAAAACTTTTAAGTTTACCGAAGCCACAAGATATAGAAGAGCTGGTGTACAGGGCACGAGAAATCGAACGCAACCTATAGGCGCAGGCTTGTTTAAAACGCCCAAAACCAAGCCAATGTGCGGAAGTAGAGAAAACGCCAGAAAAGAAAGTCAAGACACTGTCGCCTGCACCGCCAGTGCGTAATCTTCCGAAGTGTTGGTTCTGTTCTGGCTAACACTTTCATAAAGACTGTCCGACACGGCTGGCATCACGCGCTCGCGTGGAATAAGGGGATACCCCCGGTTGTCTGCGACCCACTCTCAACCCGCTAAAGGGATCCTCACCGGCAGGAATTTTATCTGCAGCAACTTACTTTCTGCTGAACAATGGGAAACAATACAGCCCCAACTTAAAAACCGTTCAAATGGCCAAATCCGACTGCATCCTGGCAGTGGGTGGGAGAATCACGCTCACTTTCACTATGCAGAAAATAACAAGCATTGCTGAGTTCATTGTAGCTCCCAGGCTACAGGAGGTGGTTATCCTAGGTTACCCATGGCTCTGGCAACAACAATGCGTAATGAACCACAGACAGAGCAAAGTTCACTTAGGCCATAAACACCGAGTCTCAGTCAACTGGAAACACGGGCCACAAGCAGAAGTTGCACCACCATTATTGGCCTCCGAAAACAAACACGACCTGGACCCCACCAGGTTCCAACAATTGAAACAAGTTCTGGATGAGCACACAGGGGTTTTCAGAACCAAAGGAGCGCTTCGCCAGACCAGAACTATACAACATGAGATATGGCCGACAACCAGCAAGCCCATATACAACCGGACTTTTCAAGTATCTGCCAGGTGCCGCCAACTGATTATGGATCAGATAAAGGAAATTGAACAGCATAGTGTCATTGAGCTGTCAGATTCACCCTACAATTCACACGTCGTATTAATTCCTAAGAAGGACAGACAGCTGTGATTCTGTGTGAATTATAAAGCTCTGAATGACATCACTCCCCCCTCGTCCCACCGGCCATTAATCTGGCCTATACGCTATGCAATATAGGAGAAACGCAGATTTTCAGTACCCTCCCCTACAATCACAGTACTGGCAAATAGCGGTACACCCAGACAACATACGCTACACCGCCTTTACCAGCCCCGAAGGAGCTCTGCAGTTTCGCATCAAGCTCTTCAGGCTGAAAAATGCACCCGCCACCTTCCAGAGGCTCATGTCGTCGGAGGTACTAACCAGATACGCCTAACAGTTCTGCTTTGCATACCTCGACGACATCATCATATATTCCAAGACCTGGGAGGATCACCTGATACACCTGCAAAGAGTTCTCAAATGTCTCCAGATCCATGGCATGACCGCCAAGCAGTCAAAGAACCACTTTGGGAAAATCTCCATAGAATACCTCGGACACGTGGTGTCGCCAAGTGGCAACATTCCCCAGGCAAACTCTATACGAGCCATCCGAGAGGCTGTCGAGCCCACCACCAAGAAGCAACTCCAGCGATTCTCGGGGCTTTGCAACTGGCTGAGGGACTTCATACCAGAGATTGCCAGTCTGATGGCCCCCCACAGTCCCTCATCGAAAAGGAAGCCAGATGGCAATGGGGACCGGAGCATCGTATGGTGTTTCACGCCCTGAAAAGGAGCTTCCAGAATGTAAAACAACTTCACCGGCACCAAGGGGAGGGGCCATTATTAATCCAGATGGACACCTGCCAAAACGGCCTTGGGGTCGTCCTTTAGCAAGAGGACCAAAAGGGCCACCTGCGGGTAATAGCCTATGCCAGCACCTGCCTGAACATAACCAAGCAACACTACCATATTAACGAACAAGAATGCTTGGCTGTAATATGGACGGTGCGAAAATATTGGTACTACTTAAAAGGGACTCAATTCATCCTTTGTACCGATAGCAAGGCACTCCAGTGCGAAGTCAAAACTGGGAAGATTGGACATGTTTCTAACCAAATTTGACTTCGAGGTGCAGCACTGTCCCAGAAAATCAAACTACCTGCCCAATGCACTGTCCCACCAGCCTGACCTGAACTTTGCCGAGAAAGCCAAAGAAGACTGGGACTGCATGGTACCACCACAACCACCAGAAACCAACCCCGAAGAACACAATAGCTTATTGCAGCTCAGAATCAGCTGGGACCAAATAGCGGCCCATCAACAGCAAAACCCCGACATCCAGGGACTGTTTAAAAAACACCGCAGACGCTTTGAACTCCGCAACGAGGTAGTGTGGTCCCGCAATGGCAACTGGGGCAAAATGGCGGATTTGAGTACCCAAAGCCCTCTGTGCTCACATATGCCACCATCATCACGATCATCCAGAAGCAGCTCACCCAGGAACTAAGGAAACCCTGGCAGACATAGCTGGCCGGTACATGTGGGCTGGGATGAGCAGAGATAATAGACAATACGTAGGAAGCTTAGAGAAATACTGCAGGGGGGGGAAGCATACCCTGCACCCCCTCCAACGGCCAAGCTACGACGCTTACCGAATCCATGGACACAAGTAGCAGCAGACTTGATGGGCCCCTATTCCGCAGCACTCGCGGCAACCGCTATCTACTCGTGGTCACAGACCTATTTTCCCGCTGGGTAAAAGCCTTTCCCCTACCCAGCCAGAAAACTCACATCATAGGGAAATTCAAGAACGAGATCTTCCTTCAGCGGGGTTATCCGCAGTGCCTACTAACGGTCAACAGGATGCAATTCACCGGCCGGAAGTGGCTAGCCGCCTGCGAGGAGTGGGGAGTGGAAACATGGACCACTCGCCATACCACCCACAAGCAAACCCTACCGAATGCAGGAACCAGGAATAAAGAAAATCCTGTCACCACCACCACTGGGATAAACACATAACGAGGATATTGGTTGCCCTACGACACAGGACAAATGAGGCCACGAATGCCAGCCCAAGCCAACTCCTGCTAGGAGCCACCTTAAACCCGGCCCAGGGACTGGCAATGGGAAAATCCCCCATCCGGACTACCACAGTCAGAGGACATTAGGATGGCAGCCTTAGCACGAGTCGAAACAGCAAAAGAAGCCCAGGAAACATATATTCAATGTAAATAACCACAAACTAGGAAGCGCATCCAAGCCTTCAGTATGGGCAAGTTGATATTCATGCAGCTGCATCCACTCAGCAAGTCGAACGCCCAGTTTAGTATGGACCTCACCGGCAAATAGGAGGGCCCATACAAGGTAGTCGGTTGGCAGGATAATGTATATTGGGTGGAAGACCTCCAGGGATGGATCCGGAAAGCCACGTGGGTACAAATCCGCCCGTTTCCCCACGAAAACTCGGAGGGCGAAGTACAAGAAACAGCCTCTATTGATTTGTGTACGGCCTGGTATGCCCTTTTTTGTACAATTATGTGTTATGAAGCGCTAACATATATTTTCGTTCTGCAGTTTTATTAGTTTTGCCTTCAAGCTACAACCCGCTCAGCATCACTCTGTATCACCCACACCTTGCTCCCGCCATTCCCCATTTTCATCAACAGTCCTAGTAAGAATCTTCTAGGGATAGCCACGAGCCAAACCTCAATCCTTTTCTCTCCTATTGGTAACTGTCTTGAAGGGCAGCTTAGGAAGCCCTCTCAGGCCTCTCACTAGAGTAGTTGTCTCTTGGACTATTGCCCCTCTGGCAGATGCCTAGGTCCGCTAATGATGTTTCGCTCATCAGGTCACCTGTTTCGACATGATAGGCCAAACCCTGAGGAGCCCCACTCTCCATGACCCCTGGGTCCGCTAGCGGCGTTTAGCTCGCCAGGGAGCCTCGGGAGTGGATGCCCCTAACACAGCTGTTGTAACCTCCAGTTTGGTACTCGGGTCCGCTAGCAACGTTCCACTCACCAAGCCACTGAACTGAAGGCCAGTAGATCAGGTTTCCAATTGTCTAACTATGCTTGCTTTCTTAGGATACTTTGCAGTAGTCATATGCTCATATAATATATATATATATATATTTAATAAACTAAGCTCACATTATTTTAAAAAACTTTTAGGAGAGTAAACAAACGTCCTCAAAATAAAAACTATATGTTCGTCTTGTACATCTAAATTAGTCAAATGCATACAGAAGCCTTGCTGTCAAATTAGGATTTGTTAAATGCAGAAAATGAGAACAATACGACAAAGACAATGAGACCACACCCCACTCACTTGCTCAATGTTTGTGGAATGTTCAATAAAGCTGACGTGTGACGGCTTGAGCAATGGTACCAGCACTACTGGCACAACACTGCCTTGCAAATCATTGCTGTCGGCTGCACCTTCTGGCAGGCTCTGGGAACGCAGAAGGGACACAAGGTCCAGCAGTGTAGAGATGGCGACTAGCTGGAGAGAAGGACTTGCAGCAAGCCAGCATGAGCACACTAATAATATTTGCAGCCATTCTGGCAACACAGCTGTAAACACACACACACACACATACAAATGAATACTATTTAAAAATAAGGGTTATCATTACACAATTTTCAAGAACACACAGGTAGCTCACTGTCAACTTCTCATCACTAGACCTCCCACCACTAGGGTCCTTGGTTCAATCCCAAGCTGCAATGGGTGAAAATTTTTCAGACAGGAATTAGAGCAACTCCCAACTGTGCAACTGTCCACAGTTCCAAAGAATACTTTCACAAAATAGCTAACGTCACAAAATTGAAGCTAACAAATTTTAAAACACCAAAATCAAAGAATTATGTTTAAGTGCAATTTTTGCAAAAGAAAGTGTTGTGGGAGTAATCACTTCTGGCATAAAAACATTATTTCCAAATTGAAGCCTACCTGTTCAAGGGGGGTTCTCAACAAGTGGGTCTTGTCAGCCTGGCCAGTTATTGGTTCAACGTCAGAGGTTTCACTGGATCAGCAGCCATGGATGCGTGCGCAATGTTCAGGAATTAGTCAGTTTGAGACAGTTGTTACACTACCGTGTAACTGGGAAGATAAGCGTGTTGCGCGTAGGCGCGGGCCCTGGGCCCTGCCTAGGACTGTTTGAAATTTTAAGTAATTGTCAGATTGTGTTTGACTGTTAGTTACTGGGATGTGAGTGATGAGTTCGAGGCAGGGTGTTGGCTTGCTCCACAAGCTCGATTATGTGAAGAACAGTGGGTTGGGCCTAGTCATCAGCTCTTCGGAAGAAGAGGAGCTGGGGGGTTGGTGTCAGGCGAGAGCACCATGAGTGTTGGCCATAGAATGAAGGATGGCAGGCTCCACACGACAGGAGGGCAGTGGCCAGCATCAACGAAAACACGTAAGTACCAATTCACACTGTCATTAATTTAGGTTCAAATTAAAAGTTAGGTTTTTCTTTGTACGTGTCCCAATAAAGTATTTGGTTTAGATTTATGGCTTAATTAACTGTCTCTCCCATCCTATCAGGCCAGATAAATTTTGTTTGAAAAGGCTAAATTATGTCTAATATAGTCAGCCGAGGAATCTCTTTTAAAAACTATGTTTCATGATTCCATTTTGAGATGTGACTGTTAGTTAAGATAATTTTAAAATAAATCTGTTTTCATTCGGACAGGAATCCAGATGTTTCTAATTTCTTTTCTCCCTAGCTAGCTGGTAGAAAGACCCATAGAAGGAACAACGAAATGAAACTGCTTAATGAACCTGAGTTAATGAATGAGTAGAAACTAGGGATGGAGCGACCAAATCTAGGATTTGCTAAATCCACCAAATTTTAGGGATTTGAAGATTCTGTTGATTTGATATAAGATTTGTGCAAATATTTGGTTGTTCTATTCATCTCCTGAATTCACCAATGTTGACAGAATCTGCACACACATGCACACACATGCACATGCATGCACACGTGCACACACATGTACACACACATATGTATTGACGTGCTTTTAACCTTTGCAACCATAGTTTTACACACATTTAATGATGAAGCGTCTCTTTTGGGACTTAGGTTTAAAAGTGTATGTTATTAACCATCGTTGTTAGGACGTGTTTACTTCTTCACTCTGGTGAGCTACCTGGCTCCTTGTAACTATCAAACATGTTCTCATACACTAAATCTTCTATGTATAAGACGTAAAATCACAGAGATAGTGTGTTCTGCTTATGTTCACAATTGCACCGCACATAATTATTTATTGAAAATATGATAAACTGTGTAAAGACCATTCACAGTAACGTGAGCACTTTTTAAGGCCCTTATTTATTTGTCTTTTCAGTCAACTTGTATCTTTCGGCTTGTTGTACTTATAAATATAAACATTGCCATGTGCCTAATAAACACATTTTAGGCCCTATACACTTCACCGCTCTCAAAAGGTAATGTCCGCAGCAGGGGCTGATCTGTACAGGTAGAAGGGGGGGGGGGGGGCATCACAGGTTCATGACACCCCACTTCTAAAAAATACTCTCACATTGACATGAAAGTGTAGTGCCATTTTTTTTTAAATTTAAATACTAATTTTATTTAATTAATTTAATATTGATTCCAAAAATTATGGTGAGATAATGTTTCCCACCCATGTCACGACTTGAATGTATAGACCTGCACCTACACTATGAGGAAGTGACTCCATCCCCCCTCCCCCTCCCTGCCACTCACCAACCCAAAGGTGTAGATCTGATCCTGGACTCTGCTGTCACAATAAAATATATTTATTGATTACCATGCCTGTTCGAAGAGCCCTAAAACATGCTCACTTTACTCTGAATAGCCTGTATAACATCATGGAAGAAACATAATATTAACCAATGTATCAAATTTGTAAAATCAACTTATATTTTTCATGATATATCTGATCATATTGACGATCTTAGCTTGGCACTGGACTGCGATGTAGATCACAGGTTGCAGCCAGTTAGTTAACTGTAGTAATTTTTTTATGGTTATTATCTTTGCACATCAGTAGCACAAAGATAATTCATTATTGATGTACCAATTTAAGCCCAAAACAATATTATATATATATCTGTGTGTGTGTATGTGTGCATGCGAGTGTATGTGCCTGCATGTGCATGGGTGTGCGTGCATGTGCATGTGTGTGTGTACATGTCTGTTGAGTGTGTGCATTTGTGTGTGAGACAAAAGGTACTGTTTAAAAGTGTGTTACTTATTCATTATTTATTATGCTTTTATAAAAATGAATTACTTCTCCCCTTTAACTTCATACTATAGATGTACTTGGACTGTTCCCAGAACTTTCAGGGACTACATTAATATATTGTAATTGGAAATTTAGAGCTCTTATTTTTCAAATCTTTGCAGATCAACGGACACATTTTTTCTGCCATTGGCCCCCTTCCAGGAATTATAAACCAATAAATGTTGTATGTCTATCAATACATGTATTAAATTACTAAATGAAAAGTTATGTGGATATCCACAAGTTTACTTATAAAGATATATTTTCTTCTTTGGTTCTGCTAAAATGTGTGCTCTCGATTGCTGTAATGCAACAGACAATAATTAATATTTCGCATGTAAAAGAAAAAGAGGAAATGAAAATCCAAATGTGGTCTCCACCTGAGGCAGGATTACAGTATGGGATGAGAGAAGACTGGCACTAACTGGAGCAAAGTAGCCTATGAATGGATAAAGTGAGACGAGATGAGGGTGGAGTCATGCGGATTAAATATAGACGGGGAAAAAAATGACTTCAATGCTTATGATTAAAAACAAAAAATTAAATTTGGTTGTTAATATTTCTTGAGAATTTTTTTTACCTATTATTGTAAGTATGATTTTACTATGTGCATATTTTAGCAAACAGGTTATAGAAAGAAATTAGATTTTTGTGATCCAACTGGATGAACAAACTATAACTTAATGACATAATACTTAGTATATTTGCAAGGAATCCACGTAAAGACCTATTTCTGAATAAAAATCTTTGAACCATCATAATTTTGACTTTACAATCTGCACAATTTGATTTCACAATTAATAATATATTGTGATACAGAACAGCAGTTTTACAAAAAATAAATTATTGTCTTGAAATAATGTCTTTATTAATCAACTTTAACAACAATTTTCGTGAAACTGTTTATTATGCTTATAAAAAAAATTCCAGCAAGATTTTAATGTTTTGGAAAATCATTTGAAAATATTTTTTTAATCTTAAATAATAATATTTGTGGTGTTGATATTGTAAAATTTCATTACGTTAATAATATTTTATTTTTAATTCAAAATAAAATAGCCTTTTTCTTCACTCTGGGTTTCTACCTCCACGAGGTGAAACTATCAAATGGATAAGCGTTGATTCCCTCCTATTGGTTTAAAATTCTGGTTCTCTCCAGGAGTGTCTATAGATTGACTGAACTGATTGCCAAGCTGGGTTGTGGACCTTCCCATGCTGAAAGAGTTGGGATGAAACTGTTTAGATGGAGAGATCTTAATTGAAGGAGGGGAATCAAACCCCAGGTTAAGCTTGACCACGAATGTCTCCCTTCCAGAGAGTCTGGTCCAGCCTACCGTAAAGGTCGTCAAAAGTTATAACACCAGTTGTCAGGGGTTCAATAAGGGAAATCAACCAAAGTACACCTATGCGAATCCCGGCGAGAAGTTAATTGGATGTTTCTGAGTTTACTCTGCGTCGATACAGTTCTGTTCTGGTTGGTTTCCATAAAGGGTCAAAGTCCTGTGTAAATGACACTAGCTTACGCGTAGTGTTGGGTTTGGGGGTATGCAAAATTTTAATACCTATCCAGCAGCTGTGTGAACTGTGCAAGTAACTGCAGATTCTTGTATGAGGGTATAAAGACGAGGCAGTGGGGTTGGTTCGGAATGAAACACTGTCGGATCTGGGATGTCGATATAATTGAGGTTATGCCAGGGCCAGTCAATGCTCAGTAAGGAATCCCTGTCTTGCCTAAGAGCCTCAAATAAGCGTGGAAGTTCGTCACTTGGAGATATCACAGGGCCAAATAGTGGTTCAATAATTTTTGTAGTTTCAATTATGTCACTGTTGGCTGGTGTGTTTGCTGGATTATTTAGTGCATTTAACTCTATTTGCAAGGACGAATGGGCTAATCTGCGTAATTGATTAGCTTTTTATCTTTTGAATTATACGGCATTTAAAAAATAATCAAACACACACAGGAGCGTACTCCCCTAAACACCAGGTATGTACTTAAATCCTCCTGGGTCCAGTCTTTACAACAGACTGGGACTGAGGTAATGAGTAGATAGATGACCTGGAGTCCCGGGTTTGTATCCAGCTGTAGGTTAATCGACCCACTTCATTCCGTGAGGATTCCTGGTCTTTCTCAGGTTGAGAGTGTCAAAGGATTTCCAGTTTCGAGAGATCCTAGCAGTTGGAAGGCTTTGAATTTGTGGCTCGTAAGAAATAGTAAAAATGCACACTCTCAATTTATCCAGGGGGTACTCAAACCCTCTTGAGTCCAGTCTTTGCTTCAGACTGGGCTTGAGGTAATGAGTAGTTGCAATTCTGGATAATTCAGGGTGAATCCTACTGGAGGTGTGGGCACTCTGGACAATATCTGGGTATCCCCAGAATCTTATACAGATTAAGGAATATTATCCTGGCTCTGTGCACGCTGAGCATAACCAAAAATGTTCAAGTCATCAGCTTGTGTCAGCAGGCGGTTGTTTAATTATAATGAGCCAATTGAAAGCTATTATAGAAATAAAAGTGACTTTCTAGGTTGTTTGAAATGAGCAACAAAAGTTTCAAGTTACAAATTAATGTATTTTTACCCACTCATTGAAACACACTGGGAATACGTAGCTCTTTACAGTGATCAAAAACTGAAGTTAATTTTATGGCAGGTGAAGGCAAACCTGCTTCGAAAAGAAAACGCAATGATTATTAATTATAATTATTACCTGATTCTAGAAAATATGGGGGGGGGGGGGGGGGAGGAGGTCAAAAGGGACGTCGGCACAACCTGCCACCACAGAAGCTAGAAAGATTAGCTTGTGGGTAACGGAACAGGTCAGAACGTCGACACATATCAAGTTAATAATGGCATCCTTGGCTGTGGACAGCATCGTAAGACTGTTACGTTACTTCCACTTGAGACTTTCACTGAGCACTTATTTTGATGCGTATGTTCTCTTGCTGGTGCCCTCAGCCTTGTACAAGGTGGAGGGCCGATGAACTGTCCTGAGCTGCGGTTTGGCACCACCTTACATACACAAAATATTAGCTTGTAGACTGTCAGAGGGGTGCGGGGATGGCTAGCCTCACCTCACTGGGGTGGTTTTAATTATGGTTGTGGGCCACGCCACCATTTCTTATCTCCTAGGTGGGAGGCTGTTGACATATCTATCGCCTCTCCACGAGTCTCTGACAATAGTGACGACCTAGTATGTTGGGTGCTGGCCTCCTGCAACATCCCTTCAAACTAGCTTCTTTGTGTCCGGCGTGTCTGTGACTCGTCGAACAGTACAAATTCTCAGGCAGGAACTGAGCGACCGCATGATGGCTTTTGGATGGAAAGTACAATTTCAAATAATTACTACGTGTCTGTAACTGCTCATTAGGTTGGGAGCAATTCTATAGGTACAGGATTAATTGTCTGCTGTCGTGTGACTTGCCCACATGAGTTTATTTGCTCGATGATGGGGCAAAGTCAACAAGTAGTGTAAGCATGCCCAATGAACAGGAAGGCACCATGTGTCAGTATTTAATTGATGCATTTATGTTTACTAATTACATTGTTTTTCACAGGGCACTGTATACTGTAGGTACATATGCTCAATGTTACATTGTAAAACTTTTACAGTATATTTTTTTATTGTCACTTAATACAGTAAGTTATTATTTTTTATTGTCATTATTGCATTATGCACTCCTGATTTGTGTCCATTGGCTGAGAAAAAATCTTTGCAGTTTAGATGTTAAAATCATTTTGTATAAGACTATATACACTACAATAGTATGATATCTTGTAAACCTTGGCCCATCTTTTCTTTAACTGTGGCACTATTATCGGCTGCATTATCGTTGCCACATTAAATTCTCCCACAGCAATAATAATCAAATGGTGAGTGTTGAGATAAAAGTTCTGGACAGTTCTTAGCCATCTACTCCATTCTGTGACACATATGGCCCATGCATTGTAGATTTTTTTCCCCACATCTGAATTACTCTGGGACAGCTGCTGCATGCTGTTCCACATATGGCACAAGCTACTGAAACGTATTCTGGCAGCACCAGCCATCTGTTCAGAAAACTGTGAACTACATCGACCATGGAGCTGGCTGTGTAATGGAAGGCCACACTTAGTGATTTTGTTTGTGAAAATTTTCTCACTACTACTATTTTGATGTTAAATTTGATGTCTGCCGCTTATATCTACTATTTAATTACGATTATGACTCATCTCACTGCAAAATCGTAGTATCCCTACTTCTATCCCCAAGTGAGTCAAACCCCGCGCCAACCCGTGCACGGAAGTCGCAGCCTGCCACAATCCTGAAGGGCAGCCGGACACATGGATACAAAGGGTTGCGCAAGACAGCGGCGTGCCCCCCCCCCCCCCATGCAGAGAGCCTAAAAGTCGTCAGCCGCCTCAGGGTATGCCCGAGCGCACCACCGAAGATACGCGAAGGCCGAGAAATGACTAGAGGGTGCTACCCACACTCCGGCCTCGCAGCAGAGGGACATCACACACCCTCCCCCTCAGTCGCCGTAACACCTGCAACCCTGACTATATAAGCCAGTGCACGGCAAACCACGCCAGTTGTTTTCTTCAGTCTTTGAGCTCACTCCACCACTTCCAGTGCTGGGGTCCTCCAACTACTATTACATCTTCAGCAGACCTCCAGAGGCTGCCACCAACTGCTCAACAGTCTTCAGCAGCCACCAGAGGCTGCCACCCTTGATGTCACAGTTACAGCTCTGCAGCACCCACGACCAGACGCTCCAGTAATGCCAATCATCAACAGTTACTAGAAGCTCTTCATTGGTAACTAGAGTCATACCACAGGCCATACTTCACCATCTCTTATAAACACTTCATTTATAGTTAGTTCGTTTCTGCTTTGTTTAATCTTCGACAGCTTATATTAACTTCTTAATTAGCCTAGAACCAGGTCGCCTACACCTGGCTAACGTAGGATACTTCCAGCCACTCGTCTGCTTTGTAGGAGAGCACGAGCCACTGTGTTATAAAGTGATTAATAAACACAGCTTTGTTTATTTCAACTGCGAGTCTCATTCCTAGAGTATTTCCAAAGTCAGCTGCTAGGAGAACATTGAGTCATGCACTACCGACCGGAGACGCGGTATTTTAACACTAACTAACTACGGCTGGAGACACCCCCTCAGGAGGCTCCAGACCAATACACACCCATTAGACGGCCAGCTATCATATTTCTACAGAGCACCCAGGTGCTGGAGGAATATTATAGACGAGCCCGTACCACTACGAATACCTTTTCAACCCAGGAGAGACAGTACACCGAAGTTGTATCCCCACTGAGCACCTAGGTGCTGGCAGGGATATTTGCTCAGGTGCTACGGTCTGGCCTTGGCTGGAAACGGACACTCAGTAATAGCAGTGGTGGCCCCCATGGCTCCAATGCCTCTGATCTGCCCACTAGAGCGGGGGATCTTCTGAGGCACCGAGGCTCGTGCTACCAAACCGTTACTGAGCTGAAACTAACCTAGAGTTTCTCTTTGTGTCCGTGGTGCTCGACCTACTGTTTTCAGCAGCCATCTCTACTCTATGCCATATAAGGTGAGACACGGTGCAAGGAGGGACAAGCAAAGGATTTCGCATTTTGCTGCCAAGCAGCGGACTGGTCTAGCTCCCCCTACAGCAGAACAACCCACGGAACGAAACCGCACCGCCGCACGCCGCTTATTAGAGAGATCTCCTACTCCAGTGTTTCTGTACCCTATTGTCTCTTCTCTCTTGATTATCATCCCATCCTGAGTGGTGTGGTGAACAAGACTGCGCACACCTGGGAATCGCCAATGTCACCTTTTGGAGTTCAGCTGCAGCGAGGTGGAATCGTAAGTTTCGTGTAGTCGAACCCAGCATCCTCGCTGCCGTCCAGGCTGACTACATCCACATTAACTGTCTGCAGCCAGCCATCAAGAGTTCTCAAGACTTCAGTAAGTCTAACACTGCCAGCACGTATTACTAGTAATAGGGTAGGACAACACAAGGAGCTAGTCCAATGCAATATCAAGAACTTTGTACCCATTCGTAAAGCCACATGCTATCTCCAGCCGGAAGCAACTCGTACCAAAAACCCTACATGCGCCTTTGATATAGAACGCAACTAAAGCCACAAAGACAGTGATCCAGCCTTAGTTGAAACGGACATGCATCAAATTTTTGAAACGTACAAATGTGTTTCATTGAACTGAGGTGTTAGCAAACATTATTCAAGGTAAGTTTACTTACAACACATTTCATGTTTTAGTAAATACCTAACATAGTTGTGTCACATATATTGCACACAATGAACTTATTGTTATAGGAAGTATGTGCCACTTATGGTACACTATGCAAAAAATTATTCACAACCTTTTATTTTCTATATTCTATAAACAATTTTTCTGGAATCTTTATAAATGATGCAGATATTAATAAAACAAGTATTTAATAATGTTATGAGTATACATCTCTCTCTTTTGCTAAACAAATTTTGAATTGAATTGTTTCAGATATGGATGTAAAAACATTTTACGGGCTGCGATCAAAGACAGTTACAAGTTTTCTGAACAATGGAGGCCATAGTGAAGATTTCAGTATGTCTAATTATGAGTCTCACATTTCAAAAACATGAGAAGTTGCTACCAATTCGGAAGAAGACTGAGATTGCAGCGCAGATCCAGCACCAATAATTACAATACCAGAAATTGATTCCGACTCTAGTGTAAATGAAGACCAAGACATTGTTACATGTGCATCAGAGGAGCAAACACAAAAAAGTGTAAAGAAGTGTGCAAGTATACCAAACTGGAAGGAAGAAAATTTGATCATCAATGAAAGTGAAAATGTGTTTAAAGGTTCTACAGTTCTGCCTCATGAAATTCAAGATCTGTCGTCATCTGTAAAGTATTTCAAATATTCTTTGACCAGTGATTTTTTACTTATACTGTTGAGCAGACTAATTTGTATGCCATGTGTCGTGTAAGCAAACCAGTGAATGTCACAGTTGCAGAACTAGCGCAATTTATTGGTATATATTTATACATGTCTGTTGTGAAGTTACCTGCAACAAGGCATTAAGCCATCCTGCTATATCTGATGCGATGACCTGCATAGGTGGGAGGAAATAAAGTGATTTGTACATTTCAATGATAACACTACAAATGCTCCTGTGGGTGTAAATGGCCATGACAAACTGCATAAAATTATACCTCTTGTGGACAAAATATGCAACAGACTGGTGTGTTTCCAAAAGAAGAATAATTGGAAGTACATGAACAGATAATCCCTACAGTCACATTCTACCTGAAGGCAATACAATGCTTTGAAACCTCATAAATGGGGTTATAAAGCCTTTGTTTTGAGTTGGGAATCAGGTTTCATTGCACTCTGCTACAACAAAGAGTAATTTTATTTTATATTTTACTTTTTCCAATAACTGCATGTTGTTCCTTATATCGCAAAAATCAATTAAATTCAATAAAAAATGCAAAATTTAATTTTAAATTTTTAAAAATATTTTTACTGTAATCTACACATTGTAAACAATATTATGTATTTTTTTTCATAAAGATAAAAAATATCATGCAGTAGAGGGTTAACATCTGAGGTCTTCAGAGCTGATGAGGGTGAAGTCAGATGAATTTGCTGCAGCGCGGGAATGCAATGTGAAAGAAATAGGAGATCCCAAGAAAACAAGCGTCATCATCCAGCATGATTACCACTTGCGACAATCCGTGAGTGACCCCGCCGGGAATCAAATCCAAACTGTCTTGATGGGAAGCCGTAGCCGCTACACTACTGCGGCCCGAGTGGGGAATGTACCTTTAGTGACAAACCACAGTGAAGGGGGAATATCTAGGGGCTTGTTTAACCTGAGAGTGATTTGGAATTAAGCCCTAATTTGGAGAAGCCGTGGAATGCAAGAGAGAAGGAAAAATGCAGGACTAACTATACATCTTGCAACAGATTTTTGCACAGGCGCAATCTCAAACTAAGGATGTGTTGGATACTTTAGGTATTTGAAAGAAAAGTGACGGTAGAATTTAAATCGCACAGATTTTCACATAAAGAATTCCAATTAACTAAATTCACCTGAAAAGGGAAAATTAACTGAAACTATTTAAATCAGCAACAAAAAAAACTGTTACAATGTGCACTTTGTAATATCTTGCCTAGCTAGCTAGAAATCAAAATTACATCAGAGCTGAACTGATCTAAGTTCGAATGTGTGCATACAAGACTAAAATATAGAAACTTTCAGAATCACTATAACAGCCTTAAATAGGAAAAAATCCACACTGGTCTAAATTTTACCAAAATATAGACACCATCAATTATACAAAAAAAATATATATATCTGTGTGTGTGTGTACGAGCACGTGTGTCTATATATATATATACACACACACATGCACCTATGCACACACACACACACACACACACATTAAATTCTGTGAAAACTGAGAAACAATGTGACCTAAAATTAAAAGAAAAAATTTAACAGCACAACATTTGTACATTATAGTCATTCCACATTGTACAAGCTGTACAGTACACTAATTTAAAATCTGTTTTTAAATGTCATAAATATTAAAAAATATGTATTTATATGACTCACCCACTGCCAAGTCAGAATCATCAAATGCTGGTTCTGGCAAACAATACGATGGAAATGTTGACAGTTCTACAAGAAGATTTGATGCTCCTTTCATTGAATCCTCCCAGATGGATATATCATTAACTGGTATCACTTTACAGTGTTTATAAACATTTTCATTCCCTTTCCTATCCAGTTCCCTTGAACCTATTGTAACATCCTTCCCACAATTTAGACAAGCCTCCAACAGTTCTTTCAACCTACCAGCATCCTCTTCAACAGAATCTACTGATTTTATGATCAGCAGCTTGTGGTACAAATCACACACATTATGTTCACCTAAGATAGGTCCTTTACCAACAAAAGTAACATAAAACTTTTCATACTCTCGCCTACACTGTTCTAGAATGCACTGTTGTTTCGTAGGAACTGGCGATGCACACACTGGAACTTTTCCAAGTGGCTGATCAGGTACTTGAAGACTTTCACCTTCATCATGTACCATTTTAGACTCCTCCACCTGGTCAGCCTGTAGATCGAAGCTAGACCTCGCATGGCTTGAAGAAATACCAGAACCTAAACTCACGCCAAGTCCTGAGTCAACATCCTCGTCAAGCTTTTCTTGACTGGGAGCTTTTTCTAAATCATTCGAAACCACTGAAAGAAGAACTGGCGTGCTAACAGAATGAGCTTTATAGTTCTTGCCAAGACCCTTGATACGGAACTTGGAACTACTAGATTTCTTTGTTTTTACAGAAGTTTTGTTATTTTTTGGTGATTTCTTCCCACTGTATGAATCACTGTACGCACGACTCCGATCAAACGTTTCACTTGTATCGTCACCTATCTGATTGCTCTCAGACGGTGATGTCCTACTTTCTGTACTTTCCGAGGTTTTTTTTATGGTACAATCTGGTGGGCTGGCAAGTGGGGATGGCCGCACTCGAGACAGGATCTTGGTGCATAGCTGCAAACTTGAAGATAACTCTCGGGGCAACAACTGATGGCAGTGATTTACCAGCTGATTTACAATATGCAGAAACAAGCTGGGCAAATGCTCACTGGTGGTGTCCATGTATGTTTCTAATGAAACAGTATCCAGTAAAAACTCTGCAAGAACACAAACCTAAACAAGACAAATAAAAGCACTGTATAAATTATTTACATAAAACAAATAACATACAGTAGAACCCCTTTCTACACCCCACTTTCATACGTTCTTGCATTCACACTACTGTAGTTTTTCTTTTCTCTGGTCACATGTTATGCTCCCACAGTATAAATGTACCTTTATTCATATTTTATAACATTTTGAAACATTTTTTTTTTTAGCCTTGTGGATAAAGTGTAAGAATAAAATTAAAAATTAATGCCTTATTTACAATATATCTAGGATGTACTTTATATAGTGGAAGTTAATATGGAACCAAAGCAATGCTTCATTCAAATGGAAAAAAGATTGCTGAATCAAAACATAATATCAAACACACCACTTTACAGCATAAATATCAGTTCTGAGTCAATAGCTATACCCACTATTATAAACTGAATAGTATTTGAAATATTGCAAATGCCCAAACCTATCTTTTTTAAACTAATGTTGAACACTAACATTTTATAATTTAGTTTTTCTTTCTTCCACATTTGTGATCTGCAAACTGCATTAATAAAAATGTGTTTCCTCTTTGCTTGGGTTTGATTCAGAAGACCAAACATTTGATTTTTCTCATTATTTTGGCTAGCCATTTATTAAAGAAACATAACTTAAAATGTACAAAACCCTCATTACAAGTGAAACACTTGATACTGTTTCAATATTTCAATGGGTGCAACAGCACTGCGAGAATGAAGTATTGATAAGGTTAAAAGTACAACTCATAGTCAAAAGTATTGGCACAAGTACAACAATAACCTAGCAGTAAATGTGATGTGAAAATTCAAATTAGTTATCAAAAAGCTAGTTACAAATTATTATACAACGAAAATAATTATTCAACATATAAGTTTTCTTTACATCACTACTCATTGCTCCCAAAAAAAACACATTGAAAGTTTAACCAAATTACCGTATTTACCCGAAAGGAAGACGACCCTGAATCTAAGACGATCACTTCCTAAGAAAATATTTTTGAGGGAAAAGTATTTAAACCAGAATTCAAGACTACACTTGTGAAGTGCTGAAAAAATTATTTTGGTTTATAGTATTTTTGAATGAATTTATGACAAACCTTTCGAAGAAATGCTATTATATGAATAATATTATACAATTTATTCACTTTTAAGAAAAATTAATCACAATGAAATAGGTGTGTCTAACCTGGCTGTATGATAGCAGTATCTTCCTTACACTGTAAAACTTTTTTGGGTATTATATATTCATGACTTGAGTCATTTTGCTTTCCAGCAAAGCATTTCCTCTTTGATGACTGGTGACATCAGATAAGGGGACCCTTGTTAAAGTTGACAGGTACAGTCTCAGCACTATAAAAATATTTATAACCATAGGCATACACTGCTTTTAAGCATAAAAAGCCTTTGTCAAAATCCTCTATCTCATGGCACACCAATTTTGGAGGACTAACTGCTACCTGAGTAAAAAATTATGAATAAAAACCCGTAGTAATTTTGTGCATGTAACACAAACTTAAAATACTGAGCTAGCAGTGTCACACATTTATGGAATTTGTGCCTAGGTTTTGAATTGAAGACGACCCAAAATTGTAGGTGACCCCTTATTTTTGTATTCCTTTTCTGTCAAAAATCCTTGTCTTCCTTTTGGGTAAATAAGGTACTTAAATTTGAATGACAACTAGTGTTACTATCTCTTGGCCATTAATTCTTTTCTCCAGTGTGTATGTTTCTGCACCAAGTGTACATCGTAATGTATTGGTTAGGCACAGTTAGATTTCAATTACTCCACATGTATAAATAAGATTAAATTTTATTTAAAAAGAAAAATAATTAGGCACAAATAGGAAAAGTGATGTATGGAATTTCTTTACAGTTAGCACAAGCAATGAAATTAAGGCATTGTGTTTCAGTGCAAAAATGACAGTAGGCCTCTCCACATCTAATTCAAAGTTCTACCTTAAAAAGTCAGATATAAAAAAAAATTAAAACTAAGCTACATGTTTTAAAGACATGCGCAACGACTAACAACTTTGTCTGAAGTTTCAGAGCGATCATAAGAGGTTTCAACATCACGTGAAAACATGTCATGTAAAACAGACAGTCATAATAAAGAGAATTATTTTACCTCCTTCACACGAACGACTGAAAGGCGAATGACTTAAAGGAAATAACAACACTCATTGTAAAAACAATTTGCATTGATATTTTTCCTTTAAACTTTGTGGAGTCCATTGCATTGGTATTAAGTGTATATGTAAGAAAGTATCTGTTTGTAATGGTATCTATTAAAATCTGTATTGGCTCAGCTCTAAATAAAATGTTCTTTGACAAACAAACTAAAACAAATTTCAAAAGGAATTCATGGTTCCTTCTCCCTAACAGAATACTTGCCCTACGATTATGAAAAATGTGATAAGACTGTTGCACTAGTTTATGAATATTATTTTACTTGCCAACCTTACAAACCAAATTAAATTCTACAAATTTTAAGGTGGGGGGGGGGGGGGGCAGGAATTATTGTTATAAATCGAAAATAATGAAAAACTGTGCATGAAACAGGTTCCTTTCTAAAAATATGTTCAGATTTCAGGAATACCACTTGAACAAAGCAGGTGCATACCAACCAAGCTGGTTTAGTTGTAGCTAAGAAAACAGTCTGAAATTACAAAACTGGCAGACAATGCTTCTAGTAGAACACCCAACTGTATTATAAAAAATAATTACTGTAATTTAAAATCTGTTACACGCATCCACTTTGCCTCCTTTCCTTTGCACTCCCTATCGGACATGCAGGTGCAGAGTTTCAAGGGTGCACGGTGATATCACCAGTAACCCACGAAGAGTGTACGCAGAATGCCTAATAAGACTATATATCAAGACTCGTGCAACTCCCATTATTTGAGGATTGAATGTCTCAAGTTATTATTGCAAGAACATTCTGATCATTACACTTGCCTCTCTTGGCGTGACTCAGGGGGCATTCTAAAAATAACACTAGACCACCCAGCCAACATAGCACTTCCCCTATGTTGACAAATTTCTGAACATGTTTTGGGGGGAAAAATTTTTTTTAATGCTAATATCTCATAAATAAAGCTGCACCCAACTTTTTGTAGTCATATTTTTTTTTTTTAATTTGCTGCCTATACATTCCAAAATATGGTAGATACTATCATTTAAATCTTTCTATTTACGTCACAAAGAATTGAATCACATTCAAAACTTCAGAAAATTCCAAAATTGCTTTTTATCAACAAATATTATCTGGAGTCAAAATTTCTGAAGCTTTGCAAATTATTACACTTAAGACAGCTCAATGATATGACTAACCCTAATTCGAATCGGAAACCTCAAAAACTTATATTTAAAATCTTAATTTTTCTGCATATAAACACACTACAATACAAACTATAAACTGTTAATTACTGCACAACACTGCTTTGGAGTTTGACTAATTAATAAACTCAAAACTGAGAAACCCTAATAGAATACATGTATCAATATTTATTCACATTACCATGTGTGAAACACAAATTATTCTACTATATATTATCAGGGGTGAAGCACGATAATGTTCCAAGGGAAGCAGTATTTTATCAAAAATACATACATTAAACATACAATGTCCAAGTTCATATTCCTGCCAGACACACCCATTGTAACATATGCAACTTTTGCAGTGTCTGACATCATATTACTGGAACATTCTTCCCTCATCCCTTGCATGTTACTTGAATTAGTGCGCTACATGATGCACTTTCTCTAGCAGTCAACTAGACCAGTGAACAACTAAGAATAAGTCTGTAATATCACTATCCATTTCTCCCCTTGAAACACAACTACTTCCCGCCACTGTACATAACTATTACTACTAAAAAGAGGAAGACTTTTAAGTTTACTTCTGAGTTATGTTAAACTTACTTCCAGCAGGGAAGGTTGTCCACTGCCAACTGGTTTGACTGGGCGGCCAGTAACACTAATCGCAGAGTGTCGTGAGCAAGCATTAGAAAATAACGTTCCTATGTACACCCATATGTAAAACGGTTCCAAAGTGCTGAATAGCAAGTTAGCTGATTTGAGCAGCTCCTGACCGCCTTTTGGCAAGCAACTTCCTTTGGTGGAGCTCTCTTCATTGCATGCTAGATACAAGGACCTGTAAATTTAAATCACTAAATTAAAAAACTATGCATGAGACATACCTGAAGTGTGTAAACTATCAAGTTGTAACAGTTTTTTCAATATATGAAATAGCTTGAACAACAATTAACTGGGTCCTTTTTGATAAAACCAGAAATAGCTCAATATCTATTATAACAATACAGTAAAAACTCCATAGATCATTTTTCAAGGGACCAAAAGAAAAAAATTATGCAAGTGGAGCAACAACGTATGCAGACTTGCCTCTAGCTTTTACCTAACCTAAAATCTGCAAGTGTTGGACCTCCTAAACAAAATAAAACATAATAAATCACATCAGGAATCATTATTTACAAATATATGTTGTACGCACTGAAAAATTTTGTTGATTGAATTGCAGAAAGCGTTATTTTGAAACCTGAAAAGTAGTGTTTTTGTGTCAGTATTTTCATTTAACTGTTTTTTTTTTTACAGCTTTAAATTTTTTGAAAATATTTATACGTATTCATACACACTGAAAATATCTGTAAGCATTCATACAGAAAAATTAAAGAATACCATAAAACAATTTTGAAATGAAAAAGTAATTACTGATGTAAACACTTAGTGATGTAAACACAGTATAATTGTGAAAGTTTACTAACAGTGGGTATTTTAGTAAAAAATAGTATCGTAAACCAGGGTTACTGTGCACTTGCTGAGGTAACTTTGAACCACTCAAATTGTTTATTCTTGTGTCATTTGTTAAATGAATAGTACACATGGCCTGGGCACGAAAAAAAACATTCAAAATTTTAAATACGTAGCTACAGTTGACAGTTCCTTTGCCACATAGTGCTAAAACCAAAATTTTTTGTGGTTCAAAGTTATCCCAGCAGGTGGAAAGTAACCACAGTTTACAGTATACAAAACATGATACAGAAATCTAGCTTCCCAAATAATATAGCAGAATATTTCAATGTTTCTTTGGTGAGAATTTACATTTTAATGTAGTATGTTTGCCTCCGATGACATAGAGACTTTTTAAAAATATATTTTATACTTTATCCATGTACCCATGTATGCTCTTACATCTGACTGCATCTTTCGTTACACTGCTTCCTCAAAAGCACAGTCTGGTATATCTAGCTGAGAATACATGACAGAATCCATATAAAAAAAAATTTTTTTATCAAATTTTGTTTTTGGCAACAGTGACCAGACAAAATTTATGTTTACGTGCCTAAATAAAGTAGCCTACAAAAAAAGTTTTTTTTCTCAGTATTATTTTTGTTTGTAAAAATACATAGTACTAAGAAAGAGAGGTAAAGGCATGCACATGTACCTCTACTCTCCCGCTGGGTCTCTGACGCCACCTGGCGGTCAGGGTGGCAGGCAGGTAGAGAGTTACGCTGCATGTGTTCACACTCACTCTCTCACACTCTCTCACACTCACTCACTCTCACTCACTCTCACTCACTCTCACTCACTCTCACTCTCTCTCACTCTCTCTCACTCTCACTCACTCTCTCTCACTCTCTCTCACTCTCTCTCACTCTCTCTCACTCTCTCTCTTCTCTCTCTCTCTCTCTCTCTCTCTCTCTCTCTCTCTCTCTCTCTCTCTCTTCTCTCTCTCTCTCTCTCTCTCTCTCTCTCTCTCTCTCTCTCTCTCTCTCTCTTCTCTCTCTCTCTCTCTCTCTCTCTCTCTCTCTCTCTCTCTACCTCTCTCCCCACCCCCTCCCACCCTGATGTATCAATGTCTGACAGCACATAGAATACGTTCGTAAAATTTAATTGCTTTAGTATACAAATAGTACCGATTAATTTTACTGTATTATTATTGTATGTGTTAAGAAACAGAGATGATGCACATCTTTGCAGAATTCTAATTATGTGTGGTACTATGTCACGTTTTGTAATAATAGCAATAATCAGAATAAAAATGTGAAAGTGGGTATATTGCTGCCGAAGAGTGATAGTCAATGAGAAAAACTGTAAGAGAATACATAAAATATAAATACTATGCTTTCACAATTATAACTTATTTCTATATAACTGAGAACTTGATCACACTTTTACCTCTCTTGCAACACAAATGTTGAGAAGAATGCTTTTACAAGAGTATAAAAGAGAAACTATTGGATTATTCTCCAACGAACACATGTAAATAGAAGGAAGACGCAGTGGCAAACTTGAAGCTTATTAAACGTACAAGGTAATTCGGAGATATATTATAGACAATAAAACAAAGAATGAAAGATCTTGAACAGATAAATTTTACTGGATGAAAACAGAAAAGAATAGGACAACCAGCAGTATTTGTAGGACTGATTATTCGTTGGTTATTTCTTAGAATTATCTCTAAATAGTGACAGAATTTTTGAAAATTCGTTTAAGTGTTTGGACAACACAAAACACGTTATAATTTGTTATAATGATTTACATTTTTTGATGACCTATGTCGAGAATAATCTCAGTAACGTATCACTTTTTAATTGGCAAAAAATATTTCCGACAAGGTTGATAGTCCATTTGAAAAACGTCCATTATGTAATATTTGTGTTGAATTAATTGTTCTGTGTATATTTTTACTGTAATCTCATAGTTTTGCAATGCTCTTAAATGCTCACATAAACTCAAGTAACTGTTTATTTCAAAGTTGTGCAGGTATTTAAACTTGTTAAGGGCTTCAGTGGTGGAATCAGTCAATTAATACTGATTTCAAATCTAGCTTGGATGACTGGTTTTTAAAACTGCTGAATGTTTATCGTGCCTACAGCTGTGTTACTTCTACTCCATTATTTTCATGGTGATAATTTGCATGTTAAGCAATAAAACCACCAGTTTCACTAATGTGAAACTGGTGGTTTTATTGCACTTAAAGCACTTAGTTGAAATAGCTCCAAAAATAAAACTATAACACTGTTAATATTACTTGTCCGTGGCCATTTTATACATTTTCATTGAAAGGAAGGTTATGAAATTAATTTTACAATTTCTAAATGATACGATTACAATTTCAAAATTGATTGTGAAAATTGAAAATGCAAACAAGAAACATGGCAAGTTTTTAGTGCTCTCTAGTGTAGGACTATGTGTAGATATATAGTACTTGACTCTTTCCTGATGTAAGATTTACATTATTGTGATGATACAAATAACGAAAAAATTATCTTCACGCTACTACGCAGTGAAATAAATCAGTTCAATTCAATTAATTATTTTTACTGTAATGCAGGAAATGGGAGCAAAAGAACTCTATTAGCCGTTGAATATGTAGTCTCTCATAAATTTACACAGGATGCCTCATATTTAAAGTCTAGCTGACGGTATCTCAGCAATGACATGGGTATGTAAAAAAATGTCTGCAAGGACTGGATGAAAATTAGAATTGTGTTTTACAAAACTTAAGCTATTCCTGATGAATGGAAAATAAATTGGGAATAATCTCTTCAATAACACCACATTTATATTGATATTTAAAATTCATTAACCAAATACTGAACTACCGTAATATGAAAATAAAGGTTACATATTGTATGACCATCAAGACAGATTACTTAAGGAATTTGGAAACACATGAAAAAGAATAGAAATATGAACAGGCCTAACAAAACCTGTCCTCTAGATGCCAATAATGGCTCACAAAAACCAATAAAATTTGTATAAACACTGAAGAAATAGTTCATACAACACTTAGATACAATTCATTCTCCACATCATCAACGAAAAATTTTAAGTGTTCTGTACATTAGGACGATTTAACTAAACAAAGACACAATAAAATGTTTCTTTTACATATTAGGGAAACAGGGCACCGAAATAGACATACGTCGCCAATTGAAATTAAGTGTGGACTAAGAAATTACATTTCAGGTAAACATTCGTCTCCAATGTTTCTGTTAAAAATCAGAATATGGACCTGGGAAATTCCCACAGTGTCGGTGAATGTGCCTGCAAGCATAATAGTTTGTTACTTTATGGAGAATTAGATACGGTCTCGAAGCTGCGAACAGATACTCGTCTAGTGAATGACTTTGAAGAAGGATTTCTCCCACCACAAATGACAATTTTTGAATTTTCAGAGTATCCAATAAGAAATGAGAGTTTGATATATATGTACACACACACACACACACACACACACACACACACACACACGGACACATGCATGCACGCACGCACGCGCACACACACAAACACATATATAGTTATACAACAATTAGCATCATAGCCTACTGTATATTCTTAGTTTAGCTGTGTGGAACTGGCAACAAATGAACTCTTTCATCGATACACTGTTGACGGGAAGTTTCATTGAAAGGGAATACAAAAATATGAACATAATACAGCTGCTATTAAACATAATTTTACATAATATAGGAAATACACTGTCTCCAATAGTTGTTCAGAGTATAATATGAACAAGGACTTGCATATGCATAAAACATTTATAGGAAGGAATTAAAATGAAGAAACCTATAGACTGACAATGCAGTACAGTAAAACCCCTCCATTACGACCCTATTTATTACGACCACCTGTCTATTACGACCCAATCCCAAGGAACCATGAAAAGTTTGGGTCGAAAAAGTCGAAAATTTGAGGCACGTCTAAAAATATACAGTAATCTCTTGCCAACCACGATATCTTGAACTGCGGTTTCAGTTAGCCAGGATGTACAGGATGGTGAATGAAGAGGGAGGATGGGGAGGGTTACACTGCAAGCTAAGTAAAGGGGTATTTAAAGGAAGAGGAAACAACAGTGAGAAGCTTCAGAAGGTGTGGTGGAGAATGGAGTGGGGTAGGCAGTCCATGCTTGTGAGGTCAGTGAGAGAGTGGAATGTGTTAAGGGAGGAATTGGTATCTGTTAGAGGGGTTGGTAAGTTCAGGAAGGGAGTGGAAAAGGAGTTGGGTGGGTGAAGGAGAGGTGAGAGAGCTCGCCCCCGGGCGGTAGACTAATTGTGAGTGTATGTATGTATATGTATGTAAATACATTTACACCTACGTTTACTACATATTCTAATTTTTTTGGTGGACTTTTTTTTTTGTAAAGTCAATTTTATGTGTAAAGTGAATAAAGGTATACACTGTTCACTGTAAAATGAATACTTTTGAAGCCCTAATTACTTTTTCCTTTCAGCCAATTTTTATACTTTAATCAACTTTTAAAAATAAATATTGCCATGTAAGTAATAAACACAGCATGTATATTTCACAACACTCGGAAGTAAAAGCCTAAGGCTAAAAATAAAATGTATGAAATGTATTTATTGACTGTTATTCCAAATGAGAAAGCTTTCAAAAGTGCTCACTTTACCATGAATAGCTTATAGGTAAGTGTGAGTAAATAAAATATGTTCTTATGTTTTCCATATTTTGGCGAGCAAGGCAGTGTGCGTGTATAGGTCACATCAGAAGTATTTGATTGAAAATTCAGGATAATTAATATTTCAAGTAGACAGCACTAAATTTTAATATTCCCATAAACATTGCCGGGCCTCATCGTGCCAGTGCAGAGGCCAACATTTCGTATAAATTCAACACACTGATGTGAATCGCATCTCAGCATGTTTTATCAACACGGGCCGCTGTTACGAAGCAAACCGGCCCTGTAACGACGGCACTGGCGGCGGCCGGCTGCGCCGCACACCAGCTGCTCAGCCCCGAGGATCTAATACTGATCTACAGATGCAAGTTGCCGTGCCCGGCCACACTGCAGAGAATCTAGGCGCTCACCTAGCTATGTGTGCATGGCAATGTATTCACTGCTAGCCCCAGTACACAAGTGATGCAATGTATTTATCTTCATATATATTATCAATGAATAAAGTTCTGTGTTTTGCTTCAAACATAAAGCATCTCCAACAGTGTTTAGTTATATTTGAATAATACATAGTCTAAATATTTTCACACACTTTCAATGGCCATGTCATACTGTGTTTAGGCCTTTTTTACGAGAAGGGATGGTCCAATATGTATTTCTTGGGTATCAAATTAATCAGGAGACGTCCAGCTATTAAAATATACATATGTATTTATATTTAATTTAGAAAGTTGTTTTTTATGTGCTAGAGACTATTGAACTTTAACTTCATGCAAAAAATGGCAAGTTTGAGGGCATAGGGGTTAGGGGTGGGTCAAAATCGGCCCACGATTTATTTTTCAGAAATAAATAATATATATTTATACAGTTGAATCATTTTAAAACAAAACTTTCCAAGTGAAAATTAAAATTTTGTCATTATTCTTGAGAATCTGACATTCTGTAAAGAAGTGTAGTTTTTTTGTAATTGCGTTATAACACTGGTATATATTTTGTTTTTATAGTTGTTATTAAAATAATAATAATAATAATAATAATTTTCTTTCTTTCTTTCAGTCTATATTTGCCAATTATTTCATGCAGGAAGAAATTTATTAAGATAATGTTTTCAAATAGAATATAAGTACATGATAAGTGTTTCTCTGCATGGAAATTCAATTGTTTAATATAATATTTAAAATCAGAAAGCACCTACTATACCTTTATCCAGCTAGTCCTTGCTGTTACTGTTAACATTATAATTAACGACATATGAGTACACATGTAAGCAATTCACACAAATATGTCACTACTGGAGGGCAAGCGCAAAACAGTACTAGCATACAAAAGTCGTTACAAGACAATGCATTCGTAAATAACAATGAATTCTCTCGAATGTGTGTTACATAATTTGTTGCTACTTAAAATGCTAGAACACCTGCATGAAGTACTTCAGACAATTTCAAATGTGTGCTGTAAAATTGTTAACCAAGCAAAATAAATTGTGATTACTTTTCATTTTTTTGCTGATGAATTCTCATACAGTTTTGGACAGAACCTGAAATTCTGGTTTGATTTATTTCATTAGTGTACCCACATTGACAAGTGAAGCCAAACTCGCAGAGGCGAACAGACAGGGCAACAAAGGCTTCGCCAAGCGCACTCGCTGCCAGGTGACGTCATGCACAGAAGCCGACGAAACTGGTCGGCAGCTGGCCTTCCAACTGGTAAAAATGTGGAGTTGGCTCATTTTCAAGTCCTTATTTTAAAGAAATTCTAATTTTTCGGTAATCCTACTTGTATTCTAGTGAAAAAGCCTTATATGCAGGTAAAACAAGTCCTCTATTGGGTTAAAAGACATACTATATTTGAGTACTAGTCCAATATTCAAGTAGGAAAGATCCATATTCGAGGAAGAAAGACCCCACATTCAAAATAAATCTTCTTTCCAGAACAAGTACTATTCACATTTTTCTCCTAATTTCGTGCAAATTCTAAATAATTTTGAGATCGCCAAATTTTCAGTATCCTAATTATAAGGCAAGTTACACATACTATTTCAAGAAATAGGCCTACTTGATAATCTACAATGTAAAATCTCACTATCTGAGTCGTAAAACCCTTCTTAATTGTAGAAAAAGACTTTAAAAATAAATAAGCTGTACTTTATGTAGTTTGTATCTACAGTGTAACAGATATATCATAAGAAATTTAAGAACCCCTAGCTCTAGATGAAAGCAATTCTATTGCCTTCCACCAAATTGAAGATGCTTTACTCACAGCAGCATGGCATCTAAGAATCTCCCTATTTGTAGAATGGAAGCTTGCTTCGGAAAAAATTACATTTTTTGCTGCCTGAAATAGTGGAAATTGAGCCACACTTTCTCAGATGCAGCAATATAGGGACATGTGAGACTAAGGCACAATCAGAGGAAAGAGTGGCTCAACTTCCATATTTATAGTTACTGTAATGTGTGTAGACTGTTGCTTCCAAGAGCAGTACCATCACAGATTAATGCTGAACTTTGTGACAGCCCAGCTAAGATGAAGGCAAGCTGGGTGGCCCTACATATAAACACTATAGCAGGGACAAAAAAGTGATAGATGCAGGAAAATTACACTTTAAATAACTATCTATTTAACGCTTGTGACGGGCTGGATCACATCGCTAATTGCCATAGAATTATCATTAATTAAAACTAATAATAAACTATTTAATCAGCGGGCTGGACCATGTCGCCATAATCACCCATTCAAATAATTACTGTGTTTTGGTTACCTGACATTTTTATGGCGCAATGCCCGACAGGCACAAACGTTTAAACACAATGATTTTGGTGTTAAAAACTCTAATAATGGCTTAAATCTATTGAATAACTAACCTGCAATGTTCTCTGCATGTTCAAGTTACCTTAAAAAGACACTAGAAGACCTGGGGTAACAGGAAACGTGTATCAATGTACAAGCTATTTTTCCACATGCAGCAATGTTCAGCCATGGCAGACAACTGTGAAGCGGTAAGGCGCTTCGCCACCTGATGGCAGCACCAGCGGAGGCAAGCCCTGCAGACTGCTCGCAACCTGTGTACGCGCAGTGCACAACTGTGACGTTTGGTTACGAAAGTTCCTGCAACCTGGTCAACATGCCAGAAGTGTGATTGTGTATTTCACTGTTATTGGTGGTTTATTTTTCATTTATGTAGACCCTCCAAGGGGAATGGGTGACCGCTGTGTCGGTTAACCTTATTTGGTTACGTCAACCACCATTGGTCGTGATTCCCACAACCCCTATAAGAAGTATTGAAAATACCACTTAATTCTTGGAATCATGTCATATTCTGAGGAAAATAACATATCAGTGCTGTGATTGGAGGCACCATGTGGCGGAACTGTGTATTTAATCCCTGGACATGCTTCATTCTGTGTCAGTCAGCAGCCTAGAGGGGGCATACTTCTACAAGATAAGTAGTATTTTGGATTTGATGCATAAATGTAGGCTCTTCAAGCTAGTAGGACCTTCACGTCATTTAGACGTTAGGCAAGAGCCATGATGGCCAAGATTTTAAATCCTTTTAAATGATCGTGGAATGTTGGTCTCTTATCTGGGATTTGATAATGGGTGGAAAGTAATGTTACCTTCTGTAACCAGAGTGTAAAGCCTTATGAAAGTCTGCGACAAAGTCATTAATAAAGGAATTTGTGGTTGTAAACATTTGTAACTCAGACAATTATTATAAAAGTTTTGGTCTTAAAATTTTGCAACCAACTCAAGTCGTATTGAGGTGGTGCTGTTAACATATGTAACCAAGTCACGCCGGGTACGGCTATTGTAGTCAATACTCGGGACTTTGTGGTATTTAACAATAGTAAACTAATGAAAAAAACTTTACGAAGTTTTGGAAACTCTTTGAAAAATAGTATTTACTCATGGGAGTTAAGGCTGGAAATTGTTCAGCAGTTGCTTCTATCCACTCTTGGGATCGCGAGTAGATGATGTATATGGGAAAAATGTGTAAAACTTTGAGGTTACAATATTCACATAATAATGATTCAAACAAGTAATAGGTGTTACCATCTTGGTTTTCCTTGTGTAGGAACAAATATAATTTTCTAAAGTTCAGAGTAAATGTCGGTGCGACAGAATTTAAGCCGCCATTTTGTGACAATTGTATTTTGGATAATTTGCACAGTGTATCTTGTGATGGCCTTCTGTATTACTAAATGGACAGTTATTTGCCTAAACATTACCCATATTTTAATGTAAAAATCAAAGTACAGCAAATTTATGTACCTGAAAAATATTTTACATTTTACCTTTTTTTATTGTAACTTAATGTTTTATGTATATTTTAATTAATTTGGAATTTAGGGGTAGGGAAGTTCATGTTAGCTTTTCCTCATGTAATATTGATACCAAATGAAAAGAAAAATATTAACAAAAAAATATAATTACCACACTTCATTGGCTCTGTTATAAGTGGTTTTCACTAGTCAACTCACCCTTACATTGTACAAATAAATGGTTCTTTTGCATGGCTTTTACAGTTTGGTTCTCTGTTGGTTTTACTATGTCTTTATGCAAGGCCGGCCTTGCCACGCCCTTGGCTTAGGGCATAGCACGGTTAGACGCTGTTGTAGGGAAGATTACCCGGACTGTAAAGAATAAATGATAGATGAAGGAAAATGATAGAAAAGTAACAATGCATTGAGGTTTAAATGTATCTGTGGCTTAATTTCGTAATAATTTAAAAGCTCCTAGAGTGTGGAGGGGCAGGAGACATAAGAGCAATTATGAAAGGTATTAATTACATGTCAAACAAAACACACTACATAATCCATATGTATATCCAAATTTAAGATGAGGGATTTTACCATAATTAATTATAAAAAGTAAGGGTTACCTTAAATTTAAATCCATAGGTTTTTTAAGTGATAAATTTTTGGGTCAGAGTTTTTCCAATTATACAGTACAGTAATCATTTTGTTTTTTTAGTTATGAGTACATGTTTTTTGAATGAACTGTACCACAAAATGGCACTGACCTGACCAAAATGTAAAACAAACAAAATATTGGTGTAGATTATACTTATACAGTCTTAGAGGTATGGTACCATACAAATGGCTGACCACGTGGAAATTAGAAACTAGAAGTACTTCTACGAGCAGGTTCTCTAAAAATAAAAGGTAAAGTTAGAACCAAAACTTTAAAATTATGGTAATTAATTAATTATGTGGCTAATATGAACAACTGTGAAGCTGCATGGAAATATTGTCTCTCTGAAGTTAATGTTGATATTTTTTGCTGTTTGTACATAAGGTATTGGCTATTCACTGTAAAGAGAGCACTTTTGAGGCCTTAGTTACTTTTTCCTATCAGCAGATTTTATCCTTCCACCACTTTTTAAAATAATTATTGCAATGTAAGTATTAAACACAGCGTATTTATTTCACCGGACTCTAGAGTAAGGTTACAATTAAATATATTTACTGAATATTATTCCAAATGACAGGACTTCAAAAAGTGCTCACATTAACATGAATAGCGTATAGTTGGGTACTGTAATTAAAACCTTTATTTTTATTTCATCACTAACCTGCCAGCAATTTAAAAAAAGCGCTATGAATAACTATTTTTCCTAAAAACACTATGATGTAATGGGAGGGTCATCATAGGTTCTAAGTTGTTTCGGATTCAAGTATACAGAATGTTGAAAAATTACAATATTGCGGGGGAATATTCCTCACATCTGGAGGATGAAAAATGATATATGAACATAGGTACGGAAATGCTTTGCTTCTTTACTAAAGCCCGTAATACATAACATAAATGTATGGCCTGTGGACTGGATAATGTTACTGCGGAATGCCAGTGTAAAGTGTAGGGCATGTTAGTTTATAGGAGGGAACAAAGTTGGGCACAACAGATGGTTCAATTTTTCGGCAGGATACCTGTGGTATCTGTGGTAATAGAGTTCTCCTCTGCTCCATTGGATGTGCTGGGGTGGCCGGTTGTGGAAAAGCAGCCAACTCTAGTTGCGGCGGAGAAGTGTTCCCACTGCTTGACGAAGGAGAGGAAGGACAAGTGGGTATGGCAGTGTATTCCTCCATAAGATCGGCAGGTTCTATACCAAATACTGAATTTCCTCCATGAAAAAGCACTAAGTATTCGTATGGCAGTCTGCCTTTGGCTCTAGAGGGTAATGCAAACAGTGATTCACTTTCAGTCGTTTCAGAAGTAGTTAGGTTGCTAATTTCCTGCTAAAGTAATTTGTGAGCTCTTTTCAATTTGTTTTTAACACCACTTTTGTGAGCTCATGGCACGAGGCCATTAAAAGATTCTGGCAATGCAAACCAAAAATTATACGTAAAACGAAGCCGGTTATAGTAGCGGTCCTACAGTGTTCATCCCAATGTATAGCTACACCCAACGTGTCTCACCACATAACTCCTTCTAGCAATTCACTAGCCTGAAAGGTTATACCGTGGAGATTCGTAGGTAGTCGTAATACCTGAGTGTACTGAATTCCTAGGGAATGACTCCCCCGAAGATTAGCGAATGCAATGCACTGAGCATTACCATGACCAAACTCAGAATACCGCTTGGTATTAATTGTATTTGCAGTGTGATTAGTTCGTGAAGCCAGCATTGCCTTAAGTACTCAAGAATAATTCAATAAGTAAATTTAATGAGCTCTTCATAACATTTGGGGACAAAAAGGTTACTAATAGCTAGAATTGAGAAGGCCCTACAATTCACTTGGTGGAATATGGTTTTCATTATATTTGCTGAATGTATATGCAGAGCAATATTGTGAAGAGAATTCAATAACATTACGTTAATTAAACTCAATATAAACGTTCTATGTGAATAAAATTACTGTGGTAGTTCATTAATATGCAACTCAGGCAGAGGAAACCTGATTACGTTAGTTTGTAGTACTTGAAAAGAAAATATTATTTGATAATTAATAATTATTCAAATTCTTAATTAGCCCTGGGAATCCTAACCTTCATTAGGGATTGTCCAGAAGGGACCTCGTAGTGTACAAAACAAGGAACTTTACCCAATTTGTAAAAGTGTGGCTGGGCTAAGGCCTTACGGGGTTGTCTTTAAGAGATGACATCACAGTGACCCTGATTTACCTGGAGAGGTAGAGGAGTACGAAGGTTAAGGCAAAGTGTGGTAGCTGCTGGCGGTGAAGACGACTCAGGAGATTGGAGGCGCTACTGAAGTAGATGCCTTCTGGCGGTGGCATCCTATGGAGTGGGTGTAATCACTCGCAGGCTACCGACGCGACTGAGGGCGTCCAGCCCTTGTCAGGATACCCCGGCCTTCACAGCCTGGGGTGTTGCAAGACAGAGTTGCCGCCACATTTTAAGGGATTTCCATTCTTAGGCTTGTCCCCAGCCTTCACAGCCTCGAGGACGATGAGCAACTACTTATGCCTGGTCGACGCTGCCTTTTATACAAATTTCTGTCGACCATAGGCGCTCAAAAGGGGTACGGGGGAGTTAGCTCCACCTCTTAGGGGTGGAGCTTGTGACATCACATGTATGAGCCACATATCTTTATCTTGCCTGCCGCTCGGGGCATGGTGTTGAAATCTCTGGCCCAGAGGCACTCGAGGAGGCAGTGACTGCGAAGTAGAGTGGTGTTTCTTTGAGGCAGGGGCGATGATGTGATGGCTTCTTGGAGATTCAGGTTGATGGTAAAAACTAGGAGCACAGAGTTGGAGGAGTGTTCAGGCTCGTCAACGTCTGGAACTTGTGTCACGCATCCATTACCATGTGTAAATGGAGTTAACTTGCCTATAGAACTTTGCCATTATTTAGATGGCACAAAGTCGGTCATTTGAAGTGCGCTTCTTCTAAGCGCAAACTGCATCATGCATCAGTTTCAAACAAAAAAAGCTTATATACATTTATCACAAAAGTAAAACAAATAATCACGAATACCTGAAACATTAACAACACCGACTACAATACATGCACTAGTTTCAGCTTCAAACAATATAATAAAGACTGTACTCCTACCTGAATACTTCAAACAAGATGTCGTCAAGTATAACAGGCCCAACATCTGGTTTGTCTAATAATGACACCAGCAGTCGATATGAACGTAGGTCATATGACATCTGCCCATCAGTCTGGTTCAGGGTAATCTTTATTGCCTACACATTCAAAATAAGTAACACACTTTAGCAAAAGAAACAGAAATTTAAAAATGTTATTATTTACAAAACTTTAACTTTATATTAAGACACATTTCTTTAAGGATAAAACATCTAGTACCTTGAAGTCAAATTGAGTCAAGTTACATAATCACATTTCAAGTCAAGTTTGAGTGCAAAAAATCATAAAATTATTTCACTGACCTTTCTTATACAGTAACAATAACAGTGCAGCAAAAAAATGTTTTGTTCTATTTATACAAAAAAATGAGAATTACCAATTATAAAAAACATATTGCACTCACTTTGCTTGAATACTGAATTTTGCTGTATATAGAAATGTTTAAATATTTTTTGTAGTTATCCAAAATATTTTTACATGACCATGATAAGACAGTAAATCTAATGTCACATCATATTTGACCACACCAAATAGAAAATAAAAAATTGTTGTGGGGCAATTTTCTGACAGTGTCGAAAACATATAGCTAGCTCTTGAACTTCTCTTTGTGCATACATTTCCAGCTATAAGATTATTAGTTAAAATTCTTGCAAAATTTTTTCAAATATGAAGTATGTACTTTCTTTAATTGGAAATCAGAAAATTTTTCTTTTATGAGCATTAATAATTTGAGGTGTAACATCTTTTTAACAATGATTAAATGACTTTGCCTCGTCAGTGAGCAAGTATTGCTGCTTGATTCCCATGGGGTTTTCATTATTATACCACACATCACGAGAAGTCATATTTGGTGTGTGACGCAATCCAAAACTTCTGAGAAGCGCTTTATACATAACTGACTACGCCCCATCTAGAACCACTTTCACTCCTAATTCAACACAGTAATGGAGGTGGGACACATGGGCAACCAGAATTGACAGAGCATCAACAGAACCTTCATACGATGTTATCTTGGCTTTTAATATTCGCCAGCATTTCGCCTATAAGTCATCCCGTCAATGCCCCTCTCCGAAGAGAGACCATTTCAAAATTTGCTATGCCCGCAGATGGCCACGATATTCAAACGTTGCACTGCTGTAAGGGTAGCATGCCTCCCAGCCAGCCTCCAAGAGCACATGAGGGCAAGATATGTCATTGCCTCGTGCCGAGCTGCGAGCACCGCAAGATAAGGATCCAGGAACCCATGTGTAACGTCAAGAAGCACCCCTCCTAATGGGCGGAGTTAATTCCCCCGCACCCTCCTGAGAGCCACGAAGCTGGAGGAATTAGTAAATAAGGAGTTCCAGCGTTGGTCCAAAGGCAGTCTGCTACATCACTCAGCTGAGAAGGCCGAGGGTGTTAGGACAGGGCCAAGTCCCTCATCCGCGCCTGTAACAGCGGAAGAACCAGTGGCCATTGACGCCTCCAGTAGCTTCGGATGACAGCCGCCTTCCAGAGGCCCTCCAACTCTTCAGCCTCGGCCAGGTACTCCAGAATACCGTCAACACCCAACTTGAGGTCGCTACTGATGTTGTCCCCAACCACACTTCCTCAACCTCTTTACCTCCCAGGTAAAAGTAGGCACGGCAACTACATCCTCTCTGGACTTCTGTTAAGGTCCCAGCCAGAATGCATCTTCACCACTTGGGTGAGGAACTCTCAATTGAATTGAAGAGTTAGGTCCCTTCAGCACAAGCCTCCTTAATTAAAATATATGAATTTTAATTGGCTAATTTATTGTTGAGTCATTGACCAATTTCAATTCTATTCACATCACAACATGTCATTATATTTTCTAGGTAGTCCACCTGGTTTTAAAATAATCGACTTCCGTATAATTAATATTTTCAATATTAATTTATTTTGATTTAATATACGAGAGTGTGGACCCCTTGCCTTATTCACATATTTAATAAACGTGAAAATATTTAAATTGATTTTTTTGTGTTCTCACTTTTTAGTATTTTAAACCCCTTGACCCGTAAGCTATTGAGTAATACACATTTTGCTTTGCTCATACTTTAAAGTGAAGCCGGCTATCGTGCAACCATAGCCATAAATGCAGGTACACACACCACTAAGTAGCAAACCGAGATCTGCCGGCGAAATATTAGTCATATCTTTCTGGCAAATCTTCAGGAGCGCCCAAAGTAGAGGTATTTTCTTTTTTTCCTCTCATGGAATCAAGTGATTTTAATAGGATCCTGCTCTACCTGCTGGAGAATGACCAGGTTAGAGAGAGAGAGCTCTATCTCTACTACTTGACCCTCAAAGGAAAAGTTCATCTAGGCGCCCCTGGATTCTAGCGTATATCCTGCGCTTTGTTAATTCCATCCACCGCTGACAATGGCCGGACATGGAAATTCGAAGCAGGGATTATGTTGTCAAAGCAGTACTCCTGACTGTACACAATAGGGTCATTGTTCAAACAGCTTTGCCTTAAGGTGTTTTTATCAGGCCTTATGCCTTTCAAGAATAAGGGCGGCAAAACGTTCAAGCTAAAGCAAATCTTAAAATGAATTAAAAGCTGACCTAGCCAGAATACAAATCCCAGAGATAGTAGAGGAGAACAATTTGTTCACGCTGCCAACTCTATTATCTTAATTTGACATCCAAGTCCTGGGATTGGATCCTAACATCATACCTGCTTCATCTTACACTGCCATACCTCCACACATACCCAGACATCTACGAGTAGCTGTAGTACTACTCCACTGTGGCCAGAGTAAGCCACTGTTCAGCCACTACAGCAAGCTTTCTCCCCTCCCTCTAACCAGGCAGCTGAGGAAACAGGCATCATCTACTTGGCAGAGTTTCTATTAGGGGGTGAAATGGCAGGTTTTGATATCTCAATTATTGAGTATTGAACATGAGGATGGGCACTAGTAGAAGCAGGCCTAGTTTGTACATGAGATGGTGGGTAACTAGGGACTACATTCAGGCATCTGACCACCTTGTCTATGGCTGACGGTCAACTTGGTGATGCTGATTTCTTCAGTGGTGTGTTAGGTAATGGCAAGAAAGCACGCGGGACATGACAGAGCAGACTTGTTTTTCCTCCAGTGGAGCTGGTCGATGTTGTCCTCTGCTAAACAGCTTCCTCTCTCTTCCACATGTATACTCGGCTGACACCCTGTTCCCTACCTTCCAGGCCTCCAACCAGGGCTAGTCCCTGTTTGGCCACTTTATCTTGCCCAGCCCTATGGCGAGGAATAAGGAGACAGTTAGTACAAAGCGGTAGACAGTGGGTATTCCGTAGGGGTAGGTACGGCCTGAGAGGAAGTATTGGTAGGCAGGTCTCCAGCAAGTAACTTGGTGGGTGAGATGTCACCGGCTGACCCAAGCACTTGACAGAAGATGTCACAAGAGCGGTTGCCCCGACCACTCTCATTTTACTCAGGAATGAGGAACGTCGCCATAGATCCAGGCATCACAAAGTGACTGAGCTCCCTGGCAGGGTTTCGTCTATTGGTCTCTTGTAAGTAGGTAACATGGCAGGCGGGACACCACTGGCAGACCCAAGAACTTACAGAAGGGTACAATAGGCAAGGGAAAGATACCACTCTCGTGTTACTGAGGAAGGCAGGACGTCACCACAGATCCACACATTACGTAGGGACGGTTCTCTCTGAAGGTGACGTAGCAACAGAGGTTGTGGCTAGTGACTTCTTCTGCAAGAATGTTGGAGGTTCTGTAGTAGTGAGCTACAAGTGATAACACAGCCAATTTAGGATTATGTCTGTATATCGTCAGAACAGTAAATGCACATAAACCAGCCTGTACCTGACTAGGGCCTGAAGGGCCAATCCTAGGATGTCAAACAGAGTGACATGCCTAGACTCAGTAGATGTGGAGGCGTGGGAGGTGCAAGAGTGACCCCAGTCCTACGGTACTCTGCCTTGTGACTCAGGTGTGTAGCTACTAGGTAGCTGAGATTCACGGAAAACTTGGGTGAGCTGGCTGGCAGTGTGATGATCTAGACTGATGAGAATCAGCTAGCAGACTGATGATGAGAATTAGCTAGCATTAGGCAAATGCTTGTGGCATCAGTGCATGGTCGGGCAGAGTAACTTCCTACAACTCTAGCCACATGAGATGGCCGATGGTTGTAGAAGTCAATACGTGTTCAAGCAGAGTAATGTCCTACAACTGAGCAGCAGAAGACAACTGGTGCTTGCAGAAGTGGGTGCATGGTCGGACAGAGTAACATCCTACAATTGAGCTGTAAGAAACAGCCTCCAACTCTGGACTGTGATCTCTATGTATACCCATAGCACAGGGCCAACGGGGGAGGGGGGAAGGTAGCAGAAAGGTTATGGAGAAAGAGGCAGCAAAAAAGTGGCGGTGATGGTTGAACCGGATGGCTTGTTTCCCATCCTTGGGCAAAGGCTGAAGGGGTGAAAGCTGCTCCATGATGCAAAGTGGGTTGTGGTCCAACAGGATGCATCAGCTAGGGCGAGCTAACCTGCCCAGGGGTTGCAGGTTAGCTCTGAGTCCCTTCTTAATCTCTGGGTTCCTCCTCTCCATCGGATTTCCCTGTGGGTGGCAGCATGACGCCATTAAATGGTTTTGTCTTGAGGTTAATGTCCATATCAGTTAATGTTGCATCTCAGTATTGACAAACACTATGGCACTGGTTCAAAAGTTTACAAAAGTTTATGTGCTTAAGGCAGAAAAGCATTTAGACAATGTGAACAATTAGTACACTAGGTTAAAAGATTTACAGCTTGGTAAGTCAACACAAAAGGTGAGTAATGAACAAATGCAAGTGAAACACATACCCATTTGAAAAGTGAACACTGACCATGTGTGGGAACTAGATAAGGTGTAGCAAAGTTACATACACAAGGAGGGAGGAGGTTTATGAAAATAAAGTTGTATTCATGAGCAAACAGTTAGTTTGGTTAGCAAGAAGCTAGGTTTGTTTAAAGACAAATAAGTAAACTGGGAACGGGTTTAGTTTACGTAGAAATAAACTCTTAGAACAAGGTACAATGTATAAGGTTTTCAATGGGCTGAGCCGTTCTAGGGTGAGGCACATTGCTATACAATCACATATTAGTGATGGAAAGTAGTTAGAATTAGGCAAAACTAGGATTCAAGGCATGCTTATGTCTACGGTTTCAACCCTGGCCGGTTTTAAAAATAATCTCTCTCTCTCTCTCTACGGCCTATGGCTGTAACACAACTGGCAGTTAGGCTGCAAAACAACATATCACATTAACAGTTAAGCTGTAAAACATCCCAAAGCACAAAACAACCAAAATCTTTACAAGGAAAACCAGTAACAACAACATCTATTACTTACAATTTCATCATGAACCAGTGCATGTATTGTAAGAAATGCTGTGACAGTCTAAGGCTACAATACAGAGGCAACGGTAAGCTGATGTTCCAATACACTTCTGGTTAAGTTGAAGCTTATTACATGACCACATATTTCCTAAGCTTGCTAGTTTACATAATGTCGCACAATACATGGACTAGGGATTGCTCTGCTTTTAAACACAGAGGGTTTTGCTTATGGTACACTTCCTATTCAATGTTCTATCTAGCCACAAATTACAACTATCCACACTAATTCCTATGCTATTTTACACTCTTACTCATAGTCGGTGCTGTTCACACGGCAAGGCGAAGGCTCTAAGCAGGTGTGACATTTCCAAGGACAGCAACACACATGCAGTCTGCAGCTCTAAGTAGGTGAGGAGTTCCCGAAGTAAACTCCTCACATGAAGTCTTTCTTCTATGGGGCCAGCCAGCGGAAGTTGAGGGGTTGGCACCACAGCATCTGATGGTAATGCCTGGGCCTCTCCTCGATGCCAGTGCAACAACCTCGCCACAGCCAAATTCTTCACTGGAGCAGAATGTAGCGTGGCACAGCTGGTGGTGAAGGCTGCATTAGGTCAGTGGACTGGCTGTCAGCAGGATGATTCCAAACCCCTGCACTGGCTAGCATGGAGGGTGAAGACTGTGCTTTATTGGGCAGTACTCGCTGCTCCCCATGTGCTGACTGGCCCACTAGGGATTTCTTGGAGTACTTTCTTCTCCTTCTGTTTGGCACTGGTTGCAGCGAAGGCATGCACTGTGGCTCTGTAGACGGTGGTGATGTGGAGGGTGAGTGAAGATATTTGGGTGGCTCTTAACAGCGTGGATTTGAGAGCCGATGAGAATGATTGAGGTATGGAGCAGCACTGGAATGAAAGGGTGGGGGAAATGGGAGATCCCCGAGAAAACCCACCGATCTGAGGCATAGTATGGCTTGATTCCCACATACGGAAACCCGCAAGTGACCTGGCCGGGGATCAAACCCAGATCGCTTTGGTGGGAGGCGAGCAGGCTAAACACTCTGCCACTGTGGCCCCCGGCATGGAGGAAGTAGGAGGTGGGCTGTAGCTAGACTTGTGGCTGATGCTGGTAAGTCTGTCAGATCACAATCACATGTCTGTGCTTTGGCTCTACGTGTGGTGGCAGTGGTGGGCTGCATAGGTTTTCTTGTTTGACATCCTGATCTGCGACTTTCTTGACCTGAGTCACATGCACATTGCGGATATTTTTGTTTCCGTCTTGTATCCACAGCATGTATCCTCAACTTTTGGTTACTTGGTAAGAGGCTTCTCATTTATAATGGAACCCTACATAGAAGTGTGCAGCCTTGCAGCCCGGTCTTAACCCATATGGTTACCTCTTCTGTTACAGTGTTTCTAAGCTGGCACGTAGGTACAGGATTATTTGCTTGATATAGCTGGCCTGGTTCAATCGAGCGGCATCCGTGCACTTCATACTTTCTGTGCAGATTTCTTCAGTTCGAGATACTTCAGAGTTCAGTTTCCCAATCCCACTCTTTGGGTTGCTGAAGGGAGCGACAGAACAGTAGCTCTATGAGGCAAGTTCCTAGAGCTTCGTAGTGTCAACGGCAGAGCACGAACAATATTTTCGGGAGATAGGAGTCCCATCTTCGGTGATCCCCTTGTATTCGAATTTGGAGTCCCTTCTTAATCTCTGGGTTCCTCCTCTCCATCGGGTTTCTTAGGGGGTGGTAGCTATGCATAGTCCAAGGTTGAACTCCCCATCTGTGGCAAGTATTTTCCCATGCAGTTCCTGTTAATTGGGGTTCATTGTTGGTTAGGATGCAGTGGAGATATCCCCAGCAAGGGAAAAATTCCTTTTTTATCATGTTGACTACTGTCTTGGTGTCCCCCTTAGCACAGATGTATGATTCAACCCTACCTATAAAATAAGTCAGTAACTACCAAGATAAATGTTTTCCCTTCTGGGAGCGGAGATACAGACCCATCAACTCAACTACGATTTATGTCCAGGCTTGCACTGGTCTATGTGAAATTGTGGTGGTTTAGTTATTAATTGTTTGTAAAGACTATTGTTAGAAGTATATAATGTTCGCAATGATGTAAAGTGTAGCGTGGATAAATTGTTGTAATGTGTGAATTGATAGCACATAGAGAATGTACATTTATTTGTAGTAAAGTAATCAGGAGGAACAATGTAATGATGAGTGAGTTGTTAGCGTAAGTTAGTAAATAAAAGTGTTAAATTTTTACATCGTGAGTCTCCATTGGTAAAGTTATGGATAGATCCCCTAACGCCCAACATACTGCTAGATGTGAGAATTGTAGAAATATCTCCTCTGTGACACTTCGTTGGATAGTGAGCGGGCAGTCTGAGATCTGCCGTGAATTCAGTGGAGATCCAGATTTATTAGCATTTGAAGTAGTGTTTAAGAGAAGGTTATTGAAATATTTGTAGTACAGTTCTGCGTAAAGGCAGAAATGGTTCATAACCAGAAGTTTAAGGTAGTTGAACTGGCTGTTTTACAGGGTTAAATATCACGAAATTTGTTTGAGAAATACTTTATTTAATTCACCAATAATCATTTAAACTATCTGGGCAGGTACGCACCACGGGTCCACACTTGTCCGAAGAGAAGTCCTACGCTGGGCTTAATCCTCTGTACCAATTTCCATCATAACATCCTGGGTGCAGATCAGGGTGACAGTTCCCCTATATTCTAACTGTCTAGTGGCAGCGATCTACTCGTGCGTTCGAGCCGCACATTAATCGGACCCCTTAACATATTCTTGGGAATGACCAAACGTAGATAGCTGCCCAGCCATACAACAGCTTGCTGTTGTTCTGTGAAGACTGCTAGACTTGTTTGTGCCTCTATTAGTTACACATATCCTTCTGAGTTCGCCTTCCAGTGTGGAGTGTATTCAGGATGGAGCATCCTGTCCCAATATTTCAAGTAATCTTTTTCATGGTTGAAGTTCAGAGCTCTAGAGAGGATGTCGGGTAGATATTTCTGCTTCTCCAGGCAGTGCTGTATAGTGAAGGTAAACTGCAGCATAAGGGCCCAGTGGCCTAGCTTGGGATTTAGTAGCACTGGCGATATACATATACATTTTTGTTACAGTTTTAAAAGTGTAACAATAGTTTTACATTAAAAAATATTGTTTTTTAGGCAAAAATAACACAGCCAGTCTCAGGGCTGTAATAGAGATTTCCAGATTTTTATATATTTCTTGCAAGAAAACACCTAACAATACCACTATTTATATTATTTACAAACTGGTGACCTGGACAAAAAGCACACAAAGCAGCTTCCTGCCTAATACTTCCCATACACAAGTAATTTTTTTAATGCACTGTATGTCATATACTACACACATACCTGTACAAGCATGTCTTTGGAATACATGTTAAAGTAAAGATTATGTTCTGGTGCTTGACTTGCCCTCTTCACCAATGGGTGCTCAGGATTCAGCAGAGAAAGATTCACTTCAGAACCCAAGAGCCATGCAAAGAGGCGTCTGCAAAGAACACATTATACACACAAAAATTAAGCACTACAAGGAAAAATGGTTTCACTGTGAACAAAGTAAAATTATTTATGGTAATTTTCATTTTATAATACAGCTATCTGAAAATTAGTTTCTTTAGAATTAGTGGATATATAAAGTGTGTGAAGTATGTCGTATTCTACTGCAAAACAACATACGTCATAAAAACTTGAATAAGATAGTAACTAGGTAACATTGTATGTTTTTACATACCATATTTGTCTAAAGATAATAGCATGTGTTATTCCAATTTTCGCTTCTAAAAAGTTAAGTTAAGCTTACTTTCACAAACAGAGAAATTTTAGGTCATAGAAATATTATTCTTTAACCCCTTCCTTGTTTCGCCCGAGTTATCTCAGGCATAAGCCTTTGTGCAAAAGATATATACCCGAGTATACAAAGGCAGCAACCTCACTTTACTGCACCTTGTTGTTTCAAACGAGTTTAGTCTTTTTTGACATGTTTACTATGAAAAATTGTAGATGGCATTACAAGTCACTCAGAAAAAAAATATTTAAAATCTAGATCATGCTTCTTAGGTTTACTACTACAGTGCAGCATTAGTTGCTTTCTATACGAAAAAAAAGTGTTATTATTTGCTTGTCTTTCGAAGTTAGATAGCCTGCAAATTCATGTAGTTGGAAAAAAAAAGTATCACATAACACAAGATAGCAGCCCTTCTTTTTTTACACATTATCATATGCTCACATTTGAAGTTAGTGTTCAGTCGGTCGGTACTCCGAGCGGTGAAACGTTATACATGTACGGTAACAAAATGGACTCTGATAGGGAAGTTTTTGACAGTGGCTCGGAAACAGGGTGATGAAATTCTATCTGAAAGCAGCAGCTCAAGTTCTGAGGACGACACGGATCAGTAGATTGTATCGGCCCGGCAGTGGCATAATGTAAGTGTTACTTCTCCACCACCTACATCTCCACGATATGACTTTACTAGCACAAGTGGCATGCATTTCGACACATCACAAGCACAGTATTTTAGATTTTGTCTGTATTTTTTTTTTATCTTACTCTAATCTAGCTAATCACTTAACAAGACCAACAGGTACGCTTAACAACGTAAACACGAAAAGTGGAAAAACACAAGCATAAATGAACTTTATGTCTTTTTTGCTGTCACCATTCTGCAGAGCATTGTATGGAAGCCTGATGTAGAGCTATATTGGTCCTCAAATGCCTTTCTGACAACACCAATTTTCCCTAAAATCATGACCTACAAACGTTTTTGTTTGCTGAAACTTTTTTGCACTTTTTGAAAAAGCAAGGTTTGATAACACACATCCATGTCCAAAGCTGCAAAAAATTTGGCCTGTGTTTTTGGATTTGAATGAAAATTTCAAAAAGTTGTACACACCTGAAAGAGACATTGATATTGACGAGAGTCTGTTGCTGTTCAAAAGGAAGATACAGTGGAAGCAGCACATTCCTTCAAAAAGGTCACGTTTTGGCATTAAAAAAATTTTTGTTATGCGAGTCCAGCAGTGGTTATGTCTAGAACATGGTAATCTACACAGGAAAAGACACAACTTGATGCAGCATATCAGTATCTCCCGAAATCCTCCCAAGTTATTATGACGTTGATAAAGCCATTACTAAATAAAGGTTATTGTGTAACACTGGATTATTTTTATTCATCTCCTGCACTTGCTGATTTACTGATTGCTAATCATACTGATACCTACAGCACAGTGCGTCTTTCAAGGAAAGACATGCCTGATTCACTTAGGAAAAAGAAGTTGAAGAAAGGCGAGATCGTAGCATAACAGAGAGGTAAAATCACAGTAGTGTTGTGGTAGGACAAAAAGATGGTGTCTTTACTCACAACTGTGCATGGGGCATAAACTGTGAGAGTTTGGAAAGCTGGAAAAGTACCCGTAATGAAGCCAGAAGTTGTCGAGGCCTATAACAACACCATGGGAGGTGATCGTGTTGATCAACAACTTGCAAATTAAAATTACCCTGTCCCACGAAAATGGGAAAAATTTATTATAATAAATTGTTTCACAATTTTCTTGACATTTTCATCTTCAATGCCTACGTGCTTTACCGAAAATGTGGAGGGTAAAAGTCACACTTGAACTTTAGGTTAGCTCTTGTTCAAGAAATACTTGACGAGTCAATTGACATGTCACCCAAGCGAGCTGGTCAGCCTGGACCATCACCTGCTCCTCTGTGGCTGACAGAAAGGCACTTCCCGAAAGCTATACCACAAACAGAAAAGAAAGAGAAGCTGACCAGGCAGTGTGGAACGTGTGAGGGATGCCAAAGGGAAAAAGATACACTGGGAAACAAGGTACTACTGTCCAGATCATGACGTGCCTCTGTGTGTTACTCCATGCTTCCGGGTTTATCGCACAGCAACAAACATCTGAACACATTTGTGATTTATTACTTTTTCAGGTGCAAGAGGCAATTACACCAGATAATGATATTGTTTACACAAAGTAACATGATTTCCATATGATTTCTTCAATGAAAATGTGACTCAGTATTTATTTTATGTGTTTTATAATTACTAGACTTCAGTTTTCTTTTGTATTGTATTTCTTTTCCATATACAAGAGGCAAAATGTCAGATAGTGATAATATGTAAGGTTATGAACCATGCAAATGAAAAAGTGACTCCATTATTTTTGCCTTGATTTATGTGTTTTCTAATATTTATTATTTTCAACTATTTTTGTACTGATTTCTTTGTCAGATGCTAAAGGCAATAATATCAGTGATATTGATTTCATGCATCGTAATAGATGTGAATAAATTTCTAAATTTTATTAGTACACCCTACCATTATTTTATGTATTCTGAAATGTTTAAGTATTTTGTATTGATTTACAGAAAATAAAATGAACAAAAAAATTATTACAGTCTGCCCGAGTATACTCGGATGAAAAAGTAAAACAAAAATTTATGTACCAACAAATGTCGTTACACAATATGTATGTCTTAGATTTCTGGCAGTCAGAGTGGTTGTATATAAGTACATTTTTTTTAACACCAGTGAATTATTCAGATTTGGAATAGATTTACATTATGCCCAAGTATACTTGGGTGAAACTTTTCTTGAGTTTATTTTCAAAATTCGTATGAATCCAAAAAAATGTAATCCTACAAGATGTGTTATCCCTCCACTTGGTAGATAATGTGCAAAGCACAAAAAAATTGGATATTTTTGGGATGTTTTTAGTGAAATTAATTAAACAGTGAAGGGGTTAAACAAACATAAAAAATTCTATGAGAGTACAAGCAACATAAAAAGCCGCCCAACTTACAAGCTGACGACACTGTGCTTGTCTGCAGCCGCTCCCTAAACAACGCTGCAAGGCTCCACGTTAGGTTTTACTCAAAGTAGGAATGCCCACACAATGTAGTGGAACAGCGTACAAACACCTTGTGGCTTGAAGATGTCTGCAAAGTATATGCCATGCATGTGAAGATACAGTTCGCCTGAGAACATGCACGCTCTTATACAATCTGCTGCCAATCCACGCGGACCACAGACTGGACCCTGCCCACTCCTTGACAATTGGTGGAAAGAGCCAAGAACACCCAACCAACTTCGGGGCCGCCCCAAGCTCACCAGCGACGGTAGACACAGTAGAGCCACCAGCAGCCCAAGTGATGGCTGACATGCCACCCACAGAGTGAGGGCCAGCTCAGTGCCCTTGCCGAGCCGGCCCCAGCCCAACTGAGAAGTAAGGTTAACAGCACAACATTGCTCGTTGTGACTACCAGCATGCCACTGCTAGCTATGCCTACCAGCATGCCATCTGTAGCCCAGCTTAACCCAGACGCAGAGGTTTTCTGCCCAGCCCTCTCCACACAGTAGACGGCAGTTGTAGAGAATGATGTATTGAGGTATGTGCCGCCATAACATTGCCAAATACCTTGACAGAGTTGAGTTTCCGGGGCGCCACACAACAGTACCAAGAGAAATACAAAGAGACATCATGGCGTCCCTCCCCCACCTTCAGACGGCCACAACAATGTGGTGCTTAATAACATGCTGTTACTAAAGCCCACTGAGACAGACACTATGCATAGGGGCTCGCCGCTCCTATAGCCTGCTAAGAGAAACCCCCATGTGATTCAGACACACTACGCCAGAGAAGTGCATGGGATTAGCCCAGTAGTTTAGTTTTATTTTTTGGTGCATAAGGCTAGCTTAGCTATTTGTTCGCCAGTGTCATGTGAACCCCTAACCCAAAAGCAGAGGATTTTTTTTTATTCCTTCACGTGTATAGCTACGAAGAATGGAAATTGTAAGCAAGAAAACAAGTGTGTCTCTATATACATGTAACATATATGTAGTCACTGCATCTTCACAGATATGTGTCTTCATTAAGCAAGATTCTATCGTCTATCTTATACAATGTTCGGTAGGGTGCATTTTTTAGTAAAATCATTGCATAATGGGTTTCCCAGACAGCATTAAATTCAAGCACACGTATCACAGTAATTAAAAGAATGCAGAATATCCGGGGCCAGTTTTCTTGACAAGTGCAAGTAATATAGCGTGCTAATGTGGTTTAATTTGTATCCTACCCATACTGCATCTCTGAGTATCTTAAATTCCTTTAGTAGATGTGTTGTTTGTTTACCAAACTTAAATGGTCAACTTACATACAAAGGAATTTAAAATCATGTTTGTCTCCTTAAGAGTCTTTTGCCAATTGCACTTATTAATAATAAAATATAAATTGTTGTTTATGTAAGATAATTTTACCGACCATTAGCCACATTAAGCACCCCATTAACCAGTGTTTTGTAACTTGAACAGGTAACATTTCACTTACGACCAATGACGGCCGGCAGTTGAAACAAACCCCGTGCTATGGATGTAGTCAACTTCACCCCCCCCCCCCCCCCCCCGCGCACACCATTTCCATTTTTTTTTCTGCATGTTTGAGAGTAGAGATCTCATTCCACCCCTCCCCCACCAAAAAAATATGAAATTTAGTGGGGCACAATGCTACATATAAGCTACTTTGTAAGAAAAATGTTTGCCTTCTTAGTAAAACTACACTTATCAGTCTTAAATTTATCTCTTAAACTTAAAGGTATTTCAGATAACTTTACTTTAAAAAAAATTTATATTGATTATCCTATATCATGACTGGTTTCATACCGTGATTTTACCACAATTCCAAGTTATTCTCCTGGGGGAAATATAGTACCACGCGAAACATTCGTGCCCATACCAAGACACTATTTGTCTTCTATTTCGTTGACATAAGATAAAAAAATCTTGCAAGATTGTCATAAAGACAATATCCAATGTCATTTTAACCCTTAACTACATATTGTATCATATGTGTTACAACAGTTGTTTGTTAACTTGAACCTTATGTAAAAAAATATTATACCAAGAAATATTCGTAACACAAATAAAAAATTGATTAGATTATTCAAATGTCGAAGTGGTTCTATTTCACATCTTAAATTTTAAAAAATGATACTGATTGTAATGTGACCATCTGCGCTCATTTTTGACAAATAAAAACTTCAGTCTGGGCCAGTCTGGGCTGACACTTCTTATTCTTTGCTGCATAACGTAACATATGCTTTACTACAGTTATTTATTTACTTGAAACTTATTTTATTTAGTTGAATCAACTTATCATTTTAAAAACAAATGAAAATGAAATTCACTGCAAATCTAGCATCGGAAATGATTACGTTCATGTTTCGTCATCTCGATGCCCGAAACACGTACTGAAACAGAAAAGGAGGTTCGTCGAGGAACTCCCTACGTCGGTCTGTACCATTACTCGGATTGAACAAATTTTGGACCGATTCAAAACTACGCAAGAAAATTGAGTCAGATATTTTAGAAATTGCGAATTTGGTGGTAGAGGCATCATTATATGTGTATTTTCATTACACGAACGAGTTGCAAAGACAATGTTCAGCACACGAGTTTTCCACATCGCATTTGCAAGATTTTTATTACCATCTGCAAGGAAAGAGGCAGAAAAAGGAACATGTTCCATTGGATCCAGAATATTTTGAAATCAGAAACAATATTTGAGTCCTGAAAACATGTACGATGGTTCGCACAGATCTTTTCTCATACAGGTGGCCGTCGTTCAACATGAAACCGCGATGAAGAACTGTATTTTGGTGCACTTGCTATCATGATTATCCAGATATACGCACAATATTTTCGACAGACATATTATGGGCTAGAGTCATGAAGATTTGGTTGTACGAAGAGACATTCACCAAAGACGTATGCACCGCGATGAGTTTCGAAACTTGGAGCGTTCTGAACAATCTAGATCTCTTACGACAATTGCCGACTTTACATGACCGAAAAGAACAAGATAAGAATTGGTGGTCATTGGTTCTGGCATTGTATGTGATGGGCAAGTGGTTCTCCGAACACGACATGAAATCTTTAAATGTTTTCCTGATATTCAAGCCCAGGCGCAAACATGTCAGGTATTCCGCGAGAGCACTAGAAGAATTGCTGAGGTCTTTGAAAATGGTAAAATGTGGAATGAAAATTAGCGATTTCATGGCTTCCATGCCTGTTTTGGTGGCAATATTTTGATTTTAAAGATACAAAAATCTGAACGAGAAAACTTTGAAAATAGAGCCTCGTAGCCGCAAGACTATCTTCGTCATGACCTTTTCCACAAACGGCGTGGACTTTTCAGTATTGCTGAACAAATTTGGAACAAAATCGAATGGAAAAAAAAAAAAAAAAAAAAAAAAAAAAAAAAAACAACAACAAAGCAGACCTGTACCCTACATGCAAGCAAGTACTCTAAATTCGTAGGCGTGGATCCTGGAATAGTAAATTTTGTGGGTTAGTGAGTAATGGATAGGTCTGCTAGCGAAGAAACAAATGCCGTACTGAAAAGTTTGACTTTCAAAGAAATGTGGTGCAAGGAATGACAAAAAGGAAAAGAAAAATAAGTTCAAATTTGGAAGTGAAATTGTTCGAGTACTGATGCAATAATTCCTCAATGGAGCATAAGTGTTCTAGCAAATGACCTTGCTGCAAAATCTTACATTGAATATCGGTTGAAATATATCAAAGAAATACAAGTATGTTACTGTCAACGTACGTACGTTTGCTTGGCATGGGACTGGAAAATTTGTCGTAGGCAAGCGATGGTCAAATTAGTGTAGAACATCATCGGCACGAACAAAGAAAAGAAAACTGCTATGTTTTTCGGCGATCCCTCGGTTTCCAAAACAAAGTTTACAAGTGGGAACAAAAGATCCAAAACTCAGAACACCAATTTCAAGTTTGCCCAAACTGTAAAATCGCATGGAATCGTGGCGTAACTGCCACCAGAAACCTAATTTTGGTCTGTCTGGGAACCGTCGATTTTCAAGAGAAGGAACAACAATCGCCAGATGATTTTGTTCGTCCGGCCAGGTTTAGACCATTGCACATAAGGTCTAAATTTGTACGTCTTTGCTCATTATGAGTGATGAAGGGTTAAAATTTGACTGAATTCATGAGAAGCTGGAAAAAGTGTTTGGGATATTACGTATGTGTCAGTACTGATAATAAGTAGAATTTAATACTCTGCCACCAAATTCAAATCTCGTTTACACATTGAAGATGTAGTGGAATTGAAATTGTCAGAACTCACAACACAAATTTGATATCATCTAACGGCAACACACACCGAAATATTAATAACAGTTTTAAAATTTTAATCGCCTGCACTTTATCACTTTTCAAAAAAAGTGTGTTAATTCTGCCGTATATCCTTCCATTCCTGAGAAAATGTCCTCACTTTGTTGGGTAGGTGATGAAAGCTTATATTCTGTTTCAATTCAAATTCATGACAAAAGTGTTTTTATCAACAGTTCAAACCTTACACAGTTCAAGCCTCTACACCGTACACAAAATTTGAATGGCTTATGATTTAAAGTTAAACATCATAATTTTATTGTACTTTAATAGTAAAATTAATTCACAATTTTTTTACACATGGTTATGTTGCCCAGATGTTTCTCGAGTCGAAGTTAATAGGTGTTAATAATTATTGTACAAAGCTGGATTTTGGTGCGTATCCTATTTATAAAAAATCTACTGTGTAATACTATGTATTCTGTTTGCAAGCTACTAGCTCTAAGAAATTAGTATAAGTTAAAAAAAAAAATGTTATTACTCTGTTTTCTTCCAAAAAAGTAATAAAATGCCGGATAATCATGATTCATTATTTGATATGCAATGGAAACACGTAAGTGAATTTTAAACACAAACCCAAATTAGAGCATAAATAATGCTAAGAGCTACAGAAAAATACTTTATTGTCACATTGGCAATTACTTTTCTGCATTTTCTCAATTTTTTCAAAGTGTAGTATGCACCTAACTTAAAAATAAATATAGAACTACAAAACTACAAATACTTAAAAAGAGCTCAACTAATAATTCCAGAACATACGTTACAGTTTCATACGTTACAATTTCTGAACATACTTCACAACACTTGTTTAGTTGTCACAACCAATAAACTTTATTGGCTTCATGTTCAGCTATTACACTATGGACAGATACAAAGGATTAAAATGTTTAAAATCTAGAAAACATCTCTGTCAACTATATTTTATACACGCATGAATTTAGTAGAATGACAATTATGACAAACTATTACTTCCAGACCTGCCATTTTAATGGATTTTATCCATTTTAACAGATTTCTAACACACTAGAAAAATCCAAACCCAAACTTTTTTTTTATAAAGCACTTCGCTCAAAGTGGCGACATTCGCGCCCACAACGATGTGTGTCAGTTTCACTGATGCATTTCTATGAAAGATTCTTATAATGGAGGTGGATAATGAAGCGGAATATTTTGGACATACGCCATTGCTTCAGTAGTGTATGTCCAAAATTTTTGCTTAATTATTCACTGGTGCGGGTATACAGTTATCTACATACTTCTGTTCCTCGCTGTATGATCAAATGCCAAGGCTATTATTGAAAAGAACCTTTGCATGAATTGCCGTTTTTACACATACAATCTGAATTTGGTGACTGTGTTTTGTGTTTGGCATTGGTATCGTAGTGGTGAGGAAACGAAAATTATTGCAGATATTGTCATTGTATAAACAAAAGTATAAGTGTGTGTGTGGAGAAAAGAATTAACATGGTTTGTACATTACAAACCAAAACAACTACATTAAATATGTAAACGTCTTTCATATCCACTTTTTTTCTGTAATTTGGAATTTTTTTAATTCCAAGGGTTTTACAGGATTTTACCCAATGATTCCAGGATTTTACAGGATTTTTACATACAGGAAACCGGATTTCAGCTTCAGGGTTGGTGGCAACTCTGACTTAACCTAATATTCTAAAGTGTGAATTGTGAATTTGACTGGGTGAGGCAAGTGTGATTTGAAATCTAAAGTAACTTGTGAATTTCCATAATGAAATATGATTCCTCTGTCTTACTTGTGATTTGAGTTCAATATTAATGTATGCTTCAGGGTAAACATTTAACTAATAGTTAGCAACATTATTTTAACTGTATGCAGATACAAGATTAGAGAAGAATAATGGAAGATAACTGAAAGGTTCGTAGCTGCCGCTCTCCTATACTGCTGAATTATTTTTGAAGTTCTATACACTGTAACAAGTAAATCACGAGTGGTAATGCTTTAAGAGGGATATAAACTTTTAGTGTCTCATCTTCATTTCACATGCATACCCCCCATCTATATCCAAAAACAGAAAACTGTCTTGCTTGGTACTTTTTTTTCTGTGCACATCCAGAAAAATTATCAACAACCCATTGTTTTACAATTTATTTTGTTAAAAATATTTTTAGAACAGAAAAGACAGTGAAACCTTGTTACAAAGGTCCCACTTATGAAGTTTTCCTGCTTAATAAGCTGAATAATTTTCTACCTAGTCTATATATACGTGTAATTTTAACCTTTTAAGAAGTTTACCTGGTTAATAAGCTTTGTTTTTTCAGTCCCTTCAAAAATGTCTTAACAAGTTTTACTATTATGATTGCATAATGTTAAGAAAATATATATTTACCAGTAAAATATTGAAAATATTTTTTTGAGTTTACTTTGAACGTTTTTCAGACGCGCGCAGCGAACACACAGCGCTGTTGAGTTTCCTGCCTACATCCTGAAACTAAGGGAGCATGGAGGAAGTGTAGATAAGGGTGAAATTTCCGTGTTTCTTTGCGGCTCTGGCCAGTGCGAGGGACTGGCTGGAGGAGCGGCAGCTGTGCTCGGCCGCAGTAGAGCCCTGAGGTGGTGCGCACAAAGCTAAAAACCTGCAAACAGTTATCTCTGGCAACAAAATTGAGCTCTAACCAAGTAATGTTGCATTGTTAAAGAAAAATTACATTAATTTTGGGTCAATAATACTTCATATTTAAACTCAATTGAGTAAAATATTCAACAAAATGAATGAACATTTGGTCAGTGCTAGAGCACAAGAGCACAGCCTCACACACATCCACTGCTTACGGCTTACAAGCCAACCTTCAACATAGCTTCAGCTATTCATATTTTGTGCTTTATTTTTTTACCTGTATTTTTATGACCCAAGAGCCTCAGACCTATGTTGTGTAATATTTTTTCCAATGTGATAAGGTTTTGCATTTCGTATAATTTTTTTTGGGCTATGAGGCACATTTACCAAAAATTTTTTATTGGTGAGCAACCATTTCATTGAGCCAATCACCACAAAAGACTTTAACAAAGGAGGCTCCAATGTAACTTTGAGTTTTTGTATACTTGCAGAAGTGACTCCAACTAAAGTTGAGTGCCGATTAATTACCCCTTAGTTGTCAAGCTTAAGTAAGTAATATACTTGTACATTAAATTCTTCCACTTAGCTAGTTATGTTCTATGCACAGAATGTAAATGTGCATTTGCTTCCATTGTAGTAACCACCCTTCAGACAACTGGATGGACAACTGGGAAAAAATGCAACTTCTACAGGAACGTGGTGCTCAGGGATCGGTTAAGACTCAATGTTTATTCTGTGTGATTGGAAGTAAACATGTGGTGATGCACTACCTCCTATGTTTATCAAGAGCTTAGGGGAAGCTAGGCATGTGCAATCCAGGTATAGGCGACCTGGTCCTAAGCTACGAGGGTAGGGTAGTCGAGCGCTGTGAAAACAACTAAAACTGGACTAAACTCCCTAATCCATTGTTGCCCAAAGGGCAATGTGTAGACGACTTGGCATTAATTTTCTTTGGCAAACTGCTTGGATTACAAAGCAGGGCACAGAAGGAAACAAATATTGGGCGTCCCTTTGGCACTGAAAGTGCGGTGAAGGAAAGGTTTAGCGAGGAGCTAGGCTGGCCTCTGGCAGCTAACACAGTGGAGAAGTCAAAGCGAGTGTAAGCGAAGGCTTAAGGTGCAGGCTGGTCAGTTCTGACGAGTGTGGTGGATGATTGAAAACTGGTCCTGAGTCGAATTCTGATTCCATACTTATACTCTCCTGGGTGGCTGCCTCAGCGTTCACTGGCTGGCGTCTCTTGGACGAGGGGTTGCCGCTGAGTGGGGGGTAGCAAAAGCATGTCACCGGCCGGCTGGAAGAATGGAAGACGAGCGACGAAACATACTAGCGGTGCCATCTAGCGGTGGTTAGTAGTACTCGATGTCTTGAGGTGCATAATTTCGGTGGGCCAGTGAACAGTACAAGTTGCTGGCTGGAAAGTCCATTCTTGCCGTAGTAAACAGTACAATTTATTGGGTCTCCTGGCCAACTGTAATGCAAACTCTGTAGAAATCAGGTGTAAATTGTGCTATGCTGATGAGCTTAACGTCCGTAATTACCATTGCTGAAACATGTCATGCATCAATGTATCGCATTATTTATAAATGGTTACATTTTGGAGCAATACTTCTAAAGTTCAATATAAGCAGAAGATCATCTTGAAAAAATGGCATACTGCACTTGAAAATGCAAGTATTATTTGTGTGGAAACTGTCTGTTGCAAGATAAGTGAAATTATATTTATTTTTGTTATACATAACTGAAAAAAACATTCAAAAATATTTGCATGTTATTCAAAAATTTTATTATTCAATTCGAAAATATTTGAACATCAAATCCACTACAATCTACTCTCAATGTATCGTTATCACATGTATCGATAAACCGCATCCACCAACAATTTTTTGTGGTCCCAGCAAAATCCCTATGTAAATAATGTTAACATAAACTGTTTGCATCGTTTATTGCATGGAGCATCGATCAAAGAATATTTTGAGTCCCTTCACCTTATATTTTCTGCAACCATCATTTTTAAGCTGGTTGTTTATGCAAACGTCTAGTAACTTGATGTGAAATACGTCATGCGCGCCACCATTTGTAACTGCTCTGCGGCGCACAGTCTAATGTCTTGTCTTCCCAACATATCTGTCAACACTGCGGAAGTGTGGCATGGTGCTAGTGTGGCTTGCTACTTCCCCTGATGAGAGGGGAAGTGGTTACCCATAGCAACGAGCATGGCAACCTAACATCCTTTCTCTCACCCTTCTTCCTGTCTCTCTCAACCAGGGGTAAGGTTGTGTGACTCCAGTGTGAGGCACTCTTTGGGATATATCCCTGGAGTGTAGTAGCCCAGGAGGAAGGTCCTTAGCAAGATAGGTGGTGTGGCAGTGCCATGCTATAGTAGCTGAGCCAAGTTGCATCCGCACATGACCCTTTCAGGGTGGATGAAGCGTCTCCTATAGCCTCTCTCCACTCAAGGCAACCCAAGGTTTCCAGTGCCAACCCTGATTCCGCAAATTGGGCTATGGGTTGCCAATTTCCTCATGACTGGCTAGGGGTATCTGCCGTGATGGTTGGGCCGATAGATGGTACTGAGGCTCTACCACTTGGCGGGTGTTGGACCACTTGGCACTCAGGCCGTTGGGACCCAATGCCTGTACTTCAATGTGTGCAGAAGTACAAAGGCATGGAATGGAGTGTGGCCGATGTAGCTCCCTCGAAATTGGGAATGTGTCACGTAAGGACGTGTCAAGTGAAGGGGAGTGATGGGTCGGATGCAGTGATGAAACTTTGGAGAATGTATGACGATAGATTATATAAATTATCAAATGTCAGAGCAAGGGCTGCTATTTCTGGTGAACCGCGACACCCGGGAGGGGTCCTGGATGTTCCCTGGTGACTCAGTCGCAGGGGTAGTAGCTATTCTGGGTCATAGTAAGGCTCCGCTTTGCAGGGGGTGGCTCCCAGGGTGTGGAGTGTGACCGGCCCTTAATTGGGTGTAAGGCTTATGCTCGGTGAGGTGTTCTCAACCACCTTGTGTGGAAGGGATTTCTTCAGCTATGCCATCGGCGGAGCAGTCTGTCATTAATAACCCACAAGTGCCATGGAAATTAAGTGGTAGCACGGGACAATTGGTTGGCCCCACTGGAGGTTCTACCCACAAGTGCCATGGAAATTAAGTGGTAGCATGGGACAATCGGTTGGCCGTACTGGAGGTTCTCTACGGTGACCAATCATTGTGGTTGGACTCGTGCTGGCAGTGGTTGACTCCGTATGCTGGAGGAGGTCTGGAGAGATTCCCACTCTTGTGGAAAGACCGGGCGGTGAACGGCAATCAGCTACGGTTGTACCCTGGAAAGGCACTAGGGGTATGGGTGGAACCCCGGCCAGACCACACGCTTCGTTTCTGAGTGCAAGGGTCTCAGAACATCTGTGGTAGAAGGAGTAGGGATATGTGGACGTGGCAGGTTTGGTCTTGGGTCTGGCCAATGTTCGCATTAATCCTGGTTGCTTTGCAATGAGTAGATGTGATTCCTCTTCCCTGCCTATTGGGAGGCCGAAGCACGGTATGGCGCATGGCTAAGAGCGCTGTGACAAAATACAAAGGTACAGTGACCCAGAGGTTCTGTATCAAATTGTCTCTCTCAGCCATACACCTTCCTTCCTCCCCTCACATGCCATCACACCAAGAGGGGAGGTTGTTGTCGAGCAAGAGATAAAGCACGTCCTCTCTCTCTCTCTCTCGACCACGGCCGCTTCACGTGCCTTTTACATGCCGCCCGCCGGCAGCAGAGCAAATAAACTGCGCCTGGCGAATGTAATTTTATCAAAATTATGCGTCACTCAAAATAGTTGCTCCTATCATCACTTGTATTTCAAAGCAAATGGTTTCACCTGAAGATGTTACACAAAACATTTTAACCAGGAATTATTATTTGAAAAGATATTTTTTTTTGCAATTAAGGGTGGTTTTGCCCGTAAGGTTAGTGTCTTATTGTATCTTGCATAAAATCAACATGATTTTAAAACGTAATAGTTAATTAACTCAAAGGAAAGCATCTTCGCTAACAAAACTATATGCCCAGAAGCATATACTTGAACTCCCTTGTGACCAAAAATTGTTTGAACATCGAACGACTTGAATTATAAGTGCAAAATTCATTTTCAGTAACTTCTGCAGTGAAATCGGAGGATTTATATTAATTTATTTCAATAAACACGAGTCTTTTGAATAAACGGATAAAATGTAAGGACCTATTCGACACCTTTTGCCGTCTAATAGGGCTGTGCGAAAGTGACTTTTTTCTCACGAAACGAAAATGAAATATATGTTATGAACTTTGGTGAAACTGAAATGAAAATGAAAAATAATTTCATTAAAACTCAGTCTTAATGAAAGCTTAACTAATTTCATAGCATTATAGCAGGTTATTCACTATAACAAATTTATTGGAAAATCAAACCAAAAATATGTAGGATATGGAGTTTTCATCACAAGGGTGTCTACTACATTAAAATTTTAATTTTATGTCATTATTTCAGTTATAAAATAATGAAAACAAACAAGATAATTTACATGCAAAAATGTTCTTTGCTGGTGCACTAAATTATTATTCATTAAACACCCGAAAATTAATTGAAATCGTGAATTTTCGTTTCGTTAAGACTTTCGATAACCAAATTTCTTACCAAGACAAAAATGAAAACTGTCATTTTTTGTTTTTTTCATTTCCTTATATTGAATATTCGCACAACCCTACCATATAATAATGGGTAGGTAAGCACTGATCCCAGTGCAGTGTAACTTATGACAAGGAAAATCAGAATATGTGGTATTGAATGATTAATTATTAGACAGTGAAGAAATCAATTATAATCACCATATTTATTTTTGTCTCAAAATTCAAAGTTTTATTTCAGTAAAATATAATTAATTACTTAAAAAGACAGACATTTGCCACACGTGCAAGGTGTCGGCAACATTTAGCGGAGTGGAGCTACCATCACCATCCCTCTTTCGCCCCCCCGCCGTGAACACATTGCCCGATCGATAACTCTTCCGTGCTCTCTCAGCCAATAGAGCCCATGCCGGACATTCAAAATTTGACTTGCATTCGGTGTTATATTATGTTCCTTTTCAGAGGGTTTGAAAGTTTTAGGTCAGCTTGCATTTGGTGTCGGATTACAATCAATTACCGTATTTTGATGTGTATAGATCACACCAGAAGTTTTTGATGAAAAAATTGGGATAATTAATATTTCACTTATAGGTCACACTGAATGTTTGCATACGTGTAAAAATGGTAAGTTACAATTCCGTCCAAATATAATAAATTCCGATTTAATTTCTCTCCTACAAAACATTTGAGACAGAAAATTTGTATTACGTTGCAATGTTTACAAATATACATCACACAATTACTGTTCTACAGATGGTAACGTGACTTGAGAAAGCTAAACCACTGCAACATGTTACACAAATGGCATCTTATCAATGTGCACTTGTACTGCCAGGGTGGGTGTGCGAACTACGTAGGATATCTTTCTCTTGTCATGTACGGCCTCTATGGCCGAACTCCAAATATGTTTACATTTTACACATGCGGCATGAAGGTTATCTTATTTATGAAAGAGTGAACAAATAATTGCATGAGTGGAAAGTTCATCCCACTTTTCTTTTTCCTTTGCCTTCTTCTTCTTCCCTTCCCTTCCTTCAAGTTAAAACATTAAAATGTACTGCATGTTGACAAATTTCTAAACATGTTTTAGAGAAAAAAATTTTAATGCCAATATCTAGTATATAAGCCGCACTCCACTTTTTGTAGTCATTATTTTTGTAAAAATGTGTTGCCTATACATGCCGAAATATAGTATATACAGTATTTTCGTTATTTAAACTAATTTAGGTGAAATGTTTTTTTAAATATTATTTTGACCCACTCTCTCCGTGTGTGGCCTTTCGTTTTGTTTCCGATCGGCACCGAGTCTCTCACCTACCTGGTGACAGAGGCACCATGCAGGAGGTGCACCTATCATTGGGATGAATCGCTAGGAGCGCTGATTACCCTCCGTGAGGTTATATGGGGACCTTCGGCGGAGTATTAGTTTCTAGCGGGGATTCCCTTTGCCTGGCAGGTCAGGATTTGCCCACATTGGGGTCCTTTCTGGGATACCACCTAGTCGAAGGGTTATAGTGCTTTGGTGGGGAATCAAACCCCAGGGTGAACTTGATTGCGAACATCTCTCTCCCAGGGAGTCCAACCTTACTCACTGTGAAGGTTGCCAAGATATGGGATGCCAGCTGTCCCATTAAATGAATAATTTGTTAAAATTCTGTGAATGGTGTTGTATACGATAATGGGATGGAAATGGGTCATCTTACTTTGGATAGTTCCTACTCAGGATCCCCTTTGCTATCTGGACGTCTGGAGGGAGCTGGCCTCATAGGTTTAAGTTGACTGTATCTGATTAATGTTCTATTGGAAAATTATATTCTTTCTAAATGAGGCTCTTCTCATACATTGACTAGTAAATCTCACTCCTACCCTAGCCACCGTAAGACAGTCTTCGTGGGAGTATCTTCGCAGTCACTTCGGAGGCACTGTCAGTGAAAAATGGCGGGGAGTTGGTGATGGTCCCAGCAGACTATAGCCTTTGCAAGCACTGTGATCCTGAAGGGTTCGGCCCACTCACACTTATTCCAAAGTGAGGAATTAGTTTCGTTATTGAGCCCAAATGAAACACTTTCAATCTATACGTGAAATTATTAAAGGTGAGTAAAGAATGACTTCAACCAGTTTAAGTTTGACATAGCATTTTACTGCCACTAGTGAAAACACTGGGAATCCAGTTCTTATATAATCTAAATAATTTATGATAAATTATTATATGCTATTCATGTAAAGTGAGCACTTATTAAGGCCCTTCAAAATTTTTACTTTCAATGAATTTCTATCTGCCTGCTGCTTTTTATTATAAACACACAGTGTATACAGTTCACCACTATCATAAGTTAACACCTAAGGCTGCAATAAGGTATATTTATTAGTGGTTAAAGCCTCTTGGGAGGGCATTAAAAAGTGCTCACTTTACTGTGACCAGCAAATAATTGACTTTACTCCAGGTGAAGGTGATCCTGGACTGAATCTCTCCAAACCAACAAACTCCTAGAAAGCCCCACAATTGACAGCGAGTTAAATTTCTGAAGGGTGGTTGTCCAGAGGGGACGTCATGACATCCTGCTACCGCGAAGTCAAGGAAAGACTTGGGTAAAGGGTGCGGACGATGAGGTTACCTCCGGAGAGCCTTCCCAAGCTACCAGAGATGGAGCTGTTGGAGATGGATGAGCCTTTGCAAGCTGCTAGAGCTGGATGGCTGGCCTTCTTCAGGCTGGGAGAGGTGGAGGTCTTATCCAGACCCAGGAGAGCCCTCCAACCTCTACGGTCAGCAGGCCGACGAACTCTGGCAAGAGAGTTTTCAGGAATCCTTATATAGTCAAAATCTTAGCTTCATGGCTCTCATAGGGGAGCGGGGGTTGCAAGTCTCTCGCCACAGAGGTAGATTAACTCAGGGTAGTGGGCAGCGCATATTTCTTATCACCCTGGGTGGATGCTGGCAACAGGTTTACCGCCTCTGCTCGAGGCTCTGCAGCTGTGACATCACTGGGCGCAGGTGCTGCGGTCCTGTGGTGACTCTTTTAACTTCCTTATCTGTGTCGGCTGGTCCGTGGCTTGTCGGGTAAACCCATTTCTGGTCGAGTGGTCTGGTAGCGACCACATGCCGAATTCTGAGTGGGCAGTACAATTTAAATAATTAATCGTGTTGATTATTTTCTGTCTCTGTAGTTGTCCACCACATGGAATCAACTCTGTAGCCACTAAACATCATGTATGCCGCTTCGGACTTTCCCCAACGCTCTCAGCGCTTGCTGATGGGGCAAAGTCGACTTGTAGTGTGCACAGTCGCACTGCACAGCAGGGTGACATGCGTCAATTTGCAATAATATTGTTTCGAAAATTCCAATTTTTTATCGTGTTTATTAGCTAAACTGTAATCACAGATAATGTACAGCTCTTACTATCTTCAACATAAAGTTTTATAAGGTTAGAAGTTGTATTTATTTAATTTTGTACATATCAGAAACCACATCTACTGAAATCCCACATGTACGTCCATTTTTGGCAGTCCCCTGAATAAAGATAGATAGAGAGTCGACTGTATTTGCACACCCCCAATATTCACTGTCAAAAAGCCCAACTTAGCTTCTACTCCATGCTTCTGTGTTGTTTACTCTATGCATTATCCTAGTTTTACAAGAGACCTACTGCAATGGAGTACATACAAAATAATGTTTGTTTGATTGGTCTAGCTTACCTGTTGAGAGACATGTCTCGACGTAGAATGGTCACCAAACTGGCTGTAACTAGGCGACCCATGTCAGCACGCACTAGCTGGCTGTTGTGCATAGGGAACCCGATGAGGAGGAAGTCAAGTGCACTCCTCTGTACCAGCACACTGCTGTCTTGCATGCATGCACACAGTGCATTCACCTGAAATATTGTCCAGAACATTATGAACATACATACCTTGCAGTAATAATGCACAGTTGTAATAAAATTTAAATGATTTGGATTAACTTCTACTACAAATTAACCTCACATGCAGTTTGCCTAAAAATTAATACAAGGCCTAATTAAAGTAAAGTTCCTGAAAGATTAAAACTTAGGGAACATGTAGACCGAACTGGTGAAATTGTAAACTATTGAACTCACTCTTTTGTGTATTAAATAGCAGCCACAATGTTTATATACATATACACCTAAAAAAAAAGTTTTGTACGACCTGTAATTTGGTTGCTCACAAAGAATGTTTGTTCACTGGTACAGTTAATTACATTCTGCCCTGTGTGTGTACTATTTCTATTTTTTTAAACCAACGACTTTCAGGTGGAATTCCCTTAAGGCCTAAAGTGCCTCCAAAATGTCAACAGTGAATTAAGAGATAATGCATGTTATAAACAGATTCCTTTCTGCCTAAGTTTGACCACGGTAAACAAGCTCAGTTTCCCCATTTGTGCCTGCTTTATTACGATCTGTTCAGAACATTCAATCCCCTCTATACGTTGTGTGTATCTCAGTCATAGCTGATTATAATTGCCTTTATATAAGCATTATTTTACCCTGCAGGCTTTTACTATACAGGAAAGGATATTTTGAAATTAGAGTGTTAGTGTCTCCTGGCAGTACAGATATTATCATTGTAATCGTGCTTAGGCTTAAGTCTTAAATGTTGCAACACATCAGGTTATCTATATTTCGCATCAGATGCGCTTCTATAAGTATCAACGTTTGTGTTAATACAGTTCACACTGCCCTTACCCTTTTACAAACTAGCCAGCATATTCGAGATGTTTTTGGTAAGGATGTGTGTTTTTATTACCCTAAAATGACTTCTAATACTAATCCTCACATGGGAATGTTATGAAGTTCATGTATCAGTGACCAAAGTTCCCTACTTCCTTGACATTGTCTTTAAGAGTGTCAGCTAGGCCTCCTGACTTTATACATAATACTGCAGTGATTAAGCTCAAGCCTACACTTTTGGCTCTTAAGAAGCCTCAACTACATGCATAATTGCAACAGAGGTATTAAGGTGACTACATATATGAGTACTTGCAGTTCAAACTGCTTTTACATTTTTCACAGGCGTAAGTATGTGTAATGTGTTTTATAGTTCGAAATGAGATTGGGCTATGAATTTTTTCACTCAATTAGTAAAATAAGTGAAGTATGAGAATTCAATGGGGCTCATATCAATTTAATCAGTGACCAAGGGTCTCTAATTATTTATATATCAGTGAGAACTGAGATAGCATGCCTCCTGGCATGTATGTGTTTACAAGTACTTGTTAAGGCTTCAGCAGTTTTGCATAGAATTTGCTTTCAGCTTTTGCACTTTTATCCTGCTCTGTGAACAGTGACAAGGTTATACAGTACTTTTCATGAAGGGATTAGTATTTGACAGGTCAAGAGTATCTACTCCTACTTGACAGTTAGGTTAATTATTTTACTCCTTCTCATAGGGCAGTACCATGTTATTTGCCGTAATCATCACTTAGGGTTAGGATTCAGTGTATAATAGTGATTTGCTTCTTTTACCTGCCTCATGGCATTACTAGACAATAAGAGAGAATAAGGAAGCAAATTGAAATAAAACAAAAGAAAAAAAATTTAATAAGCCAGACACTAACAAGGAAACAAAACAGTATGCATTGCTCTGGCATATATTATTTAACTTTTATTATCATCCTTACAAGGTTAGTATAAGTATTGCCAATCTTATTTGTAGTAATTACATGTGGCGGGTTAGCCATTTCTCTTAAAGTACAGCTGTTTCATATGAAAATAAACTCAGAGAAACAAAGAGAAAACAAAAACAAAAAAAATTATAAAACACCAAAGCAGAAAAACAAACAAAATCTCCTCATAATAATGTTATGCTCGTTAGATACAGTACGTCTTATGTCGTTTTGTGCTATTGCAACTTGCTCTTCATTCTTAATCTAGGTTATGTTATATTCCTTACTCCTTCCATTGGAATGTTACATTTGTCTGTTTTACTGCTCTAATTCTTTTTAAGCATTTTGCTTGGACCTACTGGTCTGTGTTGTGCTGTCGTAGTATTGTATATTAATTTGCCATTTGTGCCCTGCCTTGTGAGCAGTGTTTGTTTTACTAACTCAACTTACCTTATTATTCAGTCACTAAGTGACCTGTGTTCTATAGTCTGTAAGTTACCTTACCGGAGTACTCCACCTTTATTATCCTTCCCCATATTTGCAGATACTTGTGTTGTTTGTATGTACGATGAACACTAAAATATTTTTATACTAAAATGCCACTAGCATGTAAGCAGATTGTGAATAGCTGTAAGGTAGGTTATATTATTCATTATTTCCATGTAACTTGTCTTTCAATTCTTTAATATATTTTTCATTTATTTCTTGTTCATATCGCCTACGGGCATTATATTGTATTGCTATACGAAATGTGAATGATACATCCAGAAGTGGTAAGCCTAATTCAACTCTAACACTACGCAATAATGTGGAAGACATTAATAGCAAAGTGCTCGTACCTACAAACTTTCAGGAAAATCCAGGACGCTACATTAACTTTCAAACAGTGATTCTACGATCATTTCTGTGTGCGTGGACAAACTTTCCTTACTGATTGAATACTCTCTTTACGAACATGCAATGTGCTACAGTGAGAAACAAAACTTTTCATGCAGGGCTACCACATCAGGCTATGAACTTTTGCCAACAGCATATGTGCATATAATTTTTCTTTTGTTATGTGTTTTAACTATTTCTATTGTAATTCACCATGTTTCTTTCATATATATAAATATATATATATATATATATATATATATATATATATATATATATATATATATATATATATATGAAAGTTAACCAACCCTAATTCTATTTTGCATGCATACACACAACTTACAATAACTTGAAAGGTGTTTATAATTTATCCATGTACTTTTATCTGCCTACCTCATCCTAAGGTGTATGTTTTACTTATCTGGCATTGGTAGAAATCATTCATACATTAGTCATGTACATATTCACAAACGTTCGTCACTACTGTGAGGTCCTAAGCCTCCCCTACACTGATGTACCCACCAGATGCTTGTTTCTCTCTCACTCACACCCTCTGTCAACTTCTGCACCCTTGGTCCCTTCCACAGCTGGGACGGCGGCAGCTTCTTCGGCGGGGGGTTATTGTAGCGATAACCTGGCATCGCTACACCACGTTAGGTCGTGCAGGATATAGCTGGTGGTCGAGCGCAGTGGTGTCGCAAAACTTGAAACTTGTCCTACTTGGCCCTGCTATAAAAACATCCCTGCACTGTGCTGCCCCCCCCCCCCTGACAGCACCGCGACTAGAAGCTATATACTTGTGAGTGAGATTGAAGATTGAAGACAAAACAGATGACCTTAGGCCCAGTGAGCTCTGAGGCCTACCAGAACTTCTGATATTTCGGGTGAGTATAATTGCGTTGCGGTAGGGAGCCATTCCTGCTATGAGCCATTGTTCCCTTCCCACTGTAAAGTAATTGTGGCAAGGTCAGGGAAATAGCTGCGAATATATTGTGAGTCTTTTATAACTTCTGTTCCGTATATTTTATTAACGTAATTTCTATCCTTATTGTTTAGTAAAGGTAATTGTAATTCTATTGTTGTCCAGTAACGTAAACGTATTGTGTTCTGTTACCTAGAGTTGTTATAGTAAAGATATATGTTTTCATAAAGGTTACTTCTTATTTAGCCATCATTGTATCTCCCTGTACACCCCTTACCACCTTTACAGTAAAGCAGAGTTTGATGTTGAGTCTATTTGAGTATTGGAAGCCAGAGTTAAGAAGGAATTGTAGAGATTGGAATTAATTAGTATTCAGGAGGAAGGAGTGTGTTACAAAATGAAGGCATGGAATTCTGTACAGCCAGTGTGTATTTTCATCCTATGCTTTCTCTTGAGCTGTTAGCAACCCAGTAACTTGGTAGGTAATTGTGGTTGTCCAAAACACTTTGAGGTTTGTACAATCTTCAACGCATATATTCAACATTATATCTAAGTTTCCAATAGTTATTCACAAATTTAAACAAAACTGTAATGAATTATTCATTACATAATACCCACATTGCTGGCCATTAAAATCACAACACCAAGGATGTGAGCTATAACAACCAAATTTATTAGACAGAGACAGGTGACAAGATTACTCTTGAAGCACTGTATGACATACAGGACATGAGGAAATAACAATGTATCATTCCACCACAGGCTGCAACAACCGCTGCTACATGATGCTTTCAAACATATCAAAAATTCATTAGTTGTTGCTGCAGATATTCTGTGGCATGGCAGTAATTGCTCAACCCTGAACCACACATTTTTGATGGGTGAGAGATCCAGTGAATATGTAGGAAAAGGAAACAGTGTGACATCTTGGTCATCCAAGAACCATCAGACGTGTGTCACATGCAAACGCACATTGTCCTTAATGATTTAGGACCCCAAGCTAGTCCTGAAGATAGGGGTCAACAAACACACACTAAAACCTCCGTGATGTAACAGTAGCTGGTCAGTGTACCAGCGATGCAGACAACCAGGCATAAGCCAGACTGGAATTTGATGGCACCCCATACCATAGCTCCAGGTGCTGTGCTGGTACAGTGGTGTATAACAAAAGACTACGACATGCATGCACCACGGTGCCACCAAACATGAATGTGATCTGCAAGCACAAGCAGGATTCATTGCAGATATGTCCCAAGCACCATTGCAACTGTAGATGCCTTTGGTAAGCAGTCACTGACAACCACAGTAATAGTTACATGGACATGATGCCCTGATGATGCAGATGGTGATGAACTGTGTATGCAGAAGCTGATTGATGTGCCACATGGTTTAATTCATGAGCGAAGGTGTACAATATGGTTGTATGATCTGTAATCACCATGCGCACCAGACGTCTGTCCTAACACTCTGCGACGAGGCCATTGTGTTCCTATGGTGGTTGTGTTCTTCGATGCTGTATGCTAACTCCATCTACGCACACAAACAGTGGGGAAACAATGTCACTACATCTCAGTAACTAATGACCTCCAATTATACATTGCTCATCAGTGTCGCCATTGGCATGTATGCTGTGCCACTCGGCTGAACAACTTATGTCATTGTCCTAACCTGCTTTACGTGTTCCCCCAATGTAGGGTCCTTCACGTACACAATTCTTGGTTTTGTTATTGTAATGGCCAGCAGTGTATTTTTTTGGTGTTAATCCTACAAAAAAACCAATATTCTGATATGTTGGATATAATTAGTAGAACAATGATTTTGCAACTGTCCATGATTCCCAAGCAAAATTGAGACTAACACCACAGGTAATATCTTTCACCTTTCTAGCCCCCGCCACAGTTGTAGCCCCCTCCCCAAAACAAGAACCATTAGACTGTACAAACCACAGTGTTTCCCTGATGCAAGGGTAGCCAGTCCATTGCCCTCCCTATAAGCTGTCTGCCTGTATCACAGCGTCGCTAGGCACTTCTGCAAGTGCTGGCCTACCTCCCCTCTAGCCACTGAAGGGTAACCCCTATGTATCTCAAGCACACGGCTGGTATCCTTTGCGCTCTCCCTGCCCTACATTCCAGAGTAAAAATAATACCAGAAGACTGTGGTTTGAGGCTGTCTTGCTCAGCTATAGTCAGAATGTTACTCTGCCAAAGCACACACCAGTCACAGTCTCTTTGCTTCTTATGGCCACAGTGCTACTACCTGCCACTTGAATACGAGACACCACCATTCTTTGTGGTCGCCCTCGCCTCACCCCACCAAGCAGCTGTATGGACTACACACCCCATTACACATTGCACATTGTTAGCAACCCAGGTTCAGCTCCAACTTGATCCAGCTTTTTACTTCCAGCTAGTTAATTTTCCACTATCTGAGCTCATTATCTTCCCAGTTTCATCCAACAACTCTAAACACACTTCCAGATGTTGGCACAAGGCTACTATTCCTTTTCACACTACAGGCTGCATAAGTTAGGAGCATTCCTCTTCATGATGGCGATCGGAGTATGGTGATGATACTACATTGTTGATCACCACCGGAGAAGAGTGCAAAACCATCGTCCTACTTTTTGGCAGAGTATTTGGTGTGTCTGTGATTGACCCACCCTACATGGGTAATCTTCGAGAAAGGGCTGTGGTAGTCCACAAGGTTCTATCTTGCAAACCCTTCCCACTGTAAAGACTGGCAATTATACCACCCTCCCTGATACCATGGGAAGGAGACATTGAGTTGTTAGAGCACTGCACTATAAGAGATGTCACAGCCCTCTAGGAGGACGCCCAGGAATTCAACCTCTTTTAACCTGACGCATGCCATATTGCTGCGCAACATGCTTGCGCTTTACGGGCGACTTCACCAAATCAACGAGCAGGCAAGAGCTTGGGGCAAGTCACAAACGGTGGCAGATTACTTTTCACGTGCCGATAAAAGGGACTCCACGCGTTGGACAGCCTTGGACATAAAGATGATTAACGCTTATAATCATGAATTGTAATGCCTGCCCAGAACCAGGCATGTGATAGCCACACTTATGAATAAATATGATTTTATTTGATGGACCACTACCCTGAAATTATCTGAGAAGGAAGTTCCAGCGACACCACAGGATCGCAGCACCTTTGCTGCCCTGTAACGACACACCCGCCAGCCTTGAACCGAGATAGATAAATTTGTCACCACCTTCACGCAAGGAGATAAGAAATGAGCGGCGCCGCCACAACCCCTGCGATGAAAGGTTACGTTACCCCCCCTCCCCGGAAGATCGCTGATCCAAGGGGGTTTTCTACTATATAAGAAGCCACGAGCATGCCTGGGCCGCATAAGTCAGCGAGCACTCCCTGGTCTGTGGAGACCTCTCTCATCTCCTACAGCCTGCAACGGCTCCAACCTCTCTAGCAGCTTGAAAAGGCAGCACCAACCTACAGCTTGAAAAGGCTTCCAGTGGCTTGCAAAGGCCGCACTCTTCCAGCAGCTTGTGAAGGCCACACCTCCCAAAGGCTTGTGAAGGCTGCATCAACTCTGCAGCTTGCAAAGACTCGTCCATAACTGCTGACCTCAAGGACAGCTCTCTCCCCAGAGGTAATCCATGATGTCCACCTCCTGCACTCCCTTTACCCCAGTCACTCCTTTGACTCCACAGTAGCAGATAATCACAACATTTTAATACATCTGGATAAATTCCCCTTTTAAGAGAAAACGCTGTTAAGAGCGTCACGTAATTTTTAAATACGTCGCAGTCAGATTAATTTTGGGTATTAATTTTACTAGACTTACCTTTGCCACCTTTAATTACATAGCTTATTTCAATTATAGTTAACGTGTATAATCCAACCGGGATTCCCCATTTTCATATTTAGTAATAATAAATATTATGATAAACTGCAATTAGTTGACTACCATTATTTTGACATTAGTTCCCTGTTCATTATTGTTGTGCTTTTGTTGTTGTGAGTTGTTGTAATCTAAATGCCCAGCAAAAGAGGTGAAACGAAGGGTTCCATTCTACGGCAAGAACGTCGGGCGAGACAGAAGTTGATTAACGTACATTCAGAGGTAGGAACAGAGAGTGAGGACACACCCCATCTGCGGAACATAAGTTTAAATCTCAGCCCATTTCACCTTTCATTCCCTTCGACCACGAGTATGAGTTAAACACATACTTAGGTGCTTGTTGGCCATGGCAAGATCAGGAACACGTGAACGACCTCGGCAAGGAGACTCCTACACCTACGGTAACATTAGCACCTCCCAAACCCACTGAAAGATAAACAGTTCAAAGGACGTGTACAATTAGTTTAGCATAGGGAAAACTTATCCAAGTTAAATTGCCCGTGAAGGCTACTTCGAGAACCCCAGTCACTACTTTACTTTTGAACTACGTTCTCAGCCGACGTCCAACACAACCCTTACGTATAACATCCCTCTCTCCACCAGAATCATCCACACTCATTGATTAAACTGTACTCTCATTACCTCCTTCCCCAAGACTACTGGCGTCCCACATATTGGCAGCCTTTGTAGTGAGAAAGAGTGTACTCACTGGCCGGGAGACACTCATGGTTCAGCTCACTCTGGGGTTTGACTCCCCTTCCCACAACTGGGATCCTCCCACTAAACCGCCCCTTACTGCACCTTCCACGACTCACCGGGCTAGAATAGGCAAAATCATGCACCAGAAGGATTTACAGATGAATCGGGAAGGCAATCAGCACTCTATCGACTAATACGAAAGTACAATGCACGTTTAATTGGCGCCCAACATGGTGCTAAACAGCTCCATATAGCTCAGCCTTGGGAGCTGGGACCGAGCCAGTCACCACCCTTCCATTCTATTTTTTTCTCTGCGACTCCATGCACAGGAGCCCATACCTGACTTCAGGGAGTCAGTTGAATACCCCGTGGCAGCCATTAGCAATTATGTCAGACTCCGAAGCGACTCTCCCGGAAACACAAAGTGCGTTAGCGGAGTTAAACACCACGGAAATGAGCAACATGCCATGCCCCATTCCTACGTGTACCGGCATGGGCACAAACATGATTAGTTGAAATTATTGCAACAACCAACTCCATTACGTGTCGGATGGGACGACACGCCCCGCTACACGGATGGCCTGGAATACAGGTGTCAAGTCCTGTAGGCATGAGGATGCACGGGTCTGCCAGTGGCCCGAATGCGAAGGGCATGGGAGATATATTGTCAGGTGCATCTTGTGCCACCGCAAATTCCACCACCTATGCATAGGCTGGGTGGATGATCGCATAAAAAACCCTGGACAGGTGTACCAGTGCGAAGTATGTAGGCCGGAACACGCCTACAAACCTCCCAACCCAGTAAATCAGCATAGCCAGAATATCCCAGGAATGCATTACGAGCTCACTTTGCCAGAGTTCCACTGGAAATGCTACGAGGACCCCGAAAGTTTTTTCACCAATGCGAATGGCAATTGAGGGAGCACCTTGTCCCCAGGAAACAGTGGGTGAGCCCAGCCCGCCACCAACTGAGCGGTCCTGCCAGAAAATGGTGGGATAAATTTGGTGAATTTATCAAGGGATGGCCCCAATTTAGATCTCAAATTATATCGCATTTCACAGGGAATGAAATTCTCTAGGGCCTTATTACCGACTTGCACTCCCGTGTGCAACGCCCCGATAAAGAAGTTGAGTTTTTCATCTGACAGAAAGAGCGATTACATGAGAGGGTGTACCCAGAACAAACAGAAGGGCAAAGGATTAGATGGATAACCTACACCCTTCTGCCTTCGTTTAGGAACCTCCTATTAACCCCCAGACTGCAAACAGTAGAGGAACTAGCCGAGAGGCCATGAGAACTCAAGATGAATGACTGCCCCTTACCCAGGAAGAACTCTGTGGCACGCATCAAGGATGCCGGCCTAACCCCCTTCTCCAGACTGCCGGCAGGGCGAGACGCGACCTTGTCGCCTCCTCCTGCCCCCTTGCCCGCTACTGGCATTGCCCGGGAGAGCACTACAACCGGGACTATCTGACATGGCAAACCCAGAAGACACTCTGTTCTTCTCCCCACCTACTAAATGCACAACAGCGCCACCCTGACACCTGTTTTCCCACCTGCAGAAACGAGCCGCAACTCAACAAATAGGAGACAAACCTCCGCCGGATCTTTGTACACCCCAATTCCTGACCCGACTTGAACCCAAAGCCATATACGCCTGTACTATGCCTGAACGCAGACCAAATAGAGATGGATTCCCATGCGGGAACCGAACCCCGCAGAACACTCCAGAGACGGACGAAACGTCCACCTCCACACAGTGACAGTAGGTCACCCACGCCGAACTCGGGATGGATAAACATGTCCCCCCCATTCTATCGCTCATATCCGAGGGAAAACTTCCAGAGGAGGTTATCCGCTATGAGACTACATTATAAGCACAGCTCAAGTGCCTCTTCACAATTTAAACCCCGACAGACACCACCACATGTCCACTCGAAACTATCGTGGCATAGCCTAGTTGACCACTCAGCAACAATGAGTCAACCCGGTCGTATTGAGCAACAGGAGGCCTCTGAACCTCCAGCAAACCCTGAGAGTACGGCAGAATAGCCGCAAACTTCCCTTGTTCCCCTTCTTGCCCCTCCCCTGGCTGTTAGTCGCCAGGAAACTTCCTTCAGCGGAAGAAGCGCCCACCCTAGACGACGACCTGGACATGGCTTCGTACCCGCTCACGCCAGGATCGGTCTCGGCAACCCCACCCCCAGAGACAGTGGAACCTCTCCAGGATAGGGAAATTAGGTCACACGCCCTGCTGCCCTACCCATCTTACCCCTTTCCCAGCCAGAATGGAGAGAGTGGACGAACGAGAGATGAAAGCCTGCCACAGCCCTCAGTAACAACAGACACGTCGGTCAACATGGCGACCGACGTCAGTGAACGACATAAACAGGCTGGAGAGGAGGAGAGACAAGAGGTGCGGGCCAAACCATCAGTAAACGTGTTTTATCGGATGCCCGTGAGCATTGCGGCTGCCCACGCAGCCCCTCGATTGCTTGGAGCAGACAGTGGACACACAACCCGTGCAGCTACCGCGAGAAAACATCAGCCCACTGCTACGAGGGCCACAACTGAAGGAGACGCCACCAGCATCCCTGCCGCTGTTCCTGAAGGAGACGCCACCAGCATCCCTGCTGCTGTTCCTGAAACAGATGTCACCAGCACCCAGGTCACTGTTCCCAAGCAGCTGCCTAAAATGGGGTCCACGTCACGAGTGACCCCACTACGTGCGAGACGCACATTCTGCACCCCTGGACGCTACAGAGACATGCCATGAAGGGTGCCTACCACGTACTGTTGGCCTGCTGCCCCTACTGCAGTCTCAGCATAAAAGAGGACATCCACCAAAGTGACGACACCAAGAGCCATCATCCAGCAGCAGCAACATCACCTGAATGAGTACCTGGCAGATGCCAGTAACTGAACTAACACACCCCTCGTCTGAACACTAACTAAAGCAACTTAGTAGTGAGTGGTAGTTAAGAAAAGCCAAAACCTTCAAAACGAGAGTGCAAGAACTCGGTGGATAGTCTAGCAGGGAAGGTTAGGTGACAATAGACGTCCGAAATGAAAATCCTAACCTGGTAGAGTAGACAGTGCGACGAAAATACTTGCCCCCAACCCAAGAGTTGTTGTATGCCTGTACTTGTTTAGTTAAGTTTTTTATATCGAAAGGTTGAGAATTCAAGAATTGCATTGGTAGGAACCGAAGTTCCACACATTAATACGTACCATAATAAATGTAGACTACCTCCTATCAATGGACACCAGTAATGTAAAAATATCTAAATTATCTTTTATGATGTTTTATAAAAATTTGGTTCCTAGTTTGCCAGAAGTTACGGAGGAAAATTAACGTAGAGTCAAACCCCCCGCAGACTGGAAAGTTAATGTTTGTTTTGTCCAAGCCCCCAAGTGCTCACGTAATGTAAACAATTGAATAATTTAGGTGGTGTTATTTGAAATCTAGCACAATGAAGTTAACTAACACAACAGAATCACGGGAGCACTGAACGCGTAACGAAGCCTAGGCCTGTAAACATAAACGACGTAACCCTCACCATTCCTCACAATGCGACACTGGGCAACTTTGTTTAGAGACCCCCTGTAACCTTGAGTAAGAGCATGAAGCGAGAGCTCGCTGTGAGCATGCCGTAAATACCGCCCAAAAATTCCCAACATACTTAAAAACCAAAGTGTGAAAATGCAATTAGCGAAGTGTAGAGAACGTAAACCTAGCAAGCCCTCTGTGTTTCTTTTGTCACGTAGACAAATGTAAACTTTTTTTTTATTACTAATGGAACCCTTGGTAGTAAGGAGGGCAGCTGTGTCAGATTGAATAAATTGTGTTAGTCAAGAGAGTAATAAAGAGAGAGACAGTTTTCCTAAGGAGGAAATCCCTGTAAGAATTGAATTCAGCTTTGTTACTTGAGTGTATGTATTAGTTTTGTGAGACTGCAAATGTAAATGTAACGTATGATGCCGTCAATATGGCAAACGAATAATGTTTACTCTGCATGAGTCAGATAACCCCTGTACTTTGCATTACGAGAAAGTTGTTCCTGCCGCCAAGTGTACAAAGCTTAAACAAAGCATGAAAATGTTGAAATAATTATGCTAACACATAGTGCGAATTGAGAGTAAACTCACCCCAAGTACCTGTCTAGAAATGTATGTTAGGAAGTAAGAGTTATAACCCACGTAAACTCAAAAGATGGAACTTAAAACATTGTAGGTTAGACACATTTAATCTGAGGTCAAGAAAATCCTCTTATACTGTACGTAATGTACAATAGAGAGAATAATGTTTTTGTCTTGCCTCGTTGTAGTATCCTTACTTAAGAAAAGTTGAGAACTTCCCTGTAATTGCGTAAATTTCCTACTTGTGGAAACCCCTTGTATGTATTAGTGTATTGAAGCAAAAGCCTAATGTTATTATGTACCCAAGGACAGAAATGTAGAAAGCTAAAAAAAACCTGAGCCTGTGTATGTAACCTAGTATGTAACAATTAGTTAAGAGTAAGTAACCTATATTTAACCACTGTCAGGAGAGAAAGGAGATGAAAAAAAGTAACCTAGTTTAAGAGTATAATGTCCAGCAAACAGCTGAAACCCTAGAGTAAGTATTCACGTACAAATAGTATGCCTAAACAAGTGCAAGTCTGGAATGAATTATGTTAACTTCTATGTGTTTTGAAAAGAGGATGATTTCTTATGTCTTTCTCTTTAAACTTATATGGGGAATTCCCGGAGTAGTCTAGGGTGTAATAAATTATTTTTTTTCTTAAAAGCTCGCACATTTTCACCACTTAAATGGTATAGTGTGCGACAGCACTGGCTGAATACCAGACCAGTTAAAATTGTTCCGCAGAGGCCATGGTAAACTTTCCCTATTGCCAATCCTTTGCGAGTGGGATTAATTATGTACACTTCGTTAGCTACAATTTTACAGAGATAAAAATGTAAACAACTTAAAAATAACTTGTGCACACTAAATGTTGTACAACCCGCTGTTTCATGTTTTTAATCACTACTTGGTATGTGAACTACCATCAAACTAGAAAGGTCTCGGTTCGAAAGAAAAACTACCTGTTCCCGTACACTTCCCTTCCAAAACTCTCCTCCTTCGCTGAGAAAACGAAGGAACGACAGGAAGGCAGCACAGCAGCAGCGAGACGAGAGGGCACCACGTGCAGACACCCGAGCTGCTACACACCAAAAAGAGAGAGAGAGAGAAAGAGGCAAAGAGAAAGATGTCGTTAGCCTGCTGATAATAAACAAATGCTGCGTCTCAGATAAGGGTGTGCTCAACCCGACAACTAGCTGTGCTAAACACAGAAGAGGTGCACGTCTAGAGATGCAACTGCAGTACCGCGACTTGAGCAATCACCCCACACCTGAAGCAAAAGTGGTCTTGTTTGAGATGGGTCACTTCAGGAGGTGGCCGATTCATGCATGCTACATTTCTGCGCAACGTACTCGTGCTCTCTACGAGCGACTTCACCCCTTCAATGAGCAGGCAAGAGCTTGGGGAAAGTCACATACAGTGGCAGAGCATTTTTCACGTGCCAATAAAAGGAACTCTACGGGTTGGACAGCCTTGGACGTAAAGATGGTTAATGCAGTTAATTATGAATTGTAATGCCCGCCCAGAACCAGGCATGTGATCGCCGAGGTGGATAAATTTGTTGACGCCTCCACGCAGGGAGATAAGAAATGAGCGCAGCCGCCGCAACCCTGGTGAACCAACCCCTGCAATGAAAGGATACGTTACCCCCCCCCCCCCCCCAGAAGATCACTGATCCTAGGGGTTTTCTATTATATAAGAAGCCACGAGCACGCCTCTCACTAGAGACGCCGGGCTCGCCGGCCGCATAGGTCAGCAAGCACTCCCTGGTCTGCGATGACCTCTCTCCTCTCCTACAGCCTGCAACGGCTCAAACCTCTCCAGCAGCTTGAGAAGGCAGCACCAACCCACACCTTGAAAAGGCTTCCAGTGGCTTGCAAAGGCTGCACTCTTCCAGCAGCTTGTGAAGGCCGCATCTCCCAGTGGCTTGTGAAGACTGCATCAACCCTGCAGCTTGCGAAGGCTCGTCCATACAAGGTGACCGAAAGTACGGTTCTCTTTCCAGAGGTAATCCATGACGTCCACCTCCTGCACCCCCTTTACCCCAGTCACCCCTTTGACTCCACGGTAGAAGGTCATCGTGACATTTATAACCCTTCCGGAAAAATTCCCCTTTTAAGAGGAAACACTGTAAAGAGCATCACTTACGTCATTTTTAAATACATTATAGTCAAATTAACTTTGGGTATTAATTTTACTAGGCTTACCTTCACCTCCTTTATTCACATAGTCTATTTCATTTTTAGTTAAAGTGTATAATCCAACCGGAATTCCCCATTTTTGTATTACATGATAATAAATATTACGATAAACTTCAGTTCGTTGATGTAAAAGTAAATACAAAAAAATGTACGTTCGCAGAGCAGACTTGACAAGGTACTTGGTCACATAATTACCCTCCAGGGTGTAACTACAGATCCTGAAAAAATTTGCACCATTGAACACATGGCTACACCAATGAACATTAAACAGTTACGTACCTTTTTTGGGATGACTACTTACCTTAGGAGGTACATCATGAATTACATTACTATAGCTCAACCGCTCACTGATTTAACAAAACATAACATTGCATACAAATGACAAGATACCCACCAGCAGGCTTTTGTTAATCTTAAGAAAGCTACATTAGCAGTACCTGTACTACAAAAATTTGATGAGAAAAAGAAAATCATATTAGCTTGCGACGCCAGTAACGATGCGATAGGCGGGGTGCTTATATAGGGGGATCCCCAAACAAAGCAATACCTTTGCCTCCAAAAAGTTATAACTGAACGAATAGAGATGGAATGCGACAGAATGAGAGCTTGGAACTATACGTTATCTCTGTAACCATTTTCGTCAATACCTATGTGGGTGCAGCTTCAGAATCGAAACAGACCACCCCAGTCTTAGATACTTGCTGTCTATGGAGAAACACAATATCTGCATTCGGAAAATGGCAATTGCCCTTAGCGAGTATGATTTTGAACCCCATATTGTCAAAGGCAAGTTAAACACCCTCCCAGATGCATTAAGCCATATTACCATGAATACAGGGGTAAAAACAGTAAAAATCTTCGTAAACAACACTATCTGTGTGGTTAAATAACAAATGGTCAATTGCATATCTCTATAGACAGCTATGGCAGAATGTATCTTAAAAAACCCTGATAAACATTACAAAATCAAATCAAGTATTGTCAAGTACACAGTCAACAATTGGGGTGACATTAAACACTTTTTCAAAAATTACATTCAGTCACAAGACAAGACCAAAGTCGCGAAAGAAATAATTGATGAACAAATTTTTCCTATCCACGCCATTTGCAAAATCATCACTACCTTATACCAAGTCAACTTACAAGTCACCATGGAAAACTACCCTAATAAAATAGAAACTCACTGTATCAATCCACTTTTAAATTGTACAATTGTTATCTTGAAAAAAAAAATGGGATACGATACTTCTTACCTACCTACAGTCACGAGCAGGAGTACATAAAGATTGACGATGATTCTATCCTGCATCTGTATCCTATTGTTGTTAACTCCTTTCCTTTTGCCGGTGAATATGAGTGTGACCAGCAGATTCAACACTTAAAGCGTGCACTAGAAAACCCACAGGATACTGACACCAAATACCATCGCCTTAGTTGCCGTTATGGAACAGCAGCAAACTGTGAGATTTACCTTAAGATCAACACACCTCAAGGCACCAAGAAACTAACACTAGTACCAAACGTATATGTACCCGAAATCATACAAACGCATCATGATGCCATATTTGGAGGTGGACATTTCGGTACATTTAAAATGCTAAAGAAAACTAAACAAACCTATTACTGCGATACCTTGTCTGCTGATGTGAAAACTATGCCCTCGCTTGCCCAGTTTGCCAAAAAAAAAAGCACCAAATACCAAGCCTGCAGGCCAAATGACATCTATTCCAGCCCAACTTCTCTTAAAAACATGGGCGCTTGATGCAAAAGGGCCCCTTCCCACCACTACGCGTGGTAATAAATACATTTTGGTTATGACAGAATCTCTCAGTCGCTATGGTGTTGCTAAGGCAGTTCCGTCCATAGATGCAGCTACTTGTGCAGAATTAATAAAGCAAGTCATTTTACAATTTGGATGTCCGGAACAACTCCTTACAGATTGCGGTACTAGCTTCCAGAATGAGTTGATTAGTCAATTACTGAAGTCATTAGGTATTAAAAAATTAACTACCACTGGATATAACCCCAGATGCAATGGTTTAGCGAAAGCGCCACAAATAATATTGTGGGCGAGCAACTAACCACATGTGCTAATACGGACCAAGCCAACTGAGATATTTATGTAGAATTTATTATATTTAATTACAACACAAATATCAATACCACTACTAAATATACACCTTTTTATCTTCTGCACTGTGTCGAGGCAGCACTACCAGCGCAGGTGATAGCTGCACAATATTCAGACCATGCAAATGACTGGTGTGATAAATTGTTGAAAGACTGTGAGAACGTTACAGTTAATCTATTACAAACTCAACAACAGCAGAAGACCCAATTTGATAGAACACACAAGCCAGGTACACCACGAATTAATGATTATGTGTGGGTGCACAAGCGAGGCAGACAAAAAGCCCTTGTGCATTGTTACCGAGGCCCCTTCACGGTAGTAGACTTCCTAAGTGATACAACAATACATATACAGTTAAACAAGACGGGCACATCTAAGTACGACACAGTCTGTACTCGTCATACCAAGCCCGCCTTCCTCCACTAATTAAGATATCTTTATAATGCCGTCATACTGTAAGTGCTTAGTTGCTCAGTGTTTTATATATGTTTTCAAATGTGTTACAGTATATCTGAATGTCTAACCAGGACGTGCAAATAACGTGAGCCACTGTGAAAGATGTTCGGCACGATGCCCATGCAGTCTGTACACGCCACATCTAGGACACACTGACCACGCTCTGCCCACAGCACGTGTTTGCCACAGCAGGAATCAGACAGCGCGAGGTGCCAGTCTAGACTTCCTGTATGTCGTCACACCACAAGACAACTACAGCACCACGGAGGCGTGGAGAAGTGGTACCACTGCCGTCAACCCATGAATGAGTGCTGCACCACTATGGCAGCATCAACGTGCTGCTTCCACAACCAGAGATGCAGTTGGCAGCAGTGCGCGAGCACGAGGCACGCTCTGCGCATGCGCTCCGTCACCATAGCGACACCAATCACAGGCCAAGCTTTCGAAGAGGACTGGGAAGCCTGCCCCGCTCGTCATGTCGCCAAGGTCGTGGCCGCACTGTGTATTGTCTCCCCCATCCTCCTCGCAGTGCCAGCCACATTTTGCACCCATGCTGGTGTTTATTGGGCACTAGCCGACGCGAATTGTGTGTATGAGGATAGCATCCCCTTTGTTTATACTATCCCACTACACTTTCCTAGCCTGTCTGCAGCACTTGATCAATATTTACATGTAGCGTGTGCAGATCACACTTCCACCTCATCTAAGAATGGAAAATTGATATAAGAGTATTTAAAAGTAGTAGAACGGGGAATACTACGAGAATTCCTTGATGATGTGAGTACGCAATTCCACCCAAAGCAAGGAATCCAGTTCCTGGGAGATGTGAGTACATGATGCTGCAACGTACTCACAAATAAGCACCTACGTGCATGATAATGATGCACAACTTGATACTCAGATCAACACGCTTGCCAGTAATATACAAACTCCAAATAAGGCTCTTAATATGACCTTTACAATCATTGATAACATCCAACATCAAGTTGAAGGCAAAATAAATTCACTGGTGGCAACAATTAATGGAATCTCCCAAGTTTTGCAAACACAGCACGTTGCTGTCAGCAAAATAGATAACATTGAGGCTCAATTACAATTGCTATCTACTAGACTTCTGCAACTGAATAATAATGTAATTCTTGAAGACTTGGTTCGAAGTTACATCCACTCATATCAACTAAATAAACTACCCCTTAATGCAGTTAATAAAACACAGTTTAGTAATGACCTTACCAAATTGAATGAGGAGCTGCTCAAACTCAATCTAACTTTAAGTATTGGCATCGCTGATATAATTAAATATTACACTTATGAATTTATAGAATGTTCCTTCACGACAACTCAAATGGTCATAAAGTTACAGACCCATCTCCAGAGTTCATTCGAGATGGCAAGTTTTCCATATAATCCCTGTGTCATATCACTTCGCCAACCAGTCATACACCATTTGCATACCGTACTCGACCATAGCCATAGATACGCCCAAGGGCACGGTTAAAGCCATTTCACCCTCACCGGACATACCAGCAGATGTTATACTCATCTCCAAAGAATCACTGACAAGTGATGCTTCTAAATGTGTAAAAGAAGTTATCCTCCCATCAGATGCTAATAAATTGTTTTCCACGTGTAAATTTAATTGCTCACACGACACTTCATTTTCCATCCACTGTATTTTTCCACATCAATATGTGCTATCCTATCCTCCGGACGGAACATCCTTTACAGTGCATAAATACTTCCCTAAATATTAATGTAACAAACCACAAATTGGGTAGAGTTGAATTGTTTGTGCCATGTGGCTGCCAGATTGCCACACAAAAACAAACTTGTTGAAGCCACACATCTGTGTGATGTATGTGCGCCTACAAAATCCTTACTACATACTGTGTTACCTATCCATTGGTTGAACCATAAATCCTTTGACTTAAATCAATTGCAGGTAAATGCTAGGATACACTTCTATAACATCAGCACTGCCCATGATACAAATTAGCAGATGAATCACAGCGAGCTGCCAATGCTGCCAACATTTGACCAATATCACACGCTTGTTAATTTAAGGCACAACAAACTGTTTTCCATATCAGACCCAGATCATTATGATAATATTACCATGGCACTCATAGTTGTACTCCTATTCGCAATTATTTCATTGTATGTAAAGTTTGTTAAGCTCTCAATCATCCTCTCAAGAATGAACACGCCTTAGTAAGTATGACAAAGACATGAAATTTTATTCGCAGTGCTGATTGCAAATACATTAAATTACACTCCATGCTTCTTCGAATGCAGTCGATGCAGAAATTTGTGTAAGTATATGTGTACACTTGATGTTCTTAACATTGACTTATACGCACCTTGGATTGAATCAAATAATTTTTCTTAGGCAAGCAAGGGCCAAGCTTTCAGGCCCTGAGGAAGGGACCGGTAGTTCGGACCCTATTAGGGAAATTCATTGCTCTAATGTTATTTAATAAAAGACCAGTAGGTCTTTATGGTGCAAAACAAATATTAATACTTAGATTTCAGTGAATGCCTACTGACATTTATGATTCTCTGTTTCAACTTCAATTATATTTAAAGCCAACATGTACAATTATTATAATGATGAAAACATAAGCACAGTTGTAACTGTTGCTATGACTCTCCCTGAATGGTGATACTATAATTATATACATTTAATACATGGCTAAGGAATGTAATTATACCTTTAGTGTTTACCTCTAGTAACAAAAAAATATATATAGAGTAGTGCCCTACAATTTTTCGTATTCATGTGTAATAATTGTCAATAAAATTTTTCTATGTACATATATTATGAATAAAATATTTACCAGTGAGTAATAGCCAATGAGTATGGTGTCCATTTATATAATTATGTTTACTAAACAACAAGGGATTAGAAGAACCAGAATTTCACATCTGTTTGTTAATACATTCTATTATGTAGTTATACGTTTCATATGTATTGTAAAATAAGAATTTTCAATTTCAATTATTCTATTTCCTATTAGAAAAAGATTTTAGTGTATTTGTATACGATTCAAACAATGTTATTCCAATGCCCTTACAAGCATTATAGTAATTAAATTTTTATGTATTTAATATTTAAGATTGTATCAATTTCCATTCAACTTTTGTGAAAATGAAATCAAATGACATTATCTCATTTAACTTATCTAATAAAGCTGCATGCTAATGGACTACAGTTTTAGCAGCGTGTGAAATTGTGAGGCAGTGCAAAAACACTCATGAGTATGAACAATTAATATGACAGATGTTACTACACAAAAATAGTACACCAAATATGTTGAACATTTTTAGTGAACTGTGATAACTAATGTGAGCGACAGTGCTCAAAATAATAAATACATGAACAGTATAAGTACTATTCTCACACTATTTAAATGCTGAAGGCAAATGTGTAAAAGTCTCAAAGAGACTGTAAAAATGTATGTTAATAGCACCTCTTTAAGTAATTCCTACGGGAAAGTTATAATATTGTAACTAAAAATTCAATTACTCATGTTAGGTTCAAGATAGTTTTTATAATTATAAATATGTATTTCCTTGTATGATAATATTGCTAAATGTATGTGCCTAGTACCATATGGCATCGGCCATAACCTGCATCACAACTAACTGACCACTGTAATTTGTGATATGAGTTTAAATGTTTTATGTACAATTTTTACTTATCTGTGTATGAACAAAAGAAGTTTGTAAATCCATATGTCACACATGTAGCTTGCACTGTGTAAAGACAATGTCTACACCGCATGGCGGTAAACTAGCAACATAAGTGTTATTCAACGTGCCACTGCTGACAAAGAAGGCACGAGTATTCAGTGCTACCAACGAAGTAGACTCTTATACCTTTCTTACAGGCAGTAAAATTACCTAGATTTTAAATACTGCCATTAGTTTTATATGTCACCTTGCCATAACCTGTGTAAAACTTTAACTTATAATAATTTTAATAACTATCAGGTGTTTCAGCCAGACGGCATACTAAATGGTGACATTGTAATTTTTAACTTTCCTGGCACATTGTAGCATTGAGATTATACAGAGTTTTATTGCTTTTTTAAATTATTTTTCAAGTTCACTTTAGGTTAAATTTCACAGTTTATTTTGTCACTGAGTATATTTTGTCCAAATTTTCCTTTCATGCTATAGTTTAGAAGTAAGGGCTTCATCAGTTTTAACGTGAGGCTGTAATACAAATGTTATCTGTACTGCGTGGCACTTTTGGTTCCCAGGTTCAGAGCAAGGTGATGAAACTTTTGAGATTAGAATTTTTTCTAAAATCCCATGCCATCAGCACTTTAATCCTATGAAACAGTAGCATGAGAGAAGGGAACAGCCAATAGGAGGCAGTGAGTCCCGGCCAAGTGTGTATTTTTAGCTTTTGTCAGAGAGTGGGGGATAGCTACAGGCAACGAGCTGCGCGTGGCTATCCCTTTACTCGGCAGCATTATTATTACAACCACCAAGGAGTGACGAGCGGAACAAATTTCGCCTGCACCTACAAGCACCGCAGACCAGAACTTCTGTTTCTTTTTAACTTAATTTTTTCTTCATGAATAACAACTTTTGGACTACAACAACAACTCTCTTTTAAATTATTTCTGTGGGGTGCAGGAGGTCATTAGGTGCAGAGGGGGATGGTATTATTTTTCCTCCCACTCATCTTCGTAATGTTTCCTCGCTAGGCGAGATGTAGTTTTTTTTACTTAAATGAGACTGCTGCTGTGATCGTGTACCTGCATGAATGCAGAAGAGAGGCGTAATGTGATGAGTTTCATTGTACTGATGTGTTTGCTGTACTTTTCATCGCCTACAATAAAAGTGGATAAGATTCAAAATGAATGACTCATCTTTTAATTTTACTACAACTAGTGTAAAGTGCGCGTTTTTCCCCGATGAATACTAGCTGGAGCAAAACTGTTTCTTTTGAATGAAGTATTTGTATTGGAATGTAGTGAGTTGAAGCTACGCGACAACGTTGTAGAGCGACATAGTACCACGCGCGTGCACTTTCCAAACATCCCCTTACTCATGTCCACCCCCTAGTATTTGGAGGTCTTCTATTATTTCACATTTAAATGTGGCACTGGACATACTTCCTTCTATCCCATGGTCCGCCACACAAAGTGCATATTTCTCCATAAGTACTGTTCGACCAATATAATTAGAGTTATTTTAACTTGTTACAAATTATGCTTTTAATTTCATGTTATAGCATCACGTATTGTATTTCTTCAATTTTTCCACCTGCCTTGTCCATGATGTGCAATCAATTCTAACCAGTTTTTTTGTATCAACAATAACACAACCAATTGTAAAACGTAGCCTCGAACTTAGTCTTGTGTCTTCGATCTGCCAGTAAGTCAAATTGCGTACGCCACTGATCATTCAACGCTCTTCACTCCAGCCCATGAGCTCCTCTACCCCTTTCTTGTGCCCAACAACTGTAACCAGGAGAGTTCCAGCGTCAATCTTCCACTACAGCAGCCAGGACAGCTGCATTTTCGATGAGGGGGGCAGTGTAGCAGCCACCAAGGGGCCGCACACGGTTAACCTAAGATACTACAGGGTATAGCATAAGAATGATGTGCTTACTTATTAAAAACGATCCTCACCACCCACTGACTGTGGGGTATATATACTGAGCACATCGCACCGCCATCTCCCTTCCTCAGGCACACCAGTGTGATCAGAGAATTACGATGTATCGTCGGAGCCGACAACGCTGAAGACAAGGGCAACATCACCATGAGGAGCTCTGGGCCAGACTACAGCACTTCAATTACAGTGAGCATAATAAAGATTGGCAGTAGGAACAAGGCTATGTTTCGAGACCACGTTATCCTGAGAACTTAAGCAACTAATCACTGGCAAGGTTAGGCAGGTAAACCTCAACAGTAGCCTATTGTTAGCGAATGCGAACTACTTTTGTCTTTTCAATTTATCTTGTGTAATTCACATCAATGTAATTACTGTGTTAATACAGTGTTTTGTGTTTAGAAAATTAACTGTCTTATTAGTTTCTATTCAGTCAGTCTACGCCCCCATAAGTGTTACCCCTTCTTGCAGTAATCACGAAACTTACAGTGAATTTATTATTTTAACATTAGATCCTTGTTCATTATTGTAGGGCTTTTGTTGTTGTCAGTAGTTGTAACCTAAATACCCAGCAAAAGAGATGGAATGCAGAGTCGCATTCAACTGCAAGAACATAAGGTCAGACATATGTTGATTAATGTACATTCAGAGGTAGGAACAGTGTGTGAGGAAACGTCCCCACCTACGGAACCTGAGTTTAAACCTCGGCCCAATTCATCTTTCATTCCCCTCGACCACGAGTCCAAGTTGGATGCCTACTAAGGTGCTTGTTGACCGTGGCAAGATCAGGAACATGTGAACGACCTCCAGCGGGACATCAGGAACCACTTCCTTGACGGACAACACCAGCACCGCCAGCGCCAGCAAGAGGACTGTAGCATTGGACGTTGTCACAGCTGCCGCTGGAACACCGCCTCTCACGAGCGAGGCACCTACCCGAACCGCCAATTAACACAAGGCCTTTCTCAAGGCAGTCGTTCAGCTGGTAACATCGGCCGTGATCTACCTAGACGGTTCCGCCCCCCAGCCAGCCGACATGCCACCCAGCACAAAGGCCGCCATCACCGAGGTTATTGCGTCGCCCGACTCCAAGGCAGTTTTCACAGCCTCACCGACGTCCTGGGATCACCAGATTCCAGGGCTGCTCCATCAGCACAACTCCCTTAATGAGGGGAAACCATTGATGAGTCTACAGCCCGAGGGTCAGCACAAGGAGGTCAGACGACGAGCCTGCCCCAGACGGTTGACAAGGGCTTGGTGTCGCCTGACACACAGGGAACGAGCTGCCAGCGCAGCTTCAAGGATAGAGGAAGAGGATCCACAGCAAACCTGCTGTCGAGGTAGAGGCCATCCCTGGGCTTCTGGCTCCGGCAAATGCAGCCAGAGAGGTGGTAGCACCAACAGAACCACTGCCTCCATTGGCGATACAGTCAACAGCGAAGGTGTCTTCATCCGAGGGGGTACGCGACGCACCCTCCAGACTACCCACGACAACAACGGAGCCACCCAACGCCGAGATCAAGAACCAGGCCCCTAACCTTGGAAGTCAAAGAGAGCCGCAAATCAGAGATGCCGAGAAGGGGGTCACTTCGCGATCTCCAGCTCCGACCTGACCATCCGAGGGGGTAGGCAACACAGCCTACAGTCTACCCTCGACAGCAACACATATGACAGAGCATCACGATGACGCAGCCGCCAATCGTCCTCAGACACCTATAGGTCAGCTCTCAATTATTGCCGGGAACAGTCCCTCCACAAAGGCCAACTATCCATGTCAAGTGCAGCCGCCTTACGCCTGCCAGGCCAGCTCAGTGTCAAACCTGTACAGAGAGGGTCCCTGGAGGCCAACCGCACGCTTCATCTGGCCATATCCACAGCATGCAGCTTTAAGTAAGCGGTGGCAACCCGCAAAGAAAAAGAAAATGCCGAAAACAGTGAGCGAAAGTGCCACACACGAACAGACTAAACTTTGATAGCATTCAATATGCTATACCTCTTTTGCTAATCACTAAACATGTACCACCAAAGTAAGTCACACAGTGAACAGTGCAGTTAGGTAATCATGAACCATTCTGGGTGCTTAACTTAAGTGCAATGCTCTAATCAAGCTCGCCTTTTTACAGCTGTATCAGCTGTTAATTTCCTTTCACTAACCTCAGTGAGATTACTCAACTTGCCAGTGCATTTAAATTCACTGAATTCTTGTTGAGAAGAAATGGGCAGAAATAATCCGAAAGGTTTACTGATTATGTTGTAATAATGACAAGCACATTTTTATCTAATTATCAAATTTTGCATTGTGTAGAATCTCTCAAGAAATCACAAACAAAGAGACATTCTAAAACAGAAAGTTTGTGATTGCAAGTCCGAATATGTAATATAATGCAATCTATCTCTTTTCACGTATGGTGGTGTATTGCATGCATTGTTTATTAGTTAACTTCAATGTCACACACTTGTTTTTGCAAAGCTTAGCAGTCGGCTGGGACCAAGGATGCTCTGGGCTTGACTAATCCCCTTATCTTTCTTTTGCATGTAACATTTCCTGCTGTGCGACATGTAGGAAGACCAAGGGTAGAGATCATTTTTATTCTCCGCACCAGGCGGCCACAGCAGGACAGTCAGCTGACACACCCCTTTACAAATGAGGCTTCTGGCAATTTTTAATATTTTATTTAATATTAATTGCAATTATTATTTTATTCTCCCCAAGGATCTAATCTTATTCCGTGTGCCATCCACAGTGTCTTGCATTCTTTCCACAGGTTCAACTCTGTAACCTTTTATTGTACGCACCCAAGCCTTACAGCTGAGATTGTAGGGCGACACACTTTAAAAACGGCCACGCGCACGTTCCAACACCGGATACCCCATGCGACACTAACCTTACTCAACCCAAGAGGAATGAATAAAAGAAGTCCCCAAAGTTTTATTTGCAGCCAGGCACAGCTGCATACCAAGAGAGAGACAGAATGCCAGTTCACCATGCAACAGAGAGAGACAGCATTGTCTAGCCAGGCCAGTGCTTCATGAATGACTCAGCATCAAGCAAGTCACCTGCTATCCACGCAGCCTGTCAGCCAACCGGCGACGCTGAAGCAGAACACAGAGCAGAGAAAATGTACAGACCAGAGACAACTACAGAAGCAGATGGAGAGAGAAAGAAAAATTGTTCTTGAGGGGACACAATTACATTCCCTCAAAAGAATTTCTTTTTCGTCTCATTCCTTCACACAGATTAACCTACATCACAATGAAGGGGGGGGGGGGGGGGGAATTGATGCAGGATGCCTTTTCAACCATCAATGATTGACTTTGCCTTATCAGTGAGAATGCCTTTGCTGTTCGATTCTACAGTGTTTGATTGTTGCCAAGCATCATGAGACGTCAGGAATTTTACTGCCTACCCAAGGCAAAGGATGGACGCTCCATGACAGATTGCATAATACACCGGCCGAGCCACCAAAGTTATGCATCGAGATCATCCAAGTACTCCGGCATGCAACCAGATGCCACTGCTAGTATGATCGCAGACACATAAACCTGGATCCAGCACCGGCCACTGACGTCACAAGCTAAGAGGATCTGTACCACACATACCACCTCCACAACTCCAGCTAAAGGGCGCCGGCCAGAGTACTAATAGCGGGCCGCAACCGTTAAACGCCAAACAGTTCTTCCTTCACCACACGCTTGTGCCAAACAAACCATCAGCTCCCCTGGTTCTCTAAGCTGTCCTTGTGCCGAGGATCATCTCCTGCTACATTGTCTTCAAAGCATTCTTTGCAAAAGACTTCCTACCAACGTCGAACATCGTAACCCAGTTACACTGCCAGCCCTTTCAGGTAACATAATAGAGTAGTCCAGTTTAACTTAGTATCATAATGCCCGTCTACCCTACCATTGTTAGCCTAGAAACCAGTCGCCTTCACCTGTCTCACGTAGGTTAGACTTCCGTAAGCTCTTACTGACGTTAAGAGATAGTTTGACACCACCCTGTTTGTTTCCATTACAGGAATAAACCGATATTTTAACCAACTCAAATGTATCTTTCCCGTAGTGTAATTCCTCTCCCAGCAGACATCAGACCCATATAAGGGATAGCAGGTGACTGGAGATTTCACTCCATACCGCAATGCACAGTAGAGTACCCACACACATTCTGAACAGCCACCCTTTCTGTGCACCACGGTGTACGGAACGGTAGAGCCCCGACATTAAGTAATAAGTCTCCTGAGGTCAGCTTGTCGGCTTGGTGCTCACCCTCTCCCCCATACTCCTTGCGACGGAAAAGGTGTTCCCTGAGTTGGGAAGACTGGTCCTCCCGAGACACACACCCCGTGCTGGGATTGTCCACCAGTAAGACTTGACTCCCCATATTCACTGCACTCCTTGCGCCAAGTACTGGGATAGAGATACTGCGCACCAAATACTGGGATAGGGATACTGCACTTCATTGGCAGATGCAGTACATGGTTGTACACCCACTATAGGACAACCTTCACCTGCTTCCCCTTCCTGAGCTTGATCGTAGTGAGTCTGTCTTCATGCCCTACTACTCTCAGAGTGGTATCTCAGAAAGGGTTAAAAAGGTACAACCTGCTTCCAGGCATCAGCACGAACTTAACCCCATTCTTGCTGCACTCGCACACATCCCACCGAGGGAGCGGTCTCAGGCGTTGCGTCATCTGCAGATGGTAACGTGACTTGAGAAAGCAAAACCACAGCAACATGTTACACAAAATGGCGTCTTATCAAAGCGCACTTGTAGAGCCATGACGAGCGTGCCAACTATGTAAGATATCTTTCTCTTGTAAAGTAGAGAAATTATTTTCTCATGTACGACATCTATGGATGAGGAAGGAGCAAACCAAGCACGGAGTTTTACGAATGAACAGAGAGTAGTTTCAACTCAAATGCACCTTGTATACTCGTAAAAAGGTATTTAAAGCAGCCGCGTGACACGTCAACCTCTCCGACGCACCCGGCAGACAGAGTGCTGCCACACTGCCAAAGATGGCAGAGCGCCACCGAGAGCCCGAGGCCACACCCCGAGCAAATGAGGGTAGCTATCCCACCCCACTCACTCCAAGGAGACATCACAGGGGCACATCACGCCTCCCACCCAGGCCCAGCGCGCACTCCAGAACAAATCGCATATAAGGTTGTGAGCGGCAGAATTCGGCAATTGTAGTCTCCAGTAGCTCACTTCAACACTTCTTGTGCTGGGGCTCTCTACTGATCTAGGCCCTCAACGTCCTCTCCAAGAGCTTCTAGTTCTTCACCAAACAACCAGTGGCTGCTGCCACCACCTAACAGAGGCTTCAATATCTCCTGGTAATCACAGTCACCAGAAGCCTTCGTATGCAAGAAGACATTGACCGTTGACTTAACACTTCAGTTGTTGATCCAGCTGGGTCTTCAGCTACCACTACTTGCTGGTAGTGGTCACCCCTATTAAAGTTAGGGCCTCTTCTAGGCAACCTCAACAGGTATTAGTACGTCAGTTTATATTCTACTCTTGCACCTTAAGTAGACTTAGGAGCGGGTCACCTTCACCCGTATTTTGCATAGCTTAAATACTTCCGCAACAAAGACCTACGGTAGCACGTACGAGTCACATAGTATTTATTGTTACAATAAATACTAATTCTTAATGTATCCAAGAGTTCTTTGTTCTAGAAATGTAACCTATCTGCCCCAAGTATCAACCTCAAAAGGACAAGCAAGAGACAGGGTGTTATTACGAACCTAGATTAGCACGTCAGACCCCCTTCAGGAGCCTGTCCGTCGACACACACAAACACCTCATCTTTCAAAGGCCACACATTCTGTACCTTGGTGCACAAAACGGTAGAAACCTCCACCACTAGGACACAACCCACAGAGAGGGACAGCCACCTCAAGTTGTATCACTGACCGGAGCGCCTAGTTAAGGTGCTGGCAAGGGTATTTGCTTGGGATTGGAGGCCCTACCTTTGTGGACCACACCCGGCAGTGGCAGGAAGATGGTACACAACCCACACCACCAGGTGCTTGCACTGTTTGGAGCCAGAGAGTTCACCATCAGCCATTGCTAGCTTACACACCTAAATATTGGTCGTCCAACTGTACCAGACTTTGTTCCCAGTAAACAGCCCACAAAGCCAACACTGGTGACCAGGAAAAACGAAAACTGAGTTCCTAGTGTATGCGCAACTGATCTAGTGCAGTATCAAAAGTTTCTTGTACAACCAGAAGTTTAAGCCACACACGCACACACGCACCCACGCACGCACGCACACACACACACACATATATATATATGCACTGATCTAGCACAGTACCAAAAGTTTCTTGTACAACCAGAAGTTTAAGCGACACACATCAATACACATGCATATATCTTTCTTAGCAAGGGAAAGCCATATTCGTGATACAAACACATGGTTGGAGACTAAAAGTGAAAAATAAAATTAATGTAAAAAAAACTTTTAAAACCAACCTTTTATTTATAAATGCACTAAAATAAGAAAAATAATTATAATAGTTACACAATTTGTAGAACATGTAAGATGTGGTCAAACAGCCGTAGTAAACTTTACTACAAATTAATATGTTTGTATCAATTTATATTTAGTATATAAAAGCTTGGCGCAATATACAACGTATACCTCATTTGCATAGTAAGCATATATCTTGCATAAGGCTCTTAACTATTCACAATATAGAACGTATATCACATTTGTATAAGCATTCGGACCTTGCTACGACCTAAACCAAGGGCGTGGCAAAGCAGGATTCACATAAAGACCTAGCAAAACCAACAGAACACTAAAATGGCAAAAGCCATGCATAAACCCTTTTTTTTCTGTACAGTGTAAGGGTAAGTTGATAGTGATAAACTCTTTGTAACAGAAACAAGGGCATGTGGTAGTATATTTTTATTTTGGTTATGATTCTTTCAACTCTTTTCATTTATTATTAATATTACATGTGGACAACCTTTCATTGGTATCAATTTTACATACATGTGGAAAAGCTAACATTATCTCCTCTCCCTACAGTTTAAAAGGTTACATAAAAAGCCAGGTTGCCAAATATAGAGTAAAATGCAACCAGAAATTTCAGGTACAATAAATTTGCAGTTATTCAGCTAATACTTGTAAAATTCTACACAGATTATATTTATGCCTCTAACTGGCCACACAATTACTAAAATACACAAGGCCATCACAAAATCTATTGGGCAAATTACCCCAAATTAGCCTTGTTACAAAATAGCGGATTCATGTCTGTCACACCGACATTTAATCCTGACATTACAGAATAATTTTTGTTCCTACACCAGGAAAACAGAATTTGGTAACCCCTTACTGGTCGGAAATCAATGAACATTACAACTTCAATGTCTAATACCCAATTCTACTCGCGATCCCAAGTGGATGGGAGCAACTGCTCAGCAATGCCAGCCTTAACTCCCGCAAGTAAATATGATTTTGCAAAATGCACTAAACTTTGTAAAGTCACATGTAGACTACCATTACCGAGACTCATTCTCAAAATGCTAAGACCATAAGATTTGTTTTTGGTTACCAATGATTGCAACCACCCAAAGCCTAAACACTTGGTCACGTACTTCCTGATGGGTCGTTTACAAAAATGATTACAAAAGGTAGTATCAAATTTCGGTTAACGGCCAACATTGCGCAAGCTACAAAATATTTCAAAATTTCCGGCCAAATTTTCAGGGCAAGCAGTTCTCGCTCGCCGTCAATGGTGCTGTGCTCAAGCAACGAACCGCTGAAACATCAGTCCACCACACAAATGTCTGCCAGAACTGGCTGCTGCCACACATGAAAATTCATATGTACAGTACCACTTGTTTTCCTGGCACCCCAGTTTTTTTAAGGTCTTTTTAAGGTAACATAAACCTGGCGAGAACATTACAGTTTAATTATTTATTACTTTTGCATCACTTTGGAGGATTTTCACAGCAAATTCAACATGATAAAGTGTTTGTGCATGTCGGACTGTTAATCACTCAAATTATCAGTCAAATTATCAGGTAACCAAACACAGTAAGTATTCGCATGGGTGACTGGCGACGTGGTCCAGCCTGCTAATTACTTATTAGTTTTAAAATTTTGAGGGTGTGTGCGACGTGGTCCACGTCATTAATTTTAAAAGTTTTAGTTGTCTTGATGATTATTCAAAGGTGTGCAGTGACACGGTGAAGCCCGTCACAGCATTGGAAACACATATCATGCGTAAGGCTCTTGACTATTCGCGTCAAGCTTTTATATACTAAATATAAATTGATACAATCATATTAATTTGTAGTACAGTTTATTACGGCTGTTTGACCACATCTTAAAAGTTCTACAAATTGTGTAACTATTACAATTATTTTTCTCTTTTGAAGTGCATTTATAAATAAAAAGTTGGTTTTAAAAGTTATTTTTTTTTTTTTTACATTTATTTTATTTTGCTAAGAAGGAAGTCTTCAACCCAGGTAACTTTAATGTTGCACATTGTTCTACATATAGACACTAAGTACACAAAAGATCAAATCTCTAAATGTAACTTTGATGAAGCAAGGTGGGGTATAAAGTGAAGTAACAGTGATCTGAATCCTGAAAGTAAATGGCCACCATCTTGAAAATACAAAATGCATTTCATAATATAAATATACAGTGTAATAGTATCTTGTGAAAGATTTTAAACGACACTAAAAACTCCAAAAACTCCACAATAGGCGACTTAAGAACTTTACAGGTAGTTGCATAAACTTCTGAAATCTTTGAAATTTGCTTGCAATATGTATGAAAATTGACTGCCATCATCCACATGTAGGTAAAAACCTAAATTTATATTTTTCTTTTACCTTGAGGATAGGGTAACATAGGAATAAATTTTTATATAAATAAAAAATAGTGCAGCGTCCATTTTTTTTTTAAATTTAATGATTTCATACGGAATGACCCATAGATTTTACGATTTACATTTGAAATAAATTTTGATGCCATCGGGTGAGACACGAGATGAACAATGACACAAATACTTACTGGTAATTTGGGTGCCAGCGGTGCTTCCCAATCACAGCACTATTGAGACTCAGGGTTCTCGGGGATGTTGTGAGTTCTGTGTGTCCGTCTCACCCGTGCGTAATTACAAACACGTTGTCAATACTAAACTTTTAATAAAATCACTTAAACAATTGATAAAACATATGTGGCTAGGACACTATCACTATTGAATAAAAAATTGAGTTCATTGCAGACTTGTTTTTATTTATATTGTTCATACACATCAACGTGCCAATGAAATGGTTACCTCAGTCATGACCAGCCAATTCCGCTTGGGTGCTCCCCAGCCCGTAATTAATCTAGTGCACGCCTAAATGGATGATCTCACCGAGGTGCTTGAAAGCACAGACTTCACAAGGGAAGAGGGCCGACAGCCGCTAGAGTGGACTGACGGTTTTTCCCTGAAGACAAGACATGGTGAATTACAAATAAATACCCGTAATACACATTAACACGAGTGATTACTCAGCATCACTAACGCAAATTCGTCGGGGCTCGCCCTCCAGCACGTGGTTAGTGTGGTGACGGCGTATACACAGAGCCGGCTAGGACGGGAGTAATTGCACCGTACACTAATTACACAATTACATAGACCCTTGAATGAAACATGAAATAAGATGGGACACGAGATGAATATTCACAACAAACACACACGTGTGAAAACAAGCTTAGGTGGCACGGATGCTGCTGGATGAAGTTCGTAGCAGACCACATGGTGCAGGTGAAATTGCAATATTTCTGCGTGGAAACGGCAAAATAAATTCAGATAAAATATTATTCGTGTTTGGCAAATGGTTCTCGTTACGATTAGCGTTGTTAAAGCTTGTAACATGCCTGATGGCGGTAAAATCAAACATTACTGTGACCGCGTGGTCAAGTACAAAAGCATCAATTTACGTGAAAAATACATTAAATCCTGAATGAAAAATACATAAAACCCTGAAATAAATGATTGCACATACAATGTTATATAAATAAGCTCTTAAAATGCAATGATGGTGTATACAAACACTTGGCTTCAGTCGGCCACGTGGTTATACGTGATGTTGTCGTAAAATATTCAAACACGAAAATTACCCTTAAATACACACAGAAAAATACAGCTCTTAAAATTGTGTGCAGCAATTATCCAGAAGTTACAATGAAATGCCATAAACATAGGCAGATGGCGTCTGATTCAAAATGCGTGGGTCGCGTGACCTCTCCGACATCTTTCTCCTCCTTGATTAAGTTAAAAATGCCACAAGGGCGTAAGAAATTAGTAAAGCGGGAGCATAATGCTGGGGAAAATATCTGGCAAAAATGTACGCAAGCAAAGATTAACCGGTAAACTACATGCACTATGGAAACCTACATCAGTGAACAAAAGTTGTAGTGCACACGTGACTGTGTCTTACCTCGCCAACTCTCCTCGACAGACTGTCCAGATAAAAGCATCGCACGGACCTTCATGGCTGCCTACGGGGTTCACATAAGCGGAAGTGCTATGCATGCCGAGTGAAATATTTTAAAGTGAAAATAAAATGGTACAAATTAAACTAGACATTGTTTTACATTTCTATAATTTTGTTACGTATTTCAATATTATGTTAATGTCTCTTGGTGATGGAATTCATGCCAGAATATTAGGTGTTCTTAATCTCGGCGCCACAGGCACTTTGAATATTCATAACCAAACAATTAAAATTAGTACAAGCACTTTAAAACATTTAAAACATATTAAACACTATAAAGACAATATAACACATGTTACCCTGAAATTAACATTTACAGGAAAGTTCAAAATTGTCGGTCTCTTAGCGCATGTGCAGTACACGTGACACGTGAGTGCCGTCATGGGCTCTAGCGCCGCTGGCTGTTAGCCGGTGTCAACTTTATTTGTTCCATATGTACTTAAATACAGTAAGAAGCATCCCCTTTACAATGAACAATACTGCTTTGAAGGAAAACTCACCATTACATCAATGTTAGTGCCCATGATGTAAAGTTGGTCCTCCATTGACAGCTTTTTGTTGAAATGGGATAGAACGTATGAGATAGCCGGAAGGCGAATACTGCTGTTGCTTGCCAAGCAGTCCCAAAGGCAGCCATAGAAGTGATCAGGCCCAACCTCAACACAAACTTTCTCCAACAGCGAGTTTGTTCTGTAAGATGCAAAAACAGATTAATAACCAGTTCGTATAAATAAAATATAAGTTATTGCTTACTTCTACAGATATTATGGTGAAAGATCTTATAGGCTGCTCACAAAAAAAGCACTTTTGGAAGCCCCGCTTATGATCTACTTGCATGCACGTGTATTATTCTCTCAAATATAAAATAAACATTTCCATGAGACTGAGTAATTAATTTTTGTGTCAGTAAAGTAAAACTGTGAAAATATTTGAAAAGTAAATATTTGACACATTTCCTAATTCTTACACTTATATGCATAAACTAAAAACTAAAACAAAAGAAATATTTTCAGTATTCACTAATGTTTACCTAACACTTTAAGCCTTACTGATTATGTTGTATATAGACATGAGCATTTTTTATCTAATTATATTTTGCAATGTGTAGAATCCCTCAAGAAATAACAGAGACATTTTAAACTAGAAAGAGTTTATGATATTCTTAAAGTATGGTGTAATGTTGTGAAGGGTATTTTTCCATGCACTCTTTTTCTATTTTCTATATGGTGGTGTTCGCAAGCATTGTTGATTAGTTATCTACACTGCTACACACTCGTTTTTGTAAAGCTTAGCCAGTCAGCTTAGACGATGAAAGCTCTCAGTTTACTAAACCCCTTAGCTTACAATTGCACACAATATATTTCTGCAGTGCAACACATAGGAAGACCACTGGTAGAGGTCCTTTTTATTCTCTGCACCCACAGAGTGAGATGGCACAGTGGTAATCACTAGACTCACATTCGGAAAGACAGAGGTTCAATTCCCGGTCCGGCCATCCTGATTTCTGTTTTCCATGGTTTTCCTAAATCACTCCAGGCGAATGAATGCTGGGATGGGTCCCTCTTCCCTGTGTAACTTGCACCATCTCTAATTACCTTGCTGTCAACGAGACGTTAAGCCCAGTTACCTATCATTACCTACCTATTCTCTGCACCAGACGGCTAAATAGCAATAGCTAGCTAACACATGCCTTTACGAGTGAGGCTTTCAGAAATGTTTATTTTTATTTAATTGAAATTTTCTCCCCACTGGTTATATAGCCCATGTGCCATCCACCATGTCTTGCATTCATTCCACAGGTTACACTCTGTAAACCTTTTATTGCATGCACCTAAGCCTTCCAGCTGAAAATGTAGGATGGCACACTTTAAAAAACGAAGGCAACACATATCACTGACACAAGAAACCCTCACAACATTCTTTTACACAAATAAAAGAAGACGACAAATTCGCCTCGCAGCCTGGCACAGCTGCACAACATAAAAGAGAGAGAAACATGCAATTCGCCATGCAACAGAGAGAGAGAGAGCATGTCTAGACTGCCAACCACCACTTCATGAATGACTCAGCGACGCCGCTTGTAGCCACCTGCCATCCACGCAGCCAGCCAGTCATACCACTCCAAAGCAGAGCACAGAGCGCACATACCAGGCACAACTGCAGAAGCCAATGGAGAGGGAAATAAATGGTTCTTGTGGGGCCAGTCCTACATCCCTACAAAAGAATTTTTTCTCTTCTCGTTCCTTCACACAGATGAGTCTCTGTCAAAACAGAGAGGGGCAAATTGACGCATGGCCCCTTTTCAACAATGATTAAACGACATCAACTCACCTGTGTGCATGACTTTGCCACTCGATTCTATGAAGTTTAATTGTTGCCACACATTCCTAGAATTCCTGAATTGGGAAGACTGGGCCACAAGTGGAGCCCACCTCTGTAATGGGACTATCCCCCAGTGAGACCTGATTCTCGGCATTCACAGGGCTTCTTGCTCCGAATGCTGCGATAGGGATACCATACTCGGTTGGTAGACACAGTACGTGGTTCTACACCTGTATACGCCTACACTTCACCTGCTTCACTTCTGTGGGCTTCTTAGTAATGATTCAGTCCTCATGCCCAACTCCCGTCAGAGTGGCGTCCGAGAGTGAGTTAACCAGGTGAATGCTGCCTCCAAACCTACACAGGAACTTAACACCTTCCTCATCGCACTCACGCACTTTCCACCATTAGAGAGGGCACAAGCAATCCGCCACCTAGAGAGACCTACCACACTGGAGATCCCCACAGACCTCTTCGCAGCATCAGTCCAAGTCAGAGAGAAAACGCACCTCGTATTTGCAGCATATATAAGGGTACAGGATAAATCTCTAGAGATCATCAACCCACGGTTTTGGGGAACTGAACTTGCGGAGCCAACTCCAGCAACCTACAACACCTACGAGCACCTGCACATTAGCCTACCCAGTTCTAACTCATGCCAGTCAGAATCGCCACAGGTCAGGCAGCCTCAACAGGTTATGCGTTGCCTAGGTATTCTGACCAGAGCACACCCACCAAAGCACAAAGTAATACTCGCAGTACCCGACTTCGTGCCCTGCCGTAAAGCTACCAAGCCTGTACAACAATACCTTGCAAACAGCGGGGGATACGTTTCTTAAAAACACTGCAGTACAAAAATACAAACTGTTATGGGGAAAAGGGGTGTAAGTTAAGTCAGCCGACTATTTAGAGTTTCATTACTAGAAAATTGGATGTATTACACACAAAACAGTAACCAAACACACTGTTGGAGATGCCTTATGTTTGAAGCAACCACAGCACTTAGATATGAAGATATATTAAAAATTAAATCACTTGTGTGATGGGGCTAGCAGCAAATACATTGCCACGTGCACGTAGCTGGGCGTGCAGTGCATGAAGCTGGGTGAGCATCTAGATTCAATGCAGCTCGCCCGAGTGTGGTGGCTTGCTGCTGTTACTCGGACTGGTTGTAGGTGGTGATGCTTGTATCAGGGCACCCCAAGTGTCGCTCAGTTGTTACTCATGCCGGGGCCGATAGGCACTGCCATAGTTACAGGACCGGTACACTTCATAACAGCGGCCCGGGGTTGGGAAAACGTGCTGATAGATGCAATTCATGTCAATGTGTTGAATTTTTACTAAATTTAGGCGGTGTACTGGCCTCTGCACTGGCACGAAGAGGTCCGGCAATGTTTACTGGCATATAAAAATTTAGTGCAGTCTACTTGAAATATTAAATATCACAAATTTTTCATCAAAAACATCTGACGTGGCCTATACACGCACACGGCCTTACTTGCCAAAATATGGTAATATAAGAACATATTTTATTTGCACACACTTACCTTACTTCACTTTGCACATAAAATTGACTTCGCAAGGAAAAAAAAAATTGCTCACAATAAAAAATTAGCATCTTACATAGGCATGAGTGCACGTAAACTTAATAAAAAATTTAAAAAAAAAAAAAAGGACTTTTAATATTTAATTAAATTTGAAGTTATCATACATACACTGATTAAGAAACTAGTCTGTGATGTGCCGCTGTTTTTACAGAAAAAGATGAGGGATAACGGAAGCAAAAAATACAGTGAGGGTAAGACATAGGCGGCCGTATGTGACTAGCACAAAGAATTCTCACTGACCCAGATTGCAACTCCCCCATCCCAAAACACCCCAGTCCTTCTCTGGCATGTAATTTATTGCTTCACCCTGCTTGGTACAATATGTGTCAAAATCTATGAAGGCAGCTTGAGAAATGTGCAACCACTAACATAAGTAAAAGGTAGTTTTCCATAGACTGAAAACTGTGGATAATAGAAACTTGTACCGCGGTTGGAGAAAAGGTCTAAAAAACAAATCCATATATAACTGAAACCATGTTTCAATATACCACAGGTTAGACTGACCTAGCACTCACCAAAGCAATTTAGACGTGGTGACGTTCCTCCACCAGCCTCAATGCATCATATGTCATGTTTAAAAGCTTCAAAATAATATAACTTGCTGAATCCCTTACCAGCAATTAATGCAAATAAATAAAATATAAAAATTATCGTTACCTGTCAAAGTGATCTGAGCCTTCTTCTAGTCCCGGCAGCACTCCACTGAGGAAACCGCTCAGACCAGGTCGCAGTCTTTCCCCAAGAGGAACAAAGTGGGTTTCGTACACAGTTAGCAATGATGGTCGCACGTTCATTGCTGCATGACCCAGTAAGGGGAACAAGCCTACAGCACAAAATATTTTATATCTTTAATATTTTTTAACTTTTTACAGCGATGAAAAAAATACACAAATTGGCTGTTATCTAACAGAGCTTAAATAAAAGCAGAAATTCATCATTTAACCTCGCATCACATATAATCAAAGAAGCACACATTTCTCAAAGTCTCTCTTGCCATTCTTGTAACTGTACTCACCTGAGCTGTAGATAAACAACTCTTGGCTTAACCTGTTTGTGCCCATACATTTGAAAATTATATCATACGTTTCCAGAGCCTTTAGATGCACTCCTGAAGGAAGAGCTGGGTGCATACATTGTGCCAAACGTTTGCTGATCTTAATGCGACGAGGTATCACAGGAAATTTCATGTATGTAAGTAACACCTTGAAAAGGAAATGCACAGTAAGTTTTATCATGACACTAAGAATGTTTCAGGAAAAAAAAAAAAAGATTGGACCATGTGGTAGGTTTAGGACACTCTCAAAAAAATCACATCAGTAACACTCAACTCTAGCCCAAAAGTAAGATAACATTACTGTAGCTGTTTAAGACTTTAAATAACAGACACATAATTGTATAACTTGACAAGATGACTTAGTATCACTTTTTCAATGTGATTTACAATACAGTATTTAGTGCATCATCTCTCGCATGAGATGGAAACTTACAGGTTTAAACTTCTACATGTGTGCAACAACCTAATGCACCACAACCTATGGTAAGTGACATGTGAACCCTGGTTAGATAACGACCTTTGGTAGTGAGGTGATCACCGTGGTCAATTTAAGTTTTATTCATGCCGACAGTAACATGAGAATTAGAAGCCTAGTGACCTTCAATATTTGGCTGGAATGCGGCCGGCATATAGAGCCAGATGAATGGCCTGTCTACTAAGTACAAAATTGAACAAGGCTTTCACAGTGTGTCCGCATGGTGTACTAACTGCCACAGCTTTATATTTCTGGATGATGGCCCGGGGAGGTTGCTGACCCAATTGTGGTGGCTGTGGCTACTACCTGGTGCTGCTGTAGAAGCGTCGTTGGGAGGAACAGGATGGGCTGCCGTAAGCTGTCCGATTGCCCCCCAAATCAAGGGTTGCGGATGCCCAGAGGGCTATCCTCCCCTCTGAGGATAGCTTCAACAATTGTATATGGAGAACCGGTGGTCTCGATGTGCGGCGGAAAGAGATGCTGGGGTGTAACTGGGAGGTGAGGCATCTGCAGTGGGTGGGCGGCGAGAGCTTTGCCCCTTGGAGACGTGCTGCAATGTGCAGATGATCGAGTTGGGTTACAACTCAAGTTCTTTTTCCGATAAGGCGAGTGTGTGGTTATCCTGAAGGGAGCATTGATGACAGTCTATTAGAGGAGTAGGTGAAGGTTGTCGACATCTTTGGGAGCTGGTAGTGTTGAGTCTTTCAGAAGATCTTGAGGGTGTTGCCACAAGCGCAGAAGAAGCTTCAGGTAGAGCAAACCGCAGGGGAGTACGCTTCTTCCAGCCCAAGGTGAGTGGTGGAGGAAACATAGACTGCTCTCTTTTGGCAGTTACATGGGCTTATATTCAGATTGACCACTGGTCCGCAATGTCGAGGGGTGAGGAGGGTGACAAGCTCTGCCCCTGAGTTGTCTGCTGGAGGGGCTGCTAAAGCTCCTCCCGCATGGCAGCATGATTTATGGATATGCAGATGATGGGCTACTCCTAGTCCCGGCCTGGTCACGGAGAAAACTGGAGGAGAAAACAGACGTTGCCTTAAAGAGAATCGAAGGCTGGGCTGAGAAGTTCAAAATGGATTTCTCGGTGGAAAAGGTGAACGGAATTCTCCTATAAGGCAACCTAAAGCGAGCTCTAGTGATCAGGTTTCAGGGCAGAGTGATAAAAAAGGTAACTGAGATGAAGTACCTGGGTGTAATCCTGGAGAGCCATCTTGCATTTCATGCTCATGTACGCTATGCGGCAAATAAGGCTGTGGTCATGTTTCAAAGGCTCAGGGCAGTTGCTCCTGCGAACTGGGGACTTGGCTACCGAACAATGAAACTCATGTACCGGTCAGTGTTCCTGCCTATCCTCACAGACGTGTGAGAGGTGTAGTACCCGGAGGCGTGAAGGATTAATGGTAAGAGAAATATAATCAGTGCACAGAGAGCGGCACTGTTGGGCGTCACGAAGGTGTATACGACGGCTTCAAATGAGGCTCTGCAAGTGGTGATTGGGAAGTCCCTCTAGATCTGCTGATGGTAGAGAGAGGAGAGATTACAGGAAGGTATGCGCCCCCCCACCCCGAAGAATTCCGAGCAAGGTAGGAAGCCACAATAACAGCATGACAGACTAGATGGGACAACTCCAAGAAAGGGAAAGTCACCTATGGGATTTTCACAAGTGTGCAGGGGAGGCTACATTTGGAGAAGTGGCTCAATGTGAGCCACTATTCAACGCAGTTTCTGACGAGACACGGGAATTTCCGAGAGAAGCTGTCCTCACTGGGCCTGATGGACAACCCCGTCTGGTGGATAAGTCACCAGTTGAATGACGAATTCGGGGACAGTCCGGAGGAAGATCAGGATGACGATAACTCTCATCACAGGTGAACCCCTTTACCCGAGAGTTATCATATTGGATGAGTGTGAGGAGGACCCACTCGCCTTGCACTCAATGACAAGGACACAGGAACAAATTCCTATGCCTGTGCATGGATTTGACAATAGGCTGAGAGCCTCCAGCAAGAAACAGCAGAATGGGAATGAAAGGGAACAAGAACCCCCCCAGCAAAGCTTAACAAAGAAATGGAAGAACATAGAAAGGGGAAAGAGTTGCTATAACCAGAGTTGTAGACCTGGAGCAGCAAGAGACCCATGACCAGGGTAAAGATGAAGAAACAGCAAAAGACGGATGGCTGTGCGCTTGGTGCCCAGTAGTGTTCATTCGCGAGTGCTTTTCTCGTGCTACTTGTAGTATGAGTAAGCTCAAAGGAGATAACAGGAGAAGAACTGTCTGTGCCATGAACCGTGCCAGCAAGGCATGGGAAATGGGGATATCTACGGAGGAGTGAAGTGAAGAGATCTTGACGGCTCTTAACATTGAGGTCTTGAGAGCTGATGAGGGTGATTGAGGTGAGAATGGAGCAGCGCCAGAATGAAAAGGTGGGGGAAACGGGAGATCCCTGAGAAAACCCGCCAACTAATGGCATCATCCGGCACGATTCCCACATGTGGAAATCGGAGTGACCCGGATGGGGATTGAACCCGAATCGCATTGGTGGGAGGCGAGCTGCTCAGCCAACATGGCCCCATCTATGGAGGAGGTTCAAACTACACAGCCAAGAGGAACCGAGGCCTATAGGGAGATCTTCCTTCATGAGCAACTGGTAAGGAGAACAGAAGCAACCCCAGTCACCGAGAGAATAGTGACAGTTGACTGGCTGGACAAAAAGAACATGGTGGATGCGTCTGTGCAGGCTTGGTCTGCGGGGGTGCACCCGAAGGACCCACTGTGGCTGTATGACGAAGTCATATGTGGAGCGCATCTCTGTCTCGCCTGGAAGAACTGCACACCTTGATGGCAGCAGTTGCCCTGGTCGTTAGGTGGATGGAGGGGGAAGATAGAATAATACCGTATTTTGGTGTGTACAGGCTGCACATTTTACCAAAAAAAGGACTACAAAAAGTGGGGTGCGGCTTATATAGGAGATATTGGCAAAAAAAAATGTTTACCCTTAAAACATGTTTAGAAATTTGTCAACATATTACATTTAAATGTTTTAACTTAGTTTCGAAGGAAATTGGAAGGAAGAAAGAGAAGGGACTAGAGGGGAAACAAAGAAAAAAGTGCCATTATTAATAAAAATTTTCTATCACAAATGTTTTGTATGGGAAAACTAAGTGGGAATTTATTATGTGTGTATGGAAAAGTGACTTAACAACATTTACAGGAATACAAAAGTTCAGTGCGGCATATACACAAAATATAAATTATTTCTAATTTTTCATCAATAACTTTTGGTGCGGCCTATACATGCCAAAATGAGGTATTCCCATGTATGGAGGCCATGGATAAGCTCGTTGTCGCCCAGGCGGGCCTACCCACCCAGCAGGAAGCAGTCCTGAGCTTGCTCAAAGAGCGCTATTGGCACAGAGGGGAAAGATTAGAAGAATCTGAGATCCTCAAGGATGCTGTCCACACAAACAGGAGGAGTACATTCAATTACAAGAAGTCCTTTACGGGGTATACTGTGGTCAGATACTAGTCCTCCAGACCCGGCCGGCATCCAGTCATAAGATCGCGCCACATCACAGATAAGACAATACTTCCCTTTGGGGAAGCCAGATTGAGGGAGGATGAATGTGGGGGGAGAGGGATCGAAAAAGAGTCCATAGGCCCCCCTCTCAGCTGTGCCGAACTTAAGAATGGAAGAACATGAAAGGGAAAGAAAACACCACTGAATCATCACCCTCCCACCTCATTCTCTCTTAAACACCCACCGATTGTGACAATAACAGGGCACAACAAACCTCTTCCCTGGAGAGGATTTCCCAGGAAGCAACCAATGATCACGACCGTGCAGGACCCAGAATGAGATTTACTAATGGAATCTCGGAATGATGTTGACAGAGATCTTACTGTAAGATCACAAGAGTAAGTATAGAATGAGTGTGTGTGTGTGTGTGTGTGTGAAAGTGTACCATTTTTGGAAAGTATGAGTGTGGTTTTGACTATGCCCTTTGCGCCCAGGAGCGAGGTGCAGGGGGATGTTTCTGGTTACTAGGCATCCCCCAAAACTAAGTCTGTTACAACTTGGGCGCACTGGGCAGCGAATGCAGTTAATGGGGATACCGTCATGCATAAATTCAAACGTAAAGGACAAGCATGGAACGTAATTAGTAGGTGAATATGTGAGTAGATAGTGTAGTTCTTTTTTTCTCTTTCGGACAGCATGGCGGTTTCAAAATTGCAAAGTTCCCAGTGGACCCTGAAGATAAAAGAGCAGATTTAGCTTTTATTTTGTGAGGGCTAACATACAGCTAGATAGAAGCGCTCTAGGTATGACCTTTTAATAGGTATCGGCCACCTAGAAGGGAGATTTGGTGAGGCCAGCATCGGTTCCACCGGGAACTTTGCTGTAGTCGTCTGCTAGTGTCTTCTGCTGGGGGAGAATTCCACTGACACTGCGTGCTTCATCCCCTAGTACTGGTTTTGCCCTCCCTCGATGTGCCGCAGAACTACGTGAAGGGCTCGGTGGCTCGGCCAAGAGTACAGACTCTCTTCAAGAGGTTGACGTAACATCTGCCTTGAATGGAGAGTGAACAGTACAAGCCGGACCGACGTGTCTGAAATATCACTCCTCATTGCAAGGGCTTATCCTGTAGGCACATGACAAGCCTCTTCTAGTACTGTTTAAGACTTGCCTAAGGCAAAATGAAACTGTGTTCAAATGAGGCAAAGTTGAGTGTGTATTATAGTTGTGCAGTGCATCACACGTCAAACATTTTTTTTAAATCTTGATTATAGTCTGGTTTGTTTACAACATATTACCACAACATAAAACTAGATGTAACTTTACATGAAATAAAATTACACACATCCCTGTGTAAAACACAAAATACTATGTTTCTAAGTTTCTTTTCAAATGCAGAAAAGAGTAACACATATTATAAATGGTATACACACAAATGTTCAAACAGCAGAACTGCAATCTAGTTTCTGTTATATAATTTGTTGCTGTTAGTTATTCCCTGCTTTGTGATACACCCTAAGTATATAATAGTTTTTGATAACTACAATGCTACTAAACCTCGGCACATGGTTTGACCATGCAGGCTCACAAATATACTAACAATTTCAACATTTACTTATATGCAAATATGTACATCTTCAATAAACAAAAATAGTATATTACAGGCATTCCTTAGGTGAAACATAGTTTTAACAAATATATATTCCAGTACAGCTATAATTATCATGAAGGAAAATCCATAATCTCCAAACAATAGTAGTCATATCAAACAGAAATAAGCCATTATAACTTTTATATATATATATATATATATATATATATATATATATATATATATATATATAAAATAAACAGAAAGAAATCTTTTAATAAACGTTAACATAACATGCATGTTATTAATTTATTAATTTTTAAATTACTTTGATTAGTATTTTAACATAAAAAATAATGAGTGGAGTGTAGTAGAGGGTGTAGAGATTTTGTGGCTCTTAACGAGGTCTTGAGAGCTCATGAGGGTGAAATGGGGTGAGAATGGAGCAGCACTGGAATGAAAAGACAGGGAAAACGGAAGATCCAAAAAAAAACCTGCCAACTAGTGGCATCATCCGGCACGATTCCCACTTGCGAAAATCCGGGAGTGACCCTGCCGGGTATTGAGCCAGGTTTGCCTTGGTGGGAGACGAGCAGTCTAAATGCTCAGCAACCGTGGCGCCTGTTAAAAAATAAAGCTACTAGTTTAATGTCCCAGTGTTCTTTGCATGCTCTTTTTAAAAGTCATAGATAAATATAGATAAATCACCAAACTTATGTATCACCTTAAGCTGAAATGTTATAATACCCTCAAAATTCCTATATGATAATCCAAACAATGCTGCTTACCTTATTCAATTTTCCTAATGCAGATATCAAGTCTGCCCATTCACTGGTATACTCAAAACTTTTCAGAGCCTTGTCCACTGCAGACACATATCTATAAAGACAAATAGTTGCAGTTAATGTAGAAAACATTACTAATGTAAAAACTTAATGAAATATGTGATCTGAGAATGGACAAAAGCCTTTAGTGCAGATGACAACCGCTGCATTACCCCCTTCTTAAAGAGATACTGGGAGGTAGCCAGCAACAACCTGCTGAGAGATGAATAAGAGAGAGAATTAGCTGCATGCTTACGCTCCTGTGGCAGTTCGATGTAGTAGCAAGTATGCAGTATTGCTATCCCTGTAATGTGTCAGAGATGGAGAAGCCTCCTTATGTTGAGCACAGTTAAACATACTCCTTTTCTTTGTTGCTGTTAAGTCCATGAAGCAATAAAATATCCTCTTATACAATAAATAGATTATATTGTGAACACTTGTATTATTGACTGTAGCAGTCTGCCGTAGATAGCAGCATCAGAAACAGTTGTTGAATGTCTGATTTAGTAGTGTCCTTTTGACTGAGAACTACGGAACCACTTCCATTTTCAGCCTATTATTCCATACCAGCATTCCCCCCCCCCCCCCCCCGGGCCTCAACGCAAACTACAAAATGTCATTCCAGGTGGACTAGGATGCAGCAGAAATCCTCATTCGGATTTCTCCTGCATGCATGAAATTTTGTACACTGTGGACCTCCAGAGCTTGCTGGCTGATGGGTACAGATCATTCAAAACCTCTGGACTTTGATTAAAAGCTCCAGCTAGAGATCTGGGCTGTGCTCCTGCCATCTAGAACAGCTAGTATACTACTCCAGGCAAATGGCTTCAACTTTCAAACCCGCCAGGGATGAGCTGCCAGGTCTTGTGGGATAAGGAACAGTACACAATGGCGTGCAATGCTTACCACCAGCATTCCTCCATGATCCACCAACCATGCCTCTTGCAACTTGGGCCTTTGTATTAAAAATTATCAGACTATACCTTCACAAAGAGCTAGTTAACATCAACCACAATTTGTTGCTGGGTAGTAATGTCCTGACATACACATTGAGACCTTCTTGTGAAAACACACATACACACACACACAGTGCACCCTTCCTGTGAACATGAGCACGATGCACCTGTACCACCATGGCTACCAGTGGTCCGGAATATTCAACAAGTAAGCAAGTGACCTGTTGCATATTTCCTGTAATGACAGAAACCCTCTGCACCACAATTCCCTCTGCAGGATGTGTTAATTATATTTCAAGAAACAAAGCTGGTTGCCAGGTACAGTTTTTATTGCCTATTGGCCCCAGCCATCCTAGGTGACTGATTATTGTTCTTACTCCCAGTATCATAAATGATTCTAATACTAGTCATTATTCCAGTGTCAGAGCAGCTGCTTACAGGAAAATTACTGTTAAAAGAGCCACCACATTCTCTACAGAAACTGCTGCTCCTAGCCCTCATGCTTTATTTTAAATATACCATGGAACAGTGTTGCATTATGATTTAAAGAACATCTGCACCTGTAATAGATGTCACCTCGACTCAAGGTGCAAATGTCACATGCACCCTCCACAAGGCATGGACCTACCTCATTGGGTAGCTGTAAAATGATACAGCATCGTGCTGTGTGGGTGAGGTGGTAGACACACTTGACAAGAATCAACCACACAACAATGCTATTGTCCAAATCAACACACACTTTCTATGTGGCAAGTTCTTCACAAAACAATACTGGCTGAAAAAAAAACTAAGCATAAATCCCTTACAACCCAGATTTGGGCATATTATGACTCACGAGCTTTGTCAACATTTTGAGATCCCATGTGGTAGCAAACATCTATCATTGTCTGTGCAAAAGCTGTTATTTTGTGCACCATGCAGTCAAAACAAAAGTAAGATGGAATCTGGTTCTCTCAAACTGGAGAGATGAAATTCATTGATTTCTGTACCTCCAAGCAGTATATACAAGCTAAACAAGTTACATCAAAATCTTCCAAAAAAAAATTCTTAAAATACTATTATATGTACTATGGAAAGGAATTACTATACTTTGAACAAATTAAATGCACAACAATGTAGTATGTAAAATGAAGAGTGTAGACCTGCAATAATAAAATAAAATGGCAAAGAAATAAACTATTGCTTTTTGCAGTAACGTTTTATATAAATGAAATCTTAACAAAATGAATTCTAAACCTAATCCAATTTTTTCTCATTATGTGATTTGTAAATAAATGGAGTCAAATTTATTTGTATACTTTGTTCTAAACTGTACTTCATAACATAAAATCATGTGAAGTCTTTTTTGATGATGTATTTACTATCTAACTGTAGACAGACAAGTTATATTCACCTGCCCATAAACCACTGAATCATTACAGTACTTACACTCTGTACTTGGAGTCTTTCATCAGTTCATATTCTTCCAGGGCTAAAGAACCCATGGCTGGTTAGTCACACAATATGTATGACTTCAAAAGTGGTCACTTTCGTCGGTTCTTCATCACTATAACCCACAAAATGAACATCATAATCTTCACCATTCATGAATGCCAAAAGTATTTCAAGAACAAAAACCACTAAATCTACTAAAAAATTGTTTACAAACTCTCAGCTTCAATCATGGATGTCTTATCATTCATGTTTTTATATATTATATATATTACTTTTAACAATGCCACAGGGATAGAAAATTCATTGTGATGAATTGATTAAACATTTTATGTTAGCTGCAAACAACAATAGTCATAATAAAGGTGTAAAATTTAAATTTATAATTATTAAAAATTATTTTCAAATTATTATACAAAGAATATACTCTCCTAGCAAAGAGTGTGAAATTGTACAAGTAATTTTTTTTCCCCATTAATTTTGTATTATTTTCACTGTTTAAAGATGATATCTAATATTTTATTATTTCTCAGGTGTTTCATGCATTTTTATATTTTTAATGATTTGTAAATGATCAGTTGGTGGTACAATTTATTGGGAGAAATTGTTTCAACTGAGCCTAACTCTGGCTAACATTGTTCAATGAACCTGTATACTCTCAGCTAGTTTGTAGCCTAAAGTTTGATGTCTGTACGTTATTTATCAATGAAACCAGCTTTCAAAAAGAGATATTTATGTCTGTAGACTGGCACTCAGGTGGCCAATGAGGCACACCAGTCTCGTTTTTGAAGAGGTAGCGACTGCAGCAGATTCAAACAATTTTTAAGCAGTTCAAATTATTGAATTTTTTAATGTCTTTTATTCATCACTGGTCCAGCAATACCTGCATAGGTAGCTGGTAGTAATTGGTAGTATAAGTAAATGAAAATGTTCAGATGTTATGGTAAAATAGTTCAAAACAGTGCTAAAGAAGTGAAGTTACAAGTACCAGAATAAATTTGGTTGGCTACATTTGCTAATATGTACATATGAAGACTTCAAGTACAATGCTGATTATCTTCCATCATTGTGTGATCACACAATAATAAAGGCTACCTATTTATTCATCCTGAGTACTTTTACCACACTGCTCTCTGTCCCTACTCCTGTTTAATTTCAAAAATTTTTCATACTTTTCAACTTCCCAAGACCAGAGGCCTGAGAACTCAAAAGATTTTTTTGTATGTAACTTACTAGCTAACCACGAAACATTTTCTAAACAATTAAACTATTCCCATAAATGTCATATGAAACACAGCACAATATGAATGAAGGTCTTATAATTTCACTTTTCTACTACAAGTAGAGTATTAAGTCAATAGGTAGAAGTGCAAGTTGGTCAACAGCAGAATGTTCATGTTGAACACTAAGTACTGAATAGCAGAGCTGACCATAAATACCAGAATAGTGCAAGATATTTAATAATCTACTGATATTAAAGAATGAAAATTTAATACGTACAATTTTCCTTAGTATATACAAGATGTTGCAATATTGCATGTCAATACTTTGGGGAAACATTCCACACATCGGGAGGAAGAAAAAATGTGTTATGAACATAGGTCTGCAAACGCTTCGTTTATTCTCTACAGCCTGTAATATATAATGTACATTGTATGGCCCGCAGGCCAGGATGTTGCAAAATTGCATGTCAATACTTTGGGGAAACTTTCTTCACAGCTGGAGGATGAAAAAATGTTACATGAACATAGGTCCGCAAATGCTTTGTTTATTCACTACAGTCCGTAATACATAATGTGCAGTGTATGGCCCATTATGTATTTCCCATATACTCCCTTACGCAGGGCTTGTCACACCCTTTCAACTACATTGTGCAGTATACATATCCTATATACACCACACAGCTGAAGGCTTGGTTACGTTATGCAGGCATCATTCTACAGATAAAACCTGTGGGAAAGAGAGAACCAAAATAAACAAACAGCATAGAAAAGAAGAACACTTTGTGTGTAAGCATGGCCTAACTCGTAAGAGGTGTGTTGGATAGCTAACTTCTAATTGCTGTGGCACTGTGGGCGAGAAGAAAGTGGTTCTGCCTTTAGCCTCTCTAATCATGTTACACAGCAGGTAGCACCTACGTGTGACACATTTCTAAGGCCTGCAGAAACTAGCTAATATTTACAAAGCAAATACAGTACACTAGAAAATTAACTATCTATCACATTGACATACGAACAACCTACATTAATGAAAAAGATGTATGAACATCGAAACACAATAGAGCACTGAAAATATTTACGATATTTCTGGAAAAATTATTTACAAAGTTTTCAAACTGGCTAGTTGGTGAAAGCCTTTCGTTTGAATTAATCATCAGGCACAGGCCTGGTATCATCTGCTTTTCAAACTGGGAAGTCTCCCACTTTATACATTGGAACTATACTGGATAGGATGGCTCTGGATCTATTGTTTACACTGGCAATAGACACTTATAACAGCGTCCTCGGGTACCAAGAAACTCTTGAACATTACTGGTAGCTTAAATTGTCACTGGATTGCTACGAGAGCTAGGTTTATTTTCTTACGTGATCAAGTCTGTCTTTTCATTTTCACTAGCTAGACAGCAATTTACGTCTGCAAACAGTCTTTCAATTACCTAACTTGTTTATCGTATTATTTACAGCTATTGATGGCTGCACTAATTTACAGTTATTGATGGCTGCACTAATTTACAGCTATTGACGGCTGCACTAATTTACAGCTATTAATGGCTGCACTATTACCTGTTCGCCTTTCACTAATTTTGATGAGAAAGCAATTTATGGCTGACACATTGTTCAAAAAGCACTCGTTCTCTCACTGCAGCTTGTGTTGAGCCTTTGGTGAAGAGCCCCTGTTTCCTGATGGCCGCGTGGACAGGATATGGCCATGTAAATCGGGACGTTGGTTCCCAAGGTGACTCCCAGTATCTGCCTGACTGGAGAGTGCCCCGGCAAGCGTGGGTGGACTTCTCTCTCCTGTGCTAGGTTCTCGTCCCTGGCAGTGGTAAGCTGGTTGCCACCAGGCACCCGGGGACAATCATTGGCCCTCTCCTCCTGGAGGGGCTGCTGCTGAGTGGAGGATGGACGGCAGAGGTTGGGGCTCTGGGTGCCCCACACCTTTCCGGCTTGGCTGCTAGGCTCATCCTCTCATTCGGGCTGAGTTTAAGTGTTGGCCCCAGCGTCTTCAGATGTCTGGAACTGGGGTGGGGCTGCCTCATCCAGGGAGGATGCAGCCGTGGCTGTCAGCGGAGGTGGGGGCTCCTGGTGCCTACCAACCTCACCGGCACTGCTAGGCTCATCCTCCCGTTCGGTTGGATGGGTACGGATGGTACTAGCATTAGCACTGTCCGGCATTGGAACCGAGGGGTCGATCGCACCTTCCTGGGTAGGCACAGGTTGGGTGGTAAATGGAGGTTGAGACTCTTCGGGGTCCTCGACCTCGGTGGCAGGGCGGCTGGGCTCATCCTCCCATTCAGGGTGACGAACCGATGGGTGGATCTTGGTGCCTCCTGGCACAGGTACATGGTTGGGTACCAGGCTGGACGCGGCCGGTCCTCACTTTCGGGTCCAGGGTGGCTGTCGGAGGCAGAGGCTCTTCGGGTTCCTCTGTCCCCTCAACGCTGCTGGTGGTTTCCTCCTGGAAAGGAGGTGGTGTCATTACTAGGTCTGCTGCAGTCTGCAGGTTGGCTTGGCCTTCTGGGGATGGAGTGTGCAGGGTGGCCAACAGAGGTAGAGGCTCTTGATGGTACTCTACCTCACTGGCCTGACGTGGTTCCACCCGTACCTGGATCATTCTCGGTGGTGAGAGTCGACAGCAAGGCTCGCGGTTCAGGGGACTGCACCATGAGATCTCGGTCATCTTGGGTGACATCTGGGCATGTCTTGCTGTGCCATGACGTAGAAAACTGGTTGGCTCTGGTTGAAGAGAGTTCTTAGGGAAGCTGCTCCCCGACGCACTGGAAAGTCTACTTGTACCGGTGTGGCTTTCCGGCTCACAGGGCTTCATATCCAACCTCCTGTCTCTGGGGTGAAGGTGGCTCAGTAGCAGTAGGTATGGGATCTGGGTTGTCCTCCCTTTCTTTGTCGGCGTCAATCTCAGATTTTGGTGTGTGCGTATCGTGTTTGGGCGCCTCTCCGGGTAAGGGGCGTATCTGTCCCTTTATTGTCTACCGTATGCATCCCCTAACATCTTCTACCTAGTAGACCTTATCCTGGCGACCCATCATCTTGTAAGTCACCTCTCATTTCTCAGCCAGTCCGGTACTGAATTAGCTGCCCTTGCTCAGAGGGTGGCTGCGGAGGAAGATGGCCTCGCCCATGTTGAAACTCCATACGCCAGTGCGGGGTTGAGGGTACTTCCTCTCAATATAGCGAGCCTTGACCTTGGGGGCTTGGATCGTCTGGGCTAGCGGGGCCAGGCATACCTCTTCGGGCTGCAGAAGCTCACAGGGCTCCTGTTCCCACTGCCAGTCTACTGGGTGGTGGAGAGTATTGCCCAAGACAAGCTGGCTGGGGCTGACATTGACAGCCTCGTTCGTTCTTCTTTGGAGGACGAAGAGGATCATCAGGATATGCTGGTCCCAGTGGCAGTGGTCGTTACCCACACTGAGTCAGAGGCTCTTCTTCAGCTCCTAATTCCTCCGCTCAGTGGGGTTACATTTACTGGTGGTATCGGGGGGGGGGGGGGTTGCCCACATCTCAATTCCCCATCCGTTGCACATTGTTTGCCAGTGCTGGCTGGTGAACTGAGTGCCATTATCGGTCAAGATTGATAGGGGTACCCCCAGCAGGGGAAAACTTCAGTTTAAAACTTGCGGAAAATGTTCTATTTCTCCTGAATGGGGAGTGGAAAGGCCTCCACCCCGCAAGAAAAAAGGTCAGTTACTACCAAGAGGTAGTGTTTTCCCCAGGTACTTCTCACGTAGGGACCCATCAGATCGGCCACCAGTTGCATCCGGGCTGTGTGCAGTCGATGGGGCTTCGATGCTGGCAGGAGAACGGGGTAGACCTTGCCCCCGCAGCACGCCTCACAGCTGTTGACGTACTGCCAGACGTTCTGGCTCATTCCATCCCAGATGTAGCGGGTCCCAATATCTTGCAGGGTCTCCTTGATACCAGGGTGTCCAGCTTGTGGCTGATCATGAAAATTGTGACATAAGTTCACCTTCAGATTTTTTGGTATCCAGATTCACCACCCGTCTCCAGGTTGACCGCCCAAAGACCAGATGACGTCTTCTCGAAGTTTGCAGTGCTGAGGGTACTACTGAAGGAGTTTCTGGATGTCGAGGTCCTGCTGCTGGTGGTAGGTGATTCTGTACTTGCTTAATTGGAGTTGCAACAATCAGATATGCTCTTCAGGGCTGCGGCCAGGCACTGGAGGGGGAGTCATTCTTTCCCATTACTCCTCATCTTCCCCATCGAGATACGGCTGGTATGACAGGCCATCAGGCAAGTCATTTGTCTTCCCTGGGCAGTGCTGAACTTCAAAATCAAACTCGGTGAAGAACATAACACACAGCCTGAGTTTGGCTTTGGAATTTCATGACTCCCGTAGCCACTGAAGGGATCTACTGTCGGTTCGGAGGATGAATCGCTTGCCCTGAAGGGTACTTGTATATCCTTATTGCCAATATTACAGCAAGGCACTCTTGTTCATTGACATAGTACCGCTGTTCTGTGGCATCCAGCCAGGAGCTGGCGTAAGTGATAACTTCGGGGTAGCAGTCAGTGATCTCCTGGTATGGACAGTCCCTAGACCGTTCTCGCAAGTGTCAATTTGTAGTATTAGAAGGCTGTCTCCTTGCAAGCAGTGCAAAAGCATGACGTTCTGAAAACTCCTCTTGAGGTTCTGGAAGGCATTGCGTTGGCAAGCCCCCACCGCCAACGGGTCTTTTTCTCCAGAAGGGGGTGAAGGGGGGCCATCTGGCAGGAAATATCAAGCACAAAGTCAAGTAGCCAGTTGCACAAGCCCAAGAAGAGGCGCAACTGCCTCTTCATGGTAGGTTCTTCGACTACTTCAATAGTGCTTACTGACAAAGCTTGCGAGTGATTTCCTTCAGGTGATACTATATGTCTCAAGTAGTCTGTCAACATTTTGCCGAAATCGCTCTTTGAAAGTTTACAGGTGAGGCCATGGAGCTCTGAGCGCTCCAGGACTCTCTCGAGATGCCCACAATGCTCTTCCAAGCTCTTCGAATAGACAATGTCATCTAGGTATGCAAAGCAAAACTATCCGATGTAGCTGGTGAGTACTTCAGGAGACATGAGCCACTGGAAGGTGGCGGGCTCATTCTTTAGCTTGAATGGCATGACTCTGAACTACAGATTCGCCCTCTGGTATGACGAACAGTGTATTCGCAACTATAGGCTGTTCACGGTAAAGTGAGCACTTTTGAAATCAACCTTAGAAAAAGTCACTGCCCTTTCTTACATATATTATAATGGGTTCACTGAGTGACAATTCGCCCAGTAAAGTTGGTAACGACGGATGGAAAATAGTTCCATAACTTAACGTCAAATTAAAAGTGTTATGTAACAGTTTGTGATTACTTAAATTATTTTTTTTTGCTTTGTGTTTTTTTAAGTATCGAAGCGTAAAAAAGGGCATGTTTGGAAATGTTTACTTTTATAATAATTTCATACTTTCACTTGACTGACGCACAAAAAAGTGATGAGAATACACAATGTACATACAAGTAGATCTTAAGCAGGGCTTTCAGAAGTGCTCATTTTACAGTGAACAGCCATTATCTGGGTGGACCTCGATCTGCCAGTATCCAGACTGCATGTCAAGGGTACTGAAGATCTTGGCCTCCCCTATATCTCTCAAAGTGTGCACTGTATTGATTTTGGGTGATGCAATGGGGTGGGTCACATCATTCAAGTCTCTATAGTTCATGCAGACGTGCAGCTGGCCATCCTTCTTCTGTACCATCACAACTTTTGAATTATAGGGAGATTCTGACATTTCTACTATTTCATATTCCTTCATCTCTTGAACTTGGGTCATTATTAAATGTCGCCGCCTGGCAGACACTTTGTACGGGCGGTTATAATCCATTCACGGTTACTTCAGCCTTTTCTGAAGCCATGCTAATATTCTATTTCCAGGATATTCCTCCGTCTCATGCAAACTAAGCTTAACATGTCTGGAGAATAACACCAGAGGACAACGCACCACATTCGTGCGCACTCAGTTGTAATGATATTTTGTATACGAACTGTTTCTCACAACATGTTACCAACATACCTATTTTCTTCCTGTTTTTTATCAAATTATTTATCAGTGAAGCATTATAATTTATAGATAATATATTAATAAAATTTCAATTAAACAGGAAAAAAAGTTAACTTTTATGATCACAAGTATAAAATGCTTGTGATACAGGACGTATTTAGGAAATAACTAAACAAGTCACATATGGGGAGATTTTTCAAAGGTTTGATTCAAAAAGGCAGAAGAAACCGTGAATGGACTATATCATAGGTGGTCCAGATCTCATGCTGGATGCTCCAGGTTTGGCGTAATTGCCCCCCTTGTCCAAATGCGCTGGCGTGTTCATCTAGTTACCTTCCAATTGAACACTAATTTCTGGTAGTCTTCAGCTAAGTACTTCGCTGAGATACGATACGGTTTCTTATGAAATACGATATTCTCCAGAACTTTAATGTTTACTTCATATAAAAGTGTTTCTTTACGGTGCTTCTGACATACAATCCTTATGTATTAACAACATGTTGTACAGCTGCTGTTGCTGCGCATCATATCTCTTCGTTTAAACTAGGAGCAATGCCATTACTGAATACAATGGACAAACAAAATAGAGGGACATCTCTTTTAATCAAATTTACAACACCATCGGAGGTCTGCCATTTCTCTGGCACAGGGATTGTACCTTGATTCTCCGGCGATGTAATTAACAAACCTCCAAAATTTAATATCAAACCATACTGAATCATTAAGTCGGTGCCTGGAATTAGGGGTTTAACTAGCCCCTTCACTATTAGTACACTAGCTAATTTACTAGCACCAATAGTCAATATACATTCTGGCGGTTAACTACCGGTCTCACTTGTGAAGTTACCCGGTAATTTTTAATCTAGGCACGGGAAGAATGGGTAATTTATAATTATAACCAAGGCTTTCCATCTCTTGGACCAATTCCTCATTAATGCAGCTGACTTCAGTGCCACTGTCGAGTAATGCAGGTTATCGTATACCACAGACTTTCACGTTGACTTCAGGGCATAAACAATCTCTGGCACTAGGTAGGCTGTTTGTTTTCTTTCAGTAGGAAATCTCGCACGGATTCATCCATGAACAAAGTGAGAAGTGAAATGTTTCCTTTAAAATTAGATACTGCCAAAACATCAATTTGGAATTAATCTTCACTGCAACACTATTTACTACTACAGGTGCCCCCATGAGCTTTGCTTGGGTTGGAGTCGGGAGACGCACTATGCCAACCCTTTCTCGTTTAACGTAGGCATAGTGATTGCTGTTTCTCCTGCCCCTTCAGCTTTAGTTGCCTGGTTTGACTGCCCCATTACCAATTCCTCAGCTTTGGTTTAAAGTGCAGCTACTGAAACTTGCATATCTGCAAGCTGACAGGTTAAATTCCGTATGGAAAATATAACTTCAGTTTTCAATTGTTCCAACCCGTACTGCAATTTTTCATTTTGTTTTGTAAAATTTTCATTCTGTTCCAAAAATTTTGGTCAAATTTAGCATTTTGTTCTGAAAACTTGTGCTCGATTTTGGCAAAATATTTGTATTGTTCCACAAACTTTTCACTCGTATCCCTTGTTAGACGGAGCAGCAACCACACTATATCTTCTTCACTACTGACTACACTTATATTAAAATGCAGCTTCTGTGTCACATGTATTTATACTACTTTCCTCCTGCGCAAATGGCATAACCCCTGTGACGTTTATGAGTTCATTCGGCTGACTAAAATTTTTGTAGTCTCGAACGAGTTCTTGTTCTAAGCTGTCTGCATAACTTAAGCGAGGCGTCCCATTCATGCTGACTGTGTCGGATTCGTTATCCCCGAATACTGCAGACACGTAATTACATGGTGAGCGCAGCGAACTATGGAGAAAATATGGCTCTCGTGGCCACTTACTCATTACTTACTATACCCTTAATCTTTTCGGGCCCCACGTATTGGCGCCAATCTTTTGCAAATGACTGGTTTTTCTGGTATAGCATTTATAGACACACAAATGCAATAGTCCCCACGCTGGGATAGCCAATCTGCTACAAAATGATTACTTATATGTTGTAAAACATTTATAATTTTGTGTATACTGTTGGAGAGCCCATTGGTTAGTGAGATATTTGTACATTAATTTGTAGGGAGAACCATCCTGCTAGGCGCAGGCGCCAGGCTTAGAGGGGGAGGTGAAGAGTCAGTGATACCCCATGCAGCATTATGGCTTCCGTGACACATAACAATGGGAAAACCACAAATAAACGCATGAGTTGCCCTCTAATAAAGTAGGGAAATGCAGATATCCCACATTTCTGGAACAAAGAACACTTGTGTCAAGACAATCAGTATTTCTACGCACGTCATCATTCTCATGATAATGCAAAACATACTGGTGTTTCTGAAAGACACTGTTCCATGTGCAATTGAAATTAATGAAATACTTACTTAGTATTTTTGAAAAATTTGTTTTGAAGGAAAACTAATCCCCTCTCGAGATATCACCATTAAAATAGCTAATTATGTGAGCGTATCCATAGAACTGACTCACGTAACTTATATACTATTTACACTCTTTTAAAAAGTAACACGCTGGGCTACACAGAATTTGTGGCAGAGCACTTGGTTATTAATGGCCACCGAGATTAATTCAGAACTCGCCATCAAGTTTTATTAATGAGATGTTGAGTGAGGGTAAAGCTAGCACCATCCAAAGAAGTTCACACACGTTAAATTGTTACATACATACACTCGCAATTAGGCTACCGCCTGGTGGGGAGCTATCACAACTCTCCTTCACCCAACCAACTCCTTTTCCACTCCCTTCCTGAACTTACCAACCCCTCTCACAGATACCAATTCCTGCCTCAACACACTCCACTCCCTCACAGACCTCACAAGCATTGACTGCCTACCCCCCGGTCCGTTCTCCTCCACACCCTCTGAAGCTTCTCACTGTTATTTCCTCTTCCTCTGAAAAACCCCTTACTTAGCTTGCAGTGTAGCCCTCCCCATCCTCCGTCTTCATTCACCACCCTGTACATCCTGACTAACCGTTCAACTTTCCTCCTGTCCTTCAATGAGCTCCACCCCATTTCTTTCATCATTACTGATGGCCTATAGTTCCCTTCTTCCTCACCATCTTGCCCCTGCCTTCTCCACCTACCCTTCACCCATCTTACTGCCTTTCTCTGCACCTTTTCCAGTTCTCGCACCTCCACCTACACATACAGTTCACTTAAGTTGTTTAAACAAGTTCTGCAATATTTATAAGGCTCCGGGCTAAAATTCTCGTTGAGCTTGCATTCATGGTACCTAATTCTTAAGAGTAGGAGCTTTATCAAAAATCGGGAAAATAATACCTGGATATGTTGGATATGATGATTACTAATCATAATTACTAAGAATTTTGGAGGAGATCCATGTAGTTTGCTGTAAAAAAAAAGTGATATATGTTTATATTGGATCGCTGAATTGTATTTCATGTAAGAATACTGTTTGAAACAAATATTATAACACCACAGAGAAGTCATCAATCTAGGAGTGCGCTAGTTAAATTATGGGCTGGGGGGAATCACTCAACGGAGTTAGCTAACCACGCCCGAGGTTAATCATTAATTCATATTCTGGCACGGTATGTACTTGGAAATCAATAAATGTAAATCTCAGTGTCAAATTTATGTCTTTCTCTTTAGCACTGAACAAGCCAACTCCCACCTTTTTCAGTGTTAAATGTTTAGTAATGCAAAGTGCTTTGTAAAGACGCTCAGGTGAGATGCACACACAGAACCCACAGCATCCCTGAGAACCCTGAGTCTTGAAGTGCGGTGTCTGAGAAACACCGCTGGTGCCCACCTGCAGTAAGTAAAGTGTATTTGTTCATCTCGTGTCTCACCCAACAGCATCAAAGTGTTAAATCTAATAATTGTGAGAAATAACGAGTGTTTCTACAATATTATAAGAAGGGAAAAGTTAAATTATAACATATTTGCAGTGATTAGTGTGTATGTGTAGTGTAGTCAAATGGATCGACGTTGTGGCGTGCCTAACCATATATGCTGAATGAATAGAGATTGATTATGTGAGTAGTAACCAAATTAAATGCAAATTTACAATCATGGGGAGAGTGATGAAAATCAAGAAAATTGTGGCATAAAACAAGGTTTGATATGAGTTAAAATGTAGAAAATAACCCAATGGTGAAAGAAATTTGACACATGTAAGAACCAGATACTTTGCAGAACAGGGAATCTGTACTTGAAATCAGACATTTATAAAGACGTTTTATAGGAAAGAGGAATAAGCTACATGATGCAATAGTTCAGAAACTTAAGAAGAACTGCTACAGATTCTGAAAGCGAAAATAAGCTTTAAAAAAATCTGCAATACCCTACAATTACAACACTTAATACAAAATTTAGAAGGGCTTCGCATAATTTGCAGAACATACCATAAAATGTGATGGTGAGGAGGGCTACGAAGACTGCCGTGTTTATGCAGTAGGTAAGGCATGTAAAATGTATGTCCAATATATTTATATTGGGTCACTAAATTGTATTAAATGTGAGAATGTCTTTTGAAACCCACCAATTGCATATATGATGCCAATGTAATTTCTTGTTCTGTGAAATGTGGACAGCCGGTAATGTCTATACCTATGCCACACTTGGTGCTCCAAACTATGTTTGAATTTGTGACTTTACTGTCTTGATCAAATGCAAGTCGCATCTTCCTACCTGTGTGCCACTTGTTAAAAGGTCCCGGATTAGAGCTTTGTTCAAGGGGATTACATTTACCCCTAAAGAATTGTGTAGTGCACATTGTATGTATCCCATCTTGAAGGCTGTAAATTAATCGTCATATTGTGTTGGAATAATTAAATTAGTAAATAATAAAAATCAAACCTTAAGAGTTCAAATAACTTTTGTAGCGTCCCACGCACTCTTGCAACATTTTTTTTTTTATATTACGAGTTCCCATAAATACACAACTCCATCGATTCTAAATTTATCGTTGCACGTGCGACAGAAAGTACCTAACGTATGGCACTTTTTTTTTTAATTTACTTTACCTATAAAGTCACATTCGATTCGTGGTCCTCTTCATTATCTGTTACATTTTCTATTTGTGCATTAATGTGTAAAACTATCAGCTGTCACCACCACAGCCAATTTTTGGAGCACGTATGCACAACAAAACAAGCGAAACACGAAATCCAAACATTAACAATAATATTACGATAAAAAAAACACTAATTTAAAAACATAAACATCATAGAGATAAGAGCAGAACTGCTGGTTCAGGAAGATATGAGTATAAAGGAGATGGCATGTGGAGGACGTGATTGAAGCCGCTAGAGAAAGGTGGTAAACTATTGAATCTGGCCGCCATCTTGACAGTATCCTAAAATTATGTGTTTACATATGAATGACGTTGAGGGAACGTTACATTCGAAGCATTTTGTGACAAAGAAGCTGAAGAATAAATAAACATATATTACAATTCACGTGGGAAGTTTTACTAGTTTATAATTGGCTGGTGTTACTTATGCGATGAAAAATTTTCTCAAAACTACTGATCGTGTGTGTGTGTTAGTGTGTGTACTGCAGACCAGTATTGGATTATGTGCGACAATATGCACGTGTTTTTAGTTATAGTGCTCATATCAGGATTAGTGGAAAACTATTTTTGATTAAATAAAGTATAACATGCGTGCTACCGTTGTCGTGTAATGTATTGCAGGCATTTGATAAGGTGCCCCATGAGACAACGATGAGGAAAGTGGAGGCACTGATACGTCAGGAGGGTAGTGGAATGGATAGGGGACTTCCTCAGGGGGCGAAGGCAAAGGGTGAAAGTCGGGGAGGCAATATCGGAGGAAGAGGACGTTACGTCAGGGGTACCACAGGGAAGCGTGCTGGGTCCTTTATTATTTACCATAATGGTAAATGACATGGGCGTGGGGATTAAGGGAAAAATAAGATTGCTTGCAGACGATTGTGTTGCATATACTGAAGTGGGAGAGGGGGCCCAAAATCTGCAGGCTGACATTGATAAGATATGGTTGTGGACCAGGAAAAATAAAATGATAAATGTAAGAAAAACTAAGGTTGTGAGGTTCACAAGGAAGAAGTTGATAAGCCGGGACATGTACAGATGGTAGGGACAAGAGATAGAAGAAGCAGCAGAATATAAGTATTTAGGGATTGTACTGCAGGGAGACCTCAGATGGAAAAAACAGGTAAAGAGGGTGGTTGCAAAAGGAAGAAGGGCTCTGGGTATACTGGGAAGGGTGCTGAAGGACATCAGCTGTGATGTGAAGGAGAGGGTGTAAGGCACATTGGTACGGCCAATGTTAGAATATGCTGCAGCAGTATGGGACCCGTATGTGGAGGTGGAGTTGTGAGAACTGGAAAAGGTGCAGAGAAGGGCAGCAAGATGGGTGAAGGGTAGGTGGAGAAGGCAGGGGCAGGAACTATACACCATCAGTGATGATGAAAGAAATGGGGTGGAGCTCATTGAGGGATAGGAGGATAGTTGAACGGCTAGTCAGGATGTTGAGGGGAGGGCTACACTGCAAGCTAAGTAAGGGGGTGTTTAGAGGAAGAGGAAACAACAGTGAGAAGCTTCAGAGGGTGGGAGGAGAATGGAGTGAGGTAGGCAGTCCATGCTTGTGAGGGAGTGGAATGTGTTGAGGGAGGAATTGGTATCTGTGAGAGGTGTTGGTGTAAGTTCAAGAAGGGATTGGAAAAGGAGTTGGTTGGGTGAAGGAGAGTTGAGAGAGCTCGCCACCAGGCGGTAGCCTAATTGCGAGTGTGTGTGTGGGTACATACACACGTGTGTGCACACACACACACAACCCTCACCCACCTGTTGAGAATTGTCTTTTATCAAACGGTGACCAGCAGCCTAGCTGAATTTCTGGAAGGCAAAGTTCACATGTTCCTGAGCGAAGAATAAATAATTATTTGCTGGCATTTATACTTAAATTCCTAACACTGACAATGTCTCGAGAGGTTTGTTTTTCTATATGACTTCATCTCCTTTATACATATTTAATGTCAATATAGTAAATGGTTTGTGGTAAAATAAATTCAAATCCCGTTTCAGTTATTCCCCCATTTTACATTACATTATTTCTCTGTTATGATACAGTTTTATACTTATTTATCCCTTATCGTAGTGTACAATTTTGTTTCTTGCTTCTACAATGTTGGATATGGTTAAGTTACCCTTGGTATATAACTAAAACACAGAAATTAAAATTTTTACTGACTTGTCTGCACTGGACAATCAAGTATTTTAGAAGTTATTCAGAAGAAGAAGAAAAAAAAAGGGGGGGGGGCAGAAGACAGTTATGGATAATTTTATTCCCTATAGACTATCTACAAAAATTGTGTTACATCTTTCTCCAGAAGTGCAATTTAGTACCAAGGGCTTAATCCCCGGCTACATCACCGTAAGAATTAACAATAAAAAATTGAATCCACACTTGTATATGGCACCAGCTACAACACAACAAATAACGGCGTAAGATGACGGCCTGCTCGCGGTAGCGGCATTAAGAGGATTGAATATTTTCAATTCTTTTACGCCGAGTTCTACGCAGGCCAATCACGAGACAACATTTCCAACCACGAGTGTCAGTACAGTGCAAGCTTATAACAAGAACATGGTTATTAAATGAATGTTGCGGTACAGTTAAGATTTCCGTTTATTTAAATAGTCAACACAGTTATTAACATGTATACCACATTTAAAATATCCCGAAACACGATTCCCGCAAAACTTTTTTCATCACAAGTAGATAAACAAAAATAAATATCAGATTAGCCAACACACTGTTTGAAAATATTTGCGATACATGTTCCTTATTGCAGTTGTAGCCAGTTCATTTTCATACTTCTATAGTAGCGCCACTGTTTTTTTGTTACGGGAATGCTATGGTGATTGTAGCCTAGGCTTTAGTCAGTCAGTAGCTATAATTTTAATTCAGCCCAACATGTTAAAAAAATTTCACACTGGGAGAGAAAACTACAATAGGATATTATTTCTATAAATACCCTTTCAGGGATAATAAAGGAACCACCCTATGGTTAAAATGTATGAAAATTTATTCGCCAGCATTTAAGATTACTTTGGGTAGTTTAATTAGATTAGGATACATTGTTGAACTACAATGGGTGAAAGATGCATGCACTGGAATTATATCCATAACAAGCGCCCATGTACTAACCACTGCCAAAGTGGTTCACAGACACACTTGTGACAAAATTTCTTTGTTGTTAACTACCAACTTGTGCAATTATTATTTTTAGATTGAAATTCTCCTCTGAATACATTAGAAACTATCCAGTTTCAATATCTCAGAACCACGCTGCAGAAACTTGGCAAACAAACACTCTAAGAAAAAGCATCGCTGAAGAAATTAGATTCCTCCCCCCCCCCCCCCCCCACCAAGGAGGGGTGATCCATGTTAGGTCCCCATGTAGGAATTGTGCTGATTGATGTTGCTGGCTTGCATGTTTTCTCAAGGTTTTCCCATTTTCCCCACTCTTGCATTTCAATGCTGCTCCATATCTGCCATATTTCACCCTCATTGGCTCTCAATACCTTGTTGTGACAAACTACCAAACCTCTCTCAACTCCTCTCGTCTTAAGATGATGGAGGCCATGGTGGTGTAGCGGCTAGAGTATTCGCTGTTTCACGAAGCACACTTTTTTTTTTGCATCCCATATACATCCAATACACTTTGGAAAGGACTTGTCAATTATTATTATTATTTTTAATTTTTGTTATGCAATATGGATATTTGCACATGATTACATTAACATAAAAATATATAACAGATAAATAATATACACACTTATTAATTCTAGCAGCACTACAAACATGTTAAGACTACATTTTGTTGCTGTACAAGTTGTTACAATTCATGTACAGATAGATATTAAAGTATAAATATTTAAAGTACTTGTCAGTGTTTGAGGCACAGGAGGGTTGGAATAGGGGGACAAACAGGGTTCGGGGGGTGTATAGTGAGTTTAAGATGAGGGAGTGGGGTATAGAAAAGGTAATTAGGGGTTTGGAGAGCAGTAAGGCAGGGGGACCAGATGGGATAGGAAACACAGCACTTAAGTTTGGTGGCAAGTAGTTGGCGAAATACTTAGAAGTGCTGTTTAAAAAGTCCTTAGGAGAGGGTAAGTTACCACAAGATTGGGAGGATGCTATGGTGGTACCTATACACAAGCAGGGAGAGGATAGGGGGAGGCCTGGCAGCTACAGACTGGTGAGTCTCACATCAAGTACAGGAAAAGTAATGGAGAGGCTGGTGGTTGCAGTATGTGGTGAGATGTATGAACAATAGAAATTGGTTGGAGGAGTCCCAGTATGGTTTCAGGAGGGGTTACTCATGTGAAACTCAGCTGGCTGGGTTATTAGAGGATCTGGTGCAGGTAGTTGATGAGGGGAAGCAGGTGGATGCCTGCTTCAGAGATTTTGAGAAGGCATTCGATAAGGTGCCCCATGGAACATTGATGAGGAAAGTGGAGGCGCTGATACCAGACAGGAGGGTAGTGGAATGGATAGGGGACTTTCTCAGGGGGCGAAGGCAGAGGGTGAAAGTAGGGGAGGCAATATCGGAGGAAGAGGAGGTTACGTCAGGGGTACCACAGGGAAGCGTGCTGGGTCCTTTGTTATTTACCATAATGGTAAATGACATGGGTTTGGGGATTAGAGGAAAAATCAGATTGTTTGCAGATGATTGTGTTGTATATGCTGAGGTGGAAGAGGGGGGCGGAAATTTGCAGGCTGACATTGATACGATATGGTTGTGGATCAGAAAAAATAAAATGAAGATAAATGTAAGAAAAACTAAGGTAGTGAGGTTCACAAGGAAGAAGATTATAAGCAGGGACATGTACAGATGGGAGGAACAAGAGATAGAAGAAGAAACAGAATATAAGTATCTAGGGATTGTACTGCAGGGAGACCTCAGGTGGAAAAAACAGGTAAAGAGGGTGGTAGCAAAGGGAAGAAGGGCTCTGGGTATGCTGGGAAGGGTGCTGAATGGAGTCAGCTGTGAGGTGAAGGAGAAGGCGTATGGCACAATGGTACGGCCAATGTTAGAATATGCTGCAGCAGTATGGGACCCGGAGGTGGAGGTGCGAGAACTGGAAAAGGTGCAGAGAAAGGCAGTAAGATGGGTGAAGGGTAGGTGGAGAAGGCAAGGGCAGGATTATGAGGAAGAAGGGAACTATAGACCATCAGTGATGATGAAAGAAATGGGGCGGAGCCATTGAAGGACAGCAGGAAAGTTGAACGGTTAGTCAGGATGTACAGGGTGGTGAATGAAGATGGAGGATGGGGAGGGCTACATTGCAAGCTAAGTAAGGGGGTGTTTAGGGGAAGAGGAAACAACAGTGAGAAGCTTCAGAGGGTGTGGAGGAGAACGGAGCGGGGTAGGCAGTCCATGCTTGTGAGGTCTGTGAGGGAGTGGAATGTGTTGAGGGAGGAATTGGTGTCTCTGAGAGGGGTTGGTAAATTCAGGAAGGGAGTGGAAAAGGAGTTGGTTGGGTGAAGGAGAGTTGAGATAGCTCGCCACCGGGCGGTAGCCTAATTGCGAGTGTATGTATGTATGATATGATTAAAGTCTACATTAGATTGAAACACAAGGTATTACATGAAGTCTCCTGATATCAGTTTTGTTCTGCATTATAGAAATTTATCATTATGTAAGTATTCTTCTACAGAATAGGCGTTATTTAAAAAGTATAATTTGACAGCTCTTTTTAATTTCTGTAAACTGTTAATTTACTTCATATGACTTGGTAGGTTATTTATTAGTTTTACCCCAGCATAGTATGGATTTTATGTAAATTTTGAGGTTCTGTAGGAGAATAGTTGAAAATAATTAGCTTGTCTGGTGTAATAATGGGGTACATCACTATTTTAATGTTTCCCATGTAAAAAAAGAATGCTACGGTACATATACATGCATGGAAGAGTCAGAATTTTGTTATTTATAAATAGTGGCCTACAATGGCTTCTTTTTCATTATTACTTATTAATCTCACTATTTTCTTCTGTAATCTAAAAGTTTTTTTCCATTTTGTCGATTTGCCCCAAAATATGATTCCATAATTGACTATGGACCGAATATTTGAGAAATAGTATGCAAGTATTGTATTATTATTATTACAAATCTTTTTTAAGGTATGTACCGCAAAACACATTGCACACAATTTTTTACAGACACTATCAACATGCTCATTCCATGTTAAATTATTGTCTACAATGAGCCCTAGAAATTGAGTACTATTTACTCTCTGTGACCCGTCTTCTTCTATTGCTGTGCATCTTTCATCCTGCGTTGTATGTTTATTTCTTTACATGAAATTCATGAGCACATATTTGTTTACATTTAATAGGTATTAATTTATTATACTGGAACCAACTGAGCATCTTAGTCACTGTATGTTTTATATTTTCTTCAAGAACAGCGTTATTTGAACTAGTTACCAAAATGTTTTGTGTCATCCGCAAACATTATAGCTTAGCCAATGATTATTTGTTCTGTAAAATCATTAATAAATATTAATAATAAAATTGGTCCCAGTATTGATCCCTGTGGCACTTCTACTCGAGTAGTTCTGGTATTGGACAAAACATCTGTAATGTAATTTTTCTCATATCTTATGGAGGTGATCTGTTTTCTGTCTTCAAGATATGATTTTAACATATTATTGGTTACACCTCTTACTCCACACTGTTCAAGTTTTTGCAGTAAAATATTGTGGTTGACACAATCGAAAGCTTTTGAAAGATCTGCAAATATACCTGTTTAGAATTGTCTTTTAAAAAAAGTTAATATTTTTTCAGTAAATCTGTAAATAGCTTGTTCTGTAGATCTACCCTCTACAAAGCCAAACTGATGCAATGAAATAACCTTGTTTCTTATTAATAATTGTGTCAGTTTATTTGCTATTAATTTCTCTAAAAAAAATTTAAAAGGAGGTAAGAAAAGCAACTGACCTATAGTTATCCATCAATGCCTTGTCACTTTTTTATGTATTGGTACTACTACTTTTGCATATTTGAGTGTCAGGAAAAATTCCCTGGGCAAGAAAGACATTCATTGAAAATCGAAGTCAAAGGCAGTTTTATTAAATGACACTTTTTTTTAGCAGAGTATAGAAGAGTACCTCATCTATTCCACAGGAACTCTTACTTTTGAAATTTTTAATTACATTTATGATGTCTTCTTCAGAGATAGGTGTGAAAACAGTGTTAGCATTCCAATTGTTGGGTCTTTGGAGTATGTGTGCAGGACTAATATTTGTAGTTCTGTGTTGATTTTGCAGTTTTAGTGGGATGTTTGTGAAATAGCCATTAAAACTATTAGATATTTCCTTGCTATTCTCGATTTTGATACAATCAACTTTCAAGGAAAGGTTAACATAAAGTTTCAATTCATTATTAATAATGTTCCACATTGCTTTTGTTTTATTTGAGGAGGAGGCTATTTTTTCCCCATTGTATTTCTACTTTGCTACTCCAAGTAACTTCACATATAATTTTTGTATTGCTTACAATATAATTTTTGTTTTTCCCCTGGGTTCTTAGCATTTGACGCATTGTTTTTAACCTGTTCTGAGACTGTCAGACCTTTGCTAATCCATTATATTTTCGAACTACTGCTACATTTTACAGATTTGAGTGGAAAGGCATGATTAAAATAACAGAGAAATGTATTAATAAAACTGTTCCAGGCAATGTTTGGTTCAGTTACTGTATAAATGATGTTTGTTCTGGAGAGGTTGTTCGTGGGGTTGTTTCGGAAATGATGTTCGTGGTGGTTGTTCTGTAAACATCATCCCATTTATCATTTACAAGTAGGCTTTTAAAAAAATGTACGTTTTCATCTAAATATTGATTATTCATCATCAATATTAGAATAAACTTATGTCAAGCTAGTTGCCCTCAAAATTAGAATTTGAAAAATCATTAAGAAGGGTGAAATAGAGTTTAAAGAAAATCACGTTATGTTTTTCTATTTTGCAGATAGTTTAGTTGTAGGAAAAGATTGGCTTTATCTAAGTTTTCTGTATTTTGACTACCTTTGGAAAATGATAAAATGTATAAACATGTAATTTACTGTAATGATTACATCCTACTGTTAAATACATAACCATCTAAATGCACAAGTAAACTTTATTTATTTTAACTTAACATCTTGTCGACAGCAGGTTCATTAGATAACGATAAACCAAAAACACAACGAAGTGAATACAAGGGAGGAATTGGTCAAATTGTCTTTGAGTCACTCCAGAAATTGCATGGAGTGAGTTCGAAAAACTATGGAAATTGCAAATCATGAAGGTTACATTCAGTAGCTACTAAAAATATGAGAACTGATTTGGTTGTAGGCCTTTATTCTTGTATTGATAAACAGCTGATTTCTTGTTTGTCACTGCAAATCTGCAGCCTTTTGAAGGGGGGGGGTGTAAGAGTGGAGTTCTTATAAGGTGTAGCTTTGTATTGGTTTACGAGATGATTTGCAATTAATAACAAATGAATTCCATAAACTTCTACACTGAAATAGCAAATCGGCATTTAGAAAAATACATGTCTGCAGTTTTATAAAAGTGCCTCTACCTCTTAACGAGTCCGCAACTTACAGGTTAGACCTTAAATTCACGGCACGTTAGTAATCGCAACCGCACTTGCGAAAATTAAACACACTGCAATTGTTAATTTACAAACTTGCACAGATAAAAATATCCCTATACACACAATAATTTTGCTATATCTTTCACGGATATACGAATACGCTAAACATTGCAATCGCATGGTCCAGCTCGTACGCATGTTCATACATTAATATTTGTTTCAGTTGGTCGCCAAATAAATAAAAAAAGATTTTAGTTTTAAGGCGTGTTTACATGCCAAATTTATATTTCACAAACGCAAGAATAACAAATTTAGAGAAAATTCAGACATAGTGCGTTCATATAGCACTAGCAAAGTTGTTCAATTACAAAGTAAACAAAAAATTCTCTCTCTCCCACATAGCTCCTTCACTCGTAACGCACTCGCAGACTACTTCAATAGCGTATTATATTCGATTTTAGTACGGTTAAAGATTTATCTTAACTTTGAAAAGCTCCTATAGTCGTCAGAAAATTATTTTCGAGGCAGATACATAGGGAATTGGAAGCAAAAAAAAAAAAAAAACACCGTATACAATTCCATATAAGTGTAAATAATTGATACAATTTATATCTAGTTATCTGATACAAATACTCTAACACGTTATGTATATTATCGTTTAGGTCAAAAAAAGTTGTATATTAAATCATGTCGATTTTAATAATCAAAATACACCTGAAAGATGGGTCAATAGACGGTTTCCACTACTGTTGGTCACGTGACCCATTTTACCGGAAAACAACCGTCTAACTCCACGCTATAAATTTACATTCACCTATTAACATTGTATGGTATAGGACATAGTCACCCTCACTGGCTAGCACGACACATTCATTCACTCCACAACGTCTCCGCCACACCTGTCTAATCTAAAGCGTGCGAAAGCCCGTGGCCTTGGATTTAACCGTACAGCCATACAATCATCTAAATCCTAATACATGAAATGTCGAAAACAACGAAAACGTGAGTATTCACGGCAGAAAATCATCAAAAACTCGTCAAATCCATGATTCGAAGGTTCATTAAACTCACAGAAAAGTTAAGCGGCACAAACATAATGACGTTCAAAAACGAACCTACAGTAAGGCGGATACTACACTACTCTGCCACAGAAAACAGCAACAACGAGCATTCATGAGCTTGCCTCGAGCAGACCATAGACTAAAGATGAGTTAGACCGCTTATTCGTCTTCTGCGCATGTACCCAACAATGACCCACCCGAATACTACAAAATTGTCAAGTCACATTGTCAACAGTGATGAACATGTTTTTTTCCATCTTGATATTTAAATGACTAACACTTACATTAATAAAATACATTTACCAGTTTGAAGGAAATCAAAAAGCTATACAAATCGATTAGAGTAAGTATAAAAACACTTGTGTAATAAACAGTGTTCTAACCTCAAAACTGAACCTCACCATTTTTGCTAGACATGTAGGTGAAAAGGAGTAAAATTTTGGGACACGAAGAATGGTTGTGCGCAGCCAGCGAGATCGATCTACCTCATCATTAGTCTATGGAGCAGACATCATATATGCTTATTTTTCATCTCAAACGTGCGAAGCCATGTAACCTTGGTATTAACCTGTGCAGTCAGCAAAACGGAAATTTCGAATTATATAAAGAAATACTAACGGATTCCATTCCCCAGTCCAATTTGTAAATTGTAATAGCGAGCAGAAGAAAGGCGTCACAAACTAAAGGTACACCTCATTGAGACGTAGAAAGTCGTACAATGTAGTGTAGACAACCAGATGTCCAGACAATTTGATTGTTTCTTTTGGCATGTTCGTAAGATCTTCTTTCAGTGCGTGGTTGTACAAAGACACTGTATAAGTCAAATTACAGTATAAAAAGTTTATACAATGGACATAGTAATATAAAGAAAGTAATTATAGGGTGCTGGACAGCCAAGGTGCTGAAGGCGTTGAAACACATATTCTCTCCCCCTCAGGAATCCACATTGAAACAGTATATGATTATTATAATGGACACTCATTTTAGGCACACATTGGTGTGGAGGAGATATTTATGTGGTACATGTGGGCTTTAAACTCCATGTTTTAAGCACATTCTGACTATAGTGGTAAAGTAATGATGTGAACCTCTCTGTTGGGTGAATCTGTAACGAAGGTTACACCAAACTATACCATCCATCATCTTCACCATGCAGCCATTGGCAGGTCCATCGCTCATTAACAGCTCTCTTAATAGCATGTTTCAGTCCATCCAGGTCAGGAAGCAGGGCCACCATTCTTCATCCCTCCCAATTTAGCCATATCGTAAAAGCAGATGACACAACATGGTGGCGATGTATAACTATCAAAGTTATGTTGCTATAGGCAGAAGATGCAGGTGGAAAATATAGTTTTACATTCTTTGATCTCATCAATTGATGATTCTAAATCATACGAAAATGAAAAGAAAAAATATCCATCCCTGTTTACAACATGTTTAAGACTATCATTGCTTCATCGCATATATAGCAGATGCCATTCAGTGCCGGATCTATGGGTTTGGCAAGAGGGGGCATGTGCCCCAGGCGGCAAGTTGGCACCACTCAGTTTTTGAAAGTAAGGAAAAAAAATATCCACCTCGGCCGAAGAAAGCATGTGTGTGTGTGTGCATTAGTCGTGTCAGGATGTGTTACATGGTGCAGTGGAGAGAGAGAGAGTATATTTGCAACATGGAGATGCTGGAATACTTGTTCGTAGAGGAGTGGGAAAGGGCATGATGGTTCATTTCGTATTTGGTTGCATGGGATGAACTCTTGACATAAATAGATAGAGAAAATAAAGAAGTCCAAAAAGGTGACAAAATCCTGCCAAGGACCATTGAGATATTGAAAGGACTGACCAACACGATAGAAACATTGAGAAATACACCAAGTGAGTGGCTAAAAACAGCTAAAGTAATTGCAGAAAGTTTCGTGGTGTAATCGACTATGGAAATACACAGAGTGCCAAAGAAGAAAACATTGCACTGTAAAATTACACAGGATGGAGCAAAGCATTTTTCTGATTAAGCGAGGTTTTATCAGTCTGTAAAGAAGTAATGGACGTTATCTTGAGTCAATTAACAAGGATGAATAGTGCTAAACAACATAACGAAACCTTTTCATTTTTGCAAGGAGAAGAATTACATACTATAAACAATCAAAACCTGAAAACATGAGCTGTAGATATAGATAATAAGAATCCAGAAGATTTGAACATAAACGAGTTTCCTAAAGAAAACCTTGTCTTTCGAGATCAAGTTAGGAACATGACCGACTGAACATCTACAGAAATTAAACACTCTTGATCTACTGAAATTAATTTATAGCTGAGACTTGGTGGAAGCTTTTCCAAATGTCTGTGGAGCATTAAGGATCAACATAACCCTGCCAAAAACACATGTTGGTTGTGAATGGGGCATCAGTAAATTTGAATTGATTAAAAACTATCTTAGTTCCTATGTGACTCAAGAGTAATTGACGAACACCACTGTACTGTCTATCGAGAGTAATGAAGCTAATTTAATGAATTACGAACATGGCATCGATTTGTTTGCTGAGAGAAGAACAAGAAAAGTTATTCTATAATGTAGATCAAGAGATGCAATGTGCACTAAACTTTTTTTCATGTTTATGCATGATATGCCTGTAAATAATACAATATTACTAATACTGTATTAACGAGTGTGATTGTGATGTGAGCCGAGCTCCCAACCCCTAGACCGTTTTACCGCCATCAATAACATAATCATCAGCTAGGAGGTGCACTCTACAACGTGCGGTAGCATCCTGTTGCACAACACGACATTGGAGCAAGATAGTGCAAGACAGTGCAGTATCTGTTTCAGGTACACCGCAATGAAGAGGGGCGGACAGTGGCCATGCGACTAAGCGTACTTGGCGCACTGATACAGGAAACAGTACCCAGTGTTGTTATTATTATTGTTATTTTCATGTAACATTTAAAAGGGCTGGAGCAGAAACGAACTGTTACGGATGCAAGGTAGGACACCAGTAACAAACTCTCAAAAGCCCTAAGAGTCCTTTTTCAAGTGTTTTTCAAGAGTTTTGTTTATATTAACATTCATGTGTCATCACCCTCACATCACCGCACATATTTGCAAAGGGTTATATAGTTCTTGATTGGTCATATTTTTTACACAAGCTATTGCAAGGGTATGTATATGTTAGAATAGTTTCATCATGCAAGGTACAAGGAAGAAGTCCCATGGTTCACGCTCTGGTGCAAACCCCGGCGAGCATGCCATGTTGGAAAGTCAGTCATCTCGGAGAGCTCAGAGAGGTCGGTCGCAAACCGTTCATTTTGCGCCCGGGCAGCATTCGCCGTAAGAACCAATCATTTTTTACTGCAATAGTCTACTATTCTTCAGAACCTTTTTCATTAGCTGCCCGGGACAACGTCTCTCACTTCCGTAGTGCTTGCATCGCCTTGGGGAGCATAATTATGCACCTAATTTAATGCACGGACTTCGCGCCATTGTTGCACAGTATTGCCACTGCCGACCGGTAGTTCGGCCAGTTATTTGTAAAGTGTTGCCTTCGGGGCATGTTTCATTAATACCTAATAAATATCATGTCGGAAACCGAGTGTTTTATTGTGATAAGCCGCAAGGCATTTCGGGGTACAGGCCCTTATAATTCCCCGCCAAACTGCACGTGTGTGTGAAATTTTTCTTGTTGCGAGTATTTCAGTGTGTAAAGTAGCATAGGGGTGTGGATTCTCTTAATAATCCTCCGCATAATCTGTGTGCCGTTCATCAGTCATCATAGGAGTGCGACAGCATGGAAGGATAGCTGCCTTGGCTGTCGGCTAAACGACCCAGGGAGAAGAGTCTGCTCTACCACTTTGTGGCACTAGGTCTGGTAAAGCCTGGGGCCAGGGTAAATTACCTCACTCAATTCACCTAATTCCAGACAGATCCATTCCTCAACATTTAATTTTCCAAATTTTTATTCTGACTCCTGGGCCACTATCCATTAACCACATCTCACACCACTTGGACGCCATCATAATGGCACCAGAACTTAGTAGCTGGTCCTTTATCATCAATTTCTGAGCATCAAATCCATCCAAAAATCACTCCGCAAAATTTCCCGGCAATATTTCGCTAATTTTCAATTTTCATTTTGAGCACTTCCTCACTGTTTTCCAAATTACACGCAACACAGAAGGCAACATGAACTACAGCAGCATGCCCACCGCATCAGAATGCCCTCCAGACCCCTACAAAACGTCGGAGAAAAAAAGCACGTGGCCATAGGGAAAATGCGGAAAAACAGTGAGTGCCCACCATTGTCATGGGAAGATGAGCACGTGGTCGGCGAAGCAGCTATTTTGGATCAGTGGAGTGATTTAATCTGCACCATCCTGGTGCGCCAGCAGGACAAAGGGAGCTGCATGCGCATAACCAACCACCCTTCCGACAACACTACGCCGCGAGAGGAAGAGGACAGTGGGAAGGAGGAACGAAAACTCTCTTCCCATGCCACCCGCTTGCCATATGACTGGTGGACAGCTGGACGTATGCAGTGCATTGACCCCGCTTTGTGCTGTGCTTCCGCATTCCGCGAAGTTAACAACAACTTGAACCATGGCTCGCCTGACAGAGGAAGGTGCGCCAGTACTCCTCTGCCCGCATTGTTTAAAACTAAAGCCCCAAGACTTCTGGGCTAAGTTTGAGTATGGCAACAAAAACTGCCACTGCCGCCAAAAGTCCAACCCAGCCTGTTACCACATCACGAACAAACACGAGGAAAGTGTGAAACGGGAAATAAACATTTCGGACAATACCAACCAGGAAATTTTAACTACGCTAACCACAGAAAATTGGTGTAGCAGTCTGTTGTGTACAGGAGAGAGCACGCAGGCTCTCACCTGTATGCAATGCGAAATTCAATGTCACTGAGAGTGCCTCAACAAGAGGGAAGTGGAGAGTCCAACTGTCGAGAAGTACATATATAAATAATGCAATGGAAACTTGTAACAGAAACCCACAGCACCGTTCAACTTGGAGGAATTTTTCTCAGAGTTCTGCCAACATGTCATGGCATGCTCACGGACAACATGTATGGGAGAAGACAGGAGAGAAAATTTCAAATGCCACTACTGCAAAGCACCGGTACATGAGAAGTGTCAGACAGAGCAAGACAAAACAACGGTAAAGGGCACAGAGCAGAGAGCACATGTAAACAAAATTTTGGGTCGGCTACCTGACCGAGTACATCTGGAAAAAGAATCATCGGTACGGAGAACGACTGCACACTTTGCTGATTCACACCACTGACATGCACCATCGTAATCGGCGCAGAGAAGATGGTGGCGAAGTGTATCCCAATTTCGACAGGTCTGTTTGTCACAGTTGTTTTTAATTGCAGGCATGAGCGAGATTGAGTTGCTGTTGCCATAGCAGTATAAAATTTAAGTGTGATTCACTTGCTGTTTGTTTCAGTTTAAAGTGTGATTGACATGTTGTTTGTTATGGTTTAAAAAAAGTTTAATTGAGTTGCTGTTTGATTAAAATTAAAATTAATGGTTATTTGAGTAGCTGTTTGATTCAAGTTTAAATTAATGTTTAATTGAGTTGTTGTTTGATTCAAATTAAAATTAATGTTTAATTGACTTGCTGTTTGTTTTAAGTTAAAATTAAATTTTGATTGACATGTTTTTTCTGTAAACATTCATTCGCAATCTGGAAAAACAGCCCAAAATAGTCGAGTGGGTCACGAAGGGTCTGCCCAGCGATACTGGGTGTACTTGCATTTGCAAAACTTGGATCTGCTAGTTTCAATTATTGAGGTAAATTGATTTTTAAAAAATTGCATTCATTCGCGATCCCGAAAAGGCATAGCGCGGTCATGTCTGTCATGACCGGTTCGGCCAGCTGTGGATGCAATTGCATACGATGTTGCTTTCGCGGACTTTGGACCTGCCAATTTCGAGTGTTGAGATAATTTATACATTAAAAAAAGTGATGGAGTGTATATAAAACTTAAATATATATGGTTAGAATTATTTAAAAAAAATGAATTTTTAACTGCACAATGTTTTACCGTATCCTTTAGTGATGGCATACATGTGAATCTTTAGATAATAAATGGATAAAATTATAAAAACATGTTAATAATTACTAGATATTTTCTTTAAAATAAATAAAAATTATGCATCACTAATTGCGTATATTTAAACAGGGAAGAAAAAAGGAGAAGAAAAATATTTTTTGGATACACGATAGGAAACTTTTAGCAATAGTTACTTTTGGCACCTGGATACACCACGGGAAACAAATGGGGTCTTTTACCCTATATTCCGTTTTCGGTTTGGATATGCTATAGGAAATAATTGGGTGTAGGTCGAAATTTCTCCCCCGACGGCTGGATATGCAATTCGAAACAAGTGGGGTGTGGCACCAATTTCCCCCCTTCCAACTTGGATACACAATGTCATCCTTTACGGTCCTGCACGTTTTGTCACCTGGATACGCATTTCGAAACAATTGGGGTGTGGTACCAATTTCCCCCCTTCCCACTTGGATACACAATGTCGTCCTTTACGGTCCTGCATGTTTTGTCACCTGGATTCACAGAGGGAAACTTTTGGTAAAAACCAGCCTTTTCAAGGTGCGCTGGATATGCAGGGGGAAACTTTGTATTTTATTTGGGCTTTTTCCTAGTTGTGGTTGTATATGTAATTGGCGGTTTTTTGTCTGGACTTTTTTATCATTGGATACGTAATACATTGGTTTTTGAGCAATTTAGATACACAATATGGAACAATCACAGGTCGTTTGGATTTTTTACCCACAGATCCTTGGAGAATCTCTCCAGTTCAATCCAAATGGAGGATGAAACAGATACAGAGGATGTGGAGGAAATGGGCGAGATGCTTTTGTCTACAGATAATGAGTCATCAACCTCTCCAGTCCCTGGCCCATCAACTTCTTTAGGACCGGGACCATCAACCACTTATTTCCCTGGACCAACAACTTCTTTGAACGAATCTATGTAATTATGATTGACATTTATTATAATTATTTTTTCTAGTGTGATTGTAATTATTATATTTGAGAATAATATTTTTTTTTGCCAACAGAACTGTTCGAAGATCGCAAAGACACAGATCTACAGTCGTTTCCCACCAGTCGAGACCTCAAACAACATTTGACGTCCATCAACAGAAAGGCAAAAGTGCACATCGGCACCAGACATCACTCTTGCGAAGCAAAAACAAGCACCGAATAGGCATTCAAGACAAATACCAACAACAGACGTCTCCCACCATCGAAGAAAGAATTCTAAACCAACCAAGATGACCGATATTTCTCATCGTGAATAGCAGTGAGAAACAGTCCGAAAAACTCGTAATAATCTTATAATCGTAGAAAAACAAATCAAAGAAAGTATCAAAAATTTGGTTCTGATTTGGTATTGTAATTAACCTGTATATGTTTGTTTACAAAAAATAAAACAGAATCTTTTATTTTATTATATATATTTGCATATTATTTACATTTTTGTTAACACTTGACAATTTTCATTCAAAAAAATTTGCATAGATACCTACCATACCATACCATAAGACATTGGCTTAATTTAGTCTTGTTTAGGGTTTTGCCCCATGCTCAATTAAAACTTTCACAAATTTCATTTGTAGTATCTCACATAATTGCAGTTTCACCATTCAAATCCTCAGTATTTAGGAAATCTTCGATTTTTGCCTTGTCGTTATTCAATTCCTTTTTTTTATATTGTCCAAAATACACAATACTGTTGATTATTTTTTACTAGATACAGCTTCGTGTAATACTGTAATGTTATTATGCCTCATTAATAAAGCATTTTCTTCGTGTTCTAGCAGATAATCTATCACTTCCACAATGCTGTCTAGGGCCGCGAAATGCAGTGAAAAAATCCTTTTCTAAGAAAACCGGTTCACCCAAACTTTTTTTAATTAGGTAACGCACAATGTTTTCACGATTTGCATTAGCCACTTTCACCAACAATTTCCAGTCTTTGTGAATCCCTTTCATTACCACGTCTATTGTTTGCACCAAATACACAAGTATGGACCAATTTTCAAAATAATAACTGGCATACCCCAATACGGTTATACCCACAGAATCTTTGGCTAAAACGTTGACACCTTCCTATATTAGGAATTTTACAACTTCCAAATTCCCCGCCTCTGCTGCTCGCTGAATTGGAAATTTCCCACCAAAATCCTTTTCTTCAAAATTAAATTTCATCTCCTTCATGTGTACGAGTACATCTAGCCAACCACGATAGGCAGCTAAACTCACCAGTGACAGTTCCTTCTCGTCAAACAAGTCTTGAATGTCACAGCTGGCTCGCATGGTGTCTTCACTGGCTCTCACAGTGTCTTCGCTGGCTCTCACAGTGCCTTCTTTGGATCTCATGATATCTTCACTGGCTCTCATGTTGTCTCTGTTGGCTCTCATGGTGTCTTCACTCTGTAGTTTGTAGAGAGCAAGTGTGATCCCTTGGTTCAATCGTCTCGCTTTTATCTCACACACTGTGTGAGATTTTTATTTATTTTATTGGCTGAGAAGGGATGTAAGGTTTTTTATTATTTTTTTATTGGCTGAAAAGGAATGCAAGTTTCTTTATGTGGTATCGTGAGTTTTACCAACCTTGATAAATCGAATAAAAAGATTTTTTTATTTGACTTTCCCATACACGATTCATTTCAGATGCAAAAATAATTACTAGGATATATTAGCACGATCTTGTCAATTAAATGAGCAATGTGTAAAAAATAATTTATTTTAGATTTATGTGAAATGTTAAAATGTAACGCCGCTTGTTTTACTCCTGCAATCATTACGCAAGTTTCATTGCAAACATTTCTATACTTTTTAACTTTCGAAACATTTTCATGTAAATGACAGATGGACTCATGAGAGAGTAGTTTGACTCGCGCTCTCGACCTCAGCAGTCGGGTGATCGAAGTTAATTTTTGTTTATCGAAGTTACTAAATAGCGCAGCGACCACTGATAAAACATATTTCATTTTAATACTCGCTTATTACTTTTCAAATTTCAGAATAGTTATGGCGTTAGTAACGAAACTGATTGAATACACTTCGAGGTTTCTGGATGCCTCGGGAGATACAATTCCGATTCGTTTGTTATCGGACCCGTAAACTAATTCGATTCCATTTTCAAAAGTCCATTCAATGTAAAATTGTTTGTAAACTAGCGTTTGGTCATGTAAATTTTTGTAATTTATTTCAATTACATATTCATTCTCGTTTAGACGAACAGTGAATATAGTTTGCTAATGTTCGTCCAAAAGGTCGGAAATTGCATTAAATACTCCGAAATTTATCCGTTTTGAATTCTTAAATATTAGCCGAGTAAATACTTCTCTGGGAATATTCATAGTGTATCTCTTTGCCGTTTTAAAACGAATCATGCTCGCCTTTCCCGGCTTGATGGTTGATGACTGTATAGATGCAATCTTGCTTCGGTTAAACTAGATTCATTGGTATTTGTAAAATCATCGGTTTCGGTAGTAAATTCATATTCTAGATACGCGGTCGTGGTGGAGATGTATTCTTTTCTTTCCACCCACCATCCTCCTCGCCCGATTCTATTATAAAGGTGTCAAAATTGTTTTTTTTTTTCCAAATGCATATACCGAGCTTAATTACAATAATTAAACTAACTATGAGTAGACCCAATCCCACTTAGAGTTATTTATTTCCTTTATTCATAGTTCTTATCTATATATTGGCTAACGATAGTAAAAAAACTCAAAATTATATAGAGCGATTGTCGGTTGTATAGCTGTCCATCGGGTGCCATGACGATCGAGCTCGGATCGCAAATGATTTTGGGCAAACCATAAAATACTTGCCGCACCGATGTTTGAATGGCGTTTTCATCGTAAGTGAGGAATACAGATTTTATTATTTCTAAAATTTGAGAATAACTCAAGATATCGATAGGAAGTGCCATAGATTTACTTATTTTTTGGGGATTGTTTGTCTTTGGAACGCCCTCCCATAATATCTCTACATCAGCCAATACATATTCGTGGTAATTTGAAAAGAAATTAATTTATTTCACATGATTGAATATTTTTTCGTACTTATGTCGTACAGAACCAACTTTATTCCTAAACTCTGAAATTATAGGGAATTATTTTTGTATGGTAATTTTGTCAAATGTTTAATATCTTCATTTTCTGCCTGTTGTTCATCTCTCAAAAATATTTTAAAATTTTCGTGAGTGATGTGCAGGCCCAAACAATTTTGTTGGATAGTATACTGCTTAAGATACAGAAAATTTAAACGATGGGTTAATTGCGAAATTTTAAATTTTATTTCAGAAGCGAGTTTATCACGTTCAGTCATTAACGAATATATATTTACACATTTTAACCTCAATACGGAATCGTAAAAATGTTTGTTATAATTTATGATAACTGTCAGATGTAAAAAAATCCAAGTATAGCGGCAGATTTAGTTTAGTAAATTCAACCGATTCCATAAATGCAGAATGTGTCATGTTATTATTTAATTTTCTCCATGCTTTTAACTTTAACAACTCTCTATTCGCAAAGATAAAATCACAAAGTATTATTGTTTTTTTTTCATAGCATAATATTAATTTACTTAATTACCGGCAGCTGCGGCTCCTGAATTAGCAGCAACTCCGAAATAAGTACTTGCACCAAATCGTGTATTCACCATCCTTTGATTTTACTTTTAAATTTCCATAAAACAAACACTAAAATTCCAGTTAATAAAATAGATTCTATAATGGTAAATGCGTATATTTGCTGTTTTTTATTCATTGTCTTATATACAAATACAACATGTAAAAAAAAGGTTCACAAAGGCTTGGGAAAAGTAGGATAAAAAAAGGACAGAAAATCACAACATGTTTGGAAAAAATATTTTTTAAATTCATTGGTGTATTTACAATAGTAACAAGAAAGTATTTACCCTTGAATAAATTTCAATTTATTCTTGTTTGGTGTTCTGGATAAGACTACATAAATTTCTTCTAGCGTATATCCCGTCAAATTTGCATAGATGTCACTATCAATTGTTAATCCTATTCTGCTGTGAACTGTATTTCCATGCATCATTTGAAGCGGGAAACCATATAACAAGAGTTTACTGTTTTTAGTAGCTTCACATGTGTTTTAAAAGGCAGATTTATTTATCTATCGTATAGAGATTCAACTTGAAGAAACATTTTGGTACCAGAAAGTGGTTGTTTTTTTCTTCGTCACACATGAGTATTTCGTCTCCAACATGTCCCAAATGATATAAAACTTCACCGATGCATACTCCATGACCATAAATTAAACTGTGGTAGGGAACGCCAACGATTAGCAGCAAGTAAGCAGGTTTGAGGTTTTCATTATTCTCTGTTATCAATGTTTTTTTATCGTTTGAAAAGAAAATCGGAGTGAACCGGGGACGATTTTTGAAAATGCTCTGTTTGTCCATCTCAGTCACGTCAAGCCGGCAGCTACATTCCTTTAGAAATTTTTTTATTTGAGCGAGAACAACAATCGACACACTCAAATTGAAATAGTGTGATTCTGTGTTTGTAAAGGCAAATAAATGAAATCCGGGAAACTTTATCAAGTTTTCCTGCGCCCAGTTCATAATCTCTTTTACCTTGAGTACCAAACATGAAGCCGTTTTGATTTTCGGCACAATCACAGATGCCAACAACTCTACTGGATACTCAAAATCCAGACTGAAACAACTCATGTTACGATTGTGTACGCCGAAATGACGTGTAAGCAGTTTCTTACAATTCGGAGCGGTATTTAAAGTTGTCAAAAATTGCTGGTATGTCGAATCCATGTTCCTAAACTATGTGGTAAGGAAACAATTATCACCGCGTAGTTCGCGAATAAGCGATATGTAATTGGGTTTGTTTGTCATAAACGGCTTTAGCTGATACTGATCGCCACAAAATACAATCAATAGTTTACTAAAAGTATGCTTCACCACTTTAAAAAAAATCAACTATCCAATAGTTCCATGTGTCAATACATTTGTATAGGAGATCTAAACACATTCCTGCTATACGACAGAAACAAAAACGAAACGATTGTCCAAATGACCAGGTCGAATAAAACACTACGATTTGTCATTAGTGAAAACCCTAAAAAATATGTGAATGCCAGCAAAAATGATGATTTTATGGTCACGGCATCATTATATTAACCTTTGGTGAACGAACAATTTCCATCAAATGTTGATTATATGTATAGTGCGATTGATGGTCGACATTATGTCGTAAACCTCTCATCCTTTGTTGGTATTCCAGGGATTTCTGCCATTTACGAGTATAAAGATTCGGGAGAAACAACCACTGACAACATGCATGACAATCACAAACACTATTTTCATCAAATAGTACTATTCAAAGCAATTTTATCTTATTTATATTATTTGAGCAAGTACTTGGAAGCAATACCTGATGGAAAATACACACTAGTGGTGAAGATTATCAATTCATTCACAGGAGATAGCTGTATCGTTTTCAAAAAAGATCTAGTCAATTATTTTTAACAAAAGTAACGGTTTCCAAGTCGTTGAAAATATTCAAAGGAATCTCATCATCGTTTCAAATGCTTCCCCTGAAGTTCTAAACGATTGTTTGATATTCGAGGATGGTGCAAACACAAAAATTTGAATCCATAAAAACTCTAGCAAGTTCGAAGAAAACAAATTGGGTTTTGATGCCAAAAACTTGGAATTTACTGCTGAATCTTATGTAGATAATTTACTATTTATCGAAGATAATTGCGAGTTGTTCAAGTTTAATACCTCAAATACCCATAAAAATAACCGTGGGGATGTGGCATATGTATATTGTTGTGATCAACAAAGTTCGAACCAGTTTAATTTACAGCTGAATACAGATTTGGGCAATGAGATACTAACTATTATGATTTACTTTATACATGATATTTTGATAGCTTCCTTCAATACCATATTGCGATTTATGAAAAGTTATCCAACTGCTTTCTATAAGAAGATTGTATTTGCCAGCATTACTGATCTGAAGAAATATATATTAAATGCATATTATGACGAAATTCATGATTATGATAAAATTAATTATTTATGCGTATCCAGGTCGAGTAAAATAATTAAAGATATAGAGAGAGGAAATAGTTAAGATAGCATTTACATCAATGGTTTTCATGGTATCAATTATAAAGTTATGGTATATGTGGATTCGACAAGGAACCCCATACTACCTACTGGTGAAAATGTTATTTATATTTCGCATACAAAATTTTGCGGTACAGATAGGCTCGCATGTCTAAAAGGATATTCTATTTTAACCATGCAATATAAGATCAAATATCCTTCGAATTTATATGCAACTAGTAATCTCGACACATTCAATCAAGAGTTGATCAGGGCGGCGAAAACGAGTCAGATGTGTGTTTGTTAAAATTCCTTCAATCCCTTTCCCAATTTTAATATAGTGGATGGTAGACCATCCATTGTGGTTATACGTTGGGAGTCTGAGGAATATGAACCACCTTCAGGAATTCTTTGGGTAAATATTTGTGCAAAATATAACAATTCTACAGGGTGTGTGTTTTCTAAATCGAAATACAACAATAAGAATATTCGCCCGAAAGTATATTTTAATTTTAAAGAAACAAATCCAATACGAATAATAGAAGAGGAAACTCAAATAGAAAAAATTAAAAAATCATACCCTTTTATCTATTTGGTACATTCGGGTAAAAAGGGTATTTTAGCATCCCATATAGAGTACATAGATAATGAAAATAAATTTTACTACAAAATTTTTATCCATCAACCTGGGAAAAAAAACTTTACGACCGCCTGCTACACATAAAATGATATGTGTATGAAAACGACAAAGATTTAAAAGATAGTTTACGTATAACAAATAACACCTTTCACATTAAAAACAATTTCGGGGTGAAAGAAAACTGTTTTTTGACCTTTTTGATGAGGTGGTAAGTTGTGTTGTGCTCGTAGGCACTCAATAGCAGTAAGACCTGGCGGCTGCCAAGATATTAGCAGCTGCTGAAAAAAGTTATACTTTTTTCAACAATTTGATTGAAAATGTTAATATTTCGAAAACTAAAACTACTACTGCTACTTTAAACACTAAAGATGAACGTAAAGAGAAGCTGGAATTGGGAAACGAAAATTTACAAAACAACACCGATTGGCAAAATTTTTTAAAATATATGCTAACGCCGACCTTCATGACTATCGTATTTATGCAAATAATGGAGATGACGACGATTATAAAAATCATAATCATATTGATATTTTTAGCACATATCGCATTCATTTATGTAAGTCATTATTGAAAAAAATTATAATAAAAAATAATCTTTTTAATTTTTTTCTACTTCTCTCTCTCTCTCTCTCTCTCTCTCTCTCTCTCTCTCTCTCTCTCTCTCTCTCTCTCTCTCTCTCTCTCTTGGTATCTACAGTGTGGTATTCAGAGTGTTGTAGCAAATTTGTAGTTGGTGTAAGTAAAGAAACACATCAAAGCACTCCAGATGGCTACGAAAATAATCGTCAACACTATCGCAGAGTAGACCGAAATGACTTATAACAAAGTGGAAATAAAGATGACGATGAATCAATTGCCCTTTCCATCGATAGGCTGACGAAAAATGTTTTATCGTGCAAAGAAGATGGATGTTTCTTTACGTTCATAAAAAAGGAATGGAAAAAAAAAACTATGAAAACACAGGATGCGAGATTTCCAAATTAGCCAAGGATCGAAAATTACATCACACAAAGTACTCACCTGATGAACTCTATGACTTGTTACTTCTACCCACGTGTGACGAAGAACAACTGCCGATTAAGAAAGTCTCTCAATTTAGCTATTACAAATCTTGATAAAAGGTAGACATTTGTATAAAAGTCGCCAATACTAATAAAATAACTGATATAATAAATAAGTGTATTGTTTTATTGGTGAAAAATGCAGTTATTCTCGAGATTAATATCGAAACCCCCAGTAAATACAATCCTCTATTGATAATGCTTATTCAAGAGTTAATTTTAGATGTGTAGAGTGTAAAGTTCAAAACTTGATCTGAATTTTGTGCACTAAAATTATTCAACTGATTTTACAACATCGTATCATCATCATTGCTGCCCATATTGTTCCAATCCATACGAGATCCATTCGAGTTGACTTTAAGGACCAGTAGGTATTGTAAGCGAAATTGCAATAATGTTTTAAAATCGTCATCTTTTACTACTTTAGTACGATGAATACCCATAATAGGTGGGTTAAATATGGCATCTTTTTTTGAAAAGGCCGCTAATTTACTGGTGTCGGCATAATTATCGATGGAAGATGGTTGGATGGAAACATGATTCATTAAATAGACAACTCCTTCGTCCGCCTTCTTCCACATCATCGCGAACATGATCGGTGTATATTCCATCATTCGAAAACCCCACAGCTTTGGTTTTATTTCCAATTCCAGCTTTGATATATCATCTACGTAATCTTAACCTTGTACGTTTTGTAAGTTGAATGGATTGAATATGGTCAAAAACACATCGGCAACTGCAGTCATGATCAATACAGCATCAAGTATGGGCACCCACAAAAGAGAAACTGCAGAAAATGCTCTAACGGCGAATCTCAACATATTCAAAGCTGTTGATATCACAGCTCTCGTAACAAATTCTATCGTCAAGGCTCTGAATAAATAAATTCCCAACTGACGATTCAAGATCTTTGCACCAGTTTCGATCATTGTGGGTCCGATGTGTTTGACTAGGGTCTTGAGAACCATATTCAGACCGACCTCACCGAATAATTGCAGTAAGAACTTGTTACTGCCCAATCCTTGGATGCAAGAGGTTATAATATCGGCAATTATGTCGGAAATATCTTCTGTATTGGGTAAATCATCGGTATATTTGGTCGGAAAACCACCCATTAAACCGAGCATTTGATATTCGTCGATTTGACGTTTACTGTTATCTATATATTTCAAGTGGTATGGCACCGAATCGGCTTGCGGTCCGATTCGAACCTGAGTATCTTTATCAGAAACTATAGATTCGACATCGCGGGTCAGTATCAAAGGCTCCACAAGCCTACCCCCTCCCCCATACTCTGTGGTCCAAAATAAATGTCTCTGTGTTTGTTTCTGTGATGCAAAGGTTGCTGAGTTTAATGTCTGGATTTATGCAGAACGCCTCGTGACTGACGAAGTTATTCCATTCCGCGACATAATCTGGCATTAGTCCTGTTGGTGGTACTTGCGGGCTCTTTACATCGTGCTGATGGATTTCATGAGCTAATTCCACGAAACTATATTCGATAATCTTGAATAAGTAATTTCCGATGAAAAGGCCTATAATTTTACTATCTAAATGGTCTGTGCATTCGTCAACCGCCAGACACATGATAAAATTATCGCAATAATACGAGTTTAGACGAAAGTGTAATGTTTCATCACCCATCTTTGTCGCACATGGCGAAGAATCGACATCGAAACCAGTTCCTATCGTGTTTACATGCGGAATAATCGTACCTTCTTTTATGCACAAATAATAACCTATTCCCAACAAGTAGGCTTCTTGGTGACCAACATACATGCAACACAGCGGTCGCTCCATTAGTTATTTGATCCATGATATTTCGATTCGGAATCTTTGGTTGGAAAACATGCTCCTTAGCATGCAATCACATCTGAATTACCACTACTGAATATTTTAGGGACATTTCGAGGCATGCATGTTTTTCCCCTTGGATAATGCAGATTGAATCGAGATGTATCGCAGAATCGTTTTCCACCTTTATGATGAACCTGATAACAATAATCAAAAAAATCCAAGTTTGCCTTTTGTAACTCTACATCTTGCCGAATTTCTACATATATGTGAGAAAATATTTGCAGCACTCGCAGCAAGTATTCGTTATAAGTTATAATTTTTTGTCTTTCAAAAACATTTCTCAAAGCAGTTGAATAACCCAAGTTTGTTGGTCCGGTGATTATGGACATCTTATGTATTTTTTAGGTGTATATATAAGTAAATAAAAAAAATGCAATCACAGGGTCAATTTCAAACTCAGGGTAGTTCGAATATATTTTCGAATCTCAGTACACATTCATCAAATCATACCATTAATCTCAAGCAATTAAATGAAATTAATCGATATTATCCACTCATTTACGTTAATCAAAAACTTAACCTCAGTAACGGATGTAACAGTTCCATCGATATGTAATTGATGCTAATTTGTTTCTTGAATAACGAACGATGCGGTGCAAACACACCAGCTAGCTAACAGTTGTTGATTGGTGGATTGTGCGAGACTCACTAGTCAGATTCCTGCAACATCGATTATGATTTATTTCGAAAATACAACAAAGCTATATTAAGCCCCATCTCAAAGACGAGCATTTCGGTCGACCAATGTCCCTTGTCTCCCATCCTTGTTGGACAACCATTGAAAACCTCGGCTAAAACGTTCATGAATCTATTCTCCAACAACAACTGTAAATTTATCGTTTCGTCGAAATTGGCCACTTTATTCGCGTATTCTACATATCACGAAAACATCGCTAGTACCGATAAACTCAAACTTTTTACCAAACACGTGATCGATTACGGACTAATGTGGGCTTCTGTTTTGCATCTAGCAGGTATCGAGAAGGCTAAAGTGAATATGTTTTTCGACCAGGAATATCTACATATGGACATGATGGTCAAACAAAATTAATGGATCCATGACATAACGACCTCTTTGCCAAACACAGAAGTCGCTATGGAGGATGGCAAAAAAAATGATACAATATGTGGTTACTTTGGCATAGTTTCCCATATTTGACATTTTAACAATCCTAAGTTACCTCCCCTCATGCGATATCAACGTCAATGCGCTCGGATACGAGGCAAACATCGGAATTTTCAACTCAAACTTGGTTTGTGGGACAAGATTTGGACTCAGGCACGATATGGGCAACATGGAAAATGTCGAGTTGGACAATCGGTATCCAAAAGACGTCCAAGCCATCATCAATTCCAAACCACTCCATCAAAACATGGATGTTTTGCGTTTGAACTACATGGGGGGTGGAAGGGCTAAAAATACCAATCGTCAAAAGAAAAATCAACCAATTTTCCGAATACATCCCAAAACTTATGTAATTTCGTAAAAATAAAATTAAAAAACAACACATTATATTTAAAAAATGTATTTATTTTAATTACAATTTTGAAAATGAAATGAACTCGTCCAATTTTTTTGTGTTGGCACAAGTCAAGCCTTTTTCGTATAAATCAAACTTGTCATTACCAGAAACATCTTTTGTAGTGGTAAATTCGACGTTCTTTTTCAACATTAGAAACAGTTGAAGTAGTTGCTTGTTTGCTGTCGGCAAGCACTTGTATCGTTGTGTTGACGAATAGGCTCGCTGGAGAATATTGTAAATGGCAACATTACACCCGTTCATATGCAAGTTGTTTATCGACTAATTGTTGAATTTCATAAAATCGATGCTCTTTCAATCAGATGCAATGTTTTTCAACACCGCCGTCGACGATTTGCAGCAAAATATTTTTGTTGGGAATTTTTTTCTCGATGAATACTCATTTATTTCAACTGCATCAGTGGCGATCGACCGATAAACGAGTAGATCAAAGCCATGCAATAGATATAATAATCTTTCATGGGCATAGGCACGGCTATTCCCTTTTGCGATGATGTATTGCTCAAATTTAAACCATCGTAGAATCGATGCCGGGACTCTACAACAATCTCGAAAATGAGACGATTACTATGCACGAAATACACGTTCGTCTTTACTCTTTCGATTCGCGTACATTGAAATAGAATGTCATTGTCGTCAACTGTCAATGATATTCTGTACATGTTTGTCGACACACTTAATTTAAAGTGTGGGTTATTGAATTATTCCAACGACTAGGTCGAATGAACGTCGCCACAATACATGTGCATTTGGACAAATATCGTCTCGGATCTATTAAATGGTAGAAAGACAGGTACCACCTTACTCAAGCGAATGCCAAAACCTGGTTTTGGAGTCGTGGTCAAAAATCATCCGGAAACGACAGTGTATGGTCGGAATGTCTTTGTTGGCATTGATCGCATACCCATCTTCAGTGAGTTGCGGATGACTGGTAAAGACCGTTTTTAATTTCAGGAATCTTGCATCGTCACCCTCTGCCTCTAAATGTTCGCCTTCGCCGTCCCGTGATTACCATTCCACAGTGTCCAGGTAAACACCCACATTTTCTATACCGAGCTCGAAAAAATGAATAAGATGTTTTGTGTTTAGTTTCGTCTTCAAGTAGTTTATCATGGTGAACAGCTTGGCCATTTTTCCATATTGGAATGTAGATCGTATTTGCTCTGTGATGTGCAGTCCGAAACAATTATCCAGAGTCAAAACACGCTCCGAATCTCGCCGTCCGAGGTCAATTCGAACCCGAATTTGGTGAATATTCTTCCCGTCATGTCATCCACAAATGTCTGAACGTCATACCTTGGAAATTATTCAAGTTGAATATACCTTCAAACACAAGCACCTCGATGAAATCAAACCAGCATCAAATCTTTGAGCGTAGTTTATTCACTTTCACTTTAGGATTCAACTTGTAATTAAAGGAAAAAATCGAGTTGAACGTGCACAAGTGACCGGTAAAAGTACTGTTTTTCATATCCGCGATATCGCATTCGTCCAGAGGCAACCAGTACCCTTTAACAATCAGTAGGTCGATCCTACACGAATCGGTACTCATGGCCAGGTTCATATCCGAGACTAGGGAGTAAACACGATTGAATGAATTGATGGCAACATTTACTTCGAAAAGACACAAAAATCCCAAATGATCTGTGGATATCGTGCATGTGTCAATGTTCTTCGGTATAGTACACAAATCGAGATCGTTTTCAAAGTTTTTGCCTTCAGGATTATGGTGAACAAACTCATGTGGTTCTTTACCCACTGGCAAAATCAGTTCTAAACAATTCGCGATTATTCGTCAATATACAGGAAACCCAACACAAACGACCATTTTCGACGAAACAACCGTGAATTTGGGAATTTATCGTCGAATAATCTTCCACATTTAATCTCCTCTTTTTAGAATCATTCACCATAGAGTATTCCATCACACATTCGCACAACAATGGTGGTGATGAAGATGATGACGAGGGTGATGATGTCATTTCGATGCCATCGCAATAACCGCTACAATGATGGAGTAATCTCAAATCCAAATCAGATCCCAGCATCACGGGGAATATATTGCAGATATGACGATTCTCCATGGTTATACAAGTCGTATAGTTCAAGTTGTGATAGTGGCACAAGTCCAAATAAACGTGACTGAAACGAGAACACGATGGAATACCACAGATCCCAATCAGTATGTATTTGAGAATTTTATTTTTGAGACAAGGCTGAAAAGTCACATTATGTTTATGAGCCAAGTATTCTACACAGTCGTTGAACTGATTCAAGTAACATCGAAAGAAAAATTTCCCATGCATGGTCATAGAAGAACTGAAATATTTTAAAAGGGAGGTGTTGTATTTATAGAGAGAGAGAGAGAGAGAGAGAGAGAGAGAGAGAGAGAGAGAGCGAGCGAGAGAGAGAGTTTTTATTTCATGTCTTTTTTTTTTCAAGAGTAAAATAAAAAAAATCTTTTACTCTATATATACCGACTGTTGTTTGGTGTAACATTTGGTGCCATCAACAATGGGTTTCAACAGAGCTTTCTTAGTGGGTTCTGAGGCGGTGAACGCCTACAAATCCCAGTCTGCATACATTCGAATTTACCAAAGGAACCAGAGCAAGTTTCCCAAATTTACTTTTGAATTTACAGCCGATGAAGGTTATGGCGATGCTCACTTGATTTAAGTACTGATGAATGGTATACTGAGAAAATACTGTGTTCATGACAAAGTAGATGGATATGTGGATGAACATGTTAACGTCTGTCAATTCTACGTCTTCGATTATGGTAGGGGAAACGAGATGGATGAACTGTGTGGAAATTGCACCTTGAATCTCGAATGTATTGTGCAAAAAAACTGCATCACCATCAAACTCCTTGTTTTTGTTCGCAACATAAATTGGTGTTATCCCGTTTCGAAAAGGATGTCCAATTTACACCAAAAGAAGAAAAGGAAGAAATTGAACACTTTTATATATTCAAAGCTCATTACGATATCGTCCAGGAATTATTACCAGGACAATATTTTTAAAAAAACCTACATGTACTGAAGATTATAACATTCATCCTGTCATGAGGTGCACTTGTTCTCGGGTTTTTGGAATTCCTTTGTGAATCTTATGTAAAAAATGATTATAATAAAAATAATTTAAAAAGTTAGTATATTTTTTACCTACTATATTCACAAATGAACTAGTGCTAAAATTAGAAGATTCAACCAGGATTGGTAATTATCGTACAAAACCAACAACAATTTGTGTTTGTCTTCCGATTTTAAGTCGTGGCCAATCAGCATACCTATTTTAATTGGGAAATAAGACAATGTCGATGCGACTATCAGATTGTGTAGTTTCGTGCGAAATAAAACTTGTATTTTTACCCCTTCGATATTTAATATTTTATTCAAATATTGTTTCACATCGCAATGATTTTTCAACAAAATTATGGGCGAGTTAATGGTATGTTCGAGAGTATTTTCCATATAATTTTCTATATCATCGTGATGGTAAAACCATAAATTCACATTTGCAAACACGAGACCCACTCTTGGATCCAATAAAGTTATTTTATTAACACATAGTATTCTTTTGTCACCACCGCCACCCTCACTTTCAGCATCGTTGTTTTTTTCTTTGACACTTTGGCTCGAATTAAAAACGTTGGAGTAAACAAATCTTCTAAATTGGGTTTTGAAGGGTTCTGCCCGAAACACCATGATATATGCGTCGGTGTTACAAACATTACCAAAGTTCCATTTTCTCGTGGTTCATCACCTATTTTTACATTAACAAAACACCTTTGTAAAGGAAATGTATCGGGAATATATCCCTTTTTCATCACCGATTGTTCGACTTCCGACAAGTGAATGTCGGCAAAAGGACATTGAATGATTAGAAAGTAAGGATGGCATTTACTCAAGTAACACGATAGCGAGAAAAGCATATGATAAACAAAGTTTTCATTTTTTTTTTTCATTTTTTGCAAATAAACCAATGTATTTTCAATCGGTGTGATATTCGATCTATAAGTCGCAAACCAACCTTGGCCTCGATCGTTCTAAATGGCGGCATTAACACCTCTCTTGGTTTATGTTTCAGATAAGAAGAATACTGCCAAAACGATTCACATTTGATTAAATCGGAGATAAGCTCTTTGGCGGTGGATGATAGTTTGCAATTGTTATCTTCGTTGTTTTCAATTTCGACCAGAAACAATCTTTACAAATCAGACTCTACTTTGGTAGGATTCCTTTTCTCTAAAAATGAACAAAAATAAATATCTTCTAAAAAAAATTAAAAAGCAATCATTTACCAAGTATGCAAACTGATTAAAATAAAATTTTCGCCTTAATCTCCAGTTTGTTTCCGCATCGAGTTCTCGAGTGCAAGACATAAAAAAAATGCAAACCACTTCGAGTATGCATATTTGTTGCAGTTAGTCTATAGTTGTAATTGTCTTCTAGTTTATTTTTACTTCCAATGCGTCTCAATGAATTAATCAAGTGATTCAAGGTGTATACTTGGTTTACATAAGGGTAGTCTTGAGATGCTGAAAACATGATTGTTTTATTGATTTCGTTTTTTGAATATGCAGTCATAAATTGTGCAGAAATTGCGGTCAGTGGTTTTCGTTTTTTTTAATGCAGTGTTATTCTATAAAAATTTTCTGTTCTTTCATGAGTTGGTAGAACTTTAGAGAATGTTTCGGTAAAACATAGTCCCAGTTGTCGTTTTTTAAAGTAACCAAAGGTATCGATGGTGTATTTTTTTGCATGTTGAAAAATATATAAAGGAGCGAATTTTCAATGTTCATGACTAGAATGGCTGGCTTACGAAAAACGAACATTCGTGTGGTACTTGGCTTTGTTGTGGGATACGATTTAATAAGGATTGAATTGAGATTTTTCAGTCAGGGCCGATAAATCACATCGTCCATTGGTATCCTGGAAAAATCCTTCATCGAGCTCTACTATATCATCATAGACGACATCGCAATTGAGATATACATCGGGAGTGTATCGGAACCGAAATGTTTCGAGAGAGTATTGAGGAACTAATGCACAATACTTGTTAACGAGATTTTCATTCAAAGATATCGGGTAGGCGATATTTTTAGTCAGGTCATGAATAAATCCTCTTGTATTTTTTGGATTGAGCATTTGTGATGTTAGATGATTGTTTCCATCGAGATGTGTCAACATCGGGGTTATGAAATATGTTTTGAAATCACATTTGTTGAGATGTTCTTCATCAACTTGTTCAATGCGATTATTGTTGTAATATTGAGATATATTTTCCCAATATAGGTAATCGAGATCTTGAGAATTTAACTTGTAAATAATTTCACCCCATGCAGGAATTTTTTTGGTTCTAAATGGCCATATGCCATAAAATGCAAAACGGGATCTTTTAACATTGGTTACAGTGGTATTGACTAAATTATCGAATTTGTAGCGCATGAATATAGGTCTTACATCCACGATTTCAGGCGATTCATCACTGGGTGGATAATTTTGGTCTTCTGTAGGAGCATGGTAGAAAAATACCAGGAACAATAAGGATCTTGTATTAGTGACAAAAGGCTAATTAGGAATTCTTAAAAAACTCTAAATCAATCAATATGTTTATCTCTTCAACTTTGAAAGCATAACCAATTAAAGGTTTGTATGATAATTTTTTCGGACAGTATGTGCTTCGCTAACCAATAAAGAAGATTGTGAATCTGAAATTTTAACTATTCCATTCGATAATCGACCATTATTGTTGAGTAGGTAATCATGCTCAAAGTGATAGGGATGTAACAAAAATCATACAAGTAACATTCAAACATTCCTTTCCAGTTTCGCGATCCGACCTTATCGATGAGAATCCGTTCGCCAGACAAGGCATCAATTTTGCAAGGATCTGGTATTATTCATTGTCGAATATCTATGAATACGGATTTGAATTTTGAGTCTAGATAATCAAGTCTGATCGGTATGAAATCGATGAAATCATCATGTGTAGCCTCGAAATATGTTGATATTGTGCATAAAGGTCCAGGTTTAACAAAGGATTTAATCTTGTGCGGGGGATTACATTCGCAGGTAATTTCCTCAAACAATTTTTATTGTGTCAGATCATTGGTGTTTTTAGCCTTTGAATTGAACGGACAACCAGAAAATATTGTGCAATTGGCTTACAAATTTGCAGAAATAAAAATTTTCGGATATTGACAACCAAAAATCCACAAGTACCTATTGTTACCATCCGAGGTAAGGATTCATTGTCCGCTGTTCTTGACCGCAAGTTCGTTAGCCTCCATCTTCCAAATACATGCAATACCCCTTAGCTGACTCTTTGTTGAGGAGAATTATTTTAATAAGACTGGTTTTGGGATCTATGAAAGTGATGTTGGCATCGAAATGATGGCACATGGATCCACGATCTTTACAGTTTAAGTCATCAGTGAGTGATTTAGAATCGCGTTCGATCAAATTATAACTTGCACATTCGTCATTTTTTTTCAAATATCAATGTATCGAAAAGCAGTAATCTGACATTTGAATGGTGTTTGAACTTTTCCGAGTCTGAAGGTAAAGAACTTTCAAGTTGTAAGTAAAAACAAATTATTACCAAAATAAAAATTACAATCATCAAAAAGTGTAATTTTTTTACTTAAAATAAATTGAAGTGGTTGATCGAAAAAATCACTGAAAAATGCACCTTATTCATTGCACGTAAACTTGCAATCACCCCCCACCCCCTCTTTCGCCATCCAAAACTACCCACTTTAAAAAAAATAATTTTATTTCAAAAATAGAAGAAACAAAAAAACACTGAATAGTTTATAAAAGGACTATTGGATAAGTTGTGTACAAGGACCCCTGGGGGATACATTTGTTTAGTTCCACAAAACATGACTAGCATTTTCCACAAAAGCAATTCCACCCTGTCCTAATTTCAACAACCAATTATGTTGCAGCATTTTATTTCCCATCTCTTCCCCTCATTTCAATGTGCCTATATAGCAGAGGGATCAGGAAAAAAGACTTCAGTTGAAGACTTAGCTGGACAGAGCAAAATCAACCTTCCTTCCCTCCAGGATACAAGAGAAATAAGGTAAGGATAGAAAGGTTAATAAATATATACAATATACTATATATATTATATATAATATACTGTATACCATATATAATATAAACTATATACTATAAGGAATATAGATGTACTATATATACTGTATAGTGTATGATAATTAAATTTCCTTTCATTCTTCTATTCTGTAGAGGTTGATGTTGGTCTGTCCAGCTCTCACCATCGACTGAAGTCTTTTTTTGCAGATCTCTCCACCATATAGACATATTTTAGCAGTGTGTATGGAAGCAAGATCATGGTCTACTCTGATTGGTTGTTGATTCCCCATCTCCTAATTTCAACAACCAATCCCATTGCAGCATTTAATTTCCCCCTCCCTTCCCATCATTTCAGTTTGCCTATATGGTGGAGAGATCTAAAAAAAAATACTTCAGTCGATGACAAGAGCTGGACAGAGCAACATCAACCTTCCTTCCCTCCAGAATACAAGAACAAAAAAGGTAAGTTAATTAATATATACTATATACTATTTAGTATATACTAATTAATTTACCTTTTAATTTCGGTCCCATGTTTACAAGGACGCCGAGTTTGGTATCGAGAGAGAGAGAGAGAGAGAGAGGTGATTATGGTTTGTTTGTGATTGATTCAATAAAAGCAGTAACAGCCAAGATGGAAAAATGGATGTTGCAAATTCAACAGCCAATGCTCCAAACTCTGTTTTTATGAATCTGACCAAATCTATAATAAATGGGGTCAATTTTGGGTCATGGCTCGCATGTTTATGTATAAAATTCCGATACAAAAATTCGCCAAGAGTTTTGCACATATTATCCTGGAGTCATTAGCATAAACAATAAATTGGTGTCTATGCCGACCATGACAGAAACCACGACAACGTTCATACTGCAAAGTGCCTTTTCGTGCATTACCCATTTGGATTCCATCATCGGTATGTATAATGCTTGGACGATAAACAATTTCCAACTTAAAGTGACTGAATTAATTTTAGTGAACGAAACAGGCTACACCGTCGCCTATAAAGTACATTCTACTTCGCAGACTAATAGAGATCCTATAAGAGTTTCAGTAAATTTGGGTAAATGCATCACATCTTCCAATTGTTCGTTCAATGCGATGCCAAAGCACCAATTTGATCAAAACTATTCGTTTGTGCATGTGGGTACTCCAGAATTGACCAAAGTAGTTCGAACGGAAGATAACGAAAGTTTCGATTCGTTGCAGTGCACACCAAGTATTGCCGACGTGGTTGCCTTCAGCATGGTTAACAAAAACTCCAACAACGTACAAAACATCTCAGAGAATTTAATCGAAACCTATTATTACACTCTGTATTTCTAAGACGATAAATTATTTCTCGGGGGGCGTGAATGCAAATGAAATGTCGATTGTTATGAAATCCGACACTCCACTATCCATTTTGGAATTTGATGGCCCGATGATTAGGCGAAAATACAGTGCTGGTGCGAAAATCGTAAACAGTATTTATTCCGAGGGAAAATACTTAACTTCTGATTCATACATGACACTAAAGGCGAAATTTATAAATGTCAAGATGCTTCAGTACGAAATTGCTAATTTACATAGACAACTTCGACGAGTTGTACTCAGTACGAACCACCTTCAAAATTTTTACTCGATACGTAAATTGGCCTTTATCGCAAAGAGCCTTTACCACGCCAACAAAATAGACAATGAATACATTGGTGTAAAATATTATAATAATAAGGTGGCTGGAATTTCACTGAAAACCATTAAACCATCTACTTTATTCACCGGTGTGAGTACATTCTAAATCAGATTGTTTGGTTACGATTTCAAGTACAAAGAAAAACCTTATTACGTCGATTATTTGAATGAAATATTTATTTTTTCACCCGAACAAATTAAAAAAAACATTTCACATTTCACTTGCCAGTTGCTCATACTTTTCAATACTTGAATTTGTGTAAAGTGTATATATTTCCCTTTCTTGTCACTTTTACGATGTATCAGTTGAACACTAATGATAAGCAATTAATGATGGATTACGAAGGTGACGATGGCAACATGTGATTTACTACAATAATCCCGTACATAATGATATATAAGAAGATGAATAATAAAAACCAAATATATCTGTGGGGAGGAATTGGAACCATTTTAATATTAGGGGTTCTGGCCTATGTGATTTTGAAATTTAAAGATAAACTAAAAATCTCCATGACTACGCATTTTGGTACTAGTGGCGCATCGTTAAAAACAACTACTCCTGTGGGAACTGCTAAGACAACACGGAGTTAAATCGCTGAAAACAAAATGTAAAATAAGAATTCAGTATGGTGTACTTGTCGTTTTGGGGTGATGCTAACTACAATAAACATATATTATGGTTTTTTATTTCGATATTTATATTAGAATATGTAATCAAAACATTGTAAATTATGTGTATATTATCGACTACACGTGAATTGTGAAAAAAAAAAAAAAAAACTAAGGAAATTAGAAAAAAATGTGTAATCATCTTTCTGGTGTATTGTTAGCTGTGACGATAATCGCATACATATTTTTTGTAAACTACTTGCATGCAATACACAAAGATGTTGACCACCTTAGGAGAGCAATAAACAACATGCATACCTTTTTACCTCGACAAAAATCACCTTCGCCAAAACATTTGCCAACATCTCTACCATTCGAAACCATGCTCAAAACAGACAAATACACATGTAATTTGGATTTTTACAAGAACTGTGTGTTGAGTGATAACGTGGAAATATGGATGCTGGAAAAAACAACCAAACTAGAATAAATTTACTAACATTTCCTTTTACCAAATCGGAATTTACGCTATAAAACAATAAATATTAGATATGTGTATATATATATATTTTTAAGGAGTTAAATAAGAATATTTTTTGTAAATAATCAATAATGTTTTCCATAAATTATTTGATAAACCCGAGGTGTAATAATAGTAAACAGCTAATAGTATGTACATCGGTAGTAATACTAGTCATTAACATACTCTTGTTTATAGCAAGTATTAAAACTTGTGTGGAACCAATCACCGGGTTGTTGATTATTTTTAATAGTATCTTGGCAGTCTATCTTACCGTCGTCGCAGTCAAACTTCCCAAACCTATAACTTGTGAGTTATAAAAAAATAAGTATAACCACATAACAATGTTGAAGGCTCTCATTAAATTCGCTGGTAATGTCTACAAGGCGGGTGAACGTGCAATGATTCGACATTCACTAGTCCCGAATATACCAAAAGATTCGATTTTCAAAGATATTTTTAACAATCAATCTTCGTATAGCTTGAAAATGATTGCAAAAAAAAAACATTACGAATTGGCAACACCACGATTGGCGAATTTATGAGCAAGATCAAAAAAAGGCCAGTTTGACGCTGCTTTAGATCAAATCGTTTCGAGCATCCGTCTCAATGACAAAATGCGTAAAGTTTTATTGTACAAAATAAAAAATTTACCGGGTTATGTGCTGCATAAAATTCGCTTGGATCCAAAAACTAAACTCATTGGATCCAGCATTGAATAAAGCCACTAATTCTAACGATGTTGTAAAACTAATCATGACCGATCCCAAGCTCAAAAAAAAAAAATCTCTGAGAGAACAAAATTTGTCGGTTACACCCTTCTTTCTACCGTCTGTGTTTCGGGTCTAGCGGCCTACATCGATAGGTACAGGAAGGCGATAAGCGGATGCATTCGCTACGAAAACGACAATGGAAAACTCAAAGTGTGTAAAGTCAATCATCTCAGTTGTCGGACGTTTTCTAACCATAGTTACTTGGATTTATGCGATGGTTAAGTTTTATGCGACGAGGTAAAAAACGCTCGGTGTTTGGGGGGCGGGTGGTGACTTTGTGTGCGTTCATTGTAACAGTGTTCGAAACGATCCTCCAGTGACCGACATCAGCGTGGAATATCGTTGTGTCGATACCTCGTGGACGGATGCGATCGCCGATATATTGGGCAAAGACGTGGAGAATGTTGTAACTTTTGGCGGTGATGTATTCGACTGTACGAAAAACATATTTCGGTATTTGTATTACGGAATAATTTTTATCGGTGGGGTCATTATTCTGGGTTTTGCCGCCTACCTAATATTTTTTTTTCGGTTGTGGTTAAAGGGTAAAATAAAGATAAGTGGAAATGATGAGCGCGGACTATGGGAAGCCCGTACTCAAGCTGTTTGAGGTGTACGAAATCTTGTCGCAGATACCCAATTTAACCAATCGGTATTTCAAATTACTCGCAAATATTTTGGCAACATATTGTATAATTGATCGCCCATTAAATTCCCTTACCGAACTTTCATTAACCGACTATTTAACCGTCTATTTTGGAAATCACTTTCCACACGATTTGAAAAACAAAAAATTATTTACAATCGATGCTCAAAATCAATATCGAGCGGTTGTAGCTGCCGTGAACAAAAATATTAATAATTGCACATTAAACAAACAGTTGGATCTTATATCGCAAGCATATCGCTGGAACCATAATTTTCCACCAAATTTTGTGCACCCCGTCTATTCTTTCGAATTGAACTCTGAGTTGGATTCTCTGCTCGGAGGAATCGATGATTTCAACGAGCGGTTTGCACGCATAATGCCAAATGGCAAACCGATACTTTCGCTCTTCACCAAGATGGATCGCGGGATATTAAATCCCATTAATGTAAATTTATTGACAGATCTCGAATTGAACACGCCAGACTTTCAACACATTGTTGATATCTCACACTCAATTTCTTGTTGACTAGTTATCATATTCCCGTGTTTTTGTCTGTGACTTCGTCCCTAAGTTGTTTCATCAATGTTTCCTCGAATTAAAAAAAACTCGTGCAGTTTATCGCCAAAGTAATCGTTACTAATCTCGCCGAATCTCTGAAGGTAAACACTCTTCAATTTCAATTTTAAATTTGTCCAACAATCCACAATGTTGGCATAATTGACGTATGTATGAGATGTGTCGAATATCTGCTTGCGTCGAATAAAGTTGTGTGTCGCAATGCACAACTTATCAAGTCGCGATTTGTCATTCACACGAGTTTTCGGAAGTTCAGCGCATTTCGATTTTATCCTATATAAGTACTCTTATTCGAAATTTATCGAAAAGATTTGGCCCATTTTAAAAATTAGTTCTTATTAATAAAGAGTATGTCTGACCTACTCAAGTTTAACAATCACAATCCGTATTCTATAGACCGCATTTATTACGAGTATCAAGATGTTGCACGTAGAAAACCACTCTAGACTATTTTATTCGAAAGAAGCAGAGTTATGATGAGACCCGATTGGACCAATTCCTCGACAATGACAAGAGGGAATTATCACTCTATTTGAAAAATGTTGACCAGACTTCCAATAGATACAATACAGTCTTGATAAAAGTCAACGTTTAATTTAAAATCAAAGTTACTCCCGTTTTACAAACAGCTCGAAATTTACGAAAGTTTCCAAAGACCAATTTCTTTGGCACTGCGATTGAACAATGTTTGGTGTTCGTTGCGAATGGAGATTGCGGAAACTTTAAATATTTTAATATTTTGCCACCTTATTTTGTAAACGAGGAAAAGAATATTCTTTACACTTTGTTGCGCTGAAAAAATTTTTAAAAATATATATTTTTTATTACAAAAAAAGCAAACGGGTATATAAAGAGACGAGAGCGCCTATTTACTTCGCATTAATTGTTTTCCTTTCGTAAGAGAATAACAATGTTGGGGCATATAGATCTGGGAGATTTGTGCGAATTGGTATCTCTAAAGGAAAAAACTCACAAGTATTCGGTGCGCAATGATCCACGCAAAACCTTTATCATTGCTTCGACATGAGTTTCAAACAACTTTCCAAAATTCCAGTCAAAGAAAATGGCCTCTTACATCGTGAATTCACCCAAGTTTTCCATCGGGCCATACGCTGATTTCCGAACCTATGACGATCCGGTAGCCGCAATCGAGGAAAAATGGAAAAAAAATCAGTCGAGAAGCCGTTGATTTGGCAGTTCAACTACATACAAATATCGAAAATTACTACAAATCGAACGAGCGAAAACTACCCGATGCGAGAGACGATACATTTACACCATTTTTAGATTTCGACCGTGATGTTAGATAAGCCAATGGCCGGACACCTTATGCGTCGGAGCTCAGAGTACGAGATGTTGATTTCGCTCTTTGTGGAACCATCGACATGCTTTTCAAATCCAAGCAGGGTGATTTGGTGAAGGTGGATTGGAAACGTTCGCCAAAGAATTTCGAAGAATCTCGCTACGATTATGGACTGGGACCTCTATGTAATGTATTAGCATCACAAGTAAACAAGTAAATATTTATCGTTATATATTCAACAAGGAAAGAATTTATATTCGACCATGTGCGGACGGAAAATCACCGAAATGCACGCAAACCTTCGAATTACAAATTGTTGTTGGTAGTTGATTTTGACGAAAATGTAATTGAGAAATGTTTAATTTACACAATCTATTATCAATACAAATTGTTTGGTTTTTACTTCTTGTCATCTCGAAATTTGTTATATACTTCTTCATTCATTGTTCTTGTATTAGCAATTGATTTGTTGAAATGATCCAAGTTTGGCCTGAAGAAAATTCGATCGTTTGTCAGGATGCTGTTCCGGCGCAGTTCGTAGATGGTTTCGAGCCGCAAAGTCAAAACCGTCGATTCGTTTGCATTTTCGAGTACTTTTAGCGCAGCTTCATACGAAATCTGTTGACTCGTGTAATTTTCCTTTAGTATCTGTACAAGTAGAGATTGATTGTCGATCGCGAACGAGAATGGCTCGTCTTTAAAGTTTTCCAATCTCGCCATATCATGTATGGCCATGATGTTTCGAAAAGTGAGGTATTGTGTTAGATAAATATTATCAATCACCCGATGTTGGTATTCTTCATCCCAATCCTTAAGATGGTGATTCTTATAATAATAATAAAAAAAAAACTGCAAGAGACCAATTAATGCGCAGCGACGTTCTTCCTCCGAGGGCAAGTTGATAAAATAAAAGACATGGGTTCGATCGAGGATTGTAGGTCTTATTGATTTGTTTGTAATTGGCTGTAGCTACAATTAAAAGGATTGTTTTTTTTCATTTCAACACCTCCTTCCAGAACGGTTTGTAGGGTAATTGCCACACTTTGTAAATGGGGTGGAATTGCCAAGTTTTGCGAAACTCTCTCGTCGATTTCATCCAGAAATATCACGAATCGCTGGTTCTGGCGTTCTGTATCACCGATGGTGGGCGAGGATAACTGCCCGATGTTGAGTAGGTACAATTTGGCTTTCCATTCGGATGCGGTTGCGTGGGCCAGTGTACTCTTACCCGTACTGGGAGGACAAAAAAACATTATAAATTTGAATTGTGGGTTAAACACTTGAGTATAAATTAAAATTTTGAGTTCTGCTTTCAACTGGTCGTGGCCATGTACATCCTTGAAAGAAAATTGGGGTTCGATATTCGCCAAGGGTCCAGCTCGGATGTAGTGTCCGAATTTGATTCCCCTTCAAATAAATCGCTCGCATTCTTGGGATTCCGAAAGTAACCCAGAAATAAATTTTCAAACTTGGCCGTTAAATATTCGAGGTTATTTTTCGATAGTAGCGCGCATCTGAAAATTGCCAATTTTTCTACCAAGTAAACCCACGATTTGTAAATAGTGTATTGATTTTCAGCTCGTGTAGATTCCCGCTCTGTTAAATTTTTTTGGAAATTCTTCACCTAAACCAAAGAGCATAGTCTCTAAATCATTTTAAAGTTTGTCGCCTTTCTGTTAAGGGATTTGCGTTTTTTCTAGGGAAGATGACAAAAATTCCGCATGGTTCAGCATTTGAGATAATTTCTCCACGTTTGTGAGTCCGCCAAATGCAATTTTTGGTCCACGTGTAAACTGAATCAGACCAGCTTCTACGATAGCGCGAACATTTTCATTCATTGTTTTTTTTTTTATCTGAATTTTCCTCAGTACTTATAAGATTCATTTTTTATCGTCATGCAACACAAACGGGAATCCATACGACCATCACGCAAACAAAAAAAGCGGTCGGTGATTCTTCTTGTGTGTTAAAAACCTCGGTGGCTATGAAACGAGTGGCTATACATTTCGCAGAGCTCGGCCGACTAGAATCGGAAATGGTGAATGATGGAGCAGTCAGTCATCAGTACGTGGAAATTATAAAATCCATCCTCGATTCGAAATATGAAGACGTGCTGTAAAATATAATGCGGTTCGGTAGAATCCTCGAACATAATGTGGTTCGGTCGAATCCTCGAACAATACAATCTCCTAACCGCATACATGCTCGTTCAAATGTGGCTGAACGGATCCATCGAAGCACAGTCTGTACTCAACACCCACTCGTTCATCAAACACATTAAATTGATCCCACCTTTGCAATCTCCATTCGATGCATTTATGAAAGTAGTTTTGGAAAAATGCAACAACAGGAAAAAAATCGACTACGAACTTTGTCGTATAATATCGGACAATGTTGGGAAAAGACACGAATTTCTACCACTGAGTGAATCAACGTTCAAGAATGCGTCTTTCAACATCTTCAAGGAACAGTTCGATGGATTTTATACAAAGTCTTCGTTTTTTCTCGAACTGATGAATAAAAAAACTTGCGATGTAGCTCATGTATATACAAACATTCAAGTTTCATAAAAAAAATTATTAATAAAAAAAATTCTTACAAGTTTTATATATATATATATATATATATATATATATATATATATATATATATATATATATATATATATATATATATATATATTTATTTATTTATTTATTTATTTATTTATTAGTATATGTATCTAACTCGTGTTTGAATTCTGTGCTCTTGTCATCAGATATATTTCCCTCGTCATATTCGTTACACTTGAAAAGTTCAAATACTTCCCGTTGGGAAAACAAATGTTCAAAATTATAAGCGACCATAATGCCCAATATAAGAGCGAAAATCATATCTGGCGAAATCGCCGGTGAAAGTGTTCTTATTTATAATGACCGAATCCGTATTCACACATTTGATGTTGATTTAGCGATTCACAACATCCTTAAAACTTTCGATTTAGGCCTAATGGTCATAAAGAATAATTTCCTCATGAATTTAAATCAAGCCGATATTGATAATGTGCGATATTTGTTTAAGAATATTTCACCAGTGTTGGATGAATCAGTCAATTGTTACGAGTACATGTTGGCTGGTGCTCGTCGAACAAAATTGTTGAAGTGAACGCACGATATCGACCAATACGAACACCATCTTCAATTCACAGGCAATGAGAATTTCGCATTCGACTTTCACAACAATACCAACAATGTGCGTGAAGTAAAACCTCAAAAGATTCCACTGCAAAATGAAAGAACCCCGATAACGAAGCAGGTTCAGACATCACCCATCAGCAAAACCAACTTACCCTAAATTATATACCTAATGAATTTTTTTTTTAGAAAAAGTATAAGAGTGATATACTAGAAAACTAGGCCACTCACACGACAAAACTTTGACAAGAGTTCAATGAGTGGATGCTTTTGGTTGAAACACCAAATATTTCCGAACAAGCAATGATTGGATTCTATAATGGTGGTTGTGAACTACGAGCTTTCATCGAATATGCACTAAATTCGGAAACTTTCAAAAGTAGTGGCGGTGCTGAATACCTCGTTCTAAAAGAACAACTTCCAACACTGAATTTTAAACTTGAAAAGATTGAACATAAATACAACGTAAGTTACTACATATATATATATATATATATATATATATATATATATATATATATATATATATATATAGAGAGAGAGAGAGAGAAGAGAGAGAGAGAGAGAGATTATTTGATAAAATGACTAATGAAATCGTCAGGGAAAATGTTTTACTTTCCAAAAACCAAATCCAAGTTTTCAGTTTCGATCGCCGGGCAGCGATTCGAAACGTCATTAAATCATTCGATATGGGTTTGACGGTGTTGCAAAATGTTTTGGTGTTTAATTTTTACCTACCCGATAGCAACGAGTTTCAAGATTTATTCAAAGTGAAACTTCCTGTGATTGACAATTATCATTTTGAAAATTACGGGCATGTGCAAGAAGTGGGCATCAGTCGCAAATTCGTGCACAGACAATCTCACGGGCACAATAACGAATCGAGTAACTTTGATACCGCAAGTCCTCTTATATCAACGGGCTACGAAAATTTTACGTTTGATTTTCCAAATGGAAATGTACACCAAACCAACTAAACGAATAAAAGTCGTGGATTCGATCGGTGCGAATACACCACAACATTTTAAATCGCAGTCGGTAGAACAGCAGTCCAGTTTCAATTCGATGCATATTCCGCATTTGCAAGATGTCTCCTCGATCGATCTAGACACAATGCAAGTAAAACCTCAAATAATTCAATCGACTTTAACAAGAGTGGTGACAGATAATCCCAATTACAACAACAACAACAACAACAACAACAACGAGAATTAACTACATCCTCAACTCTACCATTTTTGTTTCAAAACATTTTGCCCGATTACAATCTATCAGATTTCTTAACTTTCCAGTCTCCTAAAAACTCGTCTGTATGTTGTAATTAACAAACATCACTCGATGATTTATTGTTCAATGCCTTACGATCGCACAATCTAATATGAAGATATGATGGCTGGGGGAAGCGGTAACAGAAACGATCCAACTCGGATAAATGAGGTAAACACATCGGTCGAATTCGACCCGACGACTCAAATTCAAATAAATGTTCTTCCCGAGGGGAATTTAACCCTTGTTCCACAATTCGCTACATTACCCGATGAGTTGCAATTTGCCACGAGGGAAGAAAACTATTCATCACCATCGTCGAACCAAATGGCCCCATTGTCTGATGAATTCATTATCAATTTATAGTATTCACTTTTGCAAAGAATTCATGGAACAAACATACGATAACAATCAAGTAAAAGCGGCCCTTTCTCCTCTTGCTGGAATACATTTGCTTAAATTGGCTGCCGGAAAGAAAATTATGAGTGAAGTATGCGACAATCTAAGAATCGCAATCGAATCATCAAAAAGCCAATGCATACCTTACATAATTTACCCTTCTGGGGAAAAAAAGTGCGAAGATTAATAATTTTGTAAAAGTGGATGGTTGTAAATAAATTTTTTGTCCGGGTACCATCTCATTGCCTCGAGCCAACTGGGAACAAATTAAAAAAAAGCTTTGAAAATTGAAGGTACGATTTAAAAACTTGTAGTGGATATCTTGAAACAATAAAGTCAATTAAATAGCCATCTTCCACCTTCTCGGCCTAATTTGCAAGATCTTTATATTTTTTGTATATTTTTTATACAATTTTTTTTGTATTTTATAAACCCCTTGTATAAAATCGAAGAGCATTTCTTCTTGGCATCCATGATTTCCGTAAAATCCATCAAGAAAACACCTGCGAAAAATGTCACCAAATACAACTTTGATTCTACGATGTATTTCCTATATTCTAATTTTAGCGTAGGTTTAACGGAAATGATGCTTTCTTCGAAAGGAACTTTAGTGATATATATATATATATATATATATATATATATATATATATATATATATATATATATATATATATATATATATATATATACACATATATATATATATATATATATATATATATATATATATATATATATACACGTGAATCAACAACATTCTTACTCTTCGACAAACTATTTTGCTGTTTGTAAGAAAGTTTTATTTTTATTTTTAATGGCCGGCTGTAGTTGTTTATTCCTATCGCGTTGTGTGGATAAAATCAATTCGTTCGTATCCGGCACTATTTTAAACCATATGGGTATTCGGGAAAATGACAGGGGACGGAAAGGACATCGAGAGTGGGATTTTCACAACTGCCGGTGTCTACATTGAAAATTTTATCGACATAAGGATAAGTCAGGCGACATCTATCGCATTTGTAATACAAATATTTTAATTTTTTATCACATGCTCTAAAGTGTTCGACTTCTCCATTTCGGCAAAAATTGGCATTGATCTTATACGGATGCACAATGTAACCATTTTCGTATTGCAAACATTCGGGTTGTTGACAGTTTATTCGGCTTTTAGAAAGCCCGAGGTCAAATTTGACGATTTCTGGTAGTCCATACTTACAAACGATGTAGGCATCGTCTGCGTAAGGCAATCTGATTTTGTTCAATTTGTCGACACAAACATTGCCGATATCCCGTTCCATTCTAATCGCATTATTATTCGTACGGCATGCTGTGCCATCAAAAGACATATTCCTTGGGCATACTTCCAAAATCCATTTACGATCGCGCCTGCATCTCATATACATATCCTCAAGTTTTTTGTTTTTGTTTGCGGATTCGGAACCATCGATGTTCATCATGTTGCATTACTGTTTGTACGTTATGTAATCGACTTGGTTCGGATTACTACACTCACCATACATCAACTGCAGGCATTCGGAAATGCTCAGTTTCGGGGAGCGCGATGCAAAGTTTAGGGGATTTAAATCAACGCGTAGCTGGATTTTATAATCCGTCCCGACTATGACGAGTTTCGGTGAAAGCGTTTGCGTGTGACTACGTTTGGACCACTATTGTTTCTCGAAATTCCATCCCTATTCGTGAGGCGTTTTGTCCGATTCACCGATAAAATTCACCTCAATTTTCGAGCTTTCTGCATTCTCTGTTCCCGTCGCAAAAATTTCGTACTCGCAATACGTATTCGTTTTACACAAAGTGACAAATTTAAGTTTTTTCATTTTTGACTGGGTTCAACCTAAATAAATCTTTACCCGATTTCACAGGATCGTATTTTGGAGTTTTCACATGTAGTAAAAACAAATACACCAACAATATTACAGGCGATAATACAGCTTGAACAATGATGATAATCATGAAGGAATCCATCAATGCATTTCTGTCTATCACACACATGCTCTTTCTTAGGGAACCAAAAATTATAATCAAAGGATTTCTTTCAAAGCCAATGTATTTGAAATATACCTGCCAATATCGGCTGCTTTGACACAAATAAAATCGTCAAAATAACCGCCCATGCAATAAGATAGAAATAATCAAATGTATTTTTAAAAGTATTTACCAAAATTTGATTTTGTAGTTCAGACTCGATGGCTTCTAGTTTCGATGGTAGTTGGACCATTGTGCCAAATTTATCCATGTAAATGAACCACGACGAATCGATGGAGAGGAGTAGATTGACTAGTCTAGATAAATTAAATTTATATTTGAGACACGTATCAAACCTTTTCCAAATAATCAATTTCCATACAATTTAATTCGTGCTTTTATCCAGTGTGTATAAAACTCGTCCATCGGATGTGTAAGTTTGAATCAAAGGTATTGTACCATTTAACGCATAATTCAAATGCTCGATACTGAGTGAAGATTTTTTTTTACCGAGCATGATATTATTTTTTTCTAATTATCTGTCAAAATAATCAAAGAATCGAACCACATCCACTCTAGAAGAAGGTGCATAATCTCCGTAAAATCAGACGTTTTCGCGTAAACCGAGCGCCGCTTGCCCCACGAGTTCCGGGAAACATTCGACTATCGTCAGTTGACGATCATGGGGGATGCGGAAATTACATTCGAGGTATGGTACGCTGCTGCCAAAAATATTTTTTGCGATATATTGAAGTTGATCGAAGGCAAGTGTCTCGCGCCGGTTAAATTCCAACTGCTTGTAACTACATTCCAACAACCGAACAATTTCCACGCGCATGAAATTCATTTCGAGAAATGTAGGGGGAAAAACACGATCGTCGTTGATAAACATGCTTGTTTGGCCGAAATTCACTACCGCCTTGGCAAACATCGGGTAACACAAGGGTCCCGATATGCACGGATGAGCATTTCTCAAGGTTTTGACATTGTTCAACAATCCGAGCAGAAGGTGCGCAAAAATTGTATCTGTATTATCAGATGGCAACAATTTTTATAATTGCTGATCAATCGATAATACTTTGGACATTATTTTTTTGTACGAATAATCCTCGTATTTACTAATTTGTTTTTTTCCGGTTAAATGTAAGAGACTTGTTTAACTCTGCTTTACAAATCAGAAGCGATGGTGAAGATTCCGATGTGGTTGGCGATTCCAGATACAGCGGTATGTGAAAAGGATTTCGCAATCAGAGAATCGCCAGCGGAGACGAAGACGATCGCGAACTGGCCAATAAAAAAGTAAAAAAAAGGAAATTCACAAAGAAAAGGCGAGCGCAAGGCATCGCAGTCATCGATTTAGACGGCACTTTAATAGACGAACTTAAAAACGAATCCCATGGAGCCAATCAATTATTAGCGACTTTGGCAAAAGACTTTCAAGTGGTGCTGTGGAAGGCGGGCAACGAGGTGCACGCGAAAATGTTTATCGAACAGTTACCGCAAGCTAATAAATTTGCAAAAGTTTTGTATGGATTGCACAGAAAAACTAAATCGGTATCTATAATTCGCCAACAACTTCCGATAACGATGGGCCCGTGCATTTTAATAGACGTTTCGGTGTATAATTTGAATACGGGTGGTTACGACATACCGGTGGATGTTAAAATATACTATTACGTACCAAACACGAAAAATGGGGGAAAAAATTAAATTGATCAATTTCAACTCATTACTGAATGATTTATACGATCTGGTAGATGTTGGCATGAATCTATCAGTTAACTCACTCGCCCATCAATGTCGCTTTTTTTTTCATAACCGTGCAACGGGTTAATTAAAAATGCTTCTTGAAGAGCCATCAGATGTAATGGCAGTGTCCAAGTATGAAATAACTTTGTAATCAACTCCATGTATTCGTCAATGTTTCTATTCGAGTTGCTTCTACACATCCAGTTCTTCTTGTAGTGAGAATAAACAAATTTTTTGAACTCGAGAGTGTCCATTCTGTTCTGCTCCCTGGGAGGGAATACACCTTATATTTACATGGTTTCACACCCAATATTTTTTTTTATTTTGTGTGTTTGCATTTGGTAATTGTAACTTTTTTTTCGTATCAAGAGAAACATCAATGAAAATAACATACTACAATAAACCATGATATATAAAAATTAATGTGTAATGAAAAATAAAATGATAAAACATGTGGCTAAAAATAACGACGTAGTTTCCCAATAATAACCGACTGTTAATTCACAGTTGCTGGTAAAAATATTAAACATTTTATCTTGTTCAAACAAATTTTTAAAGTAATGATATGTGCAAAACTTGCAAAATTCCTTAATTTCCACTACAACACAATACGCTTCGGAAGAATCGACAAAAATTTGGGCAACTTCGTGAGTACCAGTCGCGGTTATTTACGCTGATGAACCAATGTCGTAGAATTTTCATGTTTAGAAAATTTACCGTGCAGTGTTTCACCAACAGAAATTCGGTATTCTGTCGGTCGCTATCGAAAAATCTAGATTCGATGGAGTTAACTTTTGGCTCGGTCTTGCAAAATGATTCCCAATCGTCCAAAGCATTACTAAAAGCAACATCGGAATATTTTTTCATATATATCTTTCATGTCGGAAAAAAACAATGATGAATGACCTTATGTCATTTTTTTTTCAATGAAACTTTTTTTTCAGTTAGTTATGCAAGACATCAACTGAGGCATTAAAAAAAATCAAATCACGACCACTGTGGATATATATACGATGGCATTGGCCAAGACAAATCACGCGCTTTCGAGCCAGTACTTGATACACTCGCAAGTATCAACATACAACATGTTTTGCAATCTGCAAGTCTTCCATGATAACAATGGCGAATACGTGCTGAAGGAACTGGCAGTCACCAACATTAATGGTTTCACCGAAAAGCGGCTCTTCAAATCTTCGTATCCGTGGAAAGCATGGGATGATGTAAGTAAAAATACAAACTATTGGCTGAAGGAAAATGTTCACTAATTGGCATGGTAAGATGACGAAATTCTCTATGACGAAATTGAAAGGAAAGTATTTTAATTGATAAGGAGCCATTACAACAAATATATAATATTTGATGCAGGTTCACATCAAATACAATGGCTAAAGAAGTTGTGCAAATTCGATCACTATCTCGAAATTGTGGATTTGCAAAAAACTTACAAATGCCCATAATTTAAGACTCTGGTAGCTATGTATGGGAATGCAGGCCATTATGAGTGTAGGAGACACTTTCGTAGATTTATATGTGCAGATATAAATTCGAAATTACTGCATTTGTGGTTCCGTGATAATGTAGTGGCAAAATGGGAAGATTTCCAAAAATAACAACGAAATTGAAATAAACTGTATCAAAGACTTTACATTTAAAGTTTTTCGTGCGGGTTCACAACAAAAGAGATAATTCGACTGGATTGCTGCAGGTCAAATCTCCACATCCGTGGGCCAACTGAAGAAAAGTTTCCGTGGATTGGAGTAGTAGGATGGAGAAATTCCCTTCAATAAAATTGAAGATGACTGACAAAAAAATGGCATTGTATATAATTATATTATATATTTCACTAATGTATTTTTTGCAAATATTTTTTTTGTTATTGTATGTAATTTTTTTTTTTTTCATTTACTCGAGACGTAGTAATTGGTTTCAGAAATTTCCCACACCTGTCAAAGTAAAACCAGATATTACTCTTATCTTTGTCAAATTATCAGAGTAGGCCGACATTAATCACAATACTGTAACAATAGCACTTAGGCCTATCAAATAAGCTTTTTTTGTTTGCATTCTCTTATCCCTTTACGGCATAACTGTCTTATTATGGTTATGGTAAACTAGTTAGAATTCAACTTCAATTTTTAATAAAAAAAATATATAAAAGTTTAACTTTGAATGGGTACAAATTACAGGTTACCAGTCAAAAGTCAATTAGTTTAATTTATTTGTTTTTTGTATTATAAGCTGTTGGGCTTTTCACAAAACCATTACAACTGCAAAATTGTTGGACAGGAGATCTCTACGATTGTCGAATTATTTAACATATATTGTGAAAATGGCTCAAAAAATTCAAATTAAAAATAATAACTCATGTGGGGAATAATACAAGCAGTTTGGAAAAGAGCTGGATTAGGTATTCTAACGAATATGAACTCACGAAATATAACATCCAGAATACAGAACTTTATAATAAAAAATGTATTGAATTGAGGGAAATTCAAAACAATTAAATCTCAGAGGATATTCCTATAAAAGAAAACGAGAACTTATAGAGAGGATTGACAAAGTCGAAACTAACCATCCGGATGTAAAAACTTATAAAATAACTTATAAAAAAACTGAAATTGAATCATTAAATTTAAGAAACTTAAAAGCTATTGGAAAAGTACTAAAAATCAAAAAATACTATAATCTAAACAGAGATACTTTAGTGGAACAAATAGTTAATTATAAATTTATTTCAGAAAAAAATTCCAAAGAATTTAGAAGACTTGAAAGTTTCAGAATTGATGAAAATTGCTTAAGAATTCAGAATTAAAGGTTATGCATACACGAATAAAAATAAAAGCACCAAAAAAATAATTTGATACGTCTCATATTAAATGAAAGGGAGAAATTGAAAAAAAATTCAAGAATTTTACTTAGTACAAATCATTTTGAAATTATCTGTATTCTAAAATCGTTGTCAAATACCAACATATATAAAATCCCTTGTTTCTATAAGATATTGAACATAATTTCATAAAACCATTTCAAGAGAAATGTCGTTGATTAGAAGGACTCTTCAGTTGTCGAGAAATAAGAATTTTGACTTTTAGATTTTCGTGGTCGTCGATAATAACGGCAATGAGAAATTGTGGTTCAAAGGGAAATATAAAGCTTCATTTCTCGGATATAAAAAACCACGTAATGCAATTTTAAATTTGGTCAAACCGAAATGGAAAAGAACATGGGTAGATTTGAAGGGAATGGCCCTCACCTGTGAACCCCCCTCTAATTGGCAACAACATACGATATTCATCAATAAAATAGGATTGAATTTATTGATACAAAATTCGATAATACCCACATCGAAATGCCTACTACGAAAACTGATTAAAGAATTCTACTTGAAACTGGATTTCGTTTCGAGAACAAAGGAACAAGATTACATCAGCATAATTGTGAATTGTTTCAAACATCTGAACTACAAGTCACAATATACAATCAATAATTACCAAATAGATTTGTACTTTCTGGATTACAAAATTGCAGTCGAATGCGACGAATATAATTAGAAATACAAAAACATTGAATATGAAATCGAACAACAAAAACACACCAAGAAAAAGCTAAATTGCACATTTATCAGATTCGATCCAGATGCTGAGAATTTCAATGTGCATGATGTTATAAACACTATCGTTCAATTGGTAGAACAAAGGAATTTCAATTTATACAATGTTATCAACAGTATCATTTAAATGATTGAACAAAAAAATTAATAATTTAAAAAAATAAACCTTAGTCCATTACATAATGCTATAAAAATATTTTTGTAAACAATTTGTCTATATATAAGCAACAACCATTGCACCTACAATGTCATTGGATAGGAGATCATTTTAGCATTCGAATTTCGAAAACTTTGACTGTTGGATTTTTACACTAATAAAACCCTTTGTAGGTGAGAGTCCTTAAACAAAACGGTCCTCTTTTTTAAATTAAATTTTTGTTCAGGAAATTGGTGTAATGCCAAAATTCCATTTGGGTGTGAACGAAAAGTCCCCTTTTTAAAATTCTATTTTTTATATTTTCAATATAAAGCTTTTCTGACCCCCCTTAAGCCCAATTAGCACCTTCACTATGAACCAACATCACAGATGAAAATGATGATGAATTCTACAATACATGGCGAGGCACCTCGGGATTTGAATCTTCTTCATCACCACCACTACCATCATCACCATTACCTACACCGACGCAAACCATCAAAGTGAATTCTGCAGTCCGTCGAGAAGAACCCATCTGGATGCCATTTTTCTCTCCAGAGCGACATCACTTGTCGCCGGTCGAAATGCTAGAGTATTTGTTGAAATCAAAATGAAAAAAAAAGTGTATGTATTTTATAAAATAAAACAAAGATTAAAAATAAACTATAGTTACTTTAATTTTTTCATTCAACCACCTCTCTCTCTCTCTCTCTCTCTCTCTCTCTCTCTCTCTCTCTCTCTCTCTCTCTCTCTCTCTCTCTCTGTATATATATATAAGTAATTTACCATTTACCTCTCACGCATATAAGAAAATATGGAATATTTAATATATATTGATAAAAAATTTCATTTCTTTTAGACGAGGACAATAAAGAGTGGTTTCGAGGAAAGGATGAGGCAAAAATTTTTTAATACAAGGATACTTGCGATGCCATTCGGAGACATGTTCCCATAGATGAACGGGCAAAGTACAGACAACTCATAGAATCAAATATTTTACCATCATCGAGCTATCATGGAAATTTGAGAACCATTTTCATCACTGAAATAGCCCTAAATAATTTGATTATGAAATCGCGATTGTTGATTGTAAAAGATTTTAAAGATAAGGTAGGGCGCCAGATTCTACCAACCGTTGACAAAATTGGCAACAACATGTCGGCAGAGGACTCGGAAAACTTCCGCGAACGACTGGAGGATGAAATCAGATGATTGACAAAAGAACTTCAGTTTGAAAATGAAAAATGTTTGCAATTGGAGAAAAAACGATTGTATAATCATAACCTTTTTGCTAAATTATGCAAAGAAAAGATAAATCGATATTTATATATTTTTTATTTGCTTTCGTACTATCCATTGTTCAAGTTTCCTTTCGCATATCGTTGGTGTACAGGCGATCCAATTTCTCGCAAAAATACCTATAATATGGTATGAATTACAAACACGGGTTGACGGGTTTCGAAAAACTACCGACCACCGTGTTGAAGGAGAATGTGAGTGCAAATGATGGCGAAAATGGCGACGAGTTGTTTCTACAAAATAAATGCCGATTCGGCCATTACCTGGGCAAGAAAACGAGCCGTTATCTTGCACCTCGATTTGTAACGACAACAATGGCGAATTCGAATACAATTTTTTTCCGACCGAAACAATCATCAATCACATGTCGTATCGAGATGCGTACTGAATGCCTTTGGAAGCAGCCGCTTGTAATCCCTATCCGGGTAAAATAATTTACGTGGATGACAAAGACATTTGCCTTCCACGCTATCTGCACTTATCTGGAGGGATCGGTTCCAACCTGATTGTCGGTTGTAATGGATCGATAGTGGACAGAGCGACGAATACAACATACACCGATATGGTACCCAGCACGTTTAGGATAGAGGATGTGGACGAAAAGTTGGATGATGGTGAATACCGGATCGTGTGCGCCGAGCAATCAGACACTTTACAAAATCGATTGATTCCGTTGAATAATGGATCGCGGTTCGGGTACATGCCAAATAAATGGGCTTCGATGATATTCAATTCACCGAAAAACGTGATGCCTGATTACTCCACGGGCAATTGTGACTGTGGCCCGCAAATTTTAAACTTGAATTCCGACCCCAAACTTCACGTACGAAATGCGTTTCGAAATGGGCTGGAAGTGACCCGACAATACAAGGAGCCAATATGCATTCAGTATAGCTTGCCCGTGTATAAACCTAAACACCGATAATTCTTTGTACAAGCAATTAAAAATACCTTGCTCTTTCGACATGATTAAGGACCCTGCAAAAAATTCATACGAACGTGCAATTTTACTCTCGACCAATACCTATAGTCCAGTGGCTTTAGAAAAAATATTGAAACAAAAGTAAAAAAAAAGAACAAAAAAATATTGAAATGAATGCATAAAAAATAAAAAGAACAAAAAATATTGAAATAAATAAATGAAAAAGCAAAAAAATATATTTTTTTTTGCTCGAGATCGCGGCTATAAAAGAGGAGGTTAATTGTTGTTACTTTACCAGTCGCTCAGAAGAAATTCGGCACAATGGATACCCCTAGTAAAACTACTGAACAGCAATAGCAGCAGCCCGAACCAATGGTGGAAGATCGCAAATCAGTCAAGCGAAAAATTTACGAATGTTGTGACAATGACATAGAAGCTCAAGATATTGAATCATTTATTCAAGCACCAATCGACCAACAACCAGAGGGGAAACCCGCTATGAAATATCAACGGGTCGAGAACAAAACATGTCTACCGTGCATTGCCGTAGATAATTCCGAAGTAAAATTTGTTTCAATGTTGGGTGAAATTGATGGCAACTACTTCAAGTTTTATTGCAACGATCAAATAAAGGTGAACACGCGTAATTATCGCTCCGAAGATGATGAAATTACCAACTTTATCCGACTATTGGCAAAATACCTTCAGTTGTTTAACCTACTCGTTTCAAACATTAACCTCGTCAGTTTGAACGATGTCGACGAGATAAAGATAAGCTCTCAAATTCCGTTTGTTGGAAACGAACCATTGAGAAAATGTGTCTTTTTCACGATAGATCGCAATTTACTGAAAAAGATTGTTCGCAAAAATAATATGGGGGGGGGGGGGGGGGGATGTTTCAATTCGTGGTGCTTGATCACAGACAAGGTGATCCAATACACTATTTCGACTGTGGAAGAAGAAAACATGGAATGGTGTAGACCAGATGATTGAACTAAAACAAGATCTCCCTTCCTGCTACTCCAGAACAAATATCGCAAGTTTTTGAATCATAAAATCATGGGTCCTGCCGGTTTAGAAAAGCTATGTAAATTCCAGGATGAAATCCCAACAGTATTTGCTATTTTTCGGTACCTATACAGCAGTAATGTGCAGTATTTAAAGTTTGAGCTCGCTGCATTGTGTATAAATCTAAAAGATGTGGAACAACAAATGCGAAAAAAAAAAAAAAAAAAAAAAATAATTTGTAATTTATTTATGTATGTGCATTTTTTGTAATTTGTATGTAATTAAATTTTTTAAATAATATATAGACCTAGATGTGTTTTTTTTAAATTCATTATCTACAACGGTGATTGTTAACAAAATGAAGACATTTTTCTCCTCCGAGCACATTTTTTAAACGCACACTTTAAAAGTGCCATACACAAACCTAGAATTGTGCCCCAAATAACCAAACACACACTTTGAACAATAACTTAATTTTTTATCCGAGCAAAATATATATATATATATATATATATATATATATATATATATATATATATATATATATATATATATATAATTCGTAGCTTCACTAATCGCCTCTTGAAAAATTTCTACAATTTTTTCGATCGTCTTTTTATGATCTTCCATTTTCTACAACATATCAGGACCAAAACTGTCGATAAACTACGGGGAAGCATAATCTGCACCTGAATCTGTTTATTTTATTGTCGGTGTAGTTGTTTTCCTAGTAACCTTCAATTTTACCTATAATTCCATTACCCCTAGTCTCGTTTCGAGTAACAATACTGGCAGCTCCTTTAGTTACAACATCTTCAGTTGTATCACCGACACTTGGTTTCACGCTGGATTTGAACCATTTTCACGTTCAATAGAATTGTATGAGTTTGTATCCGCATCTCGCCCCAATAAATCATCATAATAGTCACTTTCCTCATTTCCCTCTATCAGTGTATTAAAAAGTGTTATTGGATATGGGTAGTAAAGGCAATAAAAAGGCACGGTTGGTTATCGTGCATATAAATAAAATACAGGGTAATTTCTTTACAATCATTCTATTTTCAATGTTCTTATATATACATATTCATTACTCAATTTCCTCTGTAATTTCAAAAGACGTACAGTGACGACGTTAAAGGTCTCTGTCTGTGCGGTTGTCTTCCCAATACTGGCGGTTCCTTCATTAACAATACCTGCAATTGTATCACCAGTATACGAGCTTGTATCCCCTTCTCTTCTCATAAAAGTTGTCAAATTTTTCTGATTTAAACTAGAAAAATCATGAAGTTCTGTATTATAGGATTTGGATAGTAGAGGTGATGAAAGGGCACTGTTGATTACCTCACATAGAAATTAAATACAAGGTAGTTTCTTTACAATCATTTTTTTATGTTCTTGCATACACATATTCATTACTTAATTTCCACGACGCAATGTTCGGCTTGGATTCCGCTGAAAATGGGCGTGTTTAATGGCATGGCCAAGCCCGATGCGTTTGTCGTCTGAAACTCTGGATTGGTTATACTCGCATCTGCCATGGATTTAATTCCACTTTCGCTGATGACGTTCACCAGAGGCCCCGAGATCGATCTTCGAAGATATGTGGAATAAATCAGATTCCCCCCCCCCCCATAAGACATGTGTGTTTTCAACAATCGGATAAAGGTGACGAAGCAAAACGTCTCTTCGTGTAAATCTTCTGGAAGAGGAATAATCTTGTTGTAATTTTGTGCAGAGAGTAAAGCTAGGTGATTGTACAAGTACAAATCTTCGTGCGAATATAAGAGTTTTGTATTGCTCGTGTATATCAACTGAGCCTGAGGTCGTTTGGCCCAGACCGATCGGGCCACATCGATGGGATTTCCAACCAATTGTGTAGGAGAAAATTCCGTACGTAAAAATGAACGTAGAAAAAAGATTTGTCGCTAGAGAAAGCGGTTGCGACAACAGAGAACTGAAGTTGAGTACCTCGAAAAATGTCCAATAATGCATTTTCCGAAACGACAGCATACACATCCTTAATACTGCCGTGTTTATAATTATATGTTACGTGGCGTGATCTCAACCTCTTTACAGTCGTCGTCTTTTCCGATTCATCGACGGATATATCGTTGGTCTCATCTTTATTTTCGCGTCTCGGACATCTTTTCGAGTAGTGCATAATTGCAGTCGCGGTGTACATAGATCACCGCCGACACCGAACTCGAAGGACGTTTCGAGTCCAACTTGTAGGCCATGATATATTGTCGATAGAGAAATTTGTCAAAAACATTGTTGCGTATACACTCTCGGTACTTGAAACACGTGTACGAAGCAGTTATGTTTACGTACATTGCATTGCGTGTGAAAACCAAATCGTCGGTCGTCCAGTCAAACAGTTCAACGCCGTTAGTATTTTCAGAAATTATCATGTGTGAATGTTTAATATTGAGCGCTCCCTGTTGCCTCAGCTCCAAGTAATTGGCGACGATGATGTTTAGAGACGAACTTGTGTCAATGTCGGACAGTAACTGATACTGGTTGATCATCCGAACCCAGTTTTTATCCATGTTTGCAAACTTGTCGGCGATTTCGTCCAAATCTCGCGGGGTTTGCGGTGGAGGTGTCAAGAATCGAACGCATTCATCAATCGTAGTTTTGCACGATCGGATCGTCCCCTCGTCGACCGGTTTCGCCTGCAAACTCTGCCCTTATTTTCTCTTTCAAGTTTTCGCCATTGCATTGATTTTCGTACACGGTAGTCGATAGCATGAGAAATTGTTCCATGAAGATCGGATCTAATCCCTTGGACATTAACATTTTAGGGAGATCGTGATTCATCAAGTCGTAAAATTCAATCTCAAATTTACTTGTAGGGTAATGTATGGACCTTTTCTTTGACAGTAAATATGCAATTTCGAAATTACACTCGCATCCTTTTCGAAAATTGTGGACAAAGAAAAGCTTGGTGGAATAAATGAGAATATCACCGATCGGAACTTGATCACCAATTAATTTTAATAAAATGTATGGTTCCAACTCACCCTCGTTTAGCAGACTGTTTATCTTCAAATTTAATTGTATTTTCAGGCAGCGACCGCGAGTCACTCTGGACATTAATACCTTCATTCCTGCGAAATTAATTCCCCTACACTGCATGCTCTTCACTCACAGAACACTGATTTGAGACTGAGAAAAAAAATGAAATTCCTTACTATATAACTTTGTGTATGTGTATATATTATATATACACACTAACATACACACGTGTTAAAAAAAAAACGAAAACGAAAAAAACAGAAACCTCTACAAAAAAGCTATATATATATATATATATATATATATGAACGAATCTCCTCCAACTCATCAGAAGATCATCGTCAACCATGTCGGAAAGAGAAGATGTTCTCGAAAACTGTTTCACCGCATCGTATATCATGTGGCTGATTACTTCGATATTGATGGTAATCAGCAATGAATTTTTATGCGAAGAATACCTCAACAACATTTTCGTCATCATAGCAGGACTGACAATCAATTTGGGGATCGATCATTCAAACCCTAACATTGATTGTTTGGCGACGATAGTTACTGTCTCTAATCTATTTGATTTAATTATGCGTCGGTTGTTTGGAATTACTAATTTCGCAACTCTATGAACATTTCATATTTGGAAATGAAATTATTTCTACAAGCACCACGACGGTCTTTAATTTGAATTGCAGTAGTTTATCACTTTGCGAGTTTTTGCCCGACAAAAACAAGTTGATTTTCTCGAAGGCACTTCGGGTGTGGGGAAGACTACAGTGTCTGCTCTATCGTTTTATTTTCTCCAGTTTCTGGCGGAATATCCCCCATACAAGAACAAAAATGAGAATAACCTACTCCAATCGATGTATACCATCGACTTGGAAAACGAACTAATGTGCTACGTACAAACGCTTAAGAAAATTAAAGTGTTTCTAGACCACTCTCCATACTCACAGTTTGTGTATGGGTTGTTATTCGATGACAACGGCCAACACGCCGAGTCAAATTCGTTCAAACAAAATGTGTTGCCCGTCTTACAACTTTGTGCTGAACGTTTACTTCATATACACAAAAGGTTCCTGCATAAATTTTCCATTTTGGGTTGCAAAGTCGAAATGAAATGGTGTCTCGCCGCGGACATTCCAATTAGGAAGGAATTGATCAAGAGAAGAAACACGTTTGAAATCACGAATGGGTTCAATTTGGATAATTACATTACTAATCAAAATTTCTTGTTTGCTTGGTTTGCTTCCCTGTTTGATGAAGAAGTTTGTTTGTGAAAAAAATGTATCAAATGAATTGACAAAAATAAATGCACAAATAAAAAAAAATGTTTTTTTAAATATTTATTTATTATTAATTATTATGATATTAATATTTTACTTACAGCAATGATTTTTATGACATATTGCACATTTGGAATGTGTAAATAGATATTCTATATATGAAATCGAATGACCATAAGGCAGAAAAACAACCTGCAATTCTCTTTGGTAACAAATCTTGAATAAAAATGGATTTTGTTGTTCATCTTCATTATCGCCACTGCTGCCACCACCCACACATTTCTCCAAATCGTTGTTTGTCTAATCATCGCTGCCGCTCACACATTTCTCCAAACCGTTGTTTGCAGAATTTGCCATCTCCTCGTTCTTTTTTTGCTTAAGCCGTTGTATACTTTCCACCCGAATTTTGTAGATGAAACCCTTTCCTTTTGTCAAAAGGAAAAATTTACATTCGGGATACCAAAAACCATGTTCTATCCAAGGATTGTCTTCCTCTTCCCAATATATAATGTTTTTACCGCAGTGAAAACAAATCACTCGATCACCGAAACCCGTGTAAAAGAACCCCGCATTACTTAGCCATTTCGGGTCTTGAACTAGAGATGGAGGCCACTGTTTTATTTTAAACATTTTTATTCGTGCTTCACACATATTGTATTCAGGATAGGGAAGTTGTTATTTGTTGTTTTGCAAAAGTTGAGATATGGCATCAACATCGGCATCATCGTCTGTGATGTCGATTTTACGAACATTTTTACCATCCTCGAAATTTGCAGTCATAATAGGAATATGTTATCATTTATCAGTTAACATGTAGACATTCAATCATCGAGTAATTATAAACGTGTTCTATCCATAGATCATCTTCTTTCCAGTGATAATATTTGCATCCGCAATAATAGCAAATAACCATATCGTTGCCCCCGTGTAAAAGAAACCAGCTTGGCTAAGTTGTTTTGGTCGTTGTTTCATCGCCTTAAGCCAAAACTCATACGTTGCTACCCCCGATTCAAACAAATTATATTCGGGATACCTCGAACCTATGTATTCCACGATACTCGTCTCTTCGAAACACGTCGTTCGCAATCCCATAAACGCAGATTGCACGGCATTGGAGGGCCATTTACCCATGTTCATGAAAAGTGTACTCGAAATTAACCATAATTATTTTCCTACTCTCTCTATTCCACCCACCTTTCTCGGTGAGTATACTTTGTGAATTATTTTCATATATATATATATATATATATATATATGAAAATAATTCACAAAGTATGCACAAAGTATTGCATGAATGATTCGGTGAATCGTTGCCTGGGAAATAACAACGTCTTTGATTTATTTAAGATTTGCTTTTCATTTAAATACACACCATCATCTCTCAAAGTTAAACCATTCCATTAGATGGCCGAGATAAATGAATTATGACCGGGTCGGGGAACCATGTGCGCATTTATACCCATTTGGTACATTTCCTTATCGATTTCGGCCGCGATTTCGTTTAAGGAAAGTTTCGAGGAATTGATTGCGTCTTTAAATTCGAGCGTACCGTCAAGCGAAACCAATTTATCCACGAGTCCCAGGTAGTGATGAATGTTTCCTTTGGCGCCGCTCAAAACGATGCAAATTAAATTTCCGTCCAATAAACTCCGTGATTTTAACGAGTAAATAAATGGGAGCGATTCGTCGTGAAAATCATTAGTGATGCCATTTGCCAACTCGTAAGTTTTCTGGTTCACCTCGCAAAATAAATTGTATGTTTTCCTCGAGCCGTATTTGAAACAAACAAAGAGACAAATATTTTCCAAAATATCCGCCGTTGGTTCGACCAAGTCGTAAATGAGGGACACTTCGACAATCAGTTTGTTCAATGCTTCGCGATTCGTGTCGTCATCGAACCATTTCAATGTGTAAATGTTGCGAAATAATTCGTATAATTGGTGAAACTCGTGTGTTTTGGGTAAGCTTCGTTTATTCATGTACAGAATATGAGATTCGGTAAATTTCAACCTTAGTTTATTAAAAGGAATGTAAATACTGTAAATGGGAGACGCGTTGATTATAGCTTCCTTGATGGCGAACGCATCCGAAACCACATACAATAATTCCGTATCTCCTTCGATGTCGGCATTCTGATTCTTCAAGATCAACGGCGATACAAACAGTAAATCTGTTGTTGCAAAAGTCTCTCGATCGATGACGACGATCGAGGCGGGATGTATCACTGGATCTCGTTTGAGTAAAATGATGGTATCCCACCCCAGATTGATGAATTTCTCCTTTTGTCCAGCCACAACATTAGTCAGGTCAAAGAGGACGATTCGTTATACGTTCAGGTCGATGGCTAGCGATGTCATCCACGTGCGAGGAACGATTACCTCGTTTGGTCATAGATCGCCTCGTAATACTATTTGACTACGCAAACATTTTATTTGTGGTGACAGTAAATTTCGGCGCATCTGAATCCTGCTACCGTGCAACATTGTCTTTATCGACCCATTACAAAATGGAATGTCGAAAAACTTTTGAATTTCGGTGAATTTTTGCTTGCTGCAGCGGAAAATTTGCTCGTCCAAGGCGTAAATAGCATGTTCGTCAATCGTGCACGACTCACCAACCTTGCACGATTCTAACAAGAGTAAAAATGTATATATTTTCTTCCAGTTGGCATAAATTTGAACGTACTGCCACGTCTTCCGATCTATTAAATCGCGGTACCATTTTCCAGGGGATTCTGGAAACGATGCAATCAGGGAATCAAACGAATCCAGAATGGAATGTAAATTTTTTTTCGTAGTGTACTGGTGATTCCCAATCATCTTGAACAGGATGACCAATTCGACCATTTCGTAACTTTCCAGAATGTTTTTAAACTGGGAAATTGATTCCTTTGAGTGCTTTTTCAAATAGGGAATAACAAAACAGCACAGATCATCGCAATTGTTTTTTAATTGTTCCATGGCCCTGCGATTCGACAGACGGTAAATGTATGGAAAAATTTTTTTGTACGATATAAATACCAATATTGTTTTGTACCTCGACTAAAGCACGATTTATTGAATTTTTCCTAAACCACCAACTGTTGAGGATACACCTCATTTGTTTTGTGCTAACAATTGGCCAGTTGTTTTTTTTTTTTTTTTTGCTCGTTCCAGGGTAATGTCCGACACTCCGTATTTCATTTTATTGTGTGTGTGGGTTTCACCTGAAAAACAAAGACTTATATACACCATTTCTTCGTTTTCTTTTTTATTTTTTATTTTTTGTATGTGTATTTCACCCGATGAAAAAGCCATATATGCTTTATTTTGTTGGTTTGTTATTTTTCATCCATCAAGTGAGACACTCTCGATACTCGAAAAAAAAATTTCATACAAAAAAGTGCAAGTAAAAATATTACACGAGGCAAAGTTGAAGGTAATGAAGCAAAAATGTTGGCATAATCTTGGGGCAAACTTAAAAATTGCCTCAACTTTGCCTCAAGATTATCCCGTAATTTTTCATTTTATTACGGCATAATCTTGAGGCAAAATTGAGGCATTCTCAAGATTACCTCAAGAACCACGTGAGGCAAAGTTGAGGTTGCCTCATCTTTCCCTTCTTATTCCCTCTGATTAGACTCATTCACTCACATAGTTTTGTGAATCGACCCGTGATGCGAATGGATGGTGTTGAAGAAAATCATCCAGTATCGGCATCGTTACCCTCTTTGTATCCTAGGACATCGACCATGAATGTGGCATCAGTGGTGATAGCCAGTCCTTTCATAGGTGACCCTGACGAATCCGCATAGAAAATCAGCTGGATGTTTATCAATTGAGTTATGTTTCCATAAAGACACATCTCCAGTTTAAGAAATGGTTCCGAAAAGTCTGCCAAGTAGGTAATTTTCCCACGAAATTTGTTTTAAATACACAATAATCATGCAAAACATATTTTATGTTTATAGTCTTGCCGCAGGTAAAGAAAATCGTGTGAAAATTCAAGTCGGCGACCACCCAATGCCGTTAATCGATTTTTTTCAACGTCTGAGACACTAAAACATCCAACAGCGAAATCGAAAAATCACGGTGATCATTTTCAATTATATTGATTGAATACATGATAAGAGGAATAAAAAAAATATGTAATGTTTCGAGACTTGATGGGATTTATACATAATTTTTCTTTTAGACGATGTTGTGTCAAATGGGTCGAGATGGGAGATGTTCGATATTTGATCATTTTACCCTACAACACAGTGATGGTGAATTGTAATGGAAAACTAGCAGTTCTATTCCTGAAAGAAAAATCCATTAAAACCAACATGACTCGAGTACAAACAAGTATGTTGCTGTTTGCCAGATTTGATCATCTGAATCGTAATTTACATCCCCTGAATTCGATTTTGACATTGTTTTCTCATTATGTAAAGAAATACTATAAAAATTTTAAATGAAAATGAAAATGTTTTTGTAATGTATGTATTGCGCTGTGAATGACGATGGTAAATAACTATTGTGATTGGCAATTACAATGTTATAAGCTAAAATGTTTCTATTTTCGTAAAATTTAGCCAATTGTGGTGGATATAGTTGGTTAATATGAGTATGGCCCCTATGTCTACTTGTCGATTTCATACACATATCGAGCGAGGCATAATAATCTTCCCATTCCACCCACAGAGTCTCTACATCCACCCAGTTGTAGTTCATGGCTTGAAATGTTTATTTTTTTTACTTACAAGAATCTATATAGGTATCCATTGATAAAAAAAGAAAAAAGAAAAAGAAGGTAAATTGAGTGATGGGGGAGGAGTAAAAAATAAAGAAATCACCTATGACACCAGGTATAAAAGACTGTGTATTATTGTTAACGCTACCACAGTTCCCGAGGCACTCATACCTCGAACTTAAAAGAGTCAGCACAGTCCACTGAGTCTGGAAGTATGGATTCAAAATGGAATGCTAGTAAAGACTATGTAAACAGTTTATTCACATATATGAAAAACACGAAGCTCTTTGGAACAGAGATAAACAGGTGTATAAACGCGCAAATTCAAGGTATAAGGGATTTTGTGAATTACTTGCATTTACTGTCGAGTATGGAGAACATGATGTAGACAAATACACCACCAGTAACCGGATATAGTCTTTACGGGATTCCTACATAAGGGGGTAGAAGAAAATAAAATATGCAAATATGAATGGTTGTGTTCGTAAACCAACACTGTGGTACTTTAATCTGATGAAATTCATTCAATCTAAAGAACGGGGAGAAACACATTCGACCGCAATGGGGGTGGAAGATGCGGGGTGTGTGGCAGTGAACAACATATTCATCAAACGTGGAATGATGAATGACAATGCCGTTTATTTTCCCATGTCTGTCAATTATGAGGTAGTGGACAGTGCCGTCAACATATTTGTCAATATCAGGGTTGATGACACCCCAGTCAATACATTAATCAGCGGTGAGGTTGGTGACAACGCAGTCAATACATTAATCAACGGTGAGGTTGGTGACACTGCAGTCAAAACATCAATCAATGGCGAGGTTGGTGACAACACAATCGACTTGTTCCTCAACAGTGAGGCTATGAACAATGTAGTCAATGTGTTCAACAGTGAGGTTGGAAACAATGCAGTCGTCACAACCAACACACCCATCAATTATGTATCCGACACATCTGTTAGTGATAAAATCAATATTTCCATCAACGGTGAGGATTTCGACATATCTATTTTTTGTAATGAAATTAAAAAAAAAAAACTCGTAAGAATGGAACATTCACTGAGGAGTTACTCGAAATCAATTATCTACCATGTAGTGGATGTGGATTGGTCTAAAGGGTGGTCGAGTCGATCCAGATGTAGTATTGCACTTTAAAAAATAACCACATATGTATATTATCTTTATAAAATCAAATAAAACAAATTTTTAAAAAAGGATTATATTTTATATTTTTTTACATTTTATTTTCACATCTTCTATGAATCACTTGTAAATGACACATTCACTAAATTCTTTTGTAAATCTCCCATTTGCAATATCCAAATTAACTTTGTGTTCTGTTAGATAAAATTCATAACTTTCAAACCATTTTTTAAACAATTCATTGACTGTTTTTGTGTATGTTTTTTTGGAATTCTGAGGCATGGCTGCATTCAAAATTGCATGATGACTTTTACATAATTGCGTAAATATTTACCACAGTGACTCTGATACATTTCGGGGCGTGGCACATTGTTTATTTTTTGTCTTGGTGGTAATTTGGAATAATTTTCCAGTCAAGTATTGATCTGCCTGACAGTCTTCGGGATCGTACAAGAGCACCGTTTTCTTACGACCAATGTAGGAAGAACCGAGACCATCAATGTACCTTTGACATGCAGATGAGTTTTTCAGCCTAACCTACTTCACATTTTCGTACAATTCCGTCTTATCTATCAAATAGAGGTAGTTGTAAATGGCAAACAATAGATTTTCGAAATTGAGGAACTTTTCCAATTTATAACAGTTGGTTACTTTGGTCAAGTGCAGCGACATAGTTGTAGATTCGTTTCACGAAATGCGATGCATTGCGCTCGTAAACTTTATGAACAATATAACAAAGTTTCAACACATCTTGGTTTGGATTACTGCAAAATACACTTTAGTCAATCACTTTTGTCAAATGCAAGTATTTTTTCTTCACTAGTGAAATAGACGCTAGTATCTCAGTGCCTTCGAGAACTATACCCCTTCCATTAATTATGTTCATTTCCTTGTTTATGAGTTCGATAAACCTGTTACTGTCCAATTTCAAAATATTTGTAAATTGATACCCATCTGTATTTGTATCAAAGAGCATTTCGCGATACTATTGCGGAATTTTGCAAACAACTGCACGGAGTTTCGTCTCGTACACAATCAGTTTTTTATTTGCTTCCAGATTGGAGTAGGTATCGTAGGCATTTTGGCGAATGAAATATACCAACTGCATGAGCTCTCCTTCCGTCAGGTTGTTTATTGTTCCTTTGCGATCGCGAAGCGTTTGCAGTAGATACAGCACGGGTGTAATTCGACATAAATGTATGAGAATTTTGCATGCAAACAACGTCGTGCCTATGGCTACAGGAATGCTGACAAACTTGAAAGATGGAGTGCCAAAAATCCCGTAGGTCGAGTTGACCGTAATTTTAAGCGAAATTTGCTTTGCATCCAACACAGAGTACCCTAGATTCATGTCTTGAATCCTCTCTTCAGAGACTTTTTTTTTTTTTTTTTTTTTTTTTTTTTTCCAGACTTTTGAGATTTCATTTGCTTCTTTGCAGTTTTCCTACGGTCGAGTAAAGACTATATAAAGTTTATGGTGAATGGAGTTTTGGCGTGTGAGAGTAAACGAATCAGAATGGGCGTATCGCCAGCCAACGACTCTAGTTCTGCGACGGAAAGTATCATCTTCCCGATAGGCTGGCCAGAATACATCACGTTCATGTATTCCGAATAATTTTGGTTTTCGTCTTCCGTCACGTACAGAGAAATTAAATCATTCCTCAGCATTTCATCGAATGTGTCGAAGGATATCGGATCATTTTCAAACACTAGATTCAATGCTTTGGTGCAGCAACAACCGACGGTCGATCTGGAAAGTCGTTTGTTGATGATGATGTTTGGGTAGAAACTATTGGCATCGTATTGAATAACATCCTAAAAAAGACCGCGGTTTGCAAACACCACGGCTTCGGGATATTCTTTTTTCGTGTACTTGAACTTTGGTTTGGTGTAGATTGGTCTAACGTCCATCGCGGACATTCTTTCGGAGAGGGACAAACACATCATATCGGGTATGGCTAGTAAAACGGAATCATTGCTCTGGTATCCCGGTAACATACTAAAGGATAGCGCATGATACAGGAACGCATTCGCGATCTGGCGAGAAATGGCACTCATCGAACTGTCTTCGAAATGCAGTTAAAGAGATTGGCCAACTGGTTGGTGAAAATTGCCAAATTAAACTTGTTGTAAAGTCCGACCACGGCCACACAATCCCTCTCATTGTGCATTAAAGCCTGCTCCATGCGGTAGAAAACGATAGAGTCTGTATTCATTTCACCTGTAAGTTTACGCCACACGCTACCACCAATGTACTCAGTGTGGCGCACTTGCATGTTTGTGTATTGAGCATCAAACTTTTCTTTGTTGTAGGGCTCGATGTGAAAGATATTTCTCATACACTCGTGATGAAAGTCATCGTCTGTGATGATGTCATCTAGAATATAATAAATTCGCATAAGCACAGAGTTCAAATCGATTTTCCTAAACTTTTGGCTCAGATAGTTTTTAGACAAGTTCCCCAACGACAAATTCCCACTCGCCAATGCAGTTTTTTCAATATTGTCAACGTATCGAATATGATACCGTCACGGTGAAAACGAATGAGCGGAGCTGTGGCTAATTTTCTGAGGGTTACAAATGCTTTTATTTCGCATTGCATATTGAGAACTCGCAAGCAAGTCAATAGGAATGTCAAATGGTATTCGATAATCTTGTGGCCGTTAAAATAATGTGGGTAATTTTGGTATCCCGTTAGCATTTTTAACAAGTATCCCTGACTATACCAAAAGAGAAAATTACTAATGAGATCCTCTTCGTGTGAGAAACCTTGAATCCAAGTGCATTTCGCGGGCAGTCTTTTGTATTTCTTCCGCATTTCCACGTCGAAATCATCGGGCATGCCGCGACATTTTAGGTACGAAATTATACTCACTTCGCCGTCCAGATACTCACAATAGAGCACATACATGAGCAGTTTTTCTGGAGCGAGACCCTCCAGGGGCAAGTCTTCCAAATTATCCACATCGGTCTCGAAGTTGAAGCTCTCGACAGGAATGTACTTGCACAGATGAGTGCAGTCGTAAGACGTGTCCAGGATCAGATGCTTAGACTCGGTGACTGAGTACACACCATTTGCACGAAATATATTTTCCACCATGGGATTACCAACCCCGTGTTTTGCTCTGCGAAACTTTGGTTTTGCAAGTTTATTCAGTTTGATGGATGAATTTTGCAATATCCCCTCTGAAGTTACAGTATCGATGTACAACTTCATTTGCAACATTAAATGGACATCAGTCCACTGGATGGCAAGTAGTAATTTTTTTTCACAATTATTTTCCACAAGAAATTTGTAGACCGTGTTCAAGTTACTTGTGGTAATAAATTCAATTTTTAGCAAATTTTTGAACCGTGTAATGTGCTTGCGGAATTTTGAGTCAAAATTTCCAGCAACGAGTTTGAATTAGTTTCCATAGAGATTGTCGTGTCGACGATTGAATCGATTTATGGTTCATATAACTCAATCAGTAGTTTGCACATTTCGTATTTCATGTTTTCAGCAACTAGAAAGTATATCAAGAAGGGGTAAGACAAAATTTATTGTTGCCTCTTCATCGTTTTGACATTGATGCCCACTACATTTATCTGATAGTTGTAGATGAAAGACCTCAATATAAATATTTTATTCTGTAGATTTAAAGAATGTGGAGGGCTACATTTTTGTGTTAGATAAGAGCCTTTAGTCATGGCTGACAACTAAGTTTTACAATAAACCTGATTTATGATTCCAATCAAACCACGATGGAACACGCATATCATTCGACGGGAATGACAAGGAACAAGGACGGCACTCCTCTATTAACTAAATTAAAATTATACAATATGTTTGTATACGAATGTAATCGCAACTCTATCCGAGGATCGGTCAAAGTCTCAATACCGCCAAATGCTCTATCTTTAAACGAATACTTGACATCGCCATTGAGATTTATCCATTTAGTAGATAGCCTACTCCAATCGGGAGACTACATATACAACCAGTTTAAGGAGTTCATTAGTGCAAAAAATTTAGCCGATGTATATTTTGTACCTAAATTGGAAAACTTTGATACTCTGTTTTTCAGACCAACTTTTTTCACTCTCGCTGTAGAAGAATATGCAGCTAGCTGGAGAAGTGTATTCTTTCACTTGCTCGATATTTATGTGGGAAATATGAAAACTGAGTTTACAACTTCTGTAAAAACAAAAACTGCTACGTCGTGCGGCATGACATTTTGTCAAACGACAACCTCATAATTTGGCATGTTCAATCGTGGAGAAAAGGAAACGACCAAAATATACGAACAATCTTGTTATTTCGAACCTCATTTGATACGAGCTTTTTACAATGTGTTTGGCTGTTCCAACAAAATGCACACTTTATTTTGCTCGCCAAACAGTTTCTTAAATTCAGGTTGGGTTAATGAGTTTAAACACTTTATTCAACTCCAAAGATACAGATGATTCCCGAAGGTAATGAAAAAAAAGACTTTTTTTTTAATAAATAAAATTTATTTTTAAAACAACATAATTGTAAAAAAGATTACAAATATTAAAATATAAAATATTACAAATATAAAAATATAAAAGATTACAAATATAAAAAATAATGTATTACATATATAAAACATTTTTTTTTTAACATATATAAAATTCATTAATATTTACCAGAGGGAACAAATTTACAGTTTGAATTTGGATCTCTCAGGTTAGGATAAGTAATTTTCGTAAAAGGTTGTAGTTTAAAAAAAGTACACTTCTCCCACACTGCTCTCCCTGCCATACACCCCCTACACAGCTCGAATTTAGCTAAGAACTGTGGTTGGGGTTGGGTAGTGATAGGGTGTGGGGGGTGAGGAGGGAACTGCTTCTGCTTCTGGGTCTGTGGCTGGGCGAGGGACAGCCGCTGGAGTTGCTGCTGCTGGGAGAGAGGCTCCTGTGGCTGGGCGGGGGACAGCCGTTGAAGCTGCTGTTGTGCGAAGGACAGCTGGGCGAGAGACTCCTGTGGCTGGACTAGGGACATCCGCTGAAGTTGTAAGAGGAGCCACTGTATAGTTGATAAAGTTGCTTTCCGGCTCCTCTTTCTTGCCCTTTCACCCAACATTGGCTGGTGAACTTGCTGTGAAAAGAAAAGAAACACATTACAATCTGTTTTACCCTGAAATTTAACAAAAAACACTCTAAAGTCAAACAAAAGAATTTCCCTTAAGCTTTTGTTCGTTTCGCTTCTAAGGAAAGCAGAATTATTACTTTTTTTTTTTTTTTTTTTTTTTTTTACAAAACTTACACTTTTGTGTAATATTACATTGACAATGCTTTCGTGATTTTTTACTATTTCTTTTTCGTGAAATGTTATATTTGTGCCATACTTCCCGAAACTCTTTATACTCCTTAACCAACTCCTTCCCTATTTATTTTGAACCTCTAGTTTTTTTCCAATTCTTCCTATGCGTCTGTATATTTTTCTAATAGTAATTGTATTTCCATTTTTATACTATGGTGCATCAAAAACTTATCATAAATATTTCTAAATTTATCCCCCATTCCTTCAAATAACCCGTTTAACTCTACCTTATTCGCTCCAACAACCTTATCCATTCTTGCAAATATAAAATAAATAGCGACAGCTATATTTATAGTCCTATACTTGTTATCCCTAGCACACTGGCTCTAGACCAAAGTGTGTGGTGTTTATAAACGCACCGAGTAAATTTTTTATTTAGTATTTCAGGGTAGTGGGGAGGGATTACTCTATAAGCGATATTTTTATTTTTTACTTCACGCACTCATATATTCATGTGTCTTTTTTCTCATCGGTGTATCTGATATGCACTCGCTCTATAAAAGTCATGACTAGTGTACGTGCATGGGCCGGTGAGGCGACTGGCATACATTAATAAACTTGGCCTCGTTATTATGCGAGAATTATCTCGGGGTAGAAATAATTTTTTTTACAATGCAAAAAGGAGGTTCCTCTCACATTTCCCCCACCATTCTACCTTCAAACTTTTATATCGTCTCCTAGTGTCCTGGGTAGGAGCCAGAGTATTTTGTTCTCCTAGTGTCCTGGTAAGAGCCAGAGTATCTTTTTCTCCAAGTGTTCCAATCGAAGCCAGAGTATACAAGCAGTGAACTTAGCGGCAAACAACATCAACCATCAGCCGATGGCTAACCAACCATGCATTGCATGTAGTGGTTGCCAGTGGCCGAGATGCCAATCTTCGAAGCCAATGATGCCGCCGTCTATGCCGAAGAGGCCATCAATATCGGTGACGAAGAGACCATCGAGCTGCCAACACCTTCGACATTGATGAGGCAAACGCCTTCAACTTTGAAGAATTTGGCATCTTCAACTTCGAAGACCTCATCGCCCTTGATGCCGAAGACACCAACTTCTTCAATGCCGAGGATGTCATGCTCTTCGACGCCGAAGAGGTCATACCCCTTGGAGCTGAAGAGACACCCCCTTCGACGTCAAGGATGCCATCTCGTTTAACATCAAGGATGTCATATACTTCTCAGAGGAGGAGGATGAGGCCTGTGAAAAGAAGGAATCCACCTTTGGCACCTTCGAAACCGTCGGCACCTTTGGCATCTTCGGGACCATCGGTACCACCATCACCCTCTGCTGGTGCGCATGTAATGGGAACGGCAACTCTCGCACCTACTATGATACTACCTGGAGGGTTTATGTAGATGCCATTACAGGTACCTTTGGCCCCTCCAGGCATTTTATTCTGTTTTAAGACTATTTATTTCAATAATAGGACTGTTGATACAGTAACGATTACTAATAAAAATAAAAATTAATAATAATTTTTTTAGTGGTATTTCATTTCTATATTCCATAATAAGATGTATTTATTTATTTTACAGCTAATATTATTGATTATTATAGTCGTGTTGTTGGTTATAATAACTGAAAAGTTTTTAAATGCACCCAAACACGAACATTTCGTAAAACCTCTAGAGATATCTAATCTGTCTCCACCAGCATTGCCACGTCCATCACTTCAATCGTCGCCGACAACCGAATATTATTCCAGCCATAAAATAGATATTTATTTTGGTTTCAGAAATAACTTTGTAACCCATCACTCTGTCAATTTTTGTTTCGATTGTAATGCAAAGTTTGTTGACAGATTTAAATGGAAAGAGCTTTCGCGAAACTTGTACGCAAATTTTAATTTCACCAGTACGAAACACGACATGCTGTATTTTGCATTTGATGATATTTCGGTAAAGCTATTCAATTTATACAAAAATTATTACGTTATATATTTTGCCCTAACAAACATCGTCGACGAGTCGAAATGGACTTTGAATTCGGCATTACGATAGTTCAAAATATTGCCAAACAACTCGCGATGGATGTGGCTCGAAACACGGCGATTCCTCTCTTCAAGAGCGCCGTTTTTTTTCGCAATGGAAAAACGAAACAATATGGATCCTTTTATGGAAATCTTATGAGTGAATAACATGTTTACACATTTCGACTATAAGAAATAGGATAGCTTGGTGTTCCTACACTCGACTTTCGGCCACTTTAAAGATTCCGTCGACGAGAACGGCGTGTTATTTCAGTTTTGCGGCAGCGGATGAGTCTTGCTGGAAACGGTAATCATAAAACCTTCGTCTCCCCCCTACGACGAAAGTGATGAGAATGGCGATGTGGAGGATGGTACCCTTATTTTATTCGATAATGATTCCGAGATTGGCAAACAAAACAAAAAAAAAAAAAAAAAAAAAAAAAAACATTGTAATTATTTCTAAGAAGCAAAACCCTCTGAGAAAAATATTTAATTTATAACTAAGGTAAAAAACTAATATATATATGGATAAAATAAAAACGGACAGTGTTGAAAAACTCGCAAAGATGGCAGGCCATGGTCGAAAGACTGATATTTCATCAAAAAAAATTTTAACATTGAATATTACAAACAGGTGATGAAAATACTGGACGGTATGAACGAGTATATAGATTTCACCTTAAACAACTTGTACTCTCACGAATTTATGAAAAAATATATAATTAAAGATGAGTTTACAGATTTGGAAATTGACTTCTTTCTAAATCAAGTCCAGCGAAACAAACTAACTCTGCACGAACTCGTCCAACTAAAAACAAAAGCGGAAAACAAATAATTTCAACTGGCATTTCTTCAGAAACTTTATAAATTGGCTCAAATAGATGCAAGCATTAATCCCGAAGAGTTTTACTCGAAATTAGTAAACATTATTCACGTAAACAATATACACGCTGGTATTTCGTCAGAAGTCGTACTCAATAAGATTTTTGCTATGGTTACCTACATGTCTACGAAAATTTCCGATATACCTACTTATATACCGGCAGACATTATGCGAATCGTCAATGGCATTGCACTGAACGGTTGAAAACCATATAAAAACAATCAAAAAATTCAGGAAATATTGCACTCCAAATATGTATCAAACAGCATCAATGTTGTCAATTGTCTAAAAAACAAATTGAGACGATGTAACATTGAATATGTATACAAATACAATTTCATCAAATTACTGAATTCTGATTACAATGACCACGTAATTAAAAAATTTAAATCTGGTAGAAAATGATAATAAACTATCATTATGTAAGATGTAAATATAAATCTAAGACATGTAAAGAAATATTTAAAAATAAATATAAATCAACTCGGTTTTATGACATCACATATATGATACATTATATAGTAAAGGGTTCAATAAAATTTAGACTTAATTTCCCTGTCTTCCGCAAATTACAAAAAAAATATTTCTTGCAACGATTTCTACTTATACGCTGGCAGACATTATGCGAATCGTCAATGGCATTGCACTGAATGGTTAAAACAGACCAACTAAACTTGTGTTTACACACCACTATATGAATATAGATCACAAACAAAAACATAAAAATACATGTATTACATTGTTTATAACAAAAGGGAGATTAAACCACCTTCCAAATAGAATTTTTTTAAGGAGATTCTGTCCAAGGGGCTCTATTGAAAGCTATTTCAATGTTAGGTGTATAATGTATTGCTAGGAATAATCCAGTTAAAATTTGGATTATTAGACATGCCCCTAATAATGAACCGAAGTTTCATCAAGATGAAATATTAATTGGTGTGGGTAAATCAATTAATGAGTTGTTAATAATTTTAATTGATGGGTGATTTTTTCGTAATGGTATATTCATTAGTTAAATGTTATTCGTAAAGGTCTTTTGTTAGATTCTGTAATATTAAATACTACAATTATAGTGAATAATAAATATATAACTATTAATATTACTGTTAGGTTATTTGGTATATTATATATTTTTATTTATATTATATTATTTATTGTTAGATTTATTACATCATTATTTATTATAATATTATTTTTATTTAAGAATATTGATAATAATATAATAATAATAATTTTTTTAAGGGTATAGAAAATATTATGTTTGGCATAATCTTGTTATATAGATGAATATTTTTTTTTAACATATATAAAAAATTCATTAATATTTACCCGAGGGTACAAATTTACAGTGGGAATTTGGATCCCTCAAATTAGGATATATGATTTTCGTAAAAGGATGTAATTTTAAAAAAGTATACTTCTCCCACTTCTTCTGTGGTAGTGATTGGGTGTGTGGGGGTGAGGAGGGAACTGCTTCTGCTTCTGGGTCTGTGGCTGGGCTATCCCATTCGCAGTTACAAATAAAAACATTTTTTGCAACAATTCCTATATATTGAATGGCAGACATAATGCGATTCGTCAGTAATACGGTAACCATGACATTCGCAATACGTTATTACAACGAAGCCCACATCTTGATCAGTATTTAAAACAAACCTTTCGATCGAAACATTGTAATGTACGGTGCAAATCAGGAACATCGAGAATTGGTTTCGGAACTTCCTTGTGGGGTTCCGAATAATTACCGGTGTTGCATAAACTCATACTATACTCATGAGTCGGAGAACCATGCACAACACTGCAAGGGATCTAAATTTTTTATGTATTGTAAACGTCCGGCGATGACGCATCTTCAGTATTTTAGCGTTCTCTGCAATGCCAAATGCTAAACGTATTTGAAAACTGTCAAATGGGAAGAATTACATTGTTATAATTTTGATTGGCAAATTATCGAGACCATGTGCATTAAAATTGACAGAAAGAAAGAATTACCATGTGGTTATACATATATGAATTGCGCTGTAGTAATTGAAACCATGGAACGACACAAAAGAGAAGAGCATGTTACCTATTGTGATCTACTTAGGACGGTACATAAGGATCTGGTATGCCCCACCAGATGTTTATGGAGTCAACATGCAAATTGCCAACACCAATGCAAACAACAATGTAATTTATCGAGCAATAAACACGTGTTGATGACAATTATAAAATATCACCAATTTAAATTTTAAAAAGTGTTTATTTTTTACCAAAATAAATTGCCACTTTGTTATGTGTGTTTTTCGCATTTATCCAATTATCATACAGTTTGTTTAGTTTTGGCGACTATCTAAAAGTTTGTTACTCGTCAAAAAAAATTATAACATCTTATTATATATGTTTTGTGTTTTAGGTTGGCCTGTTATGGTACCGAGCATATTACTGTTAGAATTTAAATTCTTTCGAAATTGTTTCCATAAACTGTTCGTTTCCCTTTAATTATTCTATAATTATCTCTACTATAGAGTCGTGCTCGCGAATTATCGTAAAAAAGTCTTGCATAAACGAATAACTAGGTAAATTAACTTTGAGAATATGTTCAAACACCGATCTCATTATATATATGTAATCTGGTGTTTTAATTTCTTTTTGCGCTCATCGTTCGAAGACCAAAGACGAGGAAATAACCATAGACGATTGCCAGCTTCTGGCACTGGTCGTTTTTCCCACAGAAAATGAACGGGAACATTCGTTGATTGAAATCGTCAAACAATAGTTTTTCGTTGACGGCTTCGATTAGGAGTTTTAAATAATTTCAGTTTCTATCAAACAGATTTGTGCATAAGACCGTGTGCTTGGTCTGCTGTAATTGACTCTTTGGCCCGAGGTCCGAATAATTCCTGGTAAACGCAATTGTTGTAGCGTCGGTGAAAGAATTTGTGTACGTTTAGCGTGGATACATCACTGTCGCCGGTTCCGAGCAGAAGTGAAATGTAATGCTGAAAGACAGAGTCAGGTTTGAAGACTTTTTCAAAAACTTGAACAACAAATTGCACAAAACATCGTCCGATCCCTGTGTATTTTGTGCTTCGGGACTCGCGGGTAAATCGTTTTGCTGTCGCACCTCTGTGCATGTATGTTTGGCAAGCGCGAACGCTAGGCAGAAACCCATCACTGGTACAAACAATATATGCAATAGCGAGCTTACCTGATCAAGTTCAGTCACGTAGAATAGGAAAATTAATTTAACCAGGAAACCATGTTTACTTTATTGGGTCTTTCCACGAGCCTGAATATATCTTGAGTAAAGTCTTCGATAATTTTTGGTGATTTATTTGTCAGGTATTTCGCAAAAATTTGGTTTTGTTCGTTGATTACCGCCGAATGTTCGCCCATCCATTTGGGAAGAATTTTAAACATATTGTAAAAACAACATTTGTTTAGATCTTGAACTATGGATAAAATGGAATCGATTTTTAAGTTTCTGGTTGAGTTTTAACAGAGCTTCATTGTTGTTTGTACCATCGAGTAGAAACAAGTTGATTTTGACAATTTTTATAAACGTTTTTACATCGTACCTGATAATGATATTGTCGTTTGAAATTTTATATTCTTGAATATCCAACAGTTTAATGTATTCGTCGCTCAATTAATCGTATTTTTTACTTGCTGTGTTTGAATCGACTGGTTCCTTCAAAGTGTAAAATTTATAAAAATCATTCAAGGCAATGTCGATTGTAGGAGCCATTTGGGTTGATGTGTCCAATTATTTAATTGATCTTATATATATACATCTCGCGTAGTTATATTTTGTAATATTTTTTATAAACTCGCTGTTTAGTAAAAAAGTGTGACTGAGTGGGGAGTGGTCGTTTATTTGAAGAGTGTTGTTAGTTTTTAGAGAGATATTCAAACATGAATCTTGTATGGAAACCATCCCAACACCATAGTCGAAAAAATTAAATTGGAAACATGAAGTGACGCCGTCTGAATTATTTTTCTCGCGAATGGCAGGCCATCTCGCATCTAGTGACAGGGAATTTTTTGCCACACAATTCATTTTGAGATTGGTGATTGTAGCATAATATTAATTTGTAATGATTACATACCGACCGAATATTCCCCATTTAACGCAATTAAACAATCTTTCAACCATCCAGTGATATTTGTTTACTGTCCTCGACGACTCGTGATTTATGAGAGTAGTTTTAAAAAATTCGCACGCTAACAACAACTCGAAATTCTTTCTAAATTGCCTGTAAAGCACTAGTAATTGATCTTTGGAAAATAAATTGTATTTGGACTTGGCTGTATCTTCTACCAGCAAGGGTAAAAGCGAATCGTCGAAAACATTTTTTGAAATTCTGTAAACCGAATAAAGGAGCGCCTACGAAAAATACACATTTCACATATCTGTAAAATTCCGCCTCTTTGTAAATTTCCAAAATTATTCGCACCAGTAAACCGCCTAAAGAATGGCCCACTATGAAAATTTCCAAAGGAAATATGTTTTTCGACAAGTACTTTTCCATCGAAAGTTTTACCGAATATGCAGACTGCAATAAATCTTTAAGCCAATCATATGCGATTCCTTTAATTTTAACTTTCGGAACATTTCGATATAAGTGAGAAATGAAACTCGAATATACAGATTTTCCACAACGGAACATAGCACTTTGCTAGGTCGTAATGAATCGTCATTTAATAGTCGCTGAAAATCTTTATCCGATATGTTTTTTAAAATGGGACAATTTTTTTGGAAAAATTGTAGTCTTAAATTTGTTGTCTGCAACTAGCAAAGATCCATATAATTCCGGTACTAGTAATATAATTTTAGTAGACAATGTTTTACACAAGCGCACACACAATCACGATGCCCTTCCCACTTGGTTACGCAATGTCGTCCTTTTCGGTCCTGCATGTTTTGTCACCTGGATATGCAAAGGGAAACTTTAGGTAAAAACCAGCCTTTTCAAGGTGTGCTGGATATGCAGGGGGGAACGTATTTTATTTGAGCCTTTTCATGGTTTTGGTTGGATATATAATTGGCGGTTTTTTATCTCGACTTTTTTATCATTGGATACGTAATACAGTGGTTTTTGAGCGATTTAGATATGCAATACAGAACAATCATCATTATTTTTTAAAAGTGAATAAGCTAATTCAATCAATAACTAAAGTGAAATCGGTTTTTGGCTGAGAAATAGTCGTGCGCAAAATGTGATTGAACGCTTTTGGGAGCACACCAGGCGAAGTTGTGTTACGTGTGTAATATGTACACCTGTCCATTAAGTCAGTGTTGATTGTTTTAATTTTATGTCATGTTATTTTGAACAAGTAAGAAGGTAAGCGATAACTATTTAATGCAGAAGTGTGTCAGAATGTAGTGCCATGTGACGTGCTCGCTCGCCAATGCTGGTGACTGTGCCACATGGGCCCTTTAGTAAGTGATGAGTATCTTGAGGGGTCGGTTGTGATCACGTTTTACATTTTCCCACGCCTGGGCTCCCAGCAATCTTTGTACCCATCATTTAATTCTACAATAGACATTTAATTACCGGAACCGTTTTTTTTGGCCGCCCAGGACACCACCCTCATCTTCCCCAGTGCTAGCATTGCCTGGGGAAGTTTAAGCAGCACTTAATTATCACACCCCTTAGGCTTTTTGCAGTGTTACCCATGCCGGCAGGTTAAGTCCGGCCAAACTGTGTCAAATTTTTTCGAGAGGAAACAAGTAGATTGATTTGCCAAGTAAATGTGACATCAGACAGAGTAACATGTTCTATTCTTTCGACAGCCGCAAGGCATTTCAGGGTACAGACCCTTATAAAACCCATAAATTCCTGCAAGTGTTTCAATGTGTACCAGGGCTTATTTTGCTTTTGTCATTTCTGTGCTGCATTGTATTATTCATTGTGCGTATGTATAGTCCTAATAATCCATTGCAAAGCATATTGACAGCACAAACCATTCCTCGCTCAGCACACCTCAATTCCAACATGTCAAACAACACATCACAGGGACTGCAATCTGCAAGACGAGCTTTCTTCCCGGGATATTCGGCCCACAACACCCCGAAAACCTCCAGAGTCTCCATGCTCCAACACCACTGACATAATTGACACCACTGTTGAAAGACATCTGGCATCTAGTTGGATAAACCACAACGAATTCCTAACCTCACATCTCACCATCCCTGAAAACCTAACCTCAACCATATTCGCCTCACCACACATGGCATCACTATGTAACAGTTTCAAAACCAGAACTGAAATTTAGACACTAAAATATTATTTGAATTATTTTTGGAAAAAGTGATTGATGTTTTAAATGTAATAGTATTGTTTTGTTTTGTATTTTTATTGGTATCATTTTCTAGTCTTGTAACATAGTCCAATATATAACTTTCATCAAGCATAGAAGACATTTGTGATCAATGAGAATGTCACCAAAAATGTTAATTTATTTTATGTAAATTTTTATAGTCTTTGCTTGCATTTGCGAGTGACGTTCAGTTTCGCAACACTACATTTGATGCTGGCTCACACAGCCCATGGTGGAAGCCCAGCATTACTCATCCAGTTCGTCCTCAGCCCTTGGACTGGCCAGTTGCATTGGAAGTTCGCTCCACAACACTCCCGGTGCCCTCATGAAGCCTGTAACCACTTTTCTCTTGCAATAGCTTAAATTACTCTGTAACCTTTTCCTTATTGTATCGAGGGATAGACCCGATGCTCTTCCCGCTCATGGGAACATAACGTGTAAATGTAACCTGTAATTTCATATTCACGACCTACGTAGTTTTAGCAGTTAAGGCTTTCGGCGGGCCTCGAGTGCCCAGTCCATTTAAGTTTTCTTACTTTACAGCATCACGATCGTGTACATTTTACGTGAAATAAACAGCTTTGTGAAATCTATGTGCAAGTGTTTCTTCATTGTCCTTCGGGATGCTCAGTGTGCTGCACTCACTTGCAGCATACCCAGTGTTCACAAGTGTGATTTTCAGCTGTACGAGATGGTTCACAGTCTTATTGGTGTGTAAGACAGTATGATTTTTTGACATCCGAGGTGGTCTACAGCCTCGTTGGGTCTTAAGTAAATATCTGAATACCATATTAGAAAGTGTGCAACAAAGTCACCTCGTTACAAGAGAAGCATCCAGGGTCCCACAGGGCCATCGGCCGCACGACCATCGACATTAATTCTGCCGAGTTATGGCACCAGCAGTTTCTATAAGATTTGCCTTTGCCTGAGTTATCAGGTGGGGCAATCTCCAACATCACCAGCCTTGGATCACCTCGCCCACATCAAAAATGGTGCTTAACGTTGGGCTATGTCTAAGTGCCACACTGCAAGCAATTTTTCCTTAATGTCAAAGATTGTTGTCCCGGTTTGTGGGCTACAAGAACGTTCAGAGTCCATGAGTCAGCCTTCCATGACTTGTGGTGCCATCCAGCAGCAACCAGAACATCAATACTTGAGTACGAGTGCAATAACATAACAGTGCATCGCAATCCAATCATGCCGACCACTTGTACCTGTTCCCATGCCCACACACTATGTGGCGATTTCAGCATGCTTTGCACCTCTTTTGCACATCAAAGAATGTTCTATCCGCTCTGTTTGACTTTTAAATGGTGGGAAAACTATATTTTCACATCGAGCCAGTTGAAAATGTACCATAACAAATTACATTTCAGAGCTGTTGGAAAGTGTAATGTAATTTTTTCCCACTGCAATATAACATTTCAATGCTAATAAGTTTATATACCATGTAAAATTGCAAGAATCATCTGTAACAGTGTAACATATTTGTTTTGTCCATATTTTTCATTGTATGTACTAATATGCCAAACCAGTAGTGTATGGGTAGGTTGAGGACAATCCACTTTTTCCTTAAAACTCCATGAATTTTTAAGGAAATTTAAGCTAAAAACAAGTAAATTTTAGTTTATATTCGAAAGCTCTAATAATTTTCTAAAATTTGTAACTTATTGTATCTCCTTTTAATAACAGCTAATTTAAGCCAAAATTAAAACATATTTAAGCTAAAAGATGCAAATTTAACCCAATTATGGAAGCTAAATCAGACAAATTTAAGCTAAATCAAATTAAATGTGAAACAAGATATTTGATAGTTTGAAATCTATAGAATGTATACCATTTAAGAGAATTCTATATCATGCATGAATTTTATATTATTTCTTTTCCTATAAGCCATTATATGCTATAAAAACTTGTTTCTCATTTATTAATTCCAAACTATTTTTATCAAATATATTTACATAGCGATCTGGTAATATAATTTTATACTTCCCATCTAGAATACAATTATTTTTTTTTACCAAACTTAGATTCATAATATACTAATGCTGTAGCGGCATACCATTTATTATTTTCAAGACTTTGCAGTTTAGTCAATACATACAAATTGCTTAATGTGTTGAGAAGCTATACAATTTTTGTTTTATATATAAAAAATTAATTTAATAAGTTAAAGAAAACCAAAATTTTGTATAATATTTAAAATTATAAATACCGAAGTGTGTCCTATTGTTAAATTTTGATATTTTAATATTTCAGCAACCTTTTTTTTCTTTTTATAACATTTATTTCCTTATAAAATGTAAAATAATAAAATTTGTAAAAAGTGCAGTGAAGCACTACACATACAAAGTTTTTACTCGCATAATAACACAAAAGATAAACTTTTTAAGACCTGTAAGAAATGTATTGAATGTGGTAAAAATTATTATGACTTAAAAAAAGAAATTACTATGCGAATTTGGGAAATATGATTATAATATACATCTCAAAAAGCAAAAAATACAAAATCACACAATACAACAGTTGATATTCTAACTGAAACTTAACATGGTGACTATTCAACAAAGAAATGTAAGTAAATAGAATATATCAATGAAACTATCTTCTCTTCATTAAACTACTAAGCATGTGCATGCGAAAAAAAGTAAAAAAAAATGTTTTAATGAGATATAGCGATATAGAAAGAATTTTGAAAAATTATCTCCTTTATTCTATATGGAGGCACAAAAACAAATGTCTTATAATATAAAAGCTTTAAAATTGTACGAAGATATGTGTTTTAATACAGGATTATCAATTGATAATTGGAGTTTTAACATTTAACTTGTTTCTACCAACAAATATTAAACTATTTTTAATTCTTTTTTAACTTATTAGTTTTTGCTGACTTTATATTATTTGTAATCTTATTAAGTTTATATTCCTATAAATTAAACAATTATCATCTATTTAAATACGTGTTCGATTTTATTCCTTTAGATTAACTATTTCTATATTTTTATTGACTTTATACATTTTTGTAATCTTATTAAATGTGTTTTCTTATAAATAAACGAATATGGTGATGAACAATCCAATAACTGTGTTGAGTGAAATGAAATTGGTGGAGTTAAGGAATATAGTAAAAATATTAATAATAAAAAACTTTATCAACTGTAAAAAGATTATTTAATTAGAATTATTAGTATAATATATGGGTGCTTTGAGGACAAGCCTATTCTTGCTGTAAAATTCTTTAATTTTCAATGCTTTTTTTCTTAATTTTCAAAGTTTTTTCAAGGTTTTTATCCTGCATTTACCTTATATTTCTAGCTTAAAAACTACTTCAAAATAGCTCCAAAATGACCAAAAAAAAGCCTCTAAAACAAGGTTTTTTTTCCACATTTTCCCAAAAACAAAGTGGCATGAAAATCACTTAAATTTATTTATGCAAGGTAACTAACTTGCTAATTTTCAAAACATAATTAATCATAATTTTATACAAAGTAAGTCAAGCGTGTAAGCTAAATCAAACAAATCTAAGCTAAAAAGAAGCAAGTTTAAGTTCAAATCAAGTGAAATATTATATTATTTCAATGCAGTTTATATTCGAAGCTCTACTACTTTTTAAAACAATTTTTGACACCCATTTCTCGAAGCTCATTCTCGTCGTTAATGTATTCTAAGAGCAATAACTACATGTTTTGTAGATTTTGAGGAAATTTGAAAACTATTTCTCTGAGAATTTCAGATGCAGTATCGAAAGTATAGGCGGGAGTAGTTGAAACACAACCTCCTTTAAAAATGTTAGTCAGGCTGGCGGGTAAGATAGTTTCCTTCATATTTAATAAAAAAAAGAAATTTATTAAGAGAAATACAATAGCCAAGAATTCACAAATGATAATTAAAGTTATTCATTTAAAATTGACACTAATAGAACTGATACTTGAAGAAAAAATCTAGTTTTTGTTTAGAAAAATAATTTATTATTTGATAAAACAACTCAACCATACATATAAAAATTTCTAAAGGTTTAAAAATATGTACCATTTAACTATGTACCTTAAACTTTGTTTTAAATTATCGGAACAATTTGTTTGCTCCATTTATTATATTATTAAAAAATTATATATATTCAGTAATTCTTTCTTTCAAATAATCATGTGTTAGATGTCTTTGGCTAACTAGTACAATATTATAAATTGTTCCTGCTCCAATGACTTTAGCATAATCAACACTGATGTTTATATTTGTTTTTTCTTTAACTGCAGTAGTGCCTGAGGATTTCAAAAATTCACGAAGATCATGATAAAAATATTCCCCTCCATTGTCGGTACACATAATCTTAATTTCACGGCCAACCTTGGTCTCAACATAACATTTAAAAAGTTTAAAGTGATCAGCGACTTGGTCCTTCGACTTTAAGAACTAAACAAAGGATTTGTGGCTGAAGTTATCAAGAAAAGGCAAAATATATCTTGATACACTCAAAGACCCAACTTCCATTGGCCCAACCAGGTCGGAATGCACTAACTCTAACACATGACTGGAAGTCGAATCACTTATTGGGAAAGGATAATGGAGGCTTTTGCCTAGCATGCATGTGTCAGAAATGGTGGAACGTTTCTCATGAGATGTAAAGTTAATATCATGGGCTATACCACGCAACCTCTTCAAACTATCACAATTTAGGTGAGCCATGCATCGGTGCCATAGATTGATGTCAGCGTATTGCATAGAGTATACTTTATCTGTAAATGGTACGTCTAACTTAAACATTCTATCCGCCAAAGTTGCAGTAGCAATCAGTTGTTTTGCTGAGTTGTAAAGTCGACCTCCAGTGCTGTCAAACACAACAGTATTTCCTTTCCAAAAAAATTCGTCCTACAGACAAGAGGTTTACTCGACTATCAGGTACATGGTAAAAAACACTCACCTGAATGTCAGAGGTGTCATCATAAATACTCACAGGAAGAACCATATTGCCGGCAGTATCTGCTAACATTTTATTATTATTGGCGACAGTAATTGTCAATGAAGGAGCCTTTCTAGAATTTTCCAGACATCTTGAGTCACTAAATATATGAACTGAAGCACATGAGTCAAGATACCAATCAACATTCACTTGAGAATGCAATTGCATTGAAAAAGCAGCTGCAAACATTGATTTCATACTGTTACTGGGTTTGTTTATGTTATTCCTACTCCTTACTTGGTCACAGTTCCGTGAAATGTGGCCATACCTGTTACATTAATACCAGCCAGGTCCTTTTTGGTATGTTTTTCCCATAGCTAAAGATGGGGTAGACCGATCTCGCTGGCTGTGCACAACTAATCTCCGCATCCGAACATTGAACTGCTTTTCTCCCTACACGTCTAGCAAAAATGGCGTGGTTTGGATTTTAGATTTGAAAGCAGATTTGTTAACAAATGCTCTGAGATGAATGTATACTTCCTCTAACAAATTTATAATGCAGTTTGATTATATTAAAATCGGCAAAACTATTTTATTAATATATTAGTGCTTGTCATTTAAAGATTAAGATTTAAACAAACACGTACATCATTGTTGACCATGTGACTTTGACAGTTGAGTAGGAGTTTTGTAGGATTAGGGTAGGTCAGTGTTGGGTACTTGCACAAATGACGAATATGTAGTCTACCTCATATTTAGTATATGGTTTTTCCAGAGATGCGTATGTTATTGGAACGATTTCTGTTACTATGGGACGTTCTTTTGGAACTGAAAGTGTACAACACCGAATCGACCTAGTCATATCGCGATACAGATTTCATCGATGTAATATCCTGTAGCAATTTCGCTCTTATAGAATCTTCAGTCACCCAGATCCCCGACCTTTCAATACCCATGATCATCGGCTCATATTTACTAGGTTAACCTGCGAGGAGTATAGCACCAATCCATTCATCACTAACTTATAGACCAACTGTCAGTAATTTGTGCACCGTATTCACAATCCGGTTCACATATTCTTCCACAGAATTACGTTCATCCAGTCTTGTAGTTATTAGAATACGGAGCGGACCAATTTTTCTCGTTAAACCATCATCCTGAAATGCCTTTTGTAAATTTTTCCAAGTTGTCTTGGCAGTGGTCGTCTTGCGAATGTGCACATTATTCAATGGATCGACCAATAAAATCAACTTCGATCGGCATTTCGTGATGCATTTTGCATCAGTATCCGTACCTGTAACACAATCCCAAAGATATGCCTGAACAGAAACTTCCATGTGTCGTAATTTTCTCTCCCATTGAGACACTCGATGGGAAATGTGGCTGGTTAACTGAACATAGCAAATGGAGTTTCGTATTCACACACTTTATATCGCGAATATCCCTTAAAAAATATTCCGCATGGCCCATAATCTGTGGGAAAGGGAATTCTAGGGACTTACATAGGTAATTGATGTATATATACAACTTACAGAATTGATTAACTGACGCCATTTTATTAACATACAGAATGAACAGATTAGATACAACAGCAACAGCAACGACATGGCACACAAGACTATAATGTAGAGAACCGATGTAACATCTACAGGGCAGGCAGAAAGTCCATCTAACAGTGTTGACTCAAATAATATTCCAACAAGGCTTACTGTAATCTATTTTTGTAGTTCCCTTAATAACAGGCATAGTATCATTAGGTAATTCGGCAAGTGAGGCTGAGTACATGTACAGGTAGGGCGTCCACCCAGCCGCAGGAGCAATCAACGCGGGATGTCGCGAGGCAGAAAGATACAAACAAGGCCCAGTAATAACTGAACTTTTGGGTTCAGGGCATAAATGGAACAGTGTTTGTTATATGAATTAAGATATTTATTGATTGTTTTGTTTCCTTTTGTTTATAGTGCATTGTTCCCTGTAAAGCGCACCCCTAATTGGGTGTGCTTTACAGGGAGAGAATTGTGTACCATGTGGGTAGTCCAGCATCATATGACGGCCGTGTACCATCCGCAGGCCAACCCAACTGAGAGGAGGAATCAAGACCTTCAGACTCAATTGTGCTTGCGAGAAGGATCAAACCACGCAAGTTGGGCTTAACATCTGCCCGTGGCAGTGTTCACAATCAGATAGACGGTGCACCTAGCCTCAAATCAATCACCAGGCGCCATTCTGCAGGGAAGGGAGCTGCCACTCCCTGGGGAATTCAGAATCCGAAAGGCAAGCAGCGATACAGCATGAAGCGCAGCAGGCAGGCGACAGTGCCGAGAGCAAGACCTGGAAAATGCATGCATTCACAAGGAGAGTTACACAGGACATTGGGTACCAGCAACAACACGCCCACCAAAGAGGCTCAGGCCCAAACAACATGATTATGACTGCGAGTACAGACTGAGCAGCGCAAAACTCAACTTTTGTCCAGAGTTAGCCCCTAAGTGGAGCGGACCATATGTTGTTGTAAAAGTGCTGGAGTATACAAATTACCTCATCAAGGTCAGCAGCAGGCACAAGGTTGCAGTACACCGCGACCACCTTCGCCTAGCCGTGCAAGGACCCAGCACAGAAACTCCAGAGTAAGAGGCAGGGCTCAATGGCCAAGAGCATGTAACAGAAACTCCCAATGGCGAAGCAGAGGCAAACACAAATGGGAGTGTTCTTTGGCACATTTTTCCCACTGCCACACTTGGTAGTCATACGCTCATAAGGTTGGCAGGGGAAGAAGGGAAGTAAGAGGAAGAGCTCACACCGTCTCAAACATATCATGACATCAACATCGCAAGCACTGCAAACCGAAGTGAAGACCAGACTGACATGAAACCCAGTGTAGAGACACTGCCTTCGGAAGACATCGCACAAAGCGACTCAGTAGAGGCTACTGTGGGCCCTATAAGCCCACAGAGAATCTGACCACAAGACTTTGCCACGACACCAACGAAGACTACGATACCGGCTAACCACGCATCGGTGGACTGCATCAGGGGTGCAGAGAAAGGTTCATCAGAAGGAACAGCAAGTCCAGCAAGAGACAGAATACCTTTCTCCTCGTCAGAAGGAGCATTGAGGGGTCCGAAGAGAAGCCACAACATCAGCAGCAGCGACGACGAGTCGACAGAAGAGCAGGTCTCGACTACTCCCGGCTGCACCAAGCATCAGCATCTTCATCGGCTGGCATGCATCAACTGCAATGGGAACAACCCCCTTCGGCAAGCACCGGCAGCAGCACTTCACCATCAGCAGGGTCATCGCCCTGGAGTATCGGCAGGCGGCAAAGCGCAGCATCATCGTGGTACTTACAAACTGAGGCCCCGCAACCAGCTGCGACCGTTGACATCCTAATGTGTCTAGCAGCGTAGTAGTCCCTTGGGGGTCTGCGAGGACCAAAACGGACACCGAGGTGGGGGGGGGGGGGGTAACTCGTGGCCATGGGTCATAATATTTATCATTCATTACAAGAGGTAACTCTCGTGATGAAAGGATATGTGGCCTAAATGAGTGTATCCTGTAAAGGCACGACCATTAGACGCAACAGCCATTGGAGGGAATACTGGGATAATTGGTGCCGATTATTCTCACAGATTTCCGATGTGCATGATGTCGATGGGCCCTATGACCGAATCCGGAGTGAGACGTGGCTCCAAGTAGTGTCAACAGACAGGGAATCACATTCCTGCAAGAAGTGTACAGTGGCGAGCGGCTCCCTAGCCACATTAATTAATAGGAGCGTTTTTAGGCAATTTTAGCAGCGATTGCACCACAATTAACTAGCGAAACCGCCCACTCCAGCATAGAGAGCAGAAAACATGCCAAAAAAGACAGGGCCTAGCTCTACCTCTAGTGAAGAAATCCATGTGTCGTCACATTCATACACATTCCTGTAATTATAACCATTACGACACACACCGATTTCAAAATGTTAATTATAATAGTGTACATGTAATCATCTATCGAGAATCAGCCACCTGAGGCATCATTTCATTAAATATCACCCTCAAGTGCGGTGACATACTCGTGAAGTCACAATTTTTGCCATATCTGGGGCTCCGGCGTTCACAAGTATGTTACCAATATGTTCTAGTTCAATAATCATATTTATGAAAAATGTCAGTTTCATTACTCATGTGAATAATTAAATTCCATTTTTCTTGTTTTCATTTTGACGCCGAATTCATACGGCGAACCCGACGCCATTTTGTTAGTCAGACTTCAGCACTCCAGACAACCAGCAGGGCAGACGGTAAGCTCCACGTACCCCACTCGGCAATTCAATCTAGGCTGAATTTCCTTTCATCTCAATAGTTAACGTAATTCAAGAACATTTAAGTACTTTTATTTAGCTGAAGGTAAGTCTCTTTGCATCCTGAAGTACTTTTGTTGGGAGGGGATCTTTGTAGGAGTGGTGAGATCTGGAGTAATGGTGAGTTGTAATTTGTTTTATTGTGTTATCTGGGCATTTCGTTTGTTTAATGAATTCAGTTAGCATTTGTGGATATTAATATAAATCGCATGATTGAAGTCTTTTGGTTAACTAACACGTTTTTGCTTCTGACAATTACGTGGTTAAAGTGGATATCAGTTACATTTGAAATATAATATATTTCATTATGATATTAATATAAATCGCATGATTAAAGTTAATCGGACTTAAAGTAATTCGTTCGGTATGCTAATTGAAGATAAATCGTACTGGGCCAGAACATATCCGCATGCTCCCGCTCCATCCACACCTCACTCGCTTGTGTCCCAAAAGTGACACACGTGGTTTCGCTCCATCTACATATCTTTTTTACAAGTGGGTTAAAACATATCCGGGTGTGTGCATTCCACTCACAAACAAAAAATATATCAAATGTCCCTCATACCACTCCTAGACCGACATTAAATCCTATATCAACAATTTCAACCCACTCCTATGGTCATTCAGTCCCAGGAACTCACACTGAACACATCGAAGCCACTCCGCCAATATGATACTCATGACGAATAAATTAATAAACATCCTTTAATATCAAAAATCCCATAGAAATTAATCAAAATTTTGATATCAAAAAATATTCAAATAATCGATTAATCAACGTAATAAATCAACCAAATAATTTAATTTATTATGCAATTAATCAAACAATTAATTAATCAAATTTGCATATCATGATCTGGCACTTAGCCCACACTTGCACTAAATGCGACTTAGGCTAGAACATACATGCCCCCATTCAACATCATTCACTCTACCCAACATGGCGCTGGGCACATCACCAGTTCCTGTTCTCCAATTGCACCTAGGCGGAACACAAACACATCCCAACACCTCTGGAGGCACAATGCATGACATTGAAACAAAAACAACAGTCATTGTTACACCTGACATTCGTGAGGAGGCTATTCTGGTTATACCATGGCTGACGGAACAGAATACGATTTTGTAACCCGCCACAAGCTGGATACATTTTGGAGTTAAAGATAGATGCTCTGTGTCTATGCTGGGCAGCTGTCCGACAGGTAGCCTACCCGAAGTGAAACTAAGGGAAATCGACAACCAAGTCCCACTTGTAAACCAGGCCACATTTCAGCATGTCCTTTACAAACGGCGTGATGTTTTTGGCAAGAATAGCGTGTTGAAATGAACCACTGCAGAAGAATATGCGATCTCACTTGTAGAGGAAAAACTGGTACATGCCAGTCCACAATGTTATTTACTGCATCAGACGTGGATAATCAAGAAACAAATACAGGAAATTCTTGATGATCGAGCCTACGAATAGCCAGTTTAATTCCGCAAAACACACTAGCTCCAAAAAAGGACGGAACCTGGCGATATTATATTGATTTTCGGCCATTGAACCAGGTAACATGCAGTGTGCTCCTGCCATACATAAGCGTAAAAGATGCATTGAGTGCATTAGGGCAAATGAAAGTGTGGACATCATTAAACCTAAAATGCGGCTATTGGCAAGTGCCAGTAAAACTCGAGGAAAGGCCGAAAAATGTTTTCACGAGCCCAGATGGTCGACGTTTTCAATTCTGTGCCATAATATTTGGTTTGAAATGTGCGCCCATGACATTCCAGGCAATGATGGTATGGGTAATGGATGACAATATTGGAGAGTATACACTGGCGTATTTCGACGGCATAATTATCTAGTAAAACAATTGGGAGGAACAGGTACATCATTTGGCAGTAGTCCTGGGAGGCTTGCATTCAATGGCCCCATGTGCTCAGTTCAATAATGCCATGTGGGAAAAACCAGCATATATTTCTTAGGCCATGTAATCGATCAGGAAGGGAAACAGCCAAAAACAGGAAAAGTTAAGACTCATTGACAACTATCCACAACTTAAAAAACGGAAGCAACTGTGGAAGTTTTTCGGGATTATAAATTGGCTGTGAAAACACATCCTGTACTACGCAACAATGACAGCTCCCTTGACAGAACTATTCTCTCCAAAGAAACAGTTTCAATGGAAGAGTGAGGCAGAGAAGACGTTCTCAGATATTAAGCATAAGTTCAGATCATGCCCGACGTTAGCACGCTACGACGCGAGCAGGCATTTGTACCTTCAGACTGACCCAAGCCAGGAAGGAAATAGGTGCATTATTGTACCAGATTAGCGACAGTGGGAAAAGCAATGTTATTGACTTTGCGAGTGCAAAGCTAGGGAAGGCTGAGAGGTGTTATGAAATGAATGAAAGAGAATGCTTGGCAGTTATTTATATCAGCGGTTTACACTTGGGACAGACAACCAGTGACTAGTGTGGTTGTCTAGCATGCAGGAAGCAAGGAGTAAATTAATGCATTGGGTGTTACATTTGCAAGCTTACGATTTAGAAGTAGAGCACCTACTCGGTAAGGAGAATTAACTGGTGGGTGCATTATCGTGTAATTCCAACAAATAGATGATTGTCCGGGACGAACCAGAATGGGAGGATATTCTACAGCCATGTTGATGAGAACCAGTAATGTAAGTATATGTGCAGCAGATAACATCAGTCAACAATGATAGCTTGATTAGCAACATGTACAGGGATGTCGTTGAAGCCCAGAAAAGTGGTAATTTCATGCAGGAAAAGAACAGACAATGTGTGCAGCAGAAGGTAGAGGGATGACGCGCCGTATATGGCAGCTTGGAGACCTATTCTACTCAACAAGCAGAAAAGTGAAGAGTGTATGTCCCCACGTGTGGGAGAAATCAAGTTTTCGCCTATTCGCACTGTGGCAGCATGGCCGGACACCCAGATGTTGAGCAGATGGCCAGGTACATACACTACCACTTTTTTTTTGGCCAGGCGTTAGCAGGAACATGAGGAGATTTGTGCATCAATGTTATGTATGTAACGTATACAAGACATGATGTGCAGATGGGAGGCTACAACAAAAACCACGCATGCCCAGGAAACCGTTCGAAACAGTTTGTCTCGATCTGAAGTATCCATATCCGAGGACAAGAGGGGGACAGCAATTTCTAGTTGTAATGACTTACAATTTTTCATCCTGGACAGAGGCGAGAGCCGACAATGTTGCAAGAGTATTGGAGGAACAGTTATTCCCGCATTGGGGATTCCCACTGAATCTGTTGACAGACAACGGTACACAGTTTACTGGCAAGAAGTCTAGGCAACTAAATGCAAGACTGGGCGATAATCACGTCGCAACAGCATTGTGCCATCCCAGGGCCAATCCAACGGAGCACAGAAAACCGGAAAATAAAAGCTCAACTTAGGCTCTGTGTAGGCGAACAACACGTCACCTGGGTGGACCACATTCCTGACATTCTCTATACACTTTGGAGATGCATAAATTCAGCAACGGGGAGAAAATCCGCTGAGGACTTATTGGGCTGTAACATACGCCTACCAGGGGAAGCGAAGTGCCAACGATGGGAAGATAGCAGTGAGTTGCTGAGTACAGATCCCTAGAGGTGGCAACATCAGAGACACATGTGAGACGTTGCCATCATGAGCTAACCGCCGGCAAGATGACACGTGGGGCAAGCAGCGTATGTAAGGGCGCACCCCCAGTCCACAGCAAGGAAGGATTTTTGTGCAGGATTAGCAGCACGATCGAGTAGGCCACATCATGTGATACAAATGCACGGACCCACTACATTCACCATACGTATGGGAAGGAGGAAAGAGAAGGTACATTGGGACGATATCTGATTAACCACAGGTGCCGTCAACAACGAATTCACTCCCGGTGTGTCTCGACCCCATGACGGCGAAGGTCACGACGAGCTTGAGGAACAGCAGGAGGAGGTGCGAGATACGGTAGCACTTCATTGGGACAGACCCTCAGAGGACCCACCCATGCGCACCGATGGCAGACCACCACAGGGTTGGTGGAGGATGGAAAAATGGCTGACGAGCTCTAGCAGGAACGAGGCAGGACAGAAGGTTCATCAGTACTTCAGGAGGATGCAGAAGGGGAAGAGGAGAATGTGCCGAAGTTACCCAGCGTTAGTGCGCCCCACAGGGAACCAGTAACACCTCAACTGCAAGAGCAGATATAGCAAGAGGTGCAAGGGCAGGTAGAGCAAGGAGGACGAATGCAAGTATGTGTGAAAGACGAACAGGTGCAAGGACAATAGCAGGAGCAAAGTGTTAATGAAGGTGAAAGTCTGTTACAATATACGTTCAGCCGGGTCGCACCTGTGCACTACACAGGTGAAAAGAGAGCAGGAACAATGAGGGAGACAGCAAGGACAGTGAGTCAGGCAGCTCTCTTTGACTTCGGCTGTCATGTTGGCGCGAACACCCGCCACAGCAGTATCATCTGTGCAGGCAGCCGGAATTGCCTAGCAGGAAGGGGCAACCACCGGCAGTGCATTGTGCAGCAGGGCAACATAAACAGCAGTACTACCTGTGGTCAAGCAGGCCGACCCGCATCTGCAGCTGCTGTCAGTGACTTCGTATGGCCTACAAACAGTCTCGGAAAGGGGGGGGGGGTGTTTTATGTGTGCCACATCCCCCATCCCTTAGAACATTTGTCTGGCAGTATCCTGAAATGTCACCGCAGCAGGGCTGTGCGCTCTACCGACGGGTAGGGCATGCGCCCAGTCGCAGGAGCGATCAGCGCAGCGCAAAAGCAAGGGCACGCCAGTGCAGAACATCTGGTGGTTGCCATGGCAACAAAAAACCTTAGAGGTGGATGGCCACAAACAAGGCCCAATAATAACTGAACTTGTGAGTTCACGGCCGAAGTGGAACAATGTTTGTTATATGTATTTAAATATTTTTTAATTTGTATAATTTCCTTTTGTTTATTGTGCATTGTTAACTTGTTATCATCCTTCTCATCACCTGGCTAGTGTTTTGCCCATTTCATTAATACGTGTTTCGTACTGTAGGGTTTGTACTATTTATTTTAATATGTATGTTTAATTAATAGTATGTTTCAAGTAAAGGAGATGATAGCTGTAACAGAAAGAAGTGCCGCTTTGGCTCATGGGTAAGTTGAGGCGAGCCTGTGTGTCAGGCGAGTAACATCTAATGGAGGTGGAGTTTGTGCTGTGAGCTCCGGCATTTTCCCACGCAACCGGCAGTCTTCTATTTTTGATCTTAACATTTTCTCCAATAGACTGTAATCACTTCGAACCTTCTTTTATTTTCCCGCCCGGCAAACCACCTTCTCTTCCCGTGGGATTTGCATTGCCCCGGAAGTTTAAGCTTTCGGATTAACACATTGTTAAGCATAAGACTCTATTTACAGTTTTAACATAGTGGCCGGTTAATGCCAGCAATTTACACCTATCTCCTAGGGATAGGTGTAAATTCATCGGAATAAATATGTCTGTGAACTGAGTGGAACAGTATTTATTTTCGATCGCTCATGCGTATAATACCCGCTCAAGTTATTATTTTGCAAGTGTCAGAATGTATTGTTCCGATCTTTATGGGCGTGTGGTTGGCCCTGACAATCCACGTACAAGAATGTTAATGGCTAGGTAGCTTTCCCGCCAAAATCAACAATGGTACATAGTCGACCGACCGGCTACCGTTTAACAAACAGCATCATTCATTTGGAGCAGTTATCAACGGGGCAGAGGTCATCAGCATCTTCGGTGAGGAGTTTGGTCCGGGCATACGGGCCGCAACCTCGAGGTTAAGACAGTCGACATCCACATTGACATCTCCTTGAAAGTGTCTGGCGCCAACCGGTATAATCACATCCCAGACCTCACATTCAACACCCCCCAAAATCATTTTAACCCTTTCCGCTGCCCCAGAGGCATCAAAGTGTTATGTAAATTATCAAGGGTAATAATTTATTCTTATGTGTGCTGCAACATACTTTAAAGTGTTCGTGTTTAGCATTTATGGGCATGTGGTTGGCCCGAACTATCCTCATGTAGGGAGTCTTACTATCCCGATCAAGTATATTCAATAATATGCAATATCATGCGGCGATTGGCCGCCCAAAGTGTCCCTCGTGTAATAAACAAACGAGGCCCCTGTACAAGGTGAACAACAGAAAGATCATCTCTGGAAAGTTTGGCCATGTGATTGGCCCACAGCACCCCGAGAGCATAAAGGAGATCTCAGCTTTACCGCATCATCATTGACCCCGCCACGGCGACGTCTGACGCCAACTGGGTAATAATTTCCAAAACCAACTTCCTTCCTAATTGTTTACTGCCCTTGTAACGATAATCAACCACTTTTCAAGCCATGCCAGCCATCAACATTAAAACTCTTATAAAATATGAAATTCCTTTTTGATTATTAATAACAAATTCAAAAAATTTATTATTTAACATATGCATTATGCTTACTTTTTCGTTGTAATAACTTTTGTTTCTCATATTTTCTTCACCATGATAACCAACAATATTTAGTGCAACTATCTAACATCGCCCATCCAAATGTATTCTTTTGGTAAAATATTGTATCTTTTGATGGCTTCTCCAGATCTAGGAGTTCCTGGAGAAATCATTCTTTCTGGAGTGTTTGGCACTGATCTTGAATGCGATTCTTTTAAAATTTGGCCATAAAATGGTTTAATTGTATTATTGTATTTCCAACTTTTATTCGTGTTTATTTTCTTTTTGGATCTAACTTATGAAATGCTACATCGATTGATATAACTATGCCTCTGTATTTTTATTGTCATTATCAGTGTATTTATCATCAAGACTTTCTTCTTTCTATTTTGTTAACAAAATAGACAGTCCTTCTATTAAATTATAATTCTTTTTTTTTTTTTTTTAATTCTTAACAAGTATTTTATGATCATCAATCTTTACATTTGTAAATCCGATATTAAAATTATGCTAATCTCCTTGTAAACCATTTTGTGTGACAATAACATTAATTCCGTTTGAAATTTCTTTTCCGAGATTTATAATAGAATCAGGTGCGCTACACATCAAAATTGTTATGTGTACTCAACCAAAGAAATACATTTTGTTCTGAAAACAATTCTCTTTAATATGGTGTTTCTTCTGGTGTTGGAATATATACTAAATTTTTTGCAGGTACTGGAACTAGCATTGTTTAGAATTTTATTTCTTCACTCAAATGTCCTACTTCTTTTTTTTTTTACCAATATTTCATAATTCGTCATATACAGGTAGATCTTATTTATTTTTTCATAATCTGCTTCATGATTATATTTATAATTTTTTGAATTTTTCCATGAGCGATTCAACTCAAGCAACATCCATTAATAAACCTCTAATTTATTTATATTTATTTTACTTATAGAAGTGTTATTAATTTATTGAGAGTTTTGAGAGACAATCTTTTCCTTCAACAGATCCAACGAGAGGGCATTTAAATGAATACAATAGTAGATTTGAAATTGATACACCAATAGGTGATGGTTTTACTTTTCTAAATGATGTTTATGTTTATGAACAATATGCCTTACTAAAAAGAGATAGATTAGGAGGTGAGGCATAATATGATGGCGAATTAGATAATATTGAGTTTGTTCTAACTTTTTTCCTTTCTAATTTTCTAGAGAATAAATCTGAAAACATGGAAATATTATTGAAGCTGTTGAATATCCAGGAATAACATATACAATGATGAACACTCAGTTAATATCTCCAAGTGAACAAAATTAATTACAGTTTGCTGGTGTTGATAGTGAATTTCAAATAAAATTTACTTATAATAAATCAAAAATGAAATAGCTAATCAAGTGAGATGTTTGTTTGGCTTTATTTGAGATAACAATGGAATTTATTGGAAAGGTGGTTATAAAATTACTTTTATTCGTAATTCCCCTGATAACAATTGTTTATATATTTTCGAAAATGTGGACACAAGGTAAAGTTCAGAAATATCGTCCTGATCCAGGTAATATCAATATTCAAGAACTAGACATTTTGTGTCCTATTGTTGAATACGAATCCAACACAGCCATTGCAATTAAAGAAAAAATATACAAACAACCTAAAATGTCTATTGGTTTCAATTATTGGCAATTTTTAGAGAAAGAAATTCCGGTTCGGTCAACTTTTTTTAATTTGTATATAAAGGATCAGTTTAATAATATGCAATGTCATATGCCTGATTTTGTAATTGGAGGTGTTCAAACAAATATAAGAAATCATGCTTAACATTAACATCCTTCTTTGTTTGATCACTGTAATGTAAGAAATATTTATGTTAAAACTGGAAGAAATGAAATTTTTTCAAAAGAAGATTGGATCTAGATATTTATAACAACCTTTGTGATAATATGTTTCTTGCTTATAATTATTTTAGATATTCAAAATCAATAACTAGATTACTATATATTGAACTATATATTGAAATAAAGAACTTTCTTATAAAGCAACAGCAAAACTTCCATTGTGATATAAGTTATTATTCATTTTTTGGTCGAAGACCATTATGTTATTGATTGTTGTTGTAGAAACACAACCATACTTAAAGAACAAACAAATATAACAATTAGTTTTGATTTAATAAAGGTGTTGAAGCAGGTACAATTTGTAATGATAATTCAATTAGCCAAAGAACTCTTTTAATTATGATTATTTGCAAGAAAATTACTGGAGATATTTAATTTTTAAAAATTGATAAATGGAGCAAACAAATTGTTCTGATAGTTTAAAACAAAATTTAAGATGTATAAACTTTTGAAAATTTTTGATGTATTGTTGATATTTTTAATCAAATAAATAATTATTATTTTAAACCAAAAATGAGATTCTTCTCCTAGTGTAAATTTTATTTGGTGCAAATTTTAAATTGATTGCATTAATTTTAATTTCTGTATGTTTGGCATTTTCTTTCTATTGATAAATTTATATTTTACTTAATATGAAGACACCTATCTTATCCGCCAACCTGACTAACATTTTAAAAGGAGGTTGTGTTTCAAATACTCCTTCCTATACTTTAGATACTGCATCTAACAATCTCAGAGATATAGTTTACAGATTTCATCAAAATCTACAAAAACTTAAATTTATTGAGTTCAGAAAACATTAACGATGATAATGAACATCGATAAATGGGTGTCAACTTGAGCAAATAGGATTTTTTTTTTTTAATTAGTAGAGCTTTGAATTTATACTGATTTGAATAATATCACATTTCCCCTTGATATTAACTTAAATTAGCTTGATTTAGCTTGTAGACTTAGCTTATTATTATTATTGTTATGCAGATTTAGTTTGAATTTGCTTCTTTTAGCTTAAATAAGATTCACTTAGCTTGCAGATTTTAGCTTAATTTTCTTTAGCTTAGATTTGCCTTTTTTTAGCTTAAAGTTGTGTTTTTTTTACTTAATTTGATTAAATTTGCATACTTAGAATAAAATTAAGATTAATTACTTTTTGAAAAATTACTTGTGTTCTTGCATAATCGAACCTTGAAAAAGTTACTTGAAATCGAGAAATTTACTTGAATTTGGCTTAAATTAGGTGTATTAAAAAAATTGGCATGGAAATTACAAATTTTAGAAAATCATTACAGTTTTCGAATACAAACTAAAATGTACTTTACTTAGCTTAAATTTCCTTAAAAATTCATGGCATTTTAAGGAAAATTGGACTTTCCTCAACCTACCCATATACCCCTCAAACAAATTCAGTTACTTCAGGGTATATTAATGTTTGTATTATGTGCAACATTTTTTGGCAAGTTTGTTTGTTCTTGTGCCAAATGGCACATAATATTTTAAGAGAAATACAGGCATTCTAGGTTTAATTCATGCATATGCAAATTCATTTGAGGGCAATTTTGTAGGAACTTTAACATGCATATTTTGTTTGTACTTTGCACCCCACATAACATTTTTAAGCATGATATAGGTATACAGTGTTACAAAGTGCAGGAGATTTTGCAGGAAAGGAGCCCTGTGCTGGAGAATTTAATTAAAACAAATTTTAGACAGAAAAATATCCTTTTCAGGCAACTACGCCATTTTTGTATTTACCAGACAAACGAAGCATCCTAAAGCACTGTAATTTTTTGGCCAGGGTCGCCCAGACAGCCAGGAACCACCCCTGCCTAACACAGTGACGTGCCAGGACACCACATGGCATCATGAGTGTGTGATGCACCACCCCTCCATCTGCTTGGTTCTGAAAAACCCCTCCTCCCACGTATGCTTCGGGACTGCAGCGAGCCACGTGGGCCTTTGACCAGGTTTAAACGGCAGCTGACTGCCATGCCGGTCCATTGCCATACCGTGCATCTGCACCGGTCTACACTTCTGCGTAACGGTGAAACATTGTGTATAAATTTGGTATCCTGGCTGTAACTTGTCGAAAATGCGTCGAATATGAATTCATGAGAAAATGTATTACTCAGCATACAATTGTCCACCAGTTCTCATACCACTCTCAACAGAATGGCCAGTGCCTAATGGACACTTGAAGAGGGACCGGAATAGACACTATTTCCTGCCAATCGTGTTTGTATCAATAACACGAAGTGTGCACGACTGCAAATGACAGGGATATAACACACTGTTGCCATGGAATCATTTTGTGTAAGCTGTCCAGAGACGCTGTAAAACCACCACCACCGCTCATGGCAATTTACCATGTGTCCGTGTTTATATTTTCAACCCCCATGATGTCGAGACAGTATGACATGTCTACACTCACATTTACCGCCTCCCCACTACCAAGCCAGCGTGACATGAGCATCTGAAACTGCTGTGCGAGTGTCCCACCTAGTGTACCAGCTGCTTGCCCATGTGGCCGCATGAACAACTGTCAACAAGATAGCACGAGACATTTCGCCCAGCTGACAACAGATGCCAGTGCTATTGGTGCATTTCACGTGACAGTGCAGCGAACGAACACAGTGAGGGTGCAACAGAACAGTCATCAGATGCCACGATGCCACCTCCATGAATCCCGATGCTGCCTCAATAGACACTGCCTCAATGGACACTGCCTCCTTAGATACTGACACCATGCTTTCTAATGCTGCCTTAATGAATCCCAACACCACCTCTGTACATCCTGATGTAGCATCCACATGAACATGTGCAACCACTGAATGACCTGATGCCCAGTACCATGCCCACCACTACAGCCTCCGCAGCATGTGTCTGCTGCTTGCCTTGGTGTGCAGGGCAGGTTGCAACACACTGCAAATGGTGCTGGCAGTGGCCCTGAAAGAAAGCTGTGCGCGATATATCTATGCTGCCGGCCATGCAGGTGCGTATTATCAAGGAGCTACACATGCGCCAAAACAACACTCGCACCTGGTACCTGGTAGCACCTGGTACCAATCTGCTCACTACCACAGCCACAATGAGAATGTTCATCAGAATGGTAAGCAGAGAGATGACCAAGTGAACAGATTGTGTTTGTTGTCATTGCTTGAACCTCATGCCAAGTTTAGCACCAATGTCATTAATTGTTTCGGTGACAAACTGCGCCATAACATCGACAACAAACAGTGTTTCAGATGGAGGTGAAACCAGCGCCACAAACATTTTGTACTGTGGCATCTGGTCCATTGCAGAACTTATGAACCACATATTTTTCTAGCTATATGCATGCTCCTCGGCCAATTTGCTCCTTCCTTAGCTTAAATTGAGATACCTCCCACTCCCCTCCCCATTGCCATTTTCTTCTTCAGCCACCGACCACCATGCATACACCTTCAGCTCTACACATGCCTTGTGGGTTTCGTTGGGAATGCTTCAATGCGGCATGGTATTCTGCTTCAGGTGATCACTACCTGGACAACTTTGCCAGTATAATAGACAGAATCGAATTTTAGGGAATATTTGCAATGTTAGGTAATATTTTGGGGGCACCCTTTTCGACATGCAAGGCTGTGGTACTTTAGTATAATTGATTTTCTTTTTTAATCGTGAGTTTACTTGCTGCCCGGATTTACTATATTTGAACTGTATAGTTGTTTCAGTTTTGTAGCCTTTTCCAAAGGAATCTGGCGGGTGTTTCATTTTTCATTAAGATTCAAAATACCAATGTTGGAAATATCTCAGAGGACTCCACCATGGGGAGTAATGGAATCGAGAAGTTCCAACTCGATTTGCAGCGGGTATGACAGGGAACTTTGTGTTGTCCACTCTGACCAGGCTGGGATTTTGATCTCATAGCCCTTGGTTGAGTGCTGCTGGAGGGCTATACGACCAGGCTGGGATATTGGTCTAATAATGCTTGGTTGGGCGCCGCTGGAGAGCCATGTTGTTGTTTGTGCTATACTAATGTTCAGATTATCCCATGAATTTCTTGTCGTGGTACTGACCATTAAGTTGAGTAAAGTTAAATCATATTAAACTCTAATTGTGTTATTTGCAAGCCAGATTCTTTTGTAGCTAATAGATGTTAGTCTTTGGGCTCATAACTGTCTTAATTATCAAGTTACATTTGATTTTGTACATTGGTGACTCACCCGTACTGTCGCCGTAATACGTTTAGCCTACAAGTGATTGAAAGTCTGTTAAATAAAATAAGGGATACGATAAGAAATAATTATTCTTGAAAGTGTTCAGATTAACACACCAGTTTAGTAATTGATTGCCAGTGTGATGATGCAGATGACAGTGTCCCTCCAATGATTTAATAAGCTGATGCACCAGTGAGAAATATTTTGTAGTAAAACAAATAGGTTCTTAGTAGGGCCTCGTGGTGAGAGGCCTTTTGAAGCTAGAGTATTTTTTGCTCACATATTTGTATCTGATAATGTCAAATGACATTTTATTGTTATTGTGCTGGTAAGCAAATGAAGTGGAGAAAAAAATTCCACTGGAGGTGTTTTAGGGCACTGAAATCCCTGCCTTTATTAATGCTTCCATTGAAATTAGCAAATCAGTGGACTTTACTCTTATTTTATAATTAAGGATGTAGCAAGCAGGTGCGTACTAATTGGGAGGATTGTGATTCTGTGATTTTTTACATGGCGACTCTTGCCTTGATACATGCCCTTCTATTGATGGGTTTTAAGGTAAATGTGTACACATTATTTAATGATCCTTTGCAAAATGAATAATAAGATGGATTATGCGGTAAATGTGAACACCACTTAGTATTTAATTAAATAATTATTCCCTACCACGTGATTGAGTATGAGAGAATTTAAGATATTGTTGGATTGTGTGTTTTTTTCTTAAAGCTGAATAAATTAGAAAACATTTATGACAGGTTTCTATTTGTCAAGATTGAATGACAAGTTTGAACAGTCACTATCATGTGAGATGGTGTCGTGGAACCTCAGAGGGTAGAGGCGAGTTTTGAGGAGCCGTAAAATAATTATGGTTAGGTTTGATGTCTTGCAATGGTAATATAACCCGGGCGCCAGGTATTAGCCAGATGCTGGTGATAACATGAAATTCTGGAAGAGCTGACTCGTCTATCAAGGTCGTGCAGCCCGACGACTAAGGCAGGTATCATACTGATGATGATAACTCCTCATAAATGTATTATATAATTTTCTTGCTTGACACACAGTGGACTATTCGGGCTCACCACACACCCTTAAGATGCTTTTGTACACATGTTACAGTCAATTATGAACATTTATGATGACTAGACACTTGCAAAAAGAACTATGCTTTTGGTGGGAATGGTATGAGCCTACGAACCTAAGTGCCCGAAGGCAACCTGAATAAAAACATGTGAGTTCCATCGGCATAGCTTTTATCGCGTGCAATCGCGAAACATGGTGTTACATGTCCAGTCTATCAGAACTCTCAGTGACTACAGAATTTACAACATGGCATGCTTGCCGGTATTTGCGTCGCATGTATTAAAGTGTGCCTTGAAGCACGTGGACACATGGGCAGTGCGACACTTATTTCACTGCAGTTAACACATATTTGTTTCCTGCACTCTCCCACACCTGCACTAGGCATTTCGTGCGATACACCAAGCATACTGATGCACTGCTGTTCGAGTGAGGTACTGTCGAATGTGCGGCGGCGGGCAAACAGACTGGGAAGGGGTTACACATCACGTGTCACATGTTGGGTATTTTAAAAGAGTTTGAGTTATTTTTAATGAAACATAATTTGGGAACATGCACCAAAAATACAAATTACCGAGCCTGTTAGTTTAATATGTAGGCTTCTATTTCTATATGAAAGTTATATTTGGAGAGCATTGTTTGAAACATTGCTGGTACTTGTGTTTATTCCTACAGCTGAATGTATCAGCAAAACCTTTCGAGAGGTGTATGCTCTATGAGTACAATCTTACTGGCCTGTTTATTTAATATTCTAGCTTCAAGTTTTATGTACATGTTATGCGTGAAGGCTTGATAAGTATTAATCAATACTACTGATTTTGCTTCGATGATACATCCTATTTTCATCAAATAATTTGTTAATGTTCAAAGCACTCATTAGTGCAAACAATTGATGGCTGCTGAGCCCTGATAGGTGATGGGACTTGACCAGCCGATGGTCCAGTGGTCAGAGTGAAAATCATAAAATTCAGAAATTTGAGGAGTGAAGTTGTTTGGGTGAGGTGGTTGGAATGAGGTATTTTACCCGGGTGTCAGGCATTATGGAGACCTAGTGCCGTTGAAGTGGTAGAGCAGACTCTTTTTCACTCAGGGCTGTGTGGCCGACGAACAAAGGCAGCTATCCTTATTTGCTGCTTCACTCCTCATGCTGTAGATTGATGAACTGTATTGCATGTTATGTGGTGAATTATCTATGCTATTCATATGTCTATGAGACTTTACACTTGCAAACAAAAGATGAATGTCAATACACACATGCGGGTTGGCAGGAAAATAGAAGGGCCTGTCTGTTAAACGCCTTCTGGCTTATCTTAAATGAAAGCACTCGATACTCATAATGCTGTTTATTTAGGCGATTGCTTACATGCCTCGAGGGGCAATACTTTACATGAATGGTGCCCGATATTTACCTGTCGAAAGCAATTAAGCAGAAAAATGGTGCGAAGCCCCAGGCATTAGTTTAGTGCAAGTTAAACTCCTCCAGGTTCCTTTTAAACTACAAGACTATTGCGATGAAAAATGACTGACACAAGTGATGAATGCCGCCCAGGTACAAAACCGAATGGTAGGTGACTGGCCTTTTCGATTTCTCAACATCTACAGTCTTTCCATCATTGCGTGCTCGCCGGGGTTGCGGCCACAGCGCGCCACGTGGAACTACTTTCTGTTACCTTGCACTCGCACAACTATGCTTAATACTACAACACTTGCGATAACAATCTTAAATATTCTCTAACACGACAACAAAACATAATACACTGCAACATTAGTGGGATGATGTGTGGATGAAAACACGTGAATGAAGAGCACTACCAAAACATATTGCATTAACATTAAATAATAAGTTTAGTGCTTTGAAACTACTCTCACAGGTGTCCTTTCCTTTGCATGTTACTGTTTATAATTACCCCAGCCCTTTTAACGAAATTATTTGGGAAATAAAAGTATGTGGTACTCTTTCCTGTATCCTTGTGTAACCATGCACGTGGCCGCATGGCCACTGTCCCATTGTGTTGCATTGCACCTGGAACACACACACACTGCACTATATTTTCACCTCCATTAGTCACCGATTCGCTACTGCGCGTGGTATACTGCGACTTCCTGCTACTGATGTGGATGTAGGCGGGCAAATGGTCTAAGTCCGGGAGCTCGGCTCACGTTACAAGATATGTGGAGCGTAATAAACATCAATATTGAACTAGAATGTGTGTATTATTTACTAAAGATCCCTTGTACTTGGAGCTAATTGCACAATGCTGAGGCCAAAACATTTTTGAGTGCATGAGACAGTGTCACTGCTACCAGTATAAACAGTCGCACCAATTACATTTTCATCATAGCCTCGGTACTGCATAGTACCACATCTGGTTTAGTTCACAAACACCACGACACCCACAATTCATGTTATTAATTTGGGCCAGGGAGTGCTGCAGGAGGCTTTCACTGTGATCCAGTATGCCAAGGGTGTAAAAAAAAGTAATTCGCAATTGAGCTGTCACCCGAGTGACCTAGTATTATTAATGTGACATTGCGACTTACAACAAACTCTCCCTCTTCTTCACCATGAGCCTACATCATCAAGGCCGCCATGCAGTAGAGGCAGGGTCGACGGGCCATTGATCACTTCCCCACCCTCCTACTTTTGGTGTGTGATATTAAATTACATTTAGTGCTACATTGATTGCTGGATGGAGGTTAGCTAATGTGCCATAGCTTCCACGAGGCCTACTACTTGAACCTGCATACGAGCAGTTACACTCGAAATACTGCGATTTTCTGTTCTGACTTCCCCTGATAATTTGTTTTGCAGCGAGGGGTTACACAGTGATTTAGTATTTTAACTATTAAATTAAAACGCTTGCTATATTTGCTTTCACATTCAGCCTAAAGAGAAAGAAATCACACGTATCGGATTTAGTGAAGAATTTGCATTGTTGTTGTTGAGATTAATTTATTTACTTAAGTAAATTGAAACTATGGAATTAAATAACTAATGGAATGATATCTAGACACATTCGAGATACGAATTCATAATTCGTTATTTGCAAATATGGAGTTTTAGTATTAAATAGAAAAGAAGTTAGTTAAGTTTCTCATAACAGTCAAGCTGAATGTCTCACTACATGGCACTTAGCGCTCGGCAAACGGCAGAACTATGCGGCGACATTTAGTGAGTCATTTTTGCTTGCTTACTGCGATAGAGAATGTCCAGATCTCCCACTCTTATGCCCAGATGCACCGTCGTGGTTTGAAACTCGATCCTAGATTGTATGTAAGATTTTCACAGAAAATTGTTGCACCCTATTCTAACAAATTTGTTTGGAAGCTTGAACTCTTATGGTGCGACCATAGATGTTAGAAAAGGATGCAACAGTTTTCTGTAAAAATCGTACATCCGATAAAGGATCTATTTTCGAACCACGACAGTGCAATTGTGCATTAGACAGTTGTATAATCACACACAGTTTTAGAGTATGTAAATACAAAGCTCTATGCGGCCTGATCACAATAATGCACGCTGTACAATTTAAATCGAAACATTTAGTTCTACATATCATAACAAAATGAACATATTTATTTATTTACTTACTTTTACTACAAGGTAAAGTTTGTATACCGATATACAACTGAATCCGCTTGAACACACGCTCATAATTGGGTTCTTTTAGAAGAGAATACAGTTTAACAGAAATGGCTTACCGAATTACAACAGGTTTAGCAAAAATTGCATGGTTCGGATTTTAGGTAAGAAAATTAATTTGAAGAAAAAAAGGTACACAAAGAACATAGTTATATTCTACAAATCTTATCATTATATTGACATGGCTTGACTGGACGATATAGGGTTGATTGGGTTTTACAAAGGTGGTGAACAGAATTTGGAAAAGGTGTTAGGAATTGTATAACTGGTATGCACCAGACATTGCTGTGGTGGCTTCACTGAAGTTGTTGCAGTAGAGCTGAGTCCTCGTAACTACAGGGTGCTGTGGACCAATCACTCGGACCAAATTCCCACGTAGATCTTGCAGTGGTCCACCTGTTGTGGAGGCCTTGTTGTTTTCTAAATGAGGGGCTCTTCGGGCCGCCCAATCACAGATTAGTTTTGCAAATTAGTATGACATTTGTGTAATCAAAACAGAAATCCCTACGCGTGGATTGTCAGGGCCAAACCGCACGCCCATAAATGCTTCTCGCAGTACTTTGGTTAGGTTTCAGCACACATATAAATTAATATTTACCCTTAAAATTCACATAGACACTTGCATCAGGAAATGGCTGGTTTTAAGGGGCCCATGCCCTGAAACACCTTTCGGCAATTGGATAAACACACTCATCAGTTCATGTGGCTTATTGCAAACTTGAATATTCCCTCCAGGAGAATAACTTATGCAATTGCTCGCTTTGAACCTGCATCGAAGGCTATACAGTTCATACAGTATTAGACTTACATTAAGGTTAGGTGTGCTGATTAAATTATAAACTCCCCAGGCGATACAATTCCTGGGGTGGCAAGTGGTAGTATCCTGGACAGCTAAAACAAAAAAGATTCCTGATATAATTAACTGAAAAATGACCGGTGATGTAGGTTAATACCGTCTGGGAGGGAAAAGCATGAGTGTGGTTTTACATGTGCCTCCCCTCTGGGTGCGACTTACTGACTGACTTCCTGCCATGGTGTGAGGGCTGGTGGTGGCGAGCCTACGTGCCTTGGAGGGATCTACTTGCAAACACAAAGAAACAAATTTACCGTTACATGCTATCATATTTTCAAAACACTACAAAACACAAATCAATAATTATTTCTACATTTTGCCTTGTGTTTGAAATGGGGTGGACATAACATTGGTGGTGGTGAGAACAAACATTTGTGAATGTAAACAATAATACTTTAAAAACAACAACATTGGGCACGAAGACATATAAACATATTGCAATTTATTTGTGGGTTACGTGTCTTTATTATGTGGCTGTTAATGTGCTTGTGGAATTTCTACGATCTTTTTTAACGTAATACGTGTGTCCGTGTATTATTCCGCTTGCTCTCACGGGCTGGTAGGCGCACGTGGTCCCTGCACTGCACAGCACTTGCCAGATTTTGCCCACTCCTGTACTCACGCTTAACTACACTGCTCGTAGGTGATCATTTGTCGAGAGCATTTGTGTGCTGTGCTTTGGAGTGGCCGGCGTGTTAAATGGCCTAGGGTGAGGAGCGACACACGTCAACATCAATGAAGTATGGAATATTTGTTTTTCCTTCTGATGCTAATGGCTGGCACAAACACATTTTCATTGTTTATTTATTGCATCCAATTGGGTTTTTTCGAGTAGAAGGCTGTACAAAGCCATCGGAATTGTAAGAACATGAAAACATTATGTACAGAGCATGAACACATGATTTACAGAATAATATATAAACATCAATTTATTATATTATCGAATTCTAAAACAAATATAATATAAAATACAAATAGTCTTGAATTTTAATATTTAAATCTCATTCTTCAATTTCTCCTGGACATCTGTGCTGCTTCCCCGGCTCTTTCAATCTATAAAGAAATAAAAACGAAAACAGACGCTCACATTCCATTGGCAAACTGAATATCCATGGGGTAGTCTTGTTAAGGGATATTAAATATAGTCTGTAATTTTGGAATTATAATATCGATATATATTAATGGAAATTAAATATTTAAATTTGAAATATCGATATATCGTAACAAAAGTATTGCGGCCATCTTTTCTTTAAAAAGTTGTGTGTCATTCTTTCTTCCCTTGCTTTATACTTTTATTGGGTGTGAGGCAGTGTGTAGAGAGAGAGAGAGAGAGTTGATCGACGTTGAACGTATGAGTTGGTAGAGGAAGTGAATTTTATTTAAGAAGTGACGGCAGTTAGAAGGTAATCGTGGTTTGGATTTTATCGTATTCGTTCAAGTCATAATGAGTCTTCAGTGGACACTGATTGCAACGTTCCTGTACGCAGAAATAATTTTCGTTCTGCTCCTTGTTTTACCCGTTGCATCACCTGAACGATGGCAGAAATTTTTCAAATCTCGTTTCTTGAAGTCGTTGAGTAGTCAAGCCTCAGTGTATTTCTTGGTGTTGTTGGCTATTCTAATTCTTTTCTTCCTTGATGCAATTCGCGAGATGAAAAAGTATTCTAGCTCTGAAGTTGAAGCTGCTCATTCCCATTTGGACGCAGAGATGCAAGTGAACATGCGTTTGTTCCGTGCCCAGCGGAACTTCTATATCTCTGGCTTTGCCCTATTCTTGTCTCTCGTAATTCGCCGGCTGGTGCTGTTGATTTCAACCCAAGCCACTCTCCTGGCGGAGAGCAAGGCCGCAATGCGACAGGCGAAGTCGGCCACGACTGCAGCGCGTAGCTTGATGGCACAGACCCAGACGAGCACGGCTCAGAACACAACTAACGAAGCACACGACAGGGAGGTGACCGAACTCAAGGAAAAGCTTGCGAAGGCTGAGAAAGAACTGCAGACCGAAAAGAAGGACAAAGAAGCTGTTAAGCAGCAGGCAGAAGCAGTTAGTGCAGAGTACGACCGGCTTTTGGAAGAGCACAGCAAACTTCAAGCGAAGGTTGAGGTTGGTGATGGTGAGAAAAAGAAAGATGCTTGATCAAGTTTTGTGCAAGGAGCTAACTTGCCATAAATATTTGAAGACTGCCCTAATGTAACTAACTCTCAAAGTTTGCAGTGGTATATAATTCACTGTTTTGTTCACAGGCTTGTGTTTAGTATGTATGTCTTCAAATAAAAGTATTTCACTTTCGGGAATGCTTAAATCGTGTACTGCATACTGCATGTTCATACAATTCACCACCATTTTTTGTCAGTCTGATGTGTGGCTGTGTGTCAAAATGATTAATATTAATATAGCAATGCAGATATGCAATGTTTAATTTTTTTTAATGCTGCCCCTAGTAGTGGTCAGTATGTTTTTGTAGTCTTAAATGTGTGTTGTTTTTTTGTATAGTTTTGTATTTTCTTGTTGCTAAATGGAAAGAGTGCTGGTTAGAGTATTTATTGTAGCCTGAAGGTCGTACTACAGTTAACTTAACTATACGTACCAATAATTTTTTAATATCTTCTGTATAATAGTGCTGCTTGCTACAACTGTGTGACCATAACCATTGCCTATGCATAACCAATCAGAATCCACTGTCGTTACTACGTATCAGTCACTTTCATAACTGTACATTTCCAGTCAGGCGAAGCTAAACATAAATTTTCCTCTAATTATTTTCCCTTTTGTGTTTATTTTTTCATTTGTGATAAGAGAACTGCAACAGCTAAAATAATTATTCTGTATTCATTATGACGGTTTATTGAGATGTCTAATTACAAAAAAGATGTTAAAATATAGGCCTTATATCAAGTTGGTCAACTTATTCGAGTGAAAACCTATTGGCTAGTAAAAGGAAACATCCAGTTTTAGATTGTGCTACAGTCACAGGAAAAGTATAATGCAACCAATCAAACTACCAGGGAAAAAATATCAGTTCTCAAGGATCCTAGAAATGTAGTGTGTTGATGGCTAACCTGACAAAAAAAATTCTCTTTTTGTGGGAAAATTTTGAGAAGCAGGAGTTCTTCTGTAGCTGCTGCCAGAGACTGTTCTGATTTTAGGACCTTGAGGCTGCGTCCCTTTGTATTTGTGCCATGTGTATGTGCAAATTAAATTGGGTTTTTTTATATTGGATATCAATGTTTGATGATTTTGTCGAGTTTGTTGAAGATTGTGCAATTCTAGTGCTTTATAAGGCTGGAATTAGTTTGTGTGCTGTGAAACATTCTCTGTTTGCGTAAATGTGTGTTGGAGTTTTATTACTTTCTGACTATACGGGAAACCAAGCTCATTTCAACCTCGAATATTGAATACTGTTGAGAAGCAGTGATATGGGTTAGGCTTAACATGCAAACAAGTGTTAGTCAAGTTTCTACTAATACATTTGATTAACTATGACAAAAACACACTGTATGTATACAGGTCTTACAAAAGTGGTTTTTTTTTTTGTGTGTGTTCACAGTTACCTAAATTTTGACTAGATGCAAGACTATCTTTAAGCAATACAAATGTTTGGTCTAATATAAAGTATGAACTACACTGAACTGAGGTTTATGCAATATAAGCACATAAATCCATCCTGTGGAGTTGTATTTAGACTATACTTAATTTCACACAAAAAACATTTTGCATTGGGCTATTATGTTTGGCAACTTTCATAAACCGTGGAAATACTATTGCATTTATTGTTTACTTTGAATCAACTGCATCATATAGAACATCAAATCAAAATTTTCTCTTTACATCATTGATAGTGTGCATGCGTTTATTGTGTTTAAATAAACTGAATTCGGAAATGTAATATTAAGTCCGTAATACACACTTTCCTATCACGAGTTACTTTTGCAATGATTTACATTTTTGGAATTGTCTTCTTGTGATTGGTCGGCATAGCATTCCACATAAGAAAATAGACAATATTCAATTCTCCCTATCGTTCCTATGAGCAGCTGTCCATCTTTTGCTGGTATGTTGTATTGTAGCACGCCCCATAGGTGTGTGTGTTCAATTTTCTACTGTTAAAATTTATGGTGAATGTAGCCCAGTATTTTTATAATGGCAGTGGTGGTATAGGTATGGATATGGTTATGGTTATTTTGATTGTAGCACTGCCTAACTAAAGTCACAAAACTGGGTTAGTGAATTGAAGTGTCACAAAACTGGGTTAGTGAATTTGGAAAAATGTCTTAAATTACAAGGCCTTTAATATGTTTGATGATTGTATACATATTAATAGGTCTGTAAAGTACTAATGATTATAAAGAGTGTGATTTTATTGTTATTAATGTTTACATTTGTGTTGGTACTGCAATAAACATGTTGAAAAATACTTGTTGTATATAACTTAACTGAAATTATTTGTATGGCTTGGTCAGATAAGAGGATTATGCAGAGCGGTTATGAATGTTGGGCCGCATTGAATTTAAGTGCAAGTTAGCACATAAGAAGAAATTAGTTTATTCATGTTTCATAATCAATTTGAATTAAATGCACAGAAAAGATGTACTATGTTGATAATGGCAATTAAATAGTTAAGTAAATTATTATTAAACCAAGTTTTTCAGTTCTACTTATTAGGTAAACCGAAATGCCTATTGCTACCACTTTTTTTTCAAGATTGTATTATTAAAAATAAATTTTTCTGTTTATTTTTTTTGTCCAGCACATAAATGTTGTGCATTGGTTTTGGTATTTTCTTCCAGACTTGTTTACGTATTATGTACATTGTGGGCAGAAAATGTAGCTAGTAACTCAAAGTAGAACTTCAGTGCTTCAGAAAAATTGGAACTTACCACAGATACAGTATTGCACACAGCACAGGGAGTAACGGGCAGGGATAGGTAATAGTTTTATTTATGTTAGTAACTTTTTTTAAATAAAATAAAAAAGTGTTGTTAGCGGTGTTTTTGTACTTGATTCTAAATGTCATAGTGGAAAGGGCTACAAAGATTAGGAAGATTGTGAAATGAAAAAAGAAGTTACCACAGCCATTCAGAGTTACTTCACACTTGGGTAATTCTTAAGAATAAAGGCTTGTACTGGGGGGGAGGGGGGTGGAAATCTCGTAAAGTGCTATAATTCCACTCTACTAATTACACGACAAAAATTTACTAGGGGCATCAACATTTGACCCCCAGAAACGATAGTAGGGAAGGCTATGAAGATCAGGAAAATTGTGTGGTAAAAAAAAAAAACAACCAAACATTAACTAAATAGACAATATTACTAATACAAGCTACGAATACGATAGTGAGCTATGAAGATCAGGGAAATTGTGGGGTTAAACAAATACAAAATATGTACATTTTCATTATGGGTCATTCTATAACAAAGTGAGCCTGGAGCAAAAATTTAAAAAATATATATAATTGTTTGTTTTTTAGGGAAATGAGAAGCAAGTATATGAAATATTAGTTAGCCGGAAAAAAAAAGTTGAATTATATTTAAATTAATAAAAGAAAATATAGGTATTTAAAGTTGTCAGTTTGTAACACAGTTTTGTGGTCTAGGTCAACACTAGATGCTTCATTGTTTAATTCCAGTGATAATAGTTTATTCATAGTGAAGTTGATATCCTGTTCTTCAAGCTGCATATGAAATTTGTTTTCTAAGGTAAGCCATCTTAGTGATATTAGAGAAAAAAGCATGTGCTTCATTGTCCCACCAGTGACAAAAAAAAAAAAAACGTGGAAAAGTGCATCTAGTGTAATGCCTAGTTTGAGTAGGGTCATAATCATGTGGAAGTAAGGATTTAGTGTAGTGAATCATGTTCCCAAAATTTTGGCCTTAGAAATATAATACAATTGAATATATTTAGACACACACACACACACACACAAAATATATATTTTTACCTGCCCTACTTGTGATAAGATCAGTGTTTATTTTTCCATCTTGTAAATATGCAGATAACTTCATTTTGTAGTTCATTTGAAAGTTATTGTGTAGGCAACAACTTTTCTTGTTACTTGGTTTAAATTTGTCTAAAATACCATGCAGTATTATCTAAAAAAAATTCTGGGTATTGTTGGTGCAGGCATGGGAAAAACCACATCAGCTGAGAGGATGCGAAATCTCAGAAAAAAGCTTAAAGAGAATGAGAAAACCTATAGAAGCCATCTGGGAAAAGGAAAGAGACAAAATCCGACAAGAGAAGATGAAAGTGAAATAAATGTCATCTGCATAGCTGCGGAAGGAAAGAAGACTGAAAGATGCTGAAAGAAAAAGAAAGTACAAGCAGAAGAAAAAGAATGCAAGTATTGAAAGCAAACCTGCTGGCATTGCCTCATCATTAGGATCATATTTGTTAAGTCACTTGGAAAGGCTGTAAGTAGAGTAAGAAAATCTCTTCCTAGTAGCCCAAGGAAAAAAGCAGCAGCGATAAAAAAACTAGTGTATGATAGTATGCCTGGCACTACCAAAATTATTCCAGAATTTGACACGGGGTGGGGGGGGAGGGGCATGAGATTGAACAATGCACTTAGTGATAACACTGCTTTAAAAGTCCAGCAATTTTATGAATGTGTTATCAGTTGCCTGATGCCTGCTATCAGGAATGTGAAATCGGTTAATGATTCAAAAACTGGTGAAAGACAGGAGCTACAAAAACGTCACATGAGTAAGACTGTAAGAGAAGCGTATCAGTTACTCTTAATACTGAAAACCTTGGTGAAGTAAAACTATCCAAATTTTATGAGTTGCATCCCCAGCATGTTATTCTGACAACTGAAATGCCACACAATGTGTGTGGCTTGATGCCATCAGTAAAAAAAGTTCCAAACTTTCCCTACAATAGTTCCACACTTCTTGAAATAATCTGTTCTAATTTGAAAAATGAGAACTGCACGACTGGAAACTGTACTAAATGCATTCATGAGCTTACACCTTAATTGATGAACAGACAGATACATCCCACCTTATCAACTGGAAACAGTGGAAAGAGATTGAAGATTGCCCCAAACTCATTGAAACTGAAGGGTCAGTTGAAGCACTAAATGATCTTCATTTACAGTTGACAGTATTTAAAAAGTATGTGTATGTAAAAAGAGCTCAGTCACAAGCATTTAAAGATGTGAGAGAAATGTTAAAGAGGATAACGAGGTTATTTTACAAGTTTGTTTAGCTGAAAATTAGTCTGCTATGTCTCAAGATGAAATCCAGTGTACTCACTGGAACCACAAACAAATTACGGTCTTCACAGCTTGTGCATGGGTGAAAGGAGCCACTTGTTGTTTTACTATTGTAAGCAATGATTTAAGCCATGACAAGAATTTTGTTTTTGCATGCATTAAAAAAAAAAAAATTACAATTTTACTGACCCAAGAATTTGAATGTGAAAAATTTTCCAGATGGCTGTGCAAGTCAGTTCAAAAACAAATTTACTTTGTCTAACTTGTGTTTTATGCCAAAAGATTTTGGTGTTGAATTTGATTGGTTTTGCTTTGCAACCTCGCATGGTAAGAGTGCGGTAGATGGAATCGGACTCTCAAAGTGTGCGGTGTGGAACAGAGTTAAACAGCGGAAATGTGTCCTAGAATGTGCTGTCGCTGCCGCATCCTCTGCAGTCCTAAATGTAAATTACTCCTTTCAAAATCAGAAATTGTGGAAAGTAAAGAATTGTTGGACAAAAGGTGGCTAATGTACTGGCTATCAACGGTATCCAATCAAAACATTACTTTAAGCAGTATGACAGTGAAAACATTATTATCGGCTGTAACTTTTACTCAGAACTAAAAAAAAATGCTCTTTAAACTAAGCTATTCAGCTATGTACTCAGATTCGGAAAGTAATCATGATGATGATGATGACAGTCAGTGCTGCAAAAATTCCCTGAGAAGAACCAGGTATGCCACAATTTGTTGCAAATCCAGCTGTTGCCAAGGTAGTGCCAGGGGCATCTTTGCTCATAGAATTCATCACAACCAGCAAGAAAAATTTTATGAAATATAGGTATGCTGTGATTTGTCAATGTGAAGTAGGTGACGGAGAACTGAAAATATATGCATGAGAACTGTTGGGAGTGGGACACTATTTAGAGCAGATGAAAAAGATACATCTTATGTGCAATTTGAACAGGTTCTTTCTCTGTTACCAACACCTGTTGTGAAAAACTTAATAAATAGTGTTTTTAGGACTTTCCTTGCCAGTTAAATGTCTATGAACAAGCATTAACTGAGTTACAAAGGAATCTCTTTGTCAACTTTTTTTTATTACTGCTATTACTTTGATTATATAATTTGTATTACTTACAATTTACCACAGAATTGTAAGAAGTGCCTTTCAATGTTATTTTCTGTTTTGTGTAGAATTTAGTTGATAAAAAAATGTTATTTACTGAATTAATTCTCATCATGTCCCACCCGTGACAGAACAAAGTTGTATATTGTTTTAAAAATTGGTATGTTAGTTCCTCCTCTCATGTGGGAAAGTATAGAATAATGCCTCCCCTATAAGATTATTGTAAATTAAATTGTGTTTGACTCATAAATTCAAAGAGATTTTTGCGAGAAACTTGTGTTTAAAGCTATGTCTTTTTTCTGCCCCACCCATGACGGATGTTTAGGAACTAGTATTTAATTATTAGAACAAAATGTAAAAGTAAATTTATACATACATAATTAATAGTATTAAGGTTATAGTTTACTACACATTGCAGGAATAATATAAAATAAATATTTTTTAAGATTAATTTTAACTTCCTGAATAAATGAAATGCTATACAAGTGTCCCACCCGTGACAATAGAATGGCCCTTATACTAAACATTTACTGCTCAGTTTTCCTCCAGTTCATAGCCCTCCCCACTATTGTATTGGTAACATTGTCAGTGTAGGTAATGTTCAGTTAAATTTTTTTGTAGTTAATGTTTTCATGTGATAATATTACAGTAATATTACAAATTGTACAAAATTATGTTAAATTGCAACAAAAAAAACATTTCTCAGTGCAAATAGGCTACACATGACAATGATTTATGGGGAAATTCCAAGCTTCGCTGATGCTTAATGCTTTGAGTCAACACCTAAGAAAAATTGCAGGCGTGCCTTGAATCACTGTTTTGGGGATTTACTCCCCTGCTGGTGCAGGGACTCTGGCTTGATGCATAATGTTTGACTACACTTGTACAATATTTTTAAGTACAGGGGGGCTATGCTTGAAAATTATTTATGGGGAAACTCCATGCTTCGCTGATACACGATGCTTCGCGTCGCCACCTAAAAAAATTGCCGGCATGCCTTGAATCACTGTTTTCGGGATTTACTCCCTTGCTGGCGCTGGGACACTGGCTCGGTGTACAACGTATGGCTATGCTTGTACAGTGTTTTTGCAATTTAACATATTTTCGTCAAATGTTAAATTATGTACATATGTTTCACTCGGTTTATCCCACAATTTCCCTGATCTTCATAACCCTCCCCACTATTGTTTCTGGGGTTTATATTGGTCAAATGATGCTGTATCTAGTAAATTCGTATTCTGTGTAATTAGTACAGTGGAATTATACCACTTTCTGAATTTAGTTAATACTCACCAAATCACTTGTTATTCAAGCGTATACGAATATGCACTCCACATCATCTGTCCATTTGACCACACACATATATATACACACACACACGCGCACACACACACACACACACATGTGAACAACACCACGTATATTATAATTTACCTTTTCCCTTGCTATAATAGCATAGAAACATTGGTAATTTCACACAATTATTAGATGTAACACTTCAAACAACATGAATTGCAATAAAACACTTGTTTAATCACTTGTAAAGCCCAAACCTTGACAGGACCGGTGCAAACCAAGGTCTGGCAATTTCCCACGATCCATCTGATGCCGACCAACATGGACGTCTGAACGGGGATCTGTATCATCTATGATATCCATATTTATTCTACTAGTAATGAGTTTTATCCTCTCGTCAATATAGACCAGGTTAGCCTCGAGTAGTTCACCAGAATTACATCATGTCCCAGCACTGCTCCATACCTGTGTTGTTTGCCTGTATAACCTCAGCGCCGTGCTATAGATATACCACGTAAATTATGTTTTACACATTAAATATTCATTGCAAACTGTATTCTTACATGTAAAACAATTCAGCGACCCTATATAAATATATTCTACGTATTTTATAGCATAAAACAGCAATCTTGATCGCCCTCAATCCATCACATTTTTTTTTTTTTTTTCACAGAAAACTATTTGAAGCCCCTCCAAATTTCTTAGTAATTACGATTACTATAGGCTATTCACGGTAAAGTGAGCATTTTTTAAGGCCCTATCAGAATGCATCAACTCCTAATAAATATATTTTATTACTGCATGAGACGTTAACTTTCGAGAGTGATGAAATATATACACTGTGTTTATTAGTCGTATTGTAATGTTTATATTAAAAAGGGGCGGAAAGATAGAAATTACTTGAAATGAAAAATTTAGCAGGGCCTTGAAAAGTGCTCACTTGACAGTGAATAGGTTATAATAATCATATCTAACACATCGAGGTATTTTTATGATTTACGAAAAAGCCCTATTCTTAAGACTTACCCAAATTTGGATTGACAGTCACCTGTCTTCTGAGTACATGTAGATGTTACCGTAGTTTAGTTGGCCAGTTATGCTGGGCTCTGTGGCTCAATACGAGAGTAGTGTTGATGCGTTTGTGAGTTGTGACGTTCGAATCTGACCATGTGAAGACTTGTGATTTACGAATGGAGGGTGCAAGTACGAGTACTTCTGTGCATGGCAGCCAGCGATGTGGCAGGTGTTACCTCTGCATTTGCCATTTTGTTGAATTAACAGTGTTTTGGCCACTATTTGATTTTTTAGTAGACAATTGTATATTGTCGAGTAGGGTAAGGTGAAAAACATGTGTGATGGTAGTTGAATTAGAGGTCAGAATTTTTTTTGCTTTCAACAGTCAGGACATGTGTCTGTAAAAAATACAGAAGGATGTTGCTATTTAAAATAATCTTTCCTTCAGCACTGCACGTAGTTTGAAGAAGTAAATTAAGTGAGAGCTAATTTGTAAGATTACCTATTTTTATCTAACTATTCCACATCCTCGCACCCTGTTTGTTAGTAGAATGTGTCAAATTAGTAGAGTTACCATCGTGGATTGGTCATCCTTTTGTTGTGAGGTGATGGATGATTAACTGGTGTATGCGTGGAGACCAGGAACAAAATTGGGGGGTGGGCTCTTTCGTTGAGATAGACAAGGTCAAATTTGGAAAGCGTAAGTATAATAGGGGTCACATCATCCAGGGGCAATTGGTTTTCGGGGGCATCAAGACACATACGAATCATATTTTTCTTGTTCCTGTCGAAAATCGTACTAGCAAGATGCTTCTGAACGTGATCAAGCAATTTATACAGCCTGGGGCGAAAATTATAAGCGACTGTTGGTGCGCGTATAATTGTCTTTCAGAGCATGGCTCTTGAGCACCTTCGGGTGAATCATAGTATGAATTTTGTCTATTCAAAAGCAGGATAACACCCAAAGAATAGAGTGTGTGTGGCAGGATGTAAGGCACTGTCCTCCGTATGGCAGGACGATGCTGCACTTTGTGAGGTACCTGGCGGAGTTCATATTTCGCCACCGGTACTTCAACGAATGCGACAGCATGCACCACTTCCTACTTGCCATGGGAATACTATACCCACAGTCTGCTTAGGTGTGTAATTGCACATACATTAGTTAAGTTTTATTATGTGTGGTATATGTATATATTTGTTTTGCATTTTGTAGTGTGCTGTATAAATGTTCAAGCGTAGCCCCCTAGAACTGAAAAATTCCGTTCAAGCGTAGTCAAACATTATGCACCAAGCCAGTGTCGCAGCTCCAGCAGGAGAGTAAATCTCCAAAACAGTGATCAAGAGACCGGCTGTTTTTTTTTGTAGGTATAGTGCCCTTGCATTCACGAAGCTTGGAGTTTGCCATAAAAGCAATAGGGTGTATGTGTGTATTGTTAATATTGTGAATTCAGGTTGACGTGTGCTCAGAGTAGGGGCTATTCGTGTCAAACTTTGGCCAACGTTTGACGTTAGTGCAATGTAAATCTTGTTTACATTACGTTTGAGAAATGAGGATTTTGCCATGCCCAATTTTACAGTTTTTGTTCGTGATGCCAGAATCATGATGAACATAGGGGCGCCTTAATGCTTGACTGGCATACTGCCAGTGTACACAACAGCTTTGGTGGCCTGTCGAAGGGGGACGGAGTCCAGAGACACTGTCACGGCCCTGCAGACGATCTGGCCTTGATGCAATGGTTTACCTGTGGGGTACGTTGCTCGGCTGCAGACTGTCCCTGTTATGGTGATGACAGGTGGCCGTTGCAGTCGTCCCCGGGACGTGAAGAGTTCTTGCTGGGATGGTCACTCGAGGACTGCTGACTGCCGGTGAGGCGATCATGGAACCACTGGTTAGTGATTCCGTATGGAATTACTTCTCTTAGGGGGGTGTGGGGCACCAGCAGTCTTAATGAGAGGAGGAAATAAAGATGTCTAGTGCTGAGGTGTGAGATCTCTCAGTAGTTCGGGCAGTATGAACTCTGCCCTGCTTAGACAAAGAGCTGCTAAGTGCAGGAGAAGGGATGGGTTTGCAATTTGGGTTACCTTCGGAGGCATAACCTGCCTTTCTCAACTTCCTCTACACACCTCCCTTCTGAGAATACGGCATAGGTGATGGGGACAAATATGGCCTCACAAAAGGCAAGCCGGTGTACTCGAATCCCTAGCTTGTACTTCTAAGTTATCACAGCCACACAGGCAGGAACTGTACCTCTTGCTTCCTTCATCCAGCCCTGCAGGGAGCGGTAGGTTGGTTCAAGCTGTTTTTGACAGGATATGTACTTAGGTGTGGTATCCACAGGGGGTTGATCAGTCAAAGCTAGTTCCAGTTCCCTTCCGGCCGCATAAAGAGTGGTGGTGGAGTATAGAATAACCTGGTTGCTCAATTTACATGTGGAGGAGTCTCTAGTGGTTGAGCCTCATCCAGACTGTGCCCAGGGGCAAAGCTCGGGTGGCCGTCCAATGTGTGTGTGTGTTCAGGCTTTGAACAGCACAGTGTCTACTGGCTTTACTCTGGTGGGCTGCGTTTACTTAGGAAATGATACAGTGACAGTCAAGAAATTAGCACACACACAATAGCTGTGAAGTCACTTGTTATATTGAGATAGTATATGACATGGTAGCCTGTACTATCTACTACAGTAATCTGAATTGACATGGAAGTTTAAGACTACCTAAAAGCCAGATGAAGGCTACCTGGTTTTAATACTGGCAGGAAATAGAACGATATCTGCTAGAAAAGTAATTAACAACTTATCCTGTGCATCAACCTGTTGTCTTGAAGGTACAGGAGTTGTGACTACCAGAAGGGTAGTGTTGCTGTTACCACATGGGTTCAACACCAAGGTTTGGTAAGGAAGGAGCACAGGAGCCATTGAATGGCCCAGTCTTCCAGAAGAGGAGTCTAAAACTCCTGCAGAAGAGGCTTCTGGAGGGTTGTCTTCGACTGGTAGGCAGATCCAGCCCTGAAGAGAGCGTGAAATCTGCTATGCATACCAGTGAACATAAACTGCCGGTGGCTTCCTCCGGCCCAATCATGAGCGGTGAAGGAGCATAGATTGACTTCTGCTGGTCTCGCAGGGGTATTTATTAGAGTTGTTTTGATACCAATACTTCACCTTTTCCCGATGTATCTTTATTGAGTATTGTATCAGGATGATACTTTAGTATCAGTTGTAGACAATGAAGTCAATTTATTACTTTCTTTAGACACAAAAATTTCTGTGTTTTGGTGTGTGTACGCCGCACATTAAAAAAAATAAAAATAAAAAATTGCATCCACCAATAATTTTTGTGGTCTTGGCGAAGTTCCCATTAAAAAAATGTTAACATAATCTTTTATCATTTATCGCATATTGTGCTGATGTAATTATATTTTGGGTCCCGTCACTTAAGAGTTCCTGCAATTATAGTTTTTAAGTTGGTTGTTAATGCAAGCAGCTAGTAACTGGAAGCAAAATACATCGTGCGCGCTGCCATTTATACCTGCTCTTCGGTGCGTTGTCGACACTGCGGGCGGCCATTTGGCATGGTGCGAGACTGGCTTTCTACATCCCCTCTCTATAACCTTTCTTTGTCTCACCCGTGCTTCCTTCGTCCCCTCACATGCCCACACGCCACAGCAAGGGGAAGTTGTCATATAAAAGATAAAGTACGTCCTCTCTCTCGGCCAAGTCCACTTGGCTTGCCTTCCACACGCCGCCCATGCAGCAGAGCAAAAAAGTGCGCCTGGCAAACATAATTTCATTATAATGTGTCACTCAAAATAGTTGCACCTAACGTCACTGTATTTCAAAGCAAACAGTTTTACCTGAAAATGTTATGCAAAACATTTTGACGAGGAGTTATTATTTGAAAAGATGTTTTCTTTTGTGTTTAAAGGTCGTTTTATCCCGTAAGGTTGGTGTTTCATTGTATTTGGCATAAAATTTACGTGACTTTAAAACTTAATATGTATTTAACTCAAAGGTCAGGATCTCCGTGAATAAAATGATATGCCCAAAAGCATATACTCTACCACTTGTCAGCAAAAAAACTGTTTGAACATTGAGCGACTTGTATTGTTTGTTCATTTCAGTAACTTCTTGCGGGGAAATTGGAGGATTTATATTAATTTATTTCACTAGACATGCGTCCTTGAATAAACTGATAATATTAAAGTGCCTATTCGACACCTTTTGCCATCTAACAATGAGTAGGTAAGCACCAAGCTGAGCGCAGTGTAACTCATGACAGGGAAGACAGGGAAGAAATCAATTATAACCACCTCATTTGTCTCAAAATTACAAGTTTTCTTTGCAGTAAAATATTATTAATTACTTTAAAAGGCAGACATTTGCCACGCAAGGTGTCGCGCCAACAAGTAGCGGCGTAGAGAGGTCTCCCCCCCCCCCCCCCCCCCGGTAAATCTACAGACGTGACACTGCCCGATCTATAACTTCTCCATGCGTTCTTAGTTTGGTGTCATATTATTTGCATTTTCAGAAGGTTTGACAGTTTTAGGTCAGGTTGCATTTTGTGTCAGATTACAATAACTTATATACAGTATTTTAAGACTTTCTTTTCTATATTTAAACGAGTCTAGGAGAAATGTTTTTTTAATGCATTATTAACAGTAATATTTTTTCTAAAATTCCGTGTGAAGCGCATAGTATTTATACTAATCTCGTTTTGGACCACCAGAGATGAGGGGTGTGGGGATGATGAACTCGGCTGCTGGAGTCCAGGGTTGAAGAGTGCTGATGCAGTGCAATCATCCCCTAATGCCGGTGGCGCACTGCACTCCCTTGGCACTTTGGGGGCTGGCTTGACGTCTGCTTGGAGTAGGGTAAACAGTACAAGCTGGTCAGCAGTGTCTGTAGTATTTCATCTCTCATTGGGAGGAGTACCCTGTTGGCATGTGACCAGCCTCGTGCAGTGCTGTTTAAAAAAAGACTTGCCCAAAGTGTGAATGTAGTTCAGATGGGGCGAATTAGAGTGAGCATAAATGTGCTGCAGAGTTTCATGCATCAAGGTATTGTGTAAGTCTTTTTGCAATTTACTGTATTTTTGTGATAAAATAATATGGTTACGTACATGTTTTTTGCACGTTTTACCCGGCAATTTCCCAGATCTTCATAGCCCTCACCACTATTGTATTTGTAGCTTGTATTGGTAATATTGTCAATTTAGGTGTTTTTGCAATTTAACATATTTTCATTGCAAAATAATATTACGTACATATTTTTCACTAGTTTTACCCTGCAATTTACCTGATCTCCATAGTCCTACCCACTATCATTTTTGTGGTTTGTATTGATATGTTGATGCCCCTAGTAAATTTGTGTTGTGTAATTAGTAGACTGGAATTGTACCACGTTCCGGTTTTTTTTTAATACCACTGCAAATTCTTCCCATAAGAGTTGATCCAGATACTACACAAGTACGAATTGTTGAAATTCTCACTAGGATAAAACAGTGTTTTTGTCTAGTATGAGGAATCTGAACAGCACCACTGTACGGGGCTAAGTCAGCCTCAATTTTATTGTGTTACTGTCAACATGCAGAAATATGATTCCTGGAATGTGACTAGTGCAGAAATCAGTAATCTGTTGAACATTTTGGCTGTGATTAGTCTGTAGACTTGCTTTAGCCACTAGTATTTGGACAGTGTCACCTAAACATCACATGTTGCAAAAAAAAAATGCCACTCAGCATCCAGGCCAAAATCTTTTCTGATTACATAAATTTATAAAGTAATTTTTGAACTGTCCAATAGCCCCTTCAGAAATATAATCTTTTTTTTACAGCTGGAACCAGTTCTGTAATGTTTGAAATAAGTTTCTTCAGTAAAGTGTAGACAGCTGAAGTGTCATGATTCAGACAGTCCAATATAACACCAACGTTCCTTGAATTAATGTTAACATCTTCCTTGTAGTAAATTACAAAAAGGTGAAGAGAGGCTTGATTATTCACCCAGTGATAACACTGTATCTCATCCTGCACGACGAATGTGAAATTCTCTGAAAAGTCTCTTGTTCTGGTAGCCTTCACCTGATTCAAATGATAGGTCCTACTTCCGTAACCTATATAGTATTCAATTACGAGTTAGTGTGGCATCACCATGTTTTCCTGATACGTATAATAAAATACATATTTTCCAAAGTATGTTTTGTGCATCTCATTTCTTGGATTACGTAATTTATTCAGACCTTTTTACTTCAGTAACGTAACATAATTTAATCACATACAGGAAAAGCTGGTAGATGCACAGAACACCCACACTGGTACAAGACAAACCAAGAGCTGCCAATAGGTAGACCATTGGCTGCGCCCAAATGCACTAGGTACACTAATCAACTAAGAGAACTGACCAGACCAGGTGTCCAGTACTCTGCCATAGCTTGCAAAGGCCAGGTAGGTGCTGAAACACTTGGTACCAATCAACCTCTTGTGGGTGCCACACCCAGGCCCCAGCAAGGAAATGAATTGTGCTGCAAAACTGTTCCATCCATCACTTGAAAAGTCCGGGCAAAAGGAATACAGTGTGTTAGTGCAAATCACAAGTCAGTTCTGGAAGTACACATAAGGGATGTATAAAATACCAGCTTCCCCTCTACATATTCCATCTATCAGAGGTTCAATGCCGTACTCCCAACAGGGACGTGCAAGTAAAGACTCGGAAGAGCTCTCATTTAAAGCAGTGTGGAAACCACCACTCACACCCGACTATGCCTCTATTTGCCTCCATTATAAAACTCCCTGATAGGGAACACCCTGCCGTAGAAGCAATCCGGCAGGAAGGAGAATCCTTCCTGGGTATCAATTGGCCCTGGATAAGGGCATCTCTACTAGAGTCCCATCCTTGGGTCATTTGTCTCGATCCTGACCACCCCTACTCACATTGCCAAGTCGACATCAGCGCACACGTCAGCCTACAGCGGAAATCCAGTACCAAAGCAAAGCGCCTTTCTCCTCAACAAAGTTTAGGTACTGTGTCCAACAAGGTGTATGGTTGTGACAGTAGTTCCAGATTTTGTGTCCACCCGACAGCCTACCAGGCCAACTCTGTATACCAGCCGGGTGCCTCGGAAGCCTTAGATACCGGTCTAGTTTTTTTAATGCACCCCATGATACTGGCCACACAGTATTTGAAGTGTCTCACGGTAAACAAAACCAAAGCTTTGTTTAAGGAAACGTCTCTGGTAAAGTTTTACTTTAGGGCTTCAACCCCCTCATCTTTGGTCTCAAATTAGTGTAAAGAAACCCAGAACATAAAACTCTCCCCAACGTGGAGAACCCTCACCCTAACCCGGCATTTATATTAACACCCCAGGTGTTTGGCCTTCTTAATTCACTCTGTTAAACCCCACTATAGAGCAACAGGGAGGGAGATGCTTCATCCTTCAATAAAAACACGTTACTAACGACCTTTTTGTGTGTGTGATGTGCTTTGGAAAGACATTGTATGCTGAGAAATGCAGAAATAATTTGAATGCAATAATATTATCTTTTATTTACAAAGAGAATAGTTAAAAACTTATAATGGAACGTCTATTAATGTTCCAGTTACTTGAAAAGGACATGTTATAGCATGTTTCCTGCCTCACTTGATGGCATGAAACATACAAATAATCCTCACAGACCATTGTGTCAAGAAAAGATTTAAATTTGGAAAGAGTCAGTCCCCAAATTCTGTAATTTGCTCGTGAGAAGAGATGACTCACTTTGAACACACATCATGGTAACGAGATGATCCAAGGTATTTCATTAAGGGGGAGGTATCCTTACCATGTTGGATTTATGTATATTTCTCCATAATTTAATTTCCAGATTCATTATTCAAAAACCAAGCTTCTCAAGAGACAGGGAACATCTTAACAGTTATTTCGAGACCTATCTTCTTTTGATCATGGCTCGTTTCACATCTGTATCTGTAATGATAGAGTGCCTCATTATTTACTACGTAATTTGTATCCAACATGGGGAAATATGGATATAAATGAAACTGTAAAGACTTCAAAAAATTTTGTTAGGTAGTCCCCTATGTCATGATAAGTTTAGCTTTTCTATGTCTGGTCATAAAAGTTTGTTTATGAAGATTTATATTTTAAAAAATCCAAAATGGAAGGGATACTGTCCCCTTTGAGAACAACGAGACATGAAGAAATTCTTGTCACAATTATTCCACTTGTATTTAACAACTATGGTGATTCACACTGTCAGCCAGAAAAGCTCATGTTGTAGTTACTGTGATCATATCACTGCCACCAGAAACTGACTGAGAAGCTCGTGGACAGAGCCCGGACATGGTGCCACCATCGTGGAGGGATGTACAGCATCTCTCCAGCACACAGGTGACACTCGAGGGCAGAGGCACTGCGGTACTCTGGGAACTTGTCGTAGTTGGGTTGCTCCGGGTCCACCTGTGCTGTGTTCCCCAGTAGAGTTGTCTCATGAGGGTAGAGGTGTGGGGAGTTTGCTGGGCTGTACAGCACCACACGTTTCTCCCCCAAAACCTACACACCATGCAGCAGAGATTACATGTGGCAAGTGATCATTACAACTCAAATACCTGCCAATAATCATTACAACTCAAATACCTACCAATAAGTATTATAGAAATTAACACAAAATTCAGCAAAACCCTTTTAAGTTTCCCCAGTGACGAAGTGTTTTTTTTTTTTTAACTGAATTTGCCCTTTCAGAACTTTCCCTAGCTAATAAAGCTCAATTTTTTCAGTCAGCAATATTTTGAATATGCTTCAACTCTTTATAAACATTACACATTATAATGATCTGGTGGCTATGAAATCTTAAAATTGTATTAGAGAAGAAGCACTCCAGTTCTTTGGTGATCATACATGTCCAGAAACTAGATTATAATAAATGAACTGATGGAGGACTAATTAAATTGACACATGCCCGGCTGCGATGGGGTTCTACATGTTGGGCTTATTTGCATCAGGCTTGGATCAACGGCTGAGGAGGTTTAAAAAAAACTAAACTTGGCAAAATATGTTTTAATAAAAGAATTTTTCTCTTGGTCACTTTAACACCTTTATATAGCGAAAAACATTTGGGGAGGCAGGGAGGGGCCTTAGTGTGTCTTTAAGTGCCCGGCCGGTATACAAGACTGGTCTGGTGGCCTGTCTTGTTTACACGAAGTCTACTACAGCCCCTGTCACAACCTTGGCACTTACTGACATTTTACCTGTGGTTTGCTGGGTAGAGGGATGTCCCTCCTCGATGGCTGGCTTGGCAGGAGGTTGGTCGGCTGCAGGCTCTGGGTGACGTGCGGTGATGTAGGTGTTCTGATCATCCAAATTGGCTGAGTGCTGGGATGCCGGGGGGGGGGGGAGAGGGTTGGTCCCTAATCAAGGACAGGCAAGACCCAGAGGTACCTCCTCTCCCCGAAGTATGGTCTCAACCACTGGGTGAGGCTTACCAGGAAGTTTTTAATTAGAGGTGAGAACAAAAGTTGTGGGAGTACTGAGGGGTGAGGCCTCAGTATTGCAGGTGGTTTGAACTCTGCCCTGCTGATTTTATGTTCTGCTGAAGGCAGTATATGAAAGAGGTAGGCAAGCTGTATTACCTTCTGTGGCACATAATGCCTTTTTTGAACTTTCTCCTTACACCTCCCTTCTGACAGTATGGCATGAGAAAAGGAACAAAACAGCCTGCAGAAGGTCAGTCGGTGCCTTACTTACCTACTGTGTACTTCTGGATACCCAGTTTTGTGACAATGAAACAACATCGCATGTTCCTTTTGTCCGGCCCTTGCGAACGGTGAACAGAAAGTTGGGCAACTCAAGTCACTTTCTGACCGGAACATCCAGATGTGGTATCTGAGTCACTTTCTGACCGGAACATCCAGATGTGGTATCTGCAAGGGGTCAATCAGTCTAAGGTTATTCCAGCTCCTTTCCGGCCCCTGCAGAAGCGGTGGCGGAGTATGGAATACCCAATCTGGTTGATTCACCTGGTGGACGAGTTCCTAGTGCTTTGGGTTCCGTCAAACTCTTACCAGTTTTGCAGAGCTCAAGTGGCCTCTTAACAAGCGTGGATTTAGCTTTGTGCTGATCAGTCTGCTGGCTTTTCCCAAGGGGGTTACATCTATGTAGGAATTAACTCAGTACAGTCAAGAATTTAGAATACAGGGAATAGATTGTTAAACATGTGTTGTATTAAAAGAGTAATAGAACATGGTGGCTCTGCACTATCTCCTAAACAAATACAACTTGCTTATGGAAATTAAACCTAACGTGAACGACCTGGAGAAAAAACCAAATGAATGTGAAGGCGATTACTTCTGGCTAGAAAAGTTACTGTTACGTTAATAGATTCAAAAACGTCTACCGGGATGTCCTGAAGGAACACTAGGGGTAGTTGTCGGCATTGCCACCCCGTTCGGTGGACGTAGGGAGGTCCTGAAGGTCAGTCGACATGACCTGCCACCAGAAAACTTCTGGGTTAAACACCAGGAGGGGGTGATAGGTCAGGGGAACGATGTCTTCAAGCACCTCAGGAGGGGTCCAGTCTCTCAGGAGCGCTAGAATCTGTGGTGGCTGCAGCAGTGATTGGCTTCTGGTCTCTGATGTCTTCAGCTGGGTTCAGATCACGGCACTTACAAGCGGTGGGATCTCCGGAAGCCCCAGTGGTCACGCACCCCAATAGCAACCTCTGGCCCTTGCGAGCAGTCAAGGTGCAGAGACTGAATAGCGTTAGCTATGCCAGCCCTTTTATACTTATCTCTCGTAGGTGCGTGATAAGGATGGGTGTGGGGGATTGTAGCCTCAGCCTTAAGGGTTGAGAATTCTACGATGCTGAGGCAACGCTGTCATCCCTTATCTCAACCACAGGTGCTAAAATAGGTGTTGCCCTCCAGTGGTAATCTCTGACACTAGCGTAACCTTTGCTGGAGGGAATGGCTCAATCAGACAGCATAATCTTCATCAGGGGGGTTTTTGGCGTGATGGCTTCTTGGCGAGTTTGGTGAACAATGCAAGCTACGTACAAGTGTCTAGTCCAGGACTGCCACTAGCCCTGAATCTGAAATCCTGGTTCCCGTATATCAAAATCCTGTAAAATCCTTGAGATTAAAAAAATTGCAAACTACAGAAAAAAAATTGGATATGAAAGATGTTTACATATTTAATATACCAGTGGTTTTGGTTTGGAATGTACAAACCTTGGTAATTACTTTTTCCACTCACACTTATACTTGTGATATCAATGCCAATGGCAAAACACAGTAACCAAATACGTAGATAAGATAACTGTATTCCCGTGCCAGTGAATAATTAGGCAAAATATTTTGGACATACACTATTGTATGTCCAAAATATTTTGCTTAATTATCCACCTCTATTATAATAATCTTTCAAACAAATGTATCAGTAAAACTAACACACATCACTGTGAGTGCTAGTGTCGCCACTTTGAGCAAAGTGCTATAAATAATATAAAAAAATTGTGTTTCGATTTTTCTATTGTGTTAAAAATCCATAAAAACTGATCAAATCCGTTAAAATGGAAGGGCCTGGTCTAGTCTCTTCTGACCTTGCGCCACGTGGTACCCTGTAGGTGCGTGTCCCGCCTTTTCAGTACTGTTGTGATTGATTAACCTGCCTCGGTATGAAGTGACGCATGCCTGGCTATTAACTGTGTGGCACGGTCGTCGAGATTTAGTGCGCAGTTATAGGTAGCTGATGGGAGATGTTAGATATCCGACTTACTCTGAAGATCTTTGGTCGGTTGGTAACGTGGATTAACTGGCAGAGTTCTTGAGTTAGATTATGTTGTACTTCAATTTCCAGTCCACTGACTCTTGACTCCATAAGTTAGGATTGGCTAGTCTGTACCTAGCTTCAGTCCGGTAGATTAGACCCATCACCACCATGTGATAATCACGACAGGTTCGGATGAGCGGTGGAAAATTAATAATCGTACCCGTGGACAGTTGAGACTGCCCGTAATCTCAGCAAGGTGGCGCGGTCCTGTTTCGCCTGTCTTTCCTGCGTAGGAGGAAAGACAGGCGAAACAGGACCATATGTATATGGGTAGCTAGATGAGCAATCTTTTGTTCCCTACACCTTCGGCCGTGCCTTATCTTGTAAGTCATAGGGTTTGGTTCACCGCTGAACAGGATACAGTGTGCACTCCAGATGAGAAACTATTCCCCTATAATAGTGTAGGTCCAGTAGCTGATTCGTGGCACAAGTTCGGTAAGAGTCTCCACTGATCCCCCACGTCTGCGGGCTGATCAGAACTGTTGAGCCATGTGGGCCACCAATACTACTACTGGATGTGATTTTCCAGCCAAGGCCAGGCCAATACTGCCCCCAGCACCTAGGTGCTCTGGTAGGTGATACAACCTAGGTTTGCTATCTCTCCTTGGTGGAAGGTATTCCTATTGGTCGCGGCTCCTCTGTTCCTTCCCTCCAGCACTCGGGGTGATAGGAAGCAACAGGCGTCCGTCTAATAGGTGTGTACCACACTGCACGTCTCCAGAAGGGGGCCTCAGTCAAGCTAGTTCGGATTTACAAAGTTCCCGGTTTCTGTTGTTAGTGCACAGTGCAACCTATTCCCAGTGGGCGAAGTAGACGTTACTCTAGAAATAAAAGCATTATGATAGAGAACAAAGCTGTGTTTAATGAAACGTAGTGACTCGTGCTATCTCCTACCAGAAGGAAAACTATGTTAGCCAGGTTTAGGCGACCTGGTTCTAAGCTGGAGGGGAATTTAACTAGAAAACTGAATATTTAACTACTCAACTAAAGCTGTTAAATTTTAAGTAGCAAGATATATTCATGTTTGATGGGTGCTGAAGACTGTTATCGTCACAGAGGGTAGCCGCGATGGCTACAGAAGACTCTAGGTTTCGCTTGAGGCCCCAGTACTAAGGAGTTCTCGGGATTAACTCAAGAGAAGAATTACGAATGACTCTGGAGACCCGCCGCGCACGGACTTATATAGTCAGAAGTCTAGGCTGCCATGGCGGGAAGGTTTGTGACATCCTTCTGCCGTAAGGCTGGCTTGGGAGGTGGTAACCCTCTCGTCAGCGTTCCTGGTTCGTGGATCTTCGGCGGCCCTCGGCAATGCCCGAAGTGGCTAACAGCTTGTAGGCACTCAGCGTGGGTGAAGGGGGGAGGGAGCGACATGCTCGCTGGTTGTGTAACCTTGTAGTCACGTGTTCGGCCGCCTAGCAGATTTAAGCGGCGCGCAACACCATGTATTGGTTTGCAGTAGACAACTCTTATGTAGATTGAAGGGAATACTTCACGTAAAGAGCGATGAGTCGTAATCGTAGTTTATTTAGTAGAGCTCAAGTAAATTCCTTATTTTATTTACAAAAATATTGGACACCAAAAATAAATTAAGTATTGTTTCTGCAATATAATCTCTTATCAATTATTATTTCTTTCTACGCCTACTAAAATAGAACCTCACTGTAGCAACCCCTTTAATTAAGACTACCAATGTTTAAAGACCCATTTTTAAGGAACTGTAAAAAAAATTTTGTAAAATGAAAGTTGAAAATTTGAGGGGAATCAGTTGATAAATAAATCGATAGCCTTGTGTTTAACAATACTCTAAGCACTGCACATCTAAAAATAAATAATCACCCCAATTTCAATGTACAGGTGTTGGGGTTAGTCAAAATATGTCTAAATTTTTAAACCTTCTGTTAAGACAATCCCTAAATAACAACTGGTATCATCGCAGCTGCCAAAAATGAAAACTGGATATCACAGCTCTGGTTCACTTACTCAATAGAGACATAGACTTAAAGGCGCCATATTAAAAAAATGAATTCCAGTCTCTGATTTATTAATCAATTTTATTGTTAATTCCACACAACAGTTTCACAATGTTCAACTAATGCAGAGCGAAGAACAGTTAGTTTAACGAGACCAACAAAACATACCAGCACTGCAGTAGTTCAATTACTAATGACGTCACTCGCATCGCGAGAGAAACACGAGCACAAGTCACATCGTGCTGCCTCCTCCACGGTTAGCGAGAATCTTTCTGCACACAACAGGCACTCGGAGCCGAGGTCGCCACGTGCCGACTCCCCTCCTCGCACCTGTGACCCCCGTATCAACCACCTCCCATGCTCTATCGAACTGCATCGCAGCAAATATTTATTGAACTTCCAGAACATCTCAAACGAACAACTGTTTATGAAAGTAGAAAAAAGCTTTTATCTACGAAGCTGACGTAACGTCACTACGACTTCAGAAAAAGCAAATGTACTACAGATAAATGTCCGAACATGGCCACAACTTCAAACACGGATAAAGATATTCCTATTCCACATGGCATACAAGAAAATAAAATAATACACTCACTCACAAAAGAAAAGCAATTGAACTACATGTCTTGATTTAATTATTATATACCTTGCATCGTTACAAACCTTATTCCTGGAAACCATGAGGGGGTTTAACAGTGGGGTTAAACTGTATTTATAATACGTAGTAACCAATTTCAAACAAGAATATGCTAAAATGATAACTGTGTTTATAATAACAACCAACAGCCAAATAAAGCCAGACTCATTAATAAAAAAACATATAGTGAAATTAAGTAGTTGCATAGCACAACCCAAACCTTAGTCCTCCACCATAATTGCTCACATGAGGTTACTAGACATCCTTTTACCCAAAGGAGTTATTTGTGAGGCCTTGTAAACTGTCCGGCCCAATTTTACAAAAAAATTCAAATGTCCTCTTTTCCAACAAAGGTGAAAGACAGCAAGTTTTACTTCCTTGTGGTTTTTTATATGTTGTCAAACATTTAATAATGGTGCCAACGAACTTCCTGCAAACGTACAAACTTTTTGGAGAATATTATGTGATTCTTTTGTCTTTATTTACACGTTTCTTTAGTTGTCTAAGTAGAGAAGTGCTTTGTCTATTAAAATTTTATGATTATTTGCTAGGAAATAGAAACCTGTTAGAACAAATAAAATTGTCAACAAAAAACAACTAAAATGTATCTGAACCTGAGTTGTGCAAGAGTTTATTGTCAATTAAAATACTTGTTGTCAGTGCTCATGGACATTTGTTTTTTGTGCGAATACTTCTATATTTTTTTATTGCAAAATCTTCTGTAGTGCTTCATGTGGAGAGCTCTGAAGGACCTACTTAAAAGTAAAACCCATTAGTACGCAAGCGGCCCGCTAATGGGTTTTACCCTCTGGGAAGGACAGCTGTCACGTGTAATGTACCGGTGTCTGGTGAATGCTCGTATCCCTTCTTTAGTTACAAGAAATATGTCGCTCACACAAGTCAGCTGGAGGCTGTGTTTTCTTTTACATAACTTTACACAGCTTTAATCTGTAATAAACCAATTTACAGGTGTACATAAGAAAAAACTCTCAATCACTCGTTTGGCTGAACGTAGGTTAGCTGCTGGGCTCATCGGGGTCGTTCTCGGAAGTGGCCAGCTTGGGGCCACTAAGCACCAAGGCACGACTGGTTGTCTGCTCCTCCTGGAGGGGTGGTGTTTGGGTGTCCGTCAGAGGCAGTGATATATCTGCTTCCCCTGCCCCCTCGGCACTGTGGACTCATCCTACCGGGCTGAAGGTGGTGTAGTAGCAGCCCTGCTGCTGTCCAGTGTCGAGGCTTGGGCGGTCACCACGTCCTCCTTGGTGGACACGGTTGTGGTCGCAGTCTGAACTGAGAGCTCGAGCAGCTCTCCTACCTCGTTGGTGCAGCTAGACTCCTCATTCTCAGGAGCTGGGTTGGCAGCTGGAGTCTCGAGGCTGTCTAGTGGTCGGGGTCGCCATCTGTGTAGAGGCTCTTCGGGCTCCCCTATCTCATTGGCATGGTGGCATTCACCTTCCTCCTGGATGGAGCTGAGTGGCTGGGGTCGTCTGTGGGGTTTCCTGTACAAAGGGCTTCACCACGAGAGTTTGGACCCGGTCGGGGTCATGCGGCCATGCCTGGCCGCTACTTTTCTGATGAAGTCAGTCAGGGTCGAGGGCAGCGTCCTCACGGATATCGCTTCACGATACTTGATGTTCGTTCCTCATTGGAGTCAGTTGGATGCTTCTCTGCCAGATTCCCGGGCTTTTCGTTTGCTTCGGCGGAGTATAAAGTGCTGTATTTATGGGCTGAGGTTCTTCAAGTTTGAGTATTGGCTGGTTATGGAACATCTGGGTCTTCTGGCGATTGGTCCCCAGGTTTTGCTGTGGCTTCCGGCTTGGTAGGTGTCCCCTTACTGTCAGCTGTAAGAGATTAATGCATTCCACCAGACTGTGGGGGAGTAGGAGAAGGGGTTGAGACATCTTGTTACGTCCTCAGCTGATTTTCAGGTGTTCGCGATCTCCGATACAAATGTGGTGCGTACACAATCTATCATGCTCTGCTGCTCTTGCAGCCAGGGCTGCCCCAAGATCACCTCTTCTTCTACCTGCGGGGAAACTAGGAACTCCGCCACGGTGGCTATTTCCAGCCCAGATGACAAGTTATAATATTTCTTCTACCTAACGGAAGCAATCTGGGCCAGCTGGACCCTTTGGTTGGTGATTGTCAGGTGAGCTAGCTGGTTTGGCATGAGGAGGTTGCTCCTTATAAAATTGCCAGTGGCAGCCATGTCTAACATTGTGATGACCATTTGCTGGTTGATCACAATTGCTATGCGTAGTGCAGCTGGGTAGTAGGGCTCATGGGTGAGCATCTGGAAGGAGAAGTCAGATGCTCGCTCCCTTTCCCTCATTGCAGATTGCTCTGTCTCTCTCCTTGTCGGGCAGTCTTTGTGGACATGCCTCCCCAGGCAGAACCAGAACTTAAGGTGTGTAGAGCTGGGCGAGGAGGAGGAGGCACAGTAGGGGGCCTTGTCTCCTATCTTCCTTTCCCACTTCTTGCCAGTCTAGGGCAGCCTGTTCTTCAATGTTTCTCGCATTTTCTCTACCGACTCGTCAACTGACTGTGGTCAGGGAAGTTGGAGTATACTACGCAAATTTGGGAGCAGCATAAGTGTCATATTATGCAGGCAGTTTTCCTCATTTCCGTCTGGGAATATTCGGTTGTACATTTGCACTTTTCTCTTTTATAAAGATTTTGGTCTCTTCCTTAGTAGCCTGGGTTCGACTGGAATTACGTGGTGAGGTGCGCCAACACTTCCTTACCTGAAAACTGGGTGGCAATGCGTGAACAAAGTTGCCCCCATTCCATAGTAAATTTCCCATATTTATTCCACCAGTCTAATGCTTTACCCTTGAACTGTTTCTGGGTTGACAACTTACTGTTTGAGTGGAACTCCCTTCTCACTTAATTCCCTTTCACATTCTTGTGTAAACGATACCGGGTCCTCTTGGGATCTGCCCACGAATTCCGGTAGTTGGGGCCTGTCGCTACCCCGGGTGGACGTCATGCTGTAGTGAGTGCATGGATTATTCAGTAGGTATTCTGCCGCTCACTTGCACACCTCGCACCTATACACTTAGCCAAGTCTGGTGATCCTCTCGTCCAGTCAGCCAATGCATAAGTGGTGAAATTTTTGCATGCAAATAATGCAACTACAATAACTGTATGTACGCCCTGTCCTGCACGGTAAACCAGTTACAATGGGTTATTTTGGCGGGTCCGACATGCATCACAACGGTACTCTAGTCCGTCAGTATAACAGTGTTCCATCATTCCACCTTAAACACAGGTAGTAGAATCTGTTCTAACAGTGTGTGCAACTAATGAAATTTACACCTGCTTGGTTGCATGTGGGTACAATACATCTTTCGGGTCGGGTTTCAGTGGACTCGTCCATTGCGGTGGCAGCTTCGTCTCGGTCTGCAATGTTTAGGTTTAATTCAGACATGACTCAGCTAGTAAAACTGAGTGCCACGTGGTACTTACAGACTCCCCAAAGTCTAGCTGATTATTTGATTTGACCCCAGCTAGATTCTCTTTGTTCTCAAGGTCGTGCTAGCCTGATTCAACCTTATTACATGACTAATAAAGCACTGTGGCTCCATGTTGGGCGCCACGAAAACACTTGATGCATGATGTCCATTACAAATGGCAATGTCACCGTCGGACAAGGGTTATAAAGTGCCGGTCAGAGGCACTGGTGTCGGTTTACCTTGCTTGGATCTCACCCGAGGTAGATCCTGGCTTGGCGACTGTTGGCTGAAACGAGAGCCCTGTCCTACTAGGGCAAATGCTGGGCTGATCGCTCTTACAGGCTTTGATGGCGCCTGGTAGGTTGGTTGCAACACCCGGAAGTGCGGGCTGGTAGGCCTGGTCGTAGACGGACTATGATTGGGTGCTGTTCGCTGGCGATATTCTGGGGGTGGCTGAAATGAGGTGCTAGAAGGGACTGGGAGGTGAGGCCTTGCCTAGTCGTCGGGCAGCTTGAGCTCGGTCCTGTGGGGAGGGGCTGCTGAGAGCAGAAGGCAATGGATCGCAGAACAACTGACTAGGTTTAGAGGCAGTAGTTGCCTTTTTAACTCTCCACCTTGCACTGCTTCTATGAGTAATGTGTATGCGGGAAGGTACTACAGTCTACCACACGGAGTAGGAGCAGGCAACGAGTTCCCAGGCTAACATTTCACCAGAAGAGGTTAGGCCACCCAAAATCAGTCCTGTAACTCCAACCGCCGAAGTACAACGCGGTGGACGGAGTGGGTTAGCTGATCTGGATGTCTAGCTGCTTCGTCGCGTGTGTTCCTAGTGGTTGTGGCTCCTTATGATGTTCCAAGTACTGGAGTACTTTGTTAAAGATACGGGTGGCCAATTGACTGGGTTATGTTTGGTGATGTATGTGCGCCCAATTAAGGATAGCCCGCAGTCCTAGACTAGTTTCGGCAAAGTGGATTTCAAGACACGGTCTGCTACTTCTCCTTTGTGGGTTTGATGTCTATGAGGTCTGAAGTCACATTCACTCTAGAATAAGCATACAGAGTTAGGTAAGAATAAGTGTTAATTACACCACAGGAATAGATATGGTGGCCTGTACTATCTCCTAGCTATCAATTGTACTGAAATTGGCAGAAGTAGAGTATGTTAAACCAGGTGAAGGGCACCTGGGGCAAAACTAAATAAGAGCAGAAAACAAGTTAGGTAGCTATGACAACAACTGACCCTAACTAATCTCTACTGTTGTCCAAAAGGGACTTGGGGTCACTACCAAAGTGGCAGTGAGTAAGGGAGAGAAGACTTTGGGGGGTTGCTGGATGCTGGTCTAGGTTTCTGGAAGATAGCGGTGGTCCTTTTTGAGGAAGGTGGTAGGCAGAGAGCATCATGGCCCGAGGTGGTTGAGTTACAGAGTATACAACTAATGTTTTGGGGCTGCACGCTAGCGTATATAGTCGGCCAGCTGTGAGTCCTTCGGTTCCCTTAGGCTGGCCGGGTATCTTCGGACGTGAGCTCCTCCCTTAGCAGCATAGGTCACATTCTCTCGGGGGAGGCTGGAAGTGGCGGTTTTCTTGTGTGAGGGTTGTGTCGCTGCTGTGAGCTTAGGAGCAGTGCTGAGCTTTGTTGCTGGATTTTGTCGCATGCTGGGGTGATTTCTAGACACGTGACATCTGACATAAAGGCATAGATGGTCTTGACTGCCATGTTCGTGAGTGTTCCTTGCCTAGGAGTGTGCCAGTTGGCTCTGGAAGCAAGTCACCCTGGGTTCAAACCCACCTCGGTGTGACGTGACATCACATGAAGATGAGGCGGAGTCATAAATAATTATTATGCGAGTACACATCACGCGTCAATTTTGTTAAATTCTAATGTTAAGTAACACGCCATTTTCAAAGGAGTCCTGAGATGGAAAAAGTTTAACCATCATTCTGTTTGAGCATGGTAACTTAGCCTACCGGCTATTCACTGCCAGCAAGCATGGCTGGCCCATTGTAACTTTACAAAATAACATTGGATATGGCCCGTGAACATAAGTGAAGTGACCCGCAGTGGCCCATGACACATTTTATAAATAACAGATTCAACCAAATGTCTAACAGCTATTTGTGATAATAATTGATTTGCATAGATCTGTCAAGTATATTCTGTGGTATTACATCTGCAGTTCATTTATGATACTGGCATTCTGTAATATTTTTCATATGTGTTAATACTGTAGATTACGTAGTTTAAATATTTTTGAAAGCAATAGTAAAAGATTGTACATATTACATGAATTCTGACATTACTCCTTTGCTGTTTTGTTGCTTCTGATTTTTGTTCGCAAATCTTTTTTGCCCTGTTCGATATAAGGACTTGCATTTTATTTTTAAAAGGGGTCATTTTTTTAATTCCCAATACATCTGAAGCTGTTCAACCTACAACACACCAATTTGGCAGACTTCTTAAGCTCATTGGTTCCCATCCTCTCATACATTTGTACATATATTTACAAATAATGATGTGTGTGTAAAGGTACTCCACAATTTTTATGTGATGATAATGCAGAGGAGTTGCAAACTAATTGTGGAAGATGACCTCATAAACATCACACAGTCTTTCATATATGTATGTACATACATAAGAATCTATCATGCACAAGCTATTCATAATTTAAATTTGTAGAACTTAAGTATCATCAAAACGTTAAACAGTGTAATTACTTTTCGTAGAAATGTTATGTTTTAGATATTGCATATTTGTACATAGACTTCAAAATCAGCTCAGCACAAGTTGTAGGCTGTATGTATGAGCATAAACATACAGTTAGTTTTTAAATACTTCAAGCACTACACAGATATTGATAAACGCAGCACTTGATACTCGCCAACTGACCTGAGCCAGCAGGTTGTGCTTTGGATCATAATGGAGAGGTGAAACGGTGCCTGCAGGTCCAAACCAAGCATTGATGTCTGTTTCCTCAGTTCTGGCATCCATATCCTCCAAACTGTCACTGAGGCAACAATATTCAGGCTCATAAATGTCTGTCTTGAGCTGGGGCACCTGCACAAATATAAAAAACATTTTGCCTCAGTGACAGTAAAAATTGCATCTATCTGATGAGAGACTTCTGGGCAGTGTGGTGGACAGTGTGGACACCAATAGGAAGTCCTTTACTTTCTTATATAATATGTACGATGTATGAATACATAGAAACTGTAATATACTTTCCTAGGGAGGGTTGACTACTTCTAAAGATAGGGCCTTCAATTTTCTATTGCTGTTGCAGATATCAGTTTGGAACACCACCACTGGGCATAATGATAGGGAGTGTTATGATTGATTGCCACCACCACCTCTAGGCTATATCACCATTTGAACGTAATTTGGTTTTTGCTTCCTCTTTAATCAGTAGTACACAGTGCTAAAAAATTCAAGGTGTGGGCATGCTGAAGCCCTAATCAGGGCCTTGTATTCCCAGTTCTAGAGTCTGGGCTGGGTGGAACATATTGAAGTACTGATTTGGATCTTGCACTCTGAAAAGCATCCTACCACAAATTTCCCATATCCCCTAATTTCTCCGACATCCAACTTAACTGTAAAATCTTTCTCTTTTATTATTCACATAACTTCAAATTTTAATTTTAAGTCACCTCCTTGGAACACTAACATTTATATAGCGCTAAGTTTTTTCCTATGCCAAACTCTCCCATAAGGAAACTTGTTTTGTTCTTAACCTCAGTAGACTTCAGTCCAGTTCCGCATGAAATATAACCTAGGGAGCAAATCCAAGTACTTGCTGGAGGTGGGTCGCACTGATACTTGCATCAAGTACCATAAATGAGTACAATGTCAAAGTATCAGCTACATTTAGCATCAGTTTAACATTCAATAGGTTGTGTCTGCTGTTCCATGTAATTCTGATACAATAAAATTTTTATTGTTTTAAAATGTGCAGTTAAGATGAAACCCAGTTTTTTGATTTAGCCTTGGAAAATGAGTAGAATGATTATGTATGTTGCTGGCAGATCGGGATCCGGGATAGGGGCCAGGTGCCGGCCAGCTGCCATGTTGTGGACCGCCATATTGGATTCAAGCAACCTCAAACTTGATCTTTGACCCTGGTGACCTTTGACCCAAAAATATTCCAAAATATGCACAAATATATTATTAAAATTATTAAATATTTAAAAATTTATTTAAATTTCTGGAGGTCCCCCCCTCACTCCTCTACACCAATGATTATGTTCATTCGAGCCACACCACCCCTCACCCATACTCATTCTGCCATCTTGATTTTTTGGTTGTCATTTGTTTATACACAGTTTTCCGGAGGTCTCCCTAGCGCCGCGCCCAGCAGTTGACTGACCACAACTAACAAATACATTCGTTCAGCCTGCTTCAACCCCTTCCAATATATTTAATTGCTCCTCCGATGTTTCTTATTTGCTAATTGCCGCACCCCCAATAATTATTCACTTTCATCCTATCCCCTTCCGCCAATGTTTCTCACTGGCTAATTGCTGCACTCTCACACCCCCTTCTAATATATTTAATTAGATGATTTCTAGTGTGCTTTTGGAAACCTTTGTTTGACCAATAGGATGCATTCGCTCGAACTCTGCCTATGATTCTCAGTAGCTGACCACGTCACGTGACAATCTTTCATTTCATTCTCCGATATTTTTGGAAATCTTCGTTCGACTAATCAGTGGCCTAATATAATTGCGAGCGTGGAATATTGTTTTCCCCCAAAAAACTCTTTATAAGATGCACCCCCAGCCCCCGGGGGTAAGCAGTCACTTTTTCCGGTCTTGGAGATGTACGTGTGTTGTCAGAGTGGTCATAAAATCCTTTCCACCATTTTGGCATTTGGAAGGGTGCGCTCGCTTAGTACCTTAGACAAACGGGACGAGTTGCCATACCTGCTGAAAGAATTTCTCCTGGTCAACACACCTCACAAAATTTTGGCTGTACTCAAGTATTTGCCGGTCTACATACAGCAGGGCGAAGAAATATAGGACTGCCTCCAGTGCAAGGAGTGTTTTGAGGACTGCACTACCTCAGTTTGCAGCACGTCGCATCGCAAGGGCTGGTGCAAGGCCCACTGAGCAGTCCTCGCGACGTCTGTCCCCGGTGGAAGATGACATACCCTGGAAGATGTCCAGATAGAAGACGATGCCTCCGTGCAAGTTATCTACTCGCTAGCTATACCTGTGGAAGATGCTCCCCTTCAAGAAACTTACTGGCAAGCATTACCTGGCGAGAAACCAATACAGAACAAAGGTTTCCGATGTGTATGGACCTAGATGAAGTTTTAACTGACTTTCCAAAAAATGTTTGAAATCCAGTGTGTGAATAAGAATTAAAACTTTTATATTAAAAAAAAACATCTGGTGAAAAGAAATGTTTTTCAACATCCAAGGTTTTTGCTTGTTGGACTCGTTCACCAAGCAGATTGCCATCTCGTACAGTGACGAAGACGAGAAAACAAAAAGTTTTCACTTTTTTACCACCGTGTCCATGGAAGCACGTCGAATGCACTACTCAGCATGCGCACTGCCTACATATGTACAAAACACACGGATTAAGGTGGAACAAGGGAAATATTCCGTACGACAAAATTACGGTCATGTTGGACTCTACGATAATTTGCTAGTATCATGTGTATGTGTTTGGAAGACGCCAAGAGTCGGTGATTTGCAATTAGTGCCCTAATGGAACAAACATCTTAGGGCCATATTAATAGTCGTCTCTCAGATCTCGTCTTGAGATGAGTTTCTAGTCTTGAGACGCGTGCAAATTAATAGTCAGTTCTTGAGTCGTACTCAGCTGGAATTAGTTTCAAGTTTCTGTTCTCAAGTGATATTAGATTAAGAGATACTATTTTTTTTATCTAGCCTCGCAAAGGGCCCATGGAAGCAGAAATTGAGGTCTTTTTTGCTTTTGATGTGCGTTTGTCTGCAGCTAAATTCAACTGTTTCTTGTGTTTGGTTATATTTTCTCCTGTTTCTTGTGCAGACTCATTTTAAAAATACTAAAAATTACACAGGATTGAAGAAACATTAGGTATTCTAAAAGATAAAATACAAAAGAAAAGTAATTTTTTATTACAAGTACAGTGAAATATTACCGTACTTTCACATAATAGTCTTCAGAGATGGTATTTCTCTATTTGAAATATGAAATTTTATTTGTAAAATGAACGTAGTTTAAAATAAGACACGTAAAACAATATCAAACTAACATTACTATCCGTAACTTTGAATACACTGCAGTAGAACTTGTTTTGTCATAAGCTATGCTTACAACCAATAACAAACAAAAATAATTTATTGCTGTTATGCAGTGTGATATTTATTAAATAAATGTAAAAAGTACGCACTTAATGATATATTAATCGCAACAATATGATTTGTATTTTTTATGCACATTACAATCCTTTACTTAAGATAAATTGCCTCTATAATCATATTGATAGTTAATTATGTAACATCACACATTATGAAGCAAATCCTATTATATAAATAAATAAATAAATATAATATAAAAATATATATATATATATATAATATATATATATATATATATATATATATATATATATATATATATAATATTATATATATATATATTAAACACATCTATTACTTTTGCACTGGGGACAGTAGCTTACACAGCATTTAAATTGCATATTTATCAAAAACAACACACTGGTTTTATATTTATTTTATTTTTATTTGTCATGTTGATCCCACATGGAGTAAAATCATATAAAATAAATACATTTTCGTATTTAAATATACACATAGGACCATCTACAAACAAATACTGTGTAGAAATTGTGTCTCAAGACATCTCTCTACATCAATTACCTGAAACGAGATTTATTGACTTTCCTGTCTCTCTTGATACTAGTTTTGGTGACTATTAATAAGAGGTAGTCTCAAGAGTCGACTATTAAAGTGCTAAAATGAGTTTTAAGTGAAACCACTCTCAGGTGAAAGCTACATCAAAACTAGTCTCAAAACGAATCTCAAGATTTGTTTATTGTATAGTATCTGTTCTTAAGAAGAGTCTCAATAGCTGATACACGACTATCAATATGGCCCTGAGACCTTCACCAGCATTGCTGTTGCCCCACTGTTTTGACAGCTTGTCGAGATGTATGCCACAAGACTTCACAAGTGCAAAAATCAAAGCAAGCCCTAAGACTATGGAGTTATGATAAATAACTCGTGGTACATTAAAAAAAAAATATTATAGTCCATTCCCGAATGGAAGAGACTTTTCAAAATGAACCTTTGAAAAATCAACCTAGGTGTAATATGTCAATCTATTTTTTCAATAACCTGTATTCCACAAATATATAACACTGTGATTAATTTTAGAGTACTGTATTATTGAATAAATGAAACTTTACCTTAGTATCTTCTATATTTTGTAATATTTATTTTGTATTAAATATGAATTATCAACAGCGAGAGCAGCGATGTTGGCAATGGCAAGTAAGAAATAGTTCACAGGTAAATTTGTTTTAACCTAGTTTTTTGGTATGCTATTTGTAAATTAAACATTGCCTATTGAAATATCTAAATATTAAGGTAGCCCCAATAGCAACATATTTCAATGTTACAGTTTAAAATATCAGTGCAAAGTATTGTGCATAGGCCCACTGACACGGTGTTTGTTTTATCGACTTAGGAAGGAATTGTCCGCTGGGCGGAGCTTGCCGCTTTCTGTCTTTCTTTGTCTCTCTCACACTAGGGAAATTTCACATCAAAATTATACGTTTTCAATTGTAACATATTTTATACTTATTACAGCAAAATAATAACTTCTGAATTTGTAATTTACAACTGAAAAGAGATTTTAATGTTTGAATACTTATTTTAATATATTTAGATATAATGGCAGGGCTGTTACCATCTCAAGTTGTCAGACGTGGCTAGCCATGACATGGCGTGTTGCTTTTTGCTAAACGATTCAATTATAGTTACTCCAATAAATACTTCAAATTGCCACATTACATTTGTAGACGTGTTTTTTAAACTTACCTAGGCAAGTTACGATGTTGTGATAAATTTATGTTTCCACGGCAGTAATAAATATACTGTTACACGTTTCATTAACCATTGTGTGTGAAAGGGCGTGGCATGGCTGCATCATGGCAGTTACGCTGGCCCTGTGTGTGCGCATGATTTTAAATATTTGATGTGCACTCTTTATACGTTTTAACTGTGAACTATTTTTATGACAAAGTTAATTATTTACATTCACGTCTGTTTATGTATCACAATGTTGTACCTTTGACCTAGGTATTTAAAACACAGTCATGTAACGTGATTGGCCACAGTCCCAAAAAAATACTAAGCCCAGCCCGATAAATTTCAATAAACCTAATAAACAGTAAGTAGCAATACATAGAAATATGAGCGGAATAAAAGTTACCGTAGGCTTATTTGTGTGCTTGTTCACTACTATCTTATAGGTTTGTATGACAAAAAATAAACACGAGTTGCGTACTTGAATTTAATGTGCCTTTTTTCATTTGACTGGTTATTCCTTCGTTTTAATATCTATTCCAACTGAGGCCGTCCTTTCAAAGAAATAACCCAATAACAAAAGGATAAATACTACAGTTCTTTACCTTGCAGTTGTAACAGTGTTAACCACAGTCGCTGCAAAATACTAACATGCATTACATGTAATGTGCTATGTCGTGGAAAACAAATATGTTAATGTAAAATAACCATAAGAACTATTGTCAATTCAGGCATTTTTAAAATGTCATAAAGCTGACCTAAATAATGTTAGAGGCCTAAACTGTGAATATTTGTATGGAATGGTTTTTGGAATAACAGAATTCTTTGAAAAGCTTTAAACAGTAAACAACACTTTTGACAGTTAGGTCTATAAAAGTAGAAGTCACATTTCAATGTTTATGTTTAGGTGTAGCGAAAGTATACGAACACGTACATACACAATGGAATGTAAACATTGATTTTGACACATGCTACATGAGTCACATGGAAATGTTTGTTTACATTTGGCGGAAGGATACAAAACGGGCCTGAAAGTAGATATTTAACAGGGCCCTGAGAAAAGTTTCTTCCAGTCGGGAATGGACTATAAATGTGTAATTCCCTCCAAGATGCTGAGGAGAAACTTGCATAGTGAAGTGCTGTGCTCCCCTAAAAGCTGTTTCATTAAAACAATGGGAAATGTTATCTCCCGTCTGCCCCTTCTTAGTGAAGTGTTTTCTATTAAAGAGTGCCAGACCACGTGGCTCACGTGATCTTACTAATCACACACCTGAGACACTCAAAAATCTTATTGCAATTTTTAAAGTGTTGTTGTCATGTTCGTGGGAATGGGGCCTATTTTAACTGTTACAGTTTCAAAGAATTTTTAACGTAAATGATACTGGCAGTTCTGGTGGACGCCATGCCACAAGTCCGAATTCAAATTCCCAAGTGTAATATTAATTTAAAAGCTTAATTTAATATTGAATTGTAGAGTGTTCATGTAAGTGTTTTATGTCTTTATGTAATTTTTATTAATTTTCTGAACTTCTAGCCAACCTGTACAGGCTCTGCCAGGTAAGTTCATTTTCGCCAACATGCTTAGCAACAAGAACTCTGAACATTATTTAAATGATATATCATGTCCAGTATGCGTGCTTCGCGTCGTGGGGAGGACTTCACCTTCTTTGTTCAACCATTGTAGCTGAAGTGGTAGGTTATAATTTCTGGAACCTTTTGTTAATCTTTTCTTTCCCCACGCTCGCACTCTTATTTCTGTAGTCTCACAGCCCCAGAGATTTTTCACCATTTAATTTTGATCTGCGCTTAACAGTGCTTTTGCAGTGTCGGCCACTGGTAGGTCTTATATGCCAGGCCTCCTTGGTTCACGGAACAGAGTGTATCTTACTGTATCCTCAGCTGCCATCCTGGTGGTCTGCAAGGGCACGGGGGTGCGAATTAGATAAAAGAGTGACAAAGGAACTCATGTGGAATGATCAGCATGTATGTAGCCATAGTCCAACCCTAAACCCCTTAATAGTATACTGTGTATTATTTACTATACATATAATATTGATATCTTTTGTGTAAACACAGTGAGACCCCTCTTTAAACTTCTTAAGGGAACAGAAAAAAAATGATACACGTGAAGGTATGTATAAAATCAGAATTTTACTCTACTTTTGAGCACAAGACAATGGTTTTGATTAACCACCAAATGTCAAGCTTCTGCTCAACCCCAAGTTTTCTTAATTTATTCTTTTTTCATAGATCAAAATTGGAATACTTATTTAGTCTTAAAAGCCAAAATAAAAATCCTGCTATAGTACAGATCAAAATAAATTAAGAGAAAATTAACTTATCCTTTATGGTAAAGTAAGTAGAGGCCACCTTAAGACATATTGTATTTGGGTAAATATTTAACAGTATTCTGAGATTACTTTATCCCTGCTGGGGTAAATTTGCACAACTCAAAATGCTTGTTTCGGTGTCATTTGGTGTAAGGTTAGCAAACATTACATCTGCAAATAACATTAAAATTTAAAACATCTAGCTACTGTTTTCTTTTTATTTTCAAATTGCACTAAAAAAATGTTGAGTGGTACAAAGTTACACCAGCAAGTGAAAAGTGACCAGTAACCCCAATGATAACACTAAATTATAATTCTTGTCTGTTATCATTTATAACCTGCTCGAAGAGAGGATGCTGTGCTAGGTAACCCAGCTGCCCTCCTGGATGAGTGACATGCTCGTCTATGAAACGAGAAACTGTCATCAGCTTCTGTGACCAGTCTGGATCAGCATAGTGCACACCCAGTTCCACAGGCACGGTGCGAGGACCAGCAATTCTCCTCAGGTACGCCATGTCGCTCCAGCGACTTAGTGCAGGCCAGTGCGTCATACAACCTGCAGAGACAAAATGCCACTGCAACTCTCCAGAATACAAATATTGATTGGTGTTAATTGAAGGAAAGTGTAAATGAAGGGAAGGAATTAGACTTCTTTGCCATTTAATGTTAATGTTGATTAATGCACAATATAGATGCTAATTTAATATTTTAAACAAGACGCGTGTTGCCCTATAAGGATCTAATGCTTCGCATTGGATACGACACCATGACAACTGCTGACACATGACGCCTTACGATGAGTGCCATGAAAACCCTGGTTAATTTACGGCTGAGATAAGATACGGTCATTGTGGACCATATTAGGTTTTTTGTTTGTGGCGCCAGTATCAAGAGAGTACCTGACTTAGTGTTTGACTGGTGCTCAGTCAGTATATAGTAAAGGTTGTGTGGCCTGTCAAAGGGGTACAAAATCAGGGATTACTGTCATGGCGCGGCGAATGGGCTGGCCCTTAACTGGTTTGCCATGCTGGATGAGGATCCGTTGAAGCTGCTGCCCCAGTTGAGGTGAGGGCTGGTGGCTGGACTGCTGGCCTCCAAACCACGAGTTGGCTATCCCCAGAGGTGGTTCTTCTCCCCGACGAATAGCCTCAACCAGCGGATGAGGTGACCCTGCTGTCTTGATCAGTGGAGGGAAGAGTTGTTGTGGTGGCACTGAGAGGTTAGGTCTTTCAGGTGGGCAGGTGATAAGAACACTGCCCCGCGGGGGTGTACTGCACAATGCACGAGGAGGAATTGGATCAAAATTCAATCTAATTTTGGAGGCGTAAGCTGCCCTTTTAGACTTCCTCTGGGCACCGCACCACCCTTCTGGGTGTACGGTATAGGAGAAGGTACAATTTACCGCCTCCCAAATGTGAAGCTGGCAATGCAATTCCCTACTGTGTTCTGCCAAGGGCCGCAGCCGCACAGGCAAAAATCATACCCTGTACTCCTTTCATCCGGCCCTGTAGAGAACGGTGGCAGAGTTTAGGTTAGTTTGACTGGCTAGACACCTGGTGGAGGTTTTTCTAATGGTCGGGGCTCTCGTACTATACCCAGGGACATAGCATGAGTGGTTGTCTAATGTGTGTGTATTTGGCTTTGGTGAGCGTGGTCGTCCGGCTTCACTCTACCGGGTTGGTTTTACAAGAGGTTAACACAGTGACATTGAAATCAATACTTAGAAGTACTACCTCCTAAAACTAACCTGAATTGGCATGATAGTTAAGCTACACTCAGCCAGGTGAACGGGACCTGGTTCTAACCTGATGGGAAGGTGATATTACTACAACTGGCACTAACTATCTACCTTGTTGTCCCAAAAGCGACAGGCAGCAGTTACTACCAGAAGGGTAGTGGTAAGGTTCGTAGTTACCATTCGGTAAGGCCGGGTGGTAGTCCTGAAGGGACAGTTGACCAAAGTTACCAGGTGGTAAGGAAGAAGCTGGTGGTGTTGAGTCTTACAGGAGCTCTAGGGGGTGTTGCCGCAGGTGCAGAAGAGGCTTCTGGAGGGGTTGGGTCAATAGAAGGCTTCATCAGGCCCTGAAGAGAGCAATGGAATCAGCAGGCGTACTAGAGAGCGTGAACCACAGATGGTTTCCTCCAGCCTAAGACTGAGCGATGGAGGGAACATAGACTGAAGATTTCAAGCCGCGCAGGGCCTTATATTCTGATAGTTGCTTGGACCAGAGTAGGCGATAGGTGAGGAAGGATATAAGCTCCACCCTTTGTGTCGTCTGCTGCAGGGAGAATCGCTGATGTCCTGATGTGGCGGGCTTTATCCCTTATCTGTCCGCAGGATGCGTGGTGCCCTCTCTTGGCAGGCCATAGAATTACGTGACCTTGGGTGGTGGGCTTGCTGGCTCGGCAGATAATGCAGTCTCACTTTGGGGGGTTGGCATGACATCTGCTTGGGTAGAGGTTGAACAGTACAAGCTGGACTGATGTGTCTATAATATCCTAATCATTGCGAGGGAGTACCCTGTAGGCACGTGTCCAGCCTCTTCAAGTACTGTGAATGACTTGCGTAAGGCGTTCAGATGGGGCAAAGTCGAGTGTGCATCATAGCTCCGCAGAGCATCACACATCAATCTTAAAAAGTATATTTGTTATTATTTAGTCCAATTTTTGTAGTAATGTAAAGATACAGAATTTTAACAACTTCAAGGTAGTTTCTTATTTTGCATACAAAAAAATAAAAAAGTAACTCATTCAAATTGAAATTATGCACAGTAAACTATTCTGAAAAAGTGTCTGTGAGATCAAGTAGCTTCAATGGGAAAAAAATGTATAGGGTAGTTGTACACTGACCTGTTAGTTTGACTGGATATTGAGTTTTGAAATGTTCAACCTGGAACCTCTCCAATGAAGGCTGCTTCAGAATTGGGACGTGTTTGCCTCTCACACCTGGTATCTGTTCCACAGACATCCACACAGTACTAGAAGTGGCACCAACATTCTCTGCTGCAATGTTCGACGTAGATACAACAGAGGTGAGTATATGTGCACATTTTATCATACTCTCGCCATCCATCACTGAGAGGGGAGCTCCTAGCAGGAGGCTCATATCTGCTGTTTCTAGGGCTTTTTTGTACACATCCTGATCAGAAAGTTGTTTGTCGCCATCTGCTTCATGCAACTTAATCTGTAGGAGAGCTTGTATCTAGAATAAAAAAATTAAAAGAATGTTTATGTTGGTTTTTATTAACTGTCAAAAATATTTACAAGTGAGACACCAATTGGAAATAAGATTAATGACTTTTAACCAGTAGTACAGTTGCAAAAGGCTACAAAATCAATTTTTATATGTATAAATAAGTACAAAAAAAATACAAATATTAATTTACGTTCATAGGTGTACTGACTTTTAATTATGAAGAGTATGTTACTTCAAGCCCAACAGCACCAAAACACTCAGACAGCAACTGCCGCCGCAAACGGTGATCTGCCACTCCTACCACAATATTATTTCGGAACATCTCTGCTGCTAATGCTCCATATTCAGATATGGCAGTTAGTGCTTGTGCTCTACATATGAACTGTTCAACACTTTCCCCAGACTCTTGGTGAGCTGTGTCAAACACCCATCTCTCATAAATTACATTTTTTGCTGGTGTAAAATGTTTGTCAAACACTTCCAGAATTGTGCTGATATTTTGTTTATCTGTATCCAAAAGGTCTAGTGACTAGTAAATTTTCACACACTCCCGCTGATAACAAACTGGCCACTTTGATAGTTTCCTCTTTTTTGTGAAGTCCCATAGCAGTGCTGTAATTCTCAAACTGAAACTCGAAAAGTTTCCAAATTTTCCTACACGCCTCCAGAATGCATGTCTACTGGTTGCGGTACCAATAGTAGCAGATTGCTTGCCTGCTCCATTGTGTAGTTTGCAGTTGCTGCAAACTTGTATGCACACCTTGAGTTTACACTTGCATCTTCCCGCACAATTGTAATTCTTATTCATGTGTGCAAGTCCCGTTTAAAATTATGTTTTGTATCACTTAATAACTGGTGTATGCAAACAAAATGTAGTTATTAAACTTAATATCCCACCACTGCCACCATGTTTTATGTCTGTCTAGCCCGGCGCCATCTTTTTTTACTGACTCACCATGCTGCCAACCTTGTTCACTCAACAGTTATTTCTACACTATACAACACTACCTACAACATGTACAATGAAGTTTAAATATGGTCTTCATTGGGTAGGTGCAACTGTACTTATAAGTATAATTATAATCTAGCAAAAGGAACCAGTATTATTGTACTCTCACAAACTAGATTTTGAAAGGAAGCAACTACACAGTTAACATGATTAAAGTTTTTGTACGTAAAAACTGATAAATAAATGTTACCAATATAGAAAAAAAATATCTAACATTCTTATATTGATAAAACTTTAAATTAGCATGATCATAATTCATATAAGAGATTAATGATAAATAGATGACATTAGCATACAGAATATCCAGCTGAACATACATGTTAGAAAAAAATCTGCCATCAGAAAAAGAGTTTAAGTGATCAGATCTGCTGTACTACATTCTTCAATTCAGTATAGTAATAAGTTGAAATACGGCATTCTAAAAGTGAAATAAGGCAGATGATAACATATCAGGGACAAGTGAGCAAATGAAATTGAATAAAATTGGGAACATCACAAAAAACCTCAAATAAATTAATTTACCTACTCTGACCTCCAATTTCTGAGGTCCTCAGTTCAATCCCATGCCCTGATAGGCAGGAATTTTTCAGACAGGGGTTCTCATGGTGGGGAGTGTGAAATGCATGTGTGTGGGTGGAAGGGGGTTCTCTGGATTGTCCTGTTTCATCCCAGTCTCGTCTTGCTTCATCCACTCTTTGGGCTGGCTGAGGCAGATTTGTCTATTGTGTACGAAAACCAGTTCTGCATAGCGCCAACCTTCCTCATCAATTAGGATCCTTCATTGGGTAGGAATACTGTGCAGATTTTCATTATAATTTTGAAACAATGTACCAGGGCAAGGCCATATGAATGTGAAATAAATACTGCTAAAAAAATTATAAACTTTATGTACTTTGAGCAATCCAGCAGCCGTGTAAACTTGTCTCTCAGTTGCAGAAACTTTGCTCCAGTGGCCCGTGTTGAGGTGCTCCCAGATACCATCCAGCACAATCTGGGCCCTTCTCAAAACTTGGGACAAGTTCCTACAACATGATGCATCAAACTGCCCATATAATTTGCACATTTCCTTTGGCTTTCAACATGTACTGTGATTTGTTCCAAAATGACAGTCACTTTTAATAATCTAATCTGTTTTGTCACATATTGAACTAATGCCCGACCCACATGACTAATACTGCGAGTAAACAATTGTAAATATTTGATATGTCTAAACACCTAATTTTCTCTTCTAGGAAGTACTTGAAGGTACACATTTTAAAAAAAATGTATTTACTAACTAACTTATTCAATTATCAGTATAGGTATGATTTGAGGTTCCATAGGGGTCGTCGCGATTTCAATGGGGGCCATGATAATCCCCACAGCTTCTACCCCCCTCCCCATGTCAAACACATTTCTTGTTGTACATGACATAATGAACTTGGACCTAAAGTGCCCATGTTAAAAAATTAGTACGTAAAAATTTTAAAATGATAAATCTTCCTTCATGTTTTCTGAACTCTGTGTTGCCTTTGACATCTGATTACGGTAAACATAAATAACTTAGATAAAGGTATAGTGAGGTGCCCTCCATGGCAAAGATTGTTAAGGCACCTTTCGATCATAAGGCTCTTAAGTCAGAAAGTTAAGCCATGGATGTGTGTATCATTTTTATTACATTAGTGTTAACAGAGTATGAAAGTGATCTGGGATAGCCTCTTGACATAAAGCGAGAGTCAATTGTAATATATAATAATATGGACTGCTATGTACTGGAGCATATGCTGAAGAACACACAGAAAATCTAACATTGTTGAAGTAAAAACAATGGAGCAGGAAAACACAAATGGGAGATATGTTATAAATAATCAATGTACGAGATATTGAACAAATGATTATTTTTATGTCTTAATTTCTCTTGAGATTTTTTTATGAATAATGTGAGCAATATGATTACAATATTGTAAATTTTTTTATGGTTGTGTAAAAAAATTGCTATTTAGTAAGCATTTTCTACACCAATACTTTATTAAATGTAATTGTCTTTTGAAGAGAACTTTTTACAGATAAATAATTTTGTGGTCTAAAGAGAACACAAAAAAATGACTTCCACACACATATTGACGATGCAATACGTGTTGATTTCAATATACTATCCTACTATATAAGTAGACTATCTGTGTCTGTCTGTCTGTCCATCTGCCCGTCCCTCTTTAATACCTCTAAGTCCCTTGAAACTCAACAGACGTTCTTCAAATTTTTCAGAGCAAATCCTCAGAGTAAAATACAGGTCAAGTTCGAATTTCAGTAATATCAGATTACGCAATCATTACCTTTTACCCTAAAAACTAATTTTTTATTACTTTTTTCCTATGAAAGTTTTCTATTAATGTATAGAGAATATTGCATAGAGATATGAAAGTAATGGAATATAATTTTTATTTACTTTAAATGTACGGTGTTATGCATCAACCTGCTAAGCAACATTTTTCATAAATTAAAATTCCCGCACCATCTATCGGCCGAGAGGTCTAACTACATGTACAAGAACTGTCAGACCTCTATTCACAATACAAAAGCTACAGCAGGAGAATAAAGTAACCGCCATTCATCTAATGTTGGTTCCTACAGTTTACATAACTCGGCTATCCACAAATTCTCTTCCGATTACTCAACAAGTTGTGTTCCAAATTTTGCATTATACGGGTAAGCGGCAGTCTGTATCATTGTAATGTTGGCAATGTGCCTGATATGTTGGATGCATTGTTTGTTTATTAGTGACGTTAGTTCCTGACCACGTCAGTTGTGATGCAGCATGGTGATATTTTGACGTTTTAGAATATTGGCAATGAGAATACAAAGAATACTTGTGTTATCAAGTGAGGAACAACTGGCAGAGATTGACAAAAGGACTGAAAATGAAATGGCCAATATATCAAGGGTAAGTTCCAGTATCGTTATTCTATTTACACATTGTACATATATGTAAAGTAAAATAATATTCAGAAATGGGAATTAATAAAAAATAATGATGTTTGGTCTTACGTAAAATTATTTCATGATAAAAAATATCATTAATATATTTATATTAATTAATTAATATATTAATATATTTTCCTGATAAAAAATAAGATGTTCACTTGGTTTACCTTTACAAAAGTTTATCGTAAATAATCCAATTTGGTGTTACAGGAGGCACAGTGTCCTATGGGTGGAGAAAATGTAGATGCTGTGTGACCTGCAGTATATTTGAGTATCAGTGGCAACCAGTCGGAAACATTGATTGTTGCTGGTGAGTCCTGTTATGACGTTTTGCTTCACAGTCGAGCGAATGTGTCCCCTTCTCCATCAACAAACACATCTTTCAATGCACCATTTCCAAACACTGGTCTAGGTTCAGTAGAAATATTTAATGATGTAGACCACCATGTAGAGATCCATCCAGCCACTTCTGAAACGATATTCGATAGTGTACCTCTCATGGAAACAGTCAGCTCTCTCAACAGTGTAGCAGACATAAATATAAGTGCCAGAGACATTCCGAAAATTGCTCATTCATCTACATATAATTAACTCTGCAAATATGAATGCATCACTGAATACTGAAGAACCAGAGAATGTACTACCAAGAGAATTTGTGCAATTAAGCAGACCAAAAAAGGATGGAAAAGGAAAATACCTGACCAAAAAAGATATATCAGACACGTACGATGCCAGCTTAACCAATCATATGCTAGTCAGCGTGGTAAGGTTGTTGATCCAAAAGAATTATGTGACTTCCATTGCAAGGTTAAATGCCATGAAAAAATAAGTATAGCAGATAAAAGGATAGAATTTGACACATTTTGGAATCTGACAACCTTTCAAGCAAAAGTCCTTTACGTGTCTAGTAAAGTATCAATACCTGAAGTAAAGAGGAAAAGGGTTAAAGAACGAAACAGAAGAACTTGCACCAGAAGATACACTTTGGCAGGTGTCCAAGTCTGTAAAATGTTTTTTACCCAGACTCTTAGAATATCTAGAGGATAGAATCGATGGTTATCTAAAGAAAACACAAAAGTGTCAAATTATTAAGGACAACAGGGAAAAATCTAGTGGTGCAAAGACATTGAGTGAACACAAATTGGATGAAGTGATCAGCCACATAAAGAGATTTCCCAGGTATAAGTCACACTATTGCAGAGCACAGACAAGTAGTGACTTCCACAACATATCACCATTAATGTCATGTATGATCTCTAGAAAAATGAATATTCAGAGCCTGTGGCACTTTCTTCTTACAAGAAGATATTAAAAATTCAACTTGTGGTATAAATCTCTGAAGAAGGATATGTGCAAGGTTTGTGATGCACTGAATACTCAGCTGAAAGATCATGATGTACCTGACCTGAGGCAAAAGGTGGAGGCCCACCAGAAGGCGGCAGAAATGACACGTACTGAGATGAAAAACTATATGAAGTGTACTACAGAGTCCACAGATTTGGCGGTTCTGACTTTCGACCTCCAGCGAACTCTACCTTTACCAAGAATCACCGCTAACATTGTTTTTTTTTTACACGGCAGCTGTGGCTATACAACTATGGGATTCATGATGGAAGTTCGAAGAAAGGTTACTGCTATATCTGGATGGAAGGGCAAGCTGGCCGTGGGGCACAAGAGGTATTCTCGTGTCTCCAAAAATATTTTATGGAACATTTGCCAGAAGGAAAGAGACATGTAATACTATGATCGGATTCCGACGGAGGGAAGAATAGGAATATAAAGCTAGTTCTCATGTTGAAAGCAGTCTTAGCGCCACACCCAACATTAGAAATAGTAGCAATGAAATTTCTAATACCTGGGCACAGTTTTTTGCCCGACGCCAATTTTGGAGACATTGATTGTGCTTTGAAGCTGCAGCAACGATTGTACACTCCTGGAGATTATACAAGTTATGAGATTCTGCCATAGCAAAAACAAACCAACAGTGATGGAGATGAAGAATGGGGATTTTGTGGGATTTGCTTGTCTGGAAAAGAAAATTACGAATAGGAAAAAGGACATTGAAGGTAAAGGTAGTTGGCTGAAAACAATAAATATTGAATTTGACAAGAATAAGCCATATTCCCTTGTTTTGAAAACATCCTTCAACAGCGTGGGTCAAGAAATTTGCTTGAAAATAAGAAATTCATCATGTGTTAGTTCTCAAGATGACGTCAGTGGTGATAATCTACAACCATTGTGGTCTAATGGCAAGCCAATATCTGCACCAAAACTAAGTAATTTGAAAAGCATTATGCATCTCATCCCAAGTGACTGCAGATACTCCTACGATAAACTGTACACAAATGGTGGAACATATGTTGATATTGATGGTTTTGGTGAAAGTCTGGATTTCACATTGCAAACTGAAAGTATACAAAAAACTGAAGATTGTGCCTTTTAGTGACAATAAGTGTTTATTTTGTCAATTTTGTTTGATTTACTTGTGTTTGCCTTAGGAGCTGAACATTGGTGGTCCTTTAAGCACACAATGTCAGAACAATATCGATACATTATGTTTGGTTCCCTGAAATCCTTATGTGAATAGAAAAAGTCCTTCAAAACTGAGACTATAATAATGTCAATAATATTAATTCAGTGGTAAACTTACTTAGTAACTTGTTGTTGCAAAACACAATCATCGCCAACATTGTGTATGGCCACCATAATCGTAATTCAGTTAAGTGAAATTATAAAGAAAATCGTGGAAAATATTGTCATTAATGGATTTTATTGTAAATAATCAAAACACCCATGCATAGATACACTGTAGTAAAAAAATATCAATTTTATAGGACTAAAATACTTCTTGTAAGACTGTTTCAAAGCTGAAAACCTTTCACAACGTTTTTCTCAAAACTAACAATTGGCGCATAGCCGGTTGATGCATAACACCATCCAAATGTCTCGCTTCAATGTTGAGTTAAGTGGCGCCACAGTGGCTCAGTGGATAGAACTATAGCAAGTGGGCTGCAGTGGCAAAGTGGATAGCGAAATATCAAATGGGACCGCAGTCGCTTCAATGTTGAGTTAATTTCACATAATTTCATTATTACCTACATATATCGATGCAATATTTTTTTCAGTCTTTGTATGATAATTAAATTTTTTAACATGGTAACTGTTCTAGTCCCGTGACAATACAAAAAAAAAAAAGGTTGCAGGCTAACCCCTTGTTTATCATACCTACATTACAAGGACAAAGAATTTAAAAAATGACAAAAAAAACTTCTTCACACTGCGAGTACTCTCCTGACAGTGGCAATTTTTCGCACATCTAATAGCAGAAACAGCTCCTTTTTATAAAAAGTATAATGTCATACAATTCTGAGAATTTCTTGCTACCTCCAAATACTATTTATGGACTAATATGTATAACAAAATTTAAGTATGTGTAACAAAATGTAAATTTAAATTATAGAAAACTGCAGTATTAATTTGATCTCATGGTTACAAATAAATAAGTATACAAACTTTGTACTGTCATACCTGCAATTTTTCAAATCATCCTGTGCCTCATGCACCAGAAAAATGAATTCCGGGTTTACATCATGTGACAAAGTACTCGACAGAGAAGTTGGTATATTCTTCTCCAGTTCTCTTATTATATCATCCAGTTGACCAACATCCTATAGGAAAACATTACCAACATAAGGGAGTGTAAAATACTTAGTGAAAATATACTTCTTTACAGTTTTAAGGCCATTGCACAATTGAAAACTTTAGCATTTGACTTTACTTTCCCATTCCCTAAGCAAGATCACTAATACTCAATTCAAACATAAAGTAAAAGTACAGGTAATTATAAATGGATGTTGCAAACTTGTACATCACACTAAATGGCTTTTATTACCTTTTCTTAAATTAAGTTGTGCCCTTAATATTAAAATTTCATTTCAAACAATTAAATATTATACAACCACCATTTTTCTTTTTTTGTAAGTATTCACTTGTGTGTTTTTTCATGTAACTTTCTTTTGCCATATCTATTATTTCGACAAGACAATATTACTACAAGTTTAGCTCAATAAACGTAAATGAAAATTGTCTCACAGTTAATCAAAAAACATGCATTCCTTCCACCTCACAGCTTATCAATTCTTGGAAAAATGGCTGTTTGACTTTCACTAAGTTTTAACTTTCCAAAATTGTAAAGTCAAAAGTGCTTGATTTTATCATTGCCATTTATGTTGCATTGTGCAACAAAGAAACCGCACATGGACAAGTGCACACACAGTGAAAATGTAAAGTCAAATGCTGAAGTTTTCAATTGTGTAATGACCTTCCCACAAACGAGGGCACACTTCAAATGTAAGTATGTATGCTGGTCTGTCAAGAGACATTAATGTGGATGAGAGGAGGCAGGCGTTAGTTGAAGCTGGCTGCCCTACACAAAACACACACCTGTTGTTTTAGCTAGCATGAAGAATGGGATGACATGAGATATGAGATGGGGGCAGAGCAGTAGCAGAATGACAATGGAGTAAGAAACAGAAGCACCTCAAGAAAATTTGCACCCAAACAGTGTTTCCAACACTTCCCACATGAGAATTCTCATGTGGAAAATTCCCTCCTGCCAGGGCTTGGGATTGAAACAGGGACCCCAGTAGGAAACAAGTGTCTACCTCTTAGCAAACCATGGGTTTGGAGTGGATCTAGACTTTTTGTTTGAGAGGAGGGGTTAAGGTCATTTACCCACTGTGCAAGTTTGGGTCTAGACTTCCAATTGTGGCTTGGGAGAGGGTATTGTTCCATCATAATTTTAGGAAACAATAATAATTTATCACACAAATTCAATACCAGTATTTTGAACAGTTATGATACTATTTCAATTCAGTTCTAAAAAATTCACAGGTTAGTTACATGTTAATGTGAGAATTTGAGGGAAGGGGTAATGTCCCTTGTGGATCCATCCCTGCCATGGGGTCATACAAATGCAAGTAGAGTGGAGATATTTGGGCAGCTCTTAACATTGAGGTCTTCAAAGTGGATGACAGTGATCGGGGTAAGTATGAAGCAGCACCAGAATGAAGGTGCAGGGGAAACAGGACATCCCAGAGAAAACCCGTTGACCAACACAAATGTAAGTGATGCAATAAAATAACTTGCTAACATGACTATATCAGGTCAATAATAACATATAATATAATGCAAACAAACATGCTGCAACTAACTATGAACAATGACAAGCCACCAGCATACATCAAAAGCATTCCATTCTATATGTAACCAATTTTATTCTAGGATGCTCAGTTAAGATTTATAGCAAGTGAAAATCTAGGTAACCTCGCTGGGAATCAAACCCGGTATCACATAGTGGAAGATGGGCAGTTTGACTACTACACCAACATGGGCTCTCTGCATAGGAAGTATTAGCACAGCACTGTGGGATGCTGAAGCAGTTAACAAGTGTTAATAGGATCAGGTAGGACCAACAAGCTAGTATAGACAGTCTTGATGGACAACAATTGACCAAAGTAAAGTAAAGAAAGAGTATATGAATTGAGGTTGTAACAGTACTTAACATAGGTGTTATATGAAAGGTCAAAATTAGGAAGATTGATATCTTTCTCACAAAAGTGACGAAAGCATAAAAAGACTTCCCCAAATCTGGGTTCTGAATTGCTTTGTCTCCTACCAGGACTGTATTTCTGATCAATCATGGTGTTGAGACTGTAAATAATTGTAAGCAGCGTGTTTAAAGTGTTGTGAGGGTTTAAGCCAGAATAGTGACTACGAGCATAGTTTCAAGATGAAACGTTCCAACACGTGTGTTTGAAATTGGCGCCAGTACTGAGTGCCACGACTTCAGTTCTTCTGGTAGCCACTAGGAACAGCGAGGCAGTAGAAGATGGTTGCCAATATGGCCAGACGTGTGCCGGTCGTTACTGTTAATCAATTCTAATGAGTATGTTTTAAGTCGAAACATTTGGTTCTCTGGACTGGATTAAGATCTGAGTAGTTTCCGTCTTTTGCTGTGTTTATCCGAGTATCTTGATTCGGTGTGGCATGTTTGTGCTGTTATCACCGTGTTGATCTAACCTCCTTGTTTCGCAGACACCGGCTGTGTTCATGACACACAGCTGGGAACATATTTTGTGCCATGTTATGAACGTGTGCGATCGAATTCTGCAGCACCATATGCATTAATCATAAACTAGATGTTCAAGTAGTGGGAGCTGGTGCATTCTGTGGTTCCAAACTACCGCAGCCGGTAATATTAATCATGATTGAGTGCTTGGTGACCGGGTCTATGGGTGCATTCTATACATCGTGTTGTTGGTTTTAACTGTGGATTGAAGAAGTTTTGTAATTCAAGAATTTTGTGTGTCATCATGGCTGACATGGACGCAGCATTAGAGTGATGGTTGGAAAGAAAATATGTTACGGCAGGCCTCCGAACTCGCCAAAAGGGTTTCCACTGATCCGACCAAAAGGCAACTGTTTTCTGTTACCTGCCACGATTTAGCCCAGATACGAAGACAATCATCTGGCCTACGAACTAACAAGTAAGGACAAGGATAGGTTAAATAGTTTTGATGACTAATTCTATGAAATTATTGCAATTTGCGACTCCTTAGAACCCAGTAAGGAGTTTACAAAGTCTGCACGCAGTTCTTGCTCAGTCACTTCATCCCTTCACCTCCCCAACATTGAACTACCACACTTCAGCGATAATCCTACCGATTGGATAAGCTTTTCCAACCTATTCAATGCCTTGGTGGCTGACAATCCCAATCTCACTAATGTGGAGCGATTGTCATATCTAAAGTCATTCCTGTCCACATGTCGGTAATCCAAGCATTGCCACTTACTGAAAGGAATTATGAAGTGGTCGGGGAATTATTTAAAAAAAAAGACATAATAACAAAAGACTTATTGTATCTTTACACATAGATGCTATCACGCATGCTCTCTCAGCATCACCAGATACTCCAGCAACAATAAATAAGTTACTGACAGTCTTAGATGAACATATTGCTGCGCTACGTGTATTAGTTGTTGTAGACAAGTAGGACCCATTGCTTCTCCATATCATTGAAGCCAAGTTGAATCCTCTTTTGCGCAACCAATGGGAACTCTGCATAAATGACAAGATAGCTGAGCTGCCAAAGTTGAAAGAGTTTTTAAAATTTCAAGAAGGGCACCACCAGGCCTCTGAATTTCATTTAGCCACTGCATCACAACCTAAGTCAAAGTTAACTATGCGGTCACAAAAAATCCTACTTCGCAGTTCCCAGTCACAGTCATTTGATGTGAACACTATGACCAATGTGAATGTTAAGTGTGATGTCTGCAGTGATAACCATGAAGTGTATCAATGTTCCCAATTCTTAGAGGCATCTCCTCAAGAACGGCAGAAGCGAGCTAAGTCTGCCCAGCTTTGTTTTAATTGTTTATGTGGTTCCCACCAGTCCAGGGCATGTTGGTCAAATAGAAACTGTAACTGTAGCTCCCAACATCACACACAGTACTACTGCCCTGTTGGAGATTTCAGGTGGTAATGGTAACTCTACTTGATTCGGCCAGTCAGTCAAGTTTTATTACTGAGGATTGTGTGAGAAGGCTTCAATTAAGGTGCAGAAGAATATAATTGCCAGTGTACACTGCAAAGGGGGTAATAGATTGCCTATTAACTCCAATTGGCCAAGATTGCCCTCGACTTGCTCTCACTGCATTCGTCTTGCGAAAAGTCACTAGTTTACTGCCCACTGCACGAATTGAGACAAATTCATGGGCCCAAATCGCACAGCTTCATCTCGCTGATCCACATTACGCCAGTCCTGGCATAATGTGGATTGATAGGTACACATCTCTTCCCCTATATCTTGAAGGGTGGTACTATAAGCTAAGGTAGAGATCTACCAGTGGCGGTCAACACAGTCTTTGGATGAGTAGTCATGGGGAGGGTGCCTAACTTTGAACTGTCAATGAACTGTGTTTCACTTCATGCATGCTCACCTACACTATACAAAGCAGTCCGACAATTGTGGGAGATTGGGGAAGTTGCAGGGCCTGCAAGGCTTAACTCAGATGATCTATGATGCAAGCAAGTTTTTGCTGCAACTTGCCAAAGGAATGAAACAGGTCGGTGCAGCATGGCCCTACCCTTCAAAGAGCCCCAGCCTCATTTCAGAGAAACATGAGTGCAAGCCCTTCATTGGTTCCATAAACTTGACGTAAGCTAAATCATGATCCTAGCCTGTCTTAGTGAAGAGTTACATGTCCCAGATACCTGCACTGCAGCTTAAGAGGCCTGCATTTTATATAGCACACCATGGCATCCTGAAGCCAGATAGCAGTACCACAAAATTGTGTGTGGTCTCTGACGCCTCAGCAAGAGATACTATCAGTGTCCCTAAACGACTCATTGCTCACTAGTCCACGGCTACAAGGGTACATCATGAACATTCTCCTCCGTTTCTGTAGTCGTACTGTTGCCCTCACAGCAAATAAAGGCAAATGTATACTCGGATACAAGTTCACCAAGAGTTTCAGGATTACCAACACATTTTGTGGAGACCCTCAGACCAAGACCCAGTAGGTGACAATCAACTCAATGCTGTAACCTACAATGTTTCATCATCACCCTTTCTCGCCATTCAAACAATGCACCAACTAGTTGCCGACAAGAGGGAGAATTTTCTGCAAGCTGCTTCTGTGCTATTAACAGAGTATTATGTAGATGACCTTGTGTCAGGTGCATTTATGACTCAAGGAGCCTTGTCGTTACAGAAGGACTTAATTGACCTTTTACGGGTGAGCGGATTCCACTTGAAGAAGTTTGCCAGCAATCACCAGTCTTTACTCTCCTGGCTCCCTGCAGACATGGTCCAAGGTAATGAGGCACTGTCGCTTGACAGTAATTATGGTCTTCTGACAGTGAAGATATTAGGCCTCCAGTGGCAGGCTGAAGTCGACAACTTCTCATACAAGGTTCAGTCAACTTCTACCATCTCTACCAAACAAAGTATATTATCAGACTTAGCCCAGATATTCAATCCTCTTGAGTGGTTGTCACCCATTGTTCTGCTGGCAAAATATCTCATTCAACATCTGCGGATCCACAATATTGACTGGGATGACCCACATCCAGCATACATATTAGCCACTTCGAAAAGCTTTCAGAAGCAGCTTACAAGTGTGGCACGCATTGCCATTTCCTGACTGGTGCCTGTAAACCAGCAGAATGTGGATCTTCAGGTGCACGGGTTTACCAACAGTTTGGAACTTGGATACGCAGCTGTTGTCTACCTGTGAATCACCTTACCGGTTGGTCCAGTTAACTGTATATTTAAATATTGGCAAGTTGAAGGTGGCTCCCACCAAGCAAGTATCTTTACCTCGTCTAGAGCTATGTGGGGATCTACTGTTTGCCCATACTATGCGCAAAATACAAGATAACCTCAGTCTCCCATATCACATTTCCTAAACCTTTACCTGGACTGATTTGATGACTCTTCTTCACAGGAACAATGGCTCACCACATGGCTGGAAAATATTTGTTGCTAATCGGGTCAGCCAAATCCAGGATCTTATTCCATCAAAAAACTGGAATCATGTACCATCAAAAAACAACCAGGCTGACTGCGCTTCTCGAGGTATCTTTCCCAGTGAGCTGACTGCACATCCATTGTGGTGGACATGCCCACCATGGCTGTGTGTCACCAGAACACTGGCCTCAGCCTTACCCGACAAGGAGTCACACTGACGAAGCACTTGTAGAACAACGGGTTGTCATACTCCATGCTATTGGAATTTGTGCTGACACGTCACTGTTGCACAGATTCTCGTCTCCGAGTAAGATCAACTGTGTCACTGCCTACTTTCTGTGATTTTTGCAAATTTTGCATGTAAAGAACCCTATTGTTGGTCCTTCCTACCCTGAGGAACCTTGATGGTATGGATTAAGATTGCACAATCCGAAGCCTTTGGCACAGATATAAGGCTACTGCAGGCAAGGCAGCCATACAGGGCCCAACTAACCAAGTTGTCTCCCCTTGTGGATCCTTCTGGAATTGTTAGGGTGGGCAGACACTTGCATTTGTCTGATTTGCCATATGACTAGAGGCATCCTATATTACTTCCAAAACAAAATCGTCTCACAGAGTTCTTGATTGACCACTTTCATGAACACCTGTTGCACTGGGGGCTAACAATCCGGCAGTCAGTCCTGCAACAAGAATTTTGGATAATTCAACATAGACTTAAGCAGTGTGTGCCTTGCTTCAAGGTACGCCCTACACCACTGGAGCCACCCATGGGCTATCTCCCAGCTGACCATGTTCAGCAGTCAAAGTCATTTCTCAAGATGGGTGTAGATTATGCAGGACCCTCCAAGATTACATTATCATGGTTGGGGAAGACATGAATCCTTGATGCATGTATGTTCTTATTTGTTTGTTTTGCCACCAAGGCAACAATTCATCTTGAACTTGTGTCTGATCTCACCACTGAGACCTTTCTGGCGGCATTCCGTCGCTTTCTCTCTCGTTATAGATATTCCAACATCTATAGCGACTGTGGTACCAACTTTGTTGCCCTGAATGAACACCAAGTGACATGGCATTTTAACCCGCCTTCAGCCCCTCATTTTGGAATTATGTGGAAGGCTAGGATCAAGTATGCCAAACCCTTGCTCATCAAATGTGTGGGTTTGCAAACACTCACATATGAAGAACTGTATTTTATTATGACACAGATGGAGGCAACCCTCAACTCTCAGCTACTGTGCTCTCTGTCCACCAACCCTAACTCCCTGATGGCATTGACTCCAAGCAAATTTCTGGTGTTGGGACCCCCGGGTCTGCTGCCTGAGCCAGATTTATCCCACATTTTACTCAATAGACTCTCGCATTGGGGAACTTATCCATCAAATCTGCCAATCCTTTTGGAGGCGATGGCATTAAGAATACCTCCATCATCTCCAGCAACGACCCAAGGGCTGTGGTGCCCAAGAGAACCTTACTATTGGCACATTGGCGCTAGTCAAGGTTGACAACTTATCTCCTCTTTGCTGGAAACTAGGGTGATACTGGAGACTTTTTCAGGTCCAGACTCCGTAGTCAGAGTGGCAGAGGTGAAGACTCACCAGGGAGTCCTCAACTGCCTCGTGGTCAAGTTGTGCCTCAATAAACCATAAAATGTGAATTTTGGTGGGCGGGATGTTGAGACTATAAATGATTGTAAATAGCGTGTTTCAAGTGTTGTGAGGGCTTAAGTCCGAATACTGACTAGGAGCATAGTTTTAAGATGAAACCTTCTACACGTGTGTTTGGACTTGGCACCACTACAGAGCGCCACAACTTCAGTTCTCCTAGTGGCCGCTGGGAGCAGCGAGGCAGTAGAAGATGGCGGCCAGTGTGACCGGACGCATGGCAGTTTACAGTTCATCAAATCTTAACTGTGTAAGTTTCAAGAAGAAAAACATGGTTCCATAACAACCTTTATAACTCTCAAAGATGGTAGCTGAAGAATCAGGCAGCCAATAAATGTAATGTCATAAGAAAGTATAGAAGTCTCCCTAGTACCACAGCCAAAACATTAGTAATACTACCTTCAAGGTCTTGAGATTCCAGAATACCTGAAACAATTTTCAGAACTAAGACTAGACACACAGAGGTCAGTTGCAGCTACAAGGAGCCAGCTCAGCTAAAAACTAGTATCTCCCTAAAGGAAGAGGGCCATGACAAGCCACCGTTTCAAAGAAGATTCATGGACTAACCCTAATTAGCACCATCACCAGAAGGGTATCTGACAACACATGACCTGACACTAGAGAACAGTCCATGGACCCTAATTTCTTAGGGTTCTCGGTGGAAAAGCAGCACCCAGGGGTGCACACGTACTTGTATTAGGCATTGAGACAATGGCATCCAGAGGGGTGGACATCAAAGAACTTTGGGTAGACAACACTAACACAGACATGCTGAGTCCAACACAAGTGGTGGAGGAACCTGGGAAAGAGACTGAAGAGACCCTACTTTGCACCAGGGGTAGGTGGAGACATGATAGCCTCCTTAGCCGACACCACCTTTACGGTGGTGGTAGAGGAACCACTACCCCAGAGACCACCAAGGCAATGTCGCCACCGGCATGAACTGACCGACTGTAAACAAGTGGAGACACCGGCACCCACGAATCAGCCGGCAGAGCCAATCACAGATGAGAGGAGATATAATCCATATCCCAAGTGGCTAAACCCAGACAAGGGAGCGAGAACAGGACCTGGAGATAGATAGTACCAGGTGATCAACCGGCTCAAGATAAAGTCAACAAGCCAAAATTAATTCTTCTTCCCCACCAATGTCATTGGGCATTCTAGGGAGAACACTAGCCAGACAAACCCACAGACCCTGGCACTTCGCCATAACTAGTCTCTCCAGAGAGGGGGGCGGAGGCAGTGGTGTGTGTCATTGTACCTCCTCACCTTATTTTTAGCTGCCTTGGTGACTACCCAGCAGCACCTGGAGAACAACCCCAATGCAACTATGAGTGTGAGTGGTAAGGGTTGGTAGCAGGAGAGGAGGGGGAGCAGTAAAGGCATATAATGGCCCATTTAAAGAGCGATGCAGAAACAAGATGTCACAGGTAGCTACCATGGAGCCTGAGGAGCATGTTACGTCACATATCTCAAATCCTTTAAGATGGTGACATAATCTTGGCCCCCTGGGATAATACATTTCAAACTACTTTTAATTTAAAAAAAAAAAACAATGTTTTAGCATTAAGAAAGGGTTATTTTGTTTTGGAATATTTTATGTAAAAACATACCAATGTTTTTTTGTTTTAATTTTGTTTCTGGTTCATGTGTTTTGTGTAATGGTTGGGCGGATACCTGGGCAAGTTGCCTATGAGCCGCCATGTTGCCAGTCTTGGAACAGCAATGGTGAGGGATACACCTGCATTCCAGGAAGGGGGGGGGGGGGGGGGTTATGTCTCGAGTTTTCTGAACTGATTCATTAATTTCTGTCTGTATCGTGATTAATTCCAGAACCTGTTCTCATTGCCCCCATGAAAGCCCTAAACACTCAGACTCACTCATTTTGTTTCTATGCCCAAGCCATAGTGCCTTCGGCCAGGCACGTGATAATATGATGTACAGCATATACCACTTCCAGTTTCCAATCCATCAGGGTCCCAGCCAGCGGAGACAGTGCGGGCCACAACTTTTGTAGGATTTCAAGAAGCATATGCGTAGACTGACAGTATAACTTATTTTCCTTATGTCTGAAGGGATTTGTAGATTTATTATTGTGTTATGTACCCTGTTGTGGCTATGGCTAATAAAACCAGTGACCAAGCATCAGCACAAGCTTTCTTGTTTAGTAGCAGCAGAAGTCTGTTATTTATGGATGTGCAGCGTGACTCCCAACAGCACTACAGGTCATGAAAAATTAAACCAGGTTCTATCATTTATTGCTTGTGCTTGTCAGCAACAATGGCTGAATGCTCCAGGTCATTATAAAGACTCGTGCTTTGTGTGTGATGGTCAACCACACCTACCTGGCATCCCATCCATTTAATATATTTTGCACTCTTACAGTGGCAGGCAAATGCTCAAGTCACCTCGGCGACAATACAAATGATAAGCATATTTATTTGTAATTAAACTTTCTGTCCATTGCTGAAAGACTATATTTTCCAGTCACTTTGTGTATGAAAATTACATTTTTTAAATTGTATTTAGCAACTGAAGTCTTAAGACTATAAACCCGTGTTTATTTCTGATACACTAATTTGTTTTGCTTTTTTATCTTGGCTCAATTAGTTCTATGTGTAATTAATATGTATCTAGTTAATATACTGTTATATAACAAAAAAATCAACCGTTGTACACAGTATTTGACAGTTACTTTACTTTTTTTGCTGGCAAAGGAAGTGCAGTCTGACGGTAACTAATCTCTACGAAATCTTCTAATTTGGTACTCAAGTGCCAAAAAAATAATAATCTGAGATTACTAAGAAGTGGCCATCATAAACAAATGTTCGATACTTCAAGAAATATAGGTAGGTGGAAATGGAACACTTATTTAAGAAACCCAATAGCAAAGGACAGAAGACACTTATTTACTGCTGTGATTCATTACATAACTTGAGCTCAAGTTGTTTGTGACCATGTGATAAGACCACATCTTTCCAGTGCTTGTCTTAATAGCACAGGGAGCCCCAAGAAGCTGATCATTTAGCTCATTAGTAATCCAGGTTCAGGTTTGAAAGATGTAACTCCCATATTTAGTCATTATTTCTTCCAGCTGGCTGGAGCATCAGGTGGAGCAGATGGCTCTCTTTGCCCTCAGACTCCTCTTGCGCATCATCTACAATCCTGCCTTGTGGTAGGAACAGGGTGTGGTTGGTTAGTTTTTATCTTGATGGCATGACCTACCCCCTATTCCACCAGAAGATGCAACAGATATAGGCTGTTCATGTATAACTTAGCATTTTTGAAAGTCTTGCTTAAAATATATTTTCTCCTCATTTTGTATCCTTACACCATGTGCAAATTTACATTGTCATGGTCCTAATGGCTTTGTTCATGTGTCACCAAGTGAAAACATAAAACTGTTGGGAACCTAAATGCATAAAGGATCATTCGTGCACACTAGGCCATCACAGACCAGCACCGGACCAGCATACCTTCATGTCATTGCACACCACACTATCAGTGACTGGCAACCACAGGCAAAAAACTGTCTAGCTGCACAGGCAACAGAAGTGTGTTGTCAGAACAACGCATTGAGAGCTGTGAGGAAGAAGTACTCGCGAGTGTGTTCTGTGCGAAGATGAAGAGGATGTAGAAGAAAGAGAAAGCAAAGTTTATGGATACATCTGATCAACAGAAATAGTTGCACAAAATTTGAGGGATGGAGAGGGTGGAGGAGAGAGAGAGAGATAGAGATGAAGAGAGGGGGGGAAAGAGATTTTGGTAGCTCTTAACATCGAGGCCTTGAGAGCCGATGAGAGTGAAGTGAGAGGAGTATGAAGCAGCATGGGAATGCAAGGATGGGAAAAATGGGAGATACCCAAGAAAACCTGCTGACCAGAAACATCATCTGGCACAATTCCCACATGCAAAATTCCGGAAGCAACCCAGTTCGCCTGGGTGGGAGGCAAGTAGTCTGACTGCTACACCATCGCAATCCCTATAAATTTCAAGAACTGCTGGATATTAATTAGCACAATCTGACTTTCGCAAACACAACATTTCGCAATGCTATCACAACCGAAGAGAGGAATTCAGATTGCTTGAGGTAGTTGAAATATGTATTTAAGTCTCAATTTTAAACGTTGATTAGCAGCTTCAACTTTATTATTGAACCCAATTTGTCAGTAATAACTTTTAATGCAGCCTATTACTACATAGAATATCATTGTAATACAATATAACAGTAGTAAAACTACAATTATAGCTTTTCACGTACCCATCACATTTTAATTTTTGGTACAATTAACAAAAGCTTCTTTTGGCATACAGGAAGCACCATTTTCACTTAATTTGTAGCATCACATATTTATTTCATCATGGGCTTTAATTGGCCATGTATGTGTTAACAAAAAATATTGAAATAAAAAATATACTATTAGTTTTAATTCAGCTAGTATGTCATAATCCATTCCAAGTATTTTTACAAAATTTCCACAATTTGTGACCCTGTCAATTATAATTAGCATTACCAAATCCAAAATACCAATTACACTTACTGAAAGTTAAAAATCTCTTATGCGCATCAATTCAAATTTATTTTACAACTTCAGCACCTTTTACCACACCTGGTGTACAAGGTTTAGAACCCAAATGCTCACACTGTGAGACCAGCAAATATTGTGAACATTTTATTCACTTGGAACAAAGAAGCCTGAATGTGCATATGCATAAATTGAAATAATGTGTTGTATATACCAGGAAGTAAGTTACATGGATTTTGATAGTAGTTACTGTATTAATTTTTGGGGAGTTATTAAGAATTGGGACCTTCCCAGGGGAAAAAGTCTAGAAATGTTTTGGTTTCTACAAATTTTTGTGACTCATTGCCACATCAGCATATTTTGGTATGCAATTGGAAACAGTAATTTATTTTACATATTATTTTCAAGATTTTATAAGAATTAAAAAGGAAAAAAATTGAAGTGTTCTTCGACTGCAAATTCATCTTCGACAAAGACATAGGTCATTGTCTTCGACTCGAAATGAAAAATAGTCTTTGCACACCCCTACAAAATGAAAAGCAAAAATACAATGCATATCTATATAACTTTTTTTTATTTTCACTCCTGACTCATGTTGACTCTCGATACAAAACAAAATACAAAAAAAGTAATAAAATATTGCAGAATATATATATATATATATATAAAATACAAAAAGGCAATAAAAAGGAAGTATAAAACAGTATTACAAAATACATCCTGAAGCACAGCATTCCATAAGTTAACGCAATCTCAGTCATATACTACAAATAACAGAATAATCACATCCATTTTATTCACAAGCGAGAATGTTGAGGATATTTCATTTAAATTTTTACATTGTAACTGTACACTGCTGTTGTTAAATTTCAGACAATGTTCCGGCATTGGAAAAGGTGTACTACTGACGCCGTCAGGTGAGACACAAGATGAACGATGACACAAATACTTACTGATAATATGGGCACCAGTGGTGCTTCCCAACCACCGCACTATTGAGACTCAGGGTTCTCAGGGATGCTGTGATTTCTGTGTGTTCGTCTCACCCATGCGTACTTACAAACATGTAGGCAATACTAAACTTTTACTAAACATCACTTTGAAAATAAGCACTTAATGAAATATATGTGGCTAGAACACTGTCACTACTGAATAAAAGAGGTAAGTTCAATGTAGACTTGCTTTTATTGTTACTATGCGTACACATCAACGTGCCAATGAAATTATGATTATCTCGGTCATGACTAGCCAATTCCGCTTGGGTGCTCTCCAGCTCGCAATTAATGTTGCGCACACCTAGATGGATGATCTCACCGAGGTGCATAAAAGCACAATCTTCACAAGGGAAGAGGGCTGAGAGCTGCTAGGATGAACTAACAGTTTTTCCCTGAAGACAGGACACGATGAATTACAAATGAAAAGACTTGATGAAACATATAAACACGTGTGACTACTCAGCATCACTAATGCAAACTCATCTGGACTTGCCTGTCAGCACGTTGGTAGTGTGGTGACGGCCTATACACAGAGCCAGCTAGGACGGGAGTAATTGCACCGTACACAAATTGCAAAATTAAGTAAAATACATAAAGACCCTTAAAAGATGATGGGGCATGAGATGAGTATTCACAATAAACACACAAAAGTGTGAAAATAAGCTTAGGTGGCTCAGATGCCGCTGGATGAAGTTCGTAGAGGATCACATGGTGCAGGTGAAATTGCAATATTTCTTTGTGAAAACGGCAAACTATATTCCAACAAAATATTATTCAGGTAGAGAAAATTATTTTCTTTATGATTGAAGTGATTAAAGGCTTGTAGCATGCCTGACAACGGTAAAATCGAACATTAACATGACTGCGTGGTCAAGTACAAAAAGCATCAATTACACGAAAAATACATTGAACCCTGAAATAAATTGTAGCGTACATGATTTTATACAAATAAACTCTCGAACTACATGGATAGCGCAGATATAGACTTGGCATAGGTTAGCCACGTGGTTGTACATGAAATTGCAGTAAAATATTCAAACATGAAAATACCCTCAATATACATACATGCAAACAAAGCTCTTAAAATTGTGTGTAGCAATAATGCAGAAATTACTATGAAACGCCACTAACAGAAGTGGTTAGCGCCTGATTCAAGTTGCGTAGATCACCTAACCTCTCCGACCTATTTCTCCTCCATTAAGTTGAAAATGCCACAAAGGTGAAATATATTAGTAACGCGGAAGCATAATACTGGGGAAATGTCTGGCAAAACGTACGCAAGCAAAGGTTAACCGGTATACTAAAAGTGCTATTGAAATCAACATCAATGAACAAAAGGTTTTAGTGCGTACGCGACAGTGTCTTACCTCGCCAGTTCTCCTCGACAGACTGTCCAGAGGCAAGCGTCGCACGGACCTACCATGGCCACCTACGGAGTTTACATAAGCGGAAGTGCTATGCACGCCGAGTAAAATATTTTATTATTGAAAATAAAATGGCACAAATTAAATAAAATACTGTTTTACATTTTATAATTTTCCTGAGGATTTTTCAGATTAATTTAGTGTCTCTTTATGAAGGCGTTCACACTGGAATATTAGTGCTCTTAATCTCGGTGCCGCAGGCACTTTGAATTTCATAACCAAACCATTTTAAAATAACAACAAACACTTTAAAACATTTTAAGACATATTAAACCCTGCAAATACAAATACAAAACACATTTTACACTGAAAAATAGTATTTTTTGTTAAAGTTCTAAATATTGGCCTCTTTGCACATGTGCAGGACACGTGACACGTGCGTAGTGAGCGCCATCATGGGCTCTAGCGCCACTGGCTTGTTAGCCAGCATCACTACTGTATATATAGAATTAACTACATTAAGTAATGTGTGCAATGACATTAGAGTACCAGTCTATTATACAACTTAAATGCTATGTTGAGCACAATAAAATTTAACAATATAGGCAATTTTCAGTTTAGAGGAAATAAGTTGCTGTCATTTTACCTTTTATGTTATTCAATCAATTTTTCATTATTGAATTACTTTACTTCTTTAATAAATATATAAACTGCTTATGGTCCTACAAGGTCAACACTGTAACAAATAAAAATCAATAGTATAGAAGTACATTGTACCATTGACTACTTAAGGTTTCTATTTGGCTGCAGCTATTTTACGTATTCAAGGCCTCAAAACACGTGAGCTCTAAAGCCTATGCTTGTTCACTCACCACTTGCATCGTTGCCTCTACTTGCAAGGCGCTCAACTGGGGCGCAGTTCTGCAACTTGCCTTAATGTGCCGCTAAGCAGTGACCTATATTTTTATAACATACTGCTAATAAAGATAAAAAGTATGATGCATTTCTACAAATAACAACGCTAAAACTAATTTTAGCCATTTTCACATCCATAACAGTAATTCTTCAGGTTGGAATGTGATCTTGAAACTTGTCTTTGGGCACAAGATGTTTCTTAAATGCTTTCTGTGATCAAACACCACTACAAAATACCCAACCATTTTCGAATCACACATTTTCTACTAAACCTCTGCAATGTATTTCATGCACCAGCCAAGTAGAGCCCTAAAGGATGATAGAAAAGAGGAGGGAAAGGGTTGAAAGCATACATCATTAATGAATCTTGTAACATGAGCATTTAATAGACAAAAAGTATTTCAACTGGGATAACTTACATTGGACACAAACTTTGACAAATTTCTTTACAAGTAGCACAAGCAGCAAATTTCTTCTTTTATAGTAAACTTTGGCAAAATGCTGTCACCAGTGGTAGATACTGCCATCATGCATTTGATTTATGCTCAATAGAGAGCATACATACGGTTTGCAATCTAACATATAACATACATATGTGCATTTAAAATTTTGATATGTTTTACTGGATTACTTTATTAATTTTACCACTTTAAAGTTTAAAAACTTGCAAAAAATAAATAAAAACTTTATACAGGCATTAATTAAATTCAAACAAAATTATAAAAACAGAAACACAAATATATGATAACAATAACTCAATAACTAAAAAACAAAAGTGTATTACTCTGTTGTCAACCTATTAAAAAAGAGTAGAAAACTCTTTAAGCGTATACATTGGTGATATCCGCCAGAGATTATCACATAAAGAACATCATGTAGTAAATCAAACACAATTGCTCACACAGTTGTCATTGTAAAACCCTCTTAAAAAGTTTTCTGTTAATAAGTTTTCCTGCTTACCAAGCTTTAGAAAGTTGGCACTAGGTCTATTACAAATATACAATTTTACCCTTTTAAGATTTCCAGCTAAATAAGTACACATTTTTCAGTATTTTTCTGAAATGTCTTATTAACAGGGTTTCACAGTAGTTCTGAAATGTATGTTGGTTGATTATAAGCATGTATTTTAGTAAATTTTCTGATTGAAAAAGTTTTTCTTAAGGTGATCTGGTTACTGCTCTAGTACAAATTGTTTAGTTGGCAAACTATTATTTTTTTGTGAAACTGCACATTATTTTAAGTTTTCCAAATGCAAATTTATGATATAACTGACCTTTGGATCAGTGACACTAATACCTCTGATAATAGTTATCCAATTTGATAACCACTGAATTGTAAATAATTAATGGTACTATAACTTAAGAAGGCCATGGAACTTGGTAAGTTGTTCCTATCATATTCTTGTTAAGTAACAAGAGAAAGGCATTTTGGAAATTTTAGCAAAAAGCATACCTAAGAAATACTATTATACAAAGATATACATTCCTAAAGAATATGATCTTGGGTCACATCAAACCTACAAATGAATAGTGTCGGAAATGCGAAGGAATGCTCCACTTTACCAAAATATCTGCTTGAAAACCATGCAAAAAGTGGTAAACAGAATTGTTCTTTTTTTCCCCTACCCTCAAATTGCTTTCAAATACATGTTTAGCATTTATTCATATTCAACACACCATTAACCATCTCTATAGTATACTGCGGGTAATATGTAAAATTGTCGCCCATACTTCACTAGACATGTTGAAGTATGCAAAAGCAATACCAACGTGCCAAGTCAACTGAAGCAAGTTTTATTACACACTTGTAAATATTTGTGAAAAACGACAGAGAGTAAATTTATTACTGAAATTTTTTTTAGTCAAGTGACTTAAATATATTTATTACAAATAGTAAAACAAATCAGAAAAGTGAAATGGACCAACCGATAGATGAATTTCATTACAAAATGAGCATTTATAATGCTGGAATTGTATCTTCATTAAGTTTATGACAGAAAATAAGTTTTGCAATCCTACATTGAAAGCATTCATTGCACCCAAGGTATTTTTCATGAAAATGAATAACTTTATCAAGTGGTTGAATTTAGTACGTGTAAAGGATTGTGCACACTAGGCCGCCATGGACTGTACTGACACACACCAGTAAATCTTCATGTTATTGCACACTACACAAGCAGTGACTCGCAACCGCTGAAAGAAATTTGTCTAGCTGCTCATACAATAGAACGGTGTTGGCAGAACAATCCATTGAGAGCTATGCTGAAGAAGTACTTGTGATTAGGGATGTCAAACTCGATTCCATGATTCCATTACACAATTCTTGAGGAATTGTGTAATTGAGAATCGAGAGACCAAGAATCGAAGCATTAAAAACCAATTACTACAAATAGATCACCTATCACCTCTCCAAAATGGTTTTAAATTACTTGATTTATGCCAGTAATTGAATTACTCTTAGGAAATGATTTTGTGCGTAAAAATATGAGATGCGGAAATAACCAGAAAATAAAATGGTGCTGGCCACGTTAGAATTGACCACTATTAGACTAGTATTTAATAGCTTCGTTTTGGTCACCGCCGACAAGCACTTGTTTAAAGATGGTTGCAATTTGGTAGTATAGGCAGCACTGAATTCTTGTGTGCCTGTAAATATTGTTATGTCAAAATTCCGTACAAACATAATAAATTCTGACTTAATTTCTCCCCTACTAAACATTTGAGACAGAAAATTTGTATTATGTTGCAATATTTACAAATATACATCATGCTATTACTATTACACAGATGGTAACGTGACTTGAGAAAGCAAAACCATGGCAGCATGTTACACAAAATGGCACTTATCAATCTTTACTTTTGGCATTATTACGTATGGAAACTATGGCCAAGCTCCAAAATGTTTACATTTTACGCAAGCAGAATGAAGGTTATTTTGTTTATGAACGTTAGTGAACAAATTATTGTGTTAGTGAAAAGCTATTCATTTGTTCTTTTTTTTTTTTTTTTACTTCCTTAGAAACTATGTTAAAACATTAAAACTACACATTCCCAAACTCATCCTTTTCCTGCAGGAAAATATATATTTTCAGCTCCGCCCAAAATTTTTCTGGCTCAAAATCCGTAATCATGCCCAGCTGTGTTTTGTTTGTGGTATACACCAGCCTGTTATAGTATTATCAATTTACATTATGCAGTTATTGTGCCCATCAGTTGCATGTGACTAGAAGAAGATTACTTTTGTTGCAAAACATAATAATGTTTTTTCACTGTGCTATTCTTATAAATGTTTTAATCATTTCATGCGGTGGTGAACATTTATAACAGTGAGGTTCAAAGATATTTTCGAATAAACTGTCGGGATGAAAATTTTGTGTTATGCAACATATGTTGTAAAAAAATATCTCGTGGTGGTAAGTCATACTACAAGCAGCCTGCGAAAACATCTCGAGTTGCAGCATTCTGCCTACTTGGACTTTCATCTTTGCATGTAAATTTAAATACTGCACCTTTCGTTTCATATCCTGAAGAGGACATATCTTTCTCAAATCAGGGGACAGGTCATGATGGAGTTTTAGAAACTAAACCCATTTATGTGCGTTCATGAGAGACATACACTTTTTAAACCTGGTGATCACTGTGCAAAGGACATAACTTTGCAAATTGGAAAAATGATTTACTGGGATTAACAAATTTTTCTCCATTGTGGAGGACTGACGTTTCAGAGCTCTGGCGAAACATTTGCAGCCATGGTATACTATTCCATCAACAAATTACTTGCTACAAAAGTGATCCCAGAAACGTACAATGAAATGAAAGCCAAGGTGGAAATTTTACTACAAGATGCAGACTATGTAAGTTTCACAACTGATATGTGGACTTCATCATGTAATGATAACTACACGAGTATAACAGCTCACTTTGCAGACAGCAGTTACTGAATACATCACTTAGCTCTTGAGGTTGTACCCTTTCCAGAAATCAGTAATACCGCTGATGAAATATCAACTCTTATGACCACAGTTATTAGTGAATGACACTAAAGTGACAAGGTTGTAGCTGTGTTAAGAGACATGGAAGAAATTTGACACTCATTTAGTGGGATGTAAGGCCCATCGACTTGTACAAGAGGAACCTATGCGATGGAATTCAACCCTGCACATGATAGATACAATTATCAAGCAAAAGCAGGCAGTGTTATCTGCATCATCAGATCTGAAATTGTCAACCCAACTTTCTTCTTAATAATGGGAACTAATGAAGCACATATCAGACATTCTTCAGGTATTCTACACAGCTACATTCACTGTCAGCTCAAGTCATGTGCGCATACCGGAAGTTATTCCGATAATAAACAGCATAATTCAACAGTTGCAAGTGCCACAACCAGTTGGTTTTGGCTTACAAGGCATGGTAAATGATTTAGTAGCATCCTTGAAGATGCACTGTGAGCAAGTGGAAGAAATGTGGCTTTACACAGCTTCTACTCTGCTAGATCCCCATTTTAAGGGCAAGATTTTCTCCGACAGAAGATATCTTGACACTGCAAACATTTCTCTGTAGCAAGAAGCTGAGAAAATAGTTTTTCAAAGCAATTGTGCAGAAGATGAGAAACTGGTACATAAGTTCTAACTAAATAGGCCTATACGTATTAAAATTCATGCTATTGTGGATAGTTAACATTATCACATATAACTTTAATTTTCTGATTCCAGCCTGTAGAAACTGTGGGAAAAGCTGCACAGTCAGGTTCACAATCCATGTGGAATCTTAATTCTGCCATTATGAAAAATAATGCTTCACAAGCTATATGTGTATCAGCAGTTGATGAAGTTGAAACATACCTACAGGCTTGCACTTCCTGATGCTGATATTCTTAACTACTGGAAGAACAAACAAAACATTACCGAAAAAGGATTCGGGGGGGGGGGGGGGGGGGGGGGGAGAGAGAGAGAGAGAGAGTGTGTGTATGCCAATCTTTTTACAGGAAAATCTATCGAGTTTGAAAGCTGATATTAGTGTGAAGCATGCGTTACTTTTTAACTTCGTTATTTGGTAATATGTATGTTTTCAATGTCAGTTAATATTATCTCATATGCCTCTTTTGAACTTTTTGGATTTTCATATTAACATGTGCCTACTGTTCAAGTGTTATATTATTTATATTAGTAATACTATTACATCCCTACTTACGATAGCAAGTATTTTGTATGAAGATGATGAAGAAGAAAGAGAAACGCAATGTTTATGTACACATCTGGTCAAAAGAAAAGGACAAACTCTGGGTGAGTTTCAACTATTATCAGATCATCAAAAAGAGTCCACAAAATGTTCAGTCATTTTAGAATGCCAAGATATAAATTTCACGAACTGCTGGATATTATTTTTATCTTACGAACGTGACTTTCACAAACACAAAATTTTGCCATGCAATTAAAAGCGAAGAGAGGTTATCAGTTTGCTGGAGGTAATTGAAATGTTTATTAGTCTATAAAGGTCCTGCTACACTCAACCAATCATCTCGCAAGCAGTGCTGATGATTGCAGTGCCGATCAGTTGCTACATTCTACAATTAAATGCAGATGGTCAGCTGGTGAGCGTAGTTATTGTAACCCGAAATAGGTAGCAAAACCATCACTGTTATTTCATTTATTTATTTTTACAATTTACATTTGTTATGCATATACTTATTTCACGTTGATTATTCACTTACTAACCACATACACAGCAGTTCCATGCAGTTTTTGTTTTTAATATTTTTAAGTAGTTTAGAAATTGAGAAATTGCAACTCATTTACTTTTATTATGTATCACGGAAGTTGAAATGGAAGTTGTTTTCAAACAGAGCCTGTCAATTTATGCAACTGTTGAGCGTGTCACTTATTGAATTACTACTTATCGACTACGACTCATCCTAACATGCTTTGTCAGCCCAATGAAACAACTCCAAGATGTCTACAAGATGTGATCAAGAGAAGGGACATTGAGGCTACTGTTCCTGATTTGCCTTCTCTCTCTACTACGTAGTATTAAAACCAGAGGAAGGGTCAAACCCAGCACAATGTTTTACGAGTGCACAGAGAATCATTTCAACCCAAGTGGACAATTTCTGCATGTAAAACCAAGAGTATTCCTAGTGACCGCATGACATATCAGCCTCCCCAAAGCACCCGGCAGACAGAGTGTCGCCACGTGCCGAAGATGACCGAGCACGCGAGGCCATATACCGAGCACATGAGGGTAGTTCTCCCACCCCACTTGCTCCAGGCATACGTTATAGAAGCACATTATGCCTCCACCCCAGCCTGGCGTGCACCCATCATTGAGTAGTGCGTGACCGAGGTCGGAAGTCTCCAGAAACTCGCCTCAAAACTTCATGTGCTGCGGCTCTCTACTGACTTAGGCCCTCACTGTCCTCTCCCAGAACTTCCAGTTCTTCAGCAACCACCAGTGGCCACTGCCCAGAAACTTTCACCTGCAGAAGACACAGACCACAACTTAACACTTCGGTTGCCGATCCTCCTGGGTCAACAACCACCACTACTTTCTGGTAGTGACCCCCACAAGCTAGTCTCTCTTCTAGACAACCCAATAGGTCTAGTTGCATAGTATCTAGTTTAATTATCCCTTGTATCTTAAGTAGCTTTAGGAGCGGGTCACCTCCACCCGTTAATTTGTGTAGTATTACTTCTGTATACGCTCTGCTTGGTTTTAGTATGAGTCACCCAGTATGTATTACCACAATAAATACTAGTTCTGCTACTTTATCTGAGAGTACTTTTATCCTAGAGATAAAACCTCTCTTTCAACAAATTCTGACTCTGAAATTCGCAACTGCAAGCAAGGAACCGGGCTATTTATTATGGTGAATACATAGTAGGATGACAGACCCCTTCAGGAGCCTGCCCGTCGCCACTTATACAACCTCATCTTTCGACTGTCATCCATTCTTTGTACCCCGGTATACAGACCGGAGTGCCTAGCAGGTGCTGGCAGGGGTATTTGCCTGGGTCTGGAGGTCCTACCTTTGTGGACTAAACCCGGCAATGGTAGGAAGGCGGTCTTACAACCCGCAACTCCAGGTTCGAGTACTAGTTACTCGCACTGATTGGAGTTAGGGATCGCACCGTCAGCCACTGTCAGCCTTACACTTTAGCCAGGGTGTTCATCAATTGCTTGCCACTACTGAGGGGTTATGGAGTGCTGTTCTACTTCTATAACATTCAACGCCAGACACTGGCTCAGAAAGAGGTAAAGAAGGTGAAGTTCAGTATTGCCAAGTAGGTGAGTGCCGCCAACCTCGTATCTCTGAGTATCGAAACCCCACAGGGTCAAGCTCAAGCAGCTCGTCACGTGGGGAGACCAACTTCTCCCGTTGAGGACTTTGTGTACTTCTCGAACCGTACTAGGACAGATAGTGAGTACCATCCGGTGGTTCGGTCTTTAGTCACAGGGTGCAACACCAGGCTCAGGATCACCAACTCCAATTTCGGCCACTGGGAAAGCATCCAGTAGAATCGCCAGTACCTGACGGACCACTACCGCAGCTCCACAACCAATGAGACCCGAGAGACGACAGAGATCAACCGGCCATGTTACAGCACCTCTGCTGCTCCACAGAAACCGCACACGCAGAACCCTGGTAAGTCAGCATTGCCCAAGACTAGTATTCCGGTTCGCCATATTGCCAGGCTGGCGGAACCTGGCTTTGTACCTAGCAGACAGCCAACGAGGCCAGCATTAGTGGTCAGTACGAGATCCAATTAAGTCACCTACGAAGTGCGCGAATGACCTAGCACCATCCCAAAAGACACTTGAATGAAGACAGTTAAGTGACACATGTCACTGTTTACACATACCAATTTGTTGCAGCTTGGCGTCAAAATCGGCCTTTGCCACAAAGAAAATAAATTTTTAATACATCATCAACAACAGTGTACTCCAGCTGGTATACATTTGTTTATGCTCTGAATAGTTTATGGATTTCCTGCACCTTACGTACGCATGTGCTTTATGAACATACAATTTATTGGCTTATGACTTCATGAAGCACATACCTTGAGCAATCACAAGCAGAGTGATGAGCTGCAAATGAAGGGCTGCCTGCATCAGTACAGCACTACACTGCTCTCATGATCACATGGGCCAATCAAATTCCAGAATAGCCTCAGCACTGCACTGCAGATGATCGGCTCATGGTAGCAGGGCCTTAAATTTTACTCGATTAAACATTACGTGTTGATCAGCACCTGCTATTTTATTGAAACCAATTTGTTGGTAATACGTTGTTATGTAACCCATTACTATAGGCCATTCACAGTAAAGTGAGCACTTTTTAAAGCTGTTTCATCAGACATAATATGCAATAAATACATTTCATTGTGGCCTCTGACTTTTGGTTTTGGTATGGTGAATGTATACACGGTGTTTATTACTCACATGGCAGGGTTTACGTTAGCAATTGGTGGAAGGATATAAAGTGCTTGAAAGAAAAAGTAACTAGGGCTTCAAAAGTGCTCACTTTATCGTGAACAGCCCATACACATAATACCATCATAATGCAATATATCAGAAGTAGAACAATAATTATGGTTTTTCACGTAACAGCAACAACATTTTTATTGCTATCTATTTTAGACCTTCAGTATCTACAAAACAGCACTTTAACTTGAAGCGTGATGTCTTTCTACATATTATTTAATAAACTTTTACTCATCAGTGCAAATGAACTGGGAGCTCATGCAATGGAGTTTGATTTGCCGCAGCCAATAATAAGACGTCATAAATTGTTTTATCTATCCAAGGCAAAGGATGGACGATCCACGCCAGATACAATTATTTGCCGGCCAAGCCACAGAATCTATGCATCAAGGATCACAGAGTAGAGCAGCGCACCGCCAGATCCCACTACTAGTACGAGCACCGAGACATAAGCCTAGATTCAACGCCGGCCACCAATGTCATTCACGCCGAGGATCTAGGTCACACACTTTGTAGCTGCTTACCCCCTCTCAAGGACAACCCCCTATGCCAGGCGATCAAGGTGCACACCGCCAAGGAGTATAAATTGAAGGCCGCACCAAGGCTCATGACCAGTCTTCAAGCAACTGACATCTGTCCTTCACCATCATTGTCTTCATTCTGTCCTAGTGGTGCCAAAGACTTAACCTCTCCTGGACTCTTCACTGCATCCTCCAGGGGGCCAGAGATCCTACCCCTCTCTGCTCTTCACCAAAGAACGTTGTCTTACGTTGCCATTACACTGACACACGTATCAGTTCCTTCAGAACAACAGTTGTGGTGGTAGGGAAAGTCTCAGTTATTTTAATAGCTACTTTACTGCCTACCCTGTTAGTCTAGGAGCAGATAGCCTTCACCTGTTTTAACATAGGATGTTCTACTTCCGCTAAGCTCACGTGAATAAGACTTAGTACATTCACCAATGACATTTATTTCCGTCAAAAGAAATAAACACAAGTTTAACACACTTAAGAATATCACTTCCGTAGTCCTAATTCCTCTCCTCATAAACATCAGGCCCGTACAAGGGACAGCAGGTGACTGGAGCTTTATTCTTTCTATAAAGACACCTCGCACAACCCACAATACAATCTTGGAAGGCCACCCATTCTCTACACTCGTATAGTGAACAGTAGAGCCACGACACTAGGATACCACTCCCTTAGGGATTGGACTGCCAGTCTGAGGTTTACTCTTCTCATCGCGCACTAGCGGTGCTGTAAGGAGTATTTCCCCAGGTTTGGAGGGACCAGTTCCTCTGGGACACTCACCACACCAAAGTTGGAAGGCCACCTGTTCTCTGCACCTAGTGTAGTATTGGGACTGTCACCAGTTTTACACAGCTTGACTGACCCCGAACCATTGGTGCCGAAGTCTGAGAGTGAGATACGACATTAGCAGGCAATCACAGTACACACACTAAAAACTCAACCTACATGTCAACTGCCCAACTTCTTCAAGGTCTGATTGCAGCTTTATCTGTACTCATGCTATTTACCCATTGTGGTGGTATTCATAAAAGGATGAAATGGGCAAAGGCTGCCTCTAAATATTCACTGGGGCTTAACAACCTCCCTGATGGGTTCAAGCTTCTCAGTCCGCGATAGCAGGCCACAGCGTAGACTCACCGTACCAGCTGCATCAACCGACGAACCTGCCATGTTCAAGCCACCTACGTTCTCAAGCACCAGTACTGCCTTCTCCCTTTAGCTTTGTACAGGATGCCTTCCCCTGTTTTATGCCAAGCCCGAGTGGATAGGAAGTAGTACTTCCACCATCTTTGTTTATTTTCCTTAACAACAAAATAAACATTGATCTTGCCTAACTTTAAGTATCACTCCGACCTCCTACTCTTCACTCTTATTGGATTTGACAGAGACAGCATGAGACCGGGTTTGCTCTTTCAGAATCCACACTGACAACAGAAAAAAACATCCCTGGAAGGCCACCCATACTCTGCCCCATGCAGTGAACGGTAGAGCCATAACACTAGGATACAGTCCCCTGAAAAGTGGCTTGCCAGCGTGAAGTCACCTCTGCCTCACCGCACACTCAGCGGTGCCAAGGAGGGGAACTTCTTCGGGCCTGGAGAGACCAGTGACCTCGGGACACTCACCTCACCACTATTGGAAGTCCACCCATTCCTTGTACCTAGGTGGAAGGAACGGTTGAGCCACGACACTAGGTACGCTCTCGGTGGGATCGGCTTGCCGGTTAGGGTAAACTCCGCTCATTGCACACTTAACGGTACTAAGTGGGGTTACACTCTGGTGCAGAGGAGACGAACCCTACTGGGACAACACCGTGCTATTTCTACAACCAACACTTTGCAGCTCTAGGCTTCAACATCTCCGGTGGGGAAGTCAAGAGTGAGATGCGGTGTTGGCGGTAGCAATTCGCACCTATACTTGCACTCCAATACGTTGACTGCCTAACTACTGCAGGCCCGATCCTAGTCTAAAGCCAGATGCCTTACACCCGCAGGAGTGGTGTTCAGAAGAAGGCAAAGAAGGTGAGGGCCATCTCTTAAGATCCACAAGGGCTTATAATCCTTCCCAGTGGGTTTGGGCTACTGAGTCCACTTAAACAAGCTGCTTTACTGCGACGACTCACCATAGCAATACCACCCATCACTCCTACAGCACTGTTCAGGCCACCCACCCGTAAAGCGGAAGGATACCATTCAGTGGTAGAGGAGATCCTGTTCGGCGAGGGGTCCATCTACATTCCAGCAATACCTAGCTGCACCATGACCATAGAAAATCCCCAAAACTTCAAACGCACATCCCACATTGCAGTCAAGAGCAACCAGGGCCCAGGGACCTACACTAGCGAATTCCCAAATGGGCAAGACGCATCATCCCGCTTGCTTGAACTCAGTACTGCACCCAAAACTTGCACCATGCAGAGTGGTTTTGCCTGAACCGGACTTCCTACCAAGCCGGCGGCCTACGAGGCTAGTATTATGTTCTGCTTGGGCACCAGTGCCAAGAGACAACTAGACTCTGAAAGATGTGACTCTCCTAGCGTCGAACAAGTCACCCAGAGATGCGAGCAGCCAATCAGCCGGGTCTGTCAATGCTGTTCTAATTAGTTTTGGATAAGATAAGTTTAAAGCTGATGTCATACTAGGCAACCAGGTCACTGTGAACTGTCGTACTGATGGTACGCTTGTTATATTAAAAAGGGTGTCATACTAGGTTTTTTTGCCATCCTGTAGCCCGCTGGGCACCAAGTGTATCATTTTTACAGATCAGCGACTAAGTCACTCCGTGGGTATTCAAGTGCAGCCAGTCATACTAATGACCTGGTCACCACAACCATCCATAACTACAAGTGAGATGGTATAGTCAAGATATCCAACACAGAGCTGTTCATTTGTGAAGTCAAAATGACTCGAAGCGGAGGGAGATGTAGGGAAACACATGGCATCCACACCCCTAAACACATTATCAAAAGGCAAACATCTTCGACGTTGAAATTCTCTCTCTCAACTCCATATCAACAACAGTTAACGTCAACACATCTTTCATGGGAAAAACACGTTAGGAAACTACATAAAATATAAATGTCTAAATCCTACATCTCCGACTTAACTTCACAATTATACGAGGGCAATCCACCACAAGGCACTTATAGGGGCTGCCTAGAAGCGCTAGACTTCCCAACTAAATCATAACACTTAACACTTCAACGACACTGGTAGAGAAACAAGTTCACTCAGCACACAATACAAGAGGTCCTCCGGAGAACTTTGAGAAAACCACTGATGATATAATTAAAAATTAAATAATTAAAATAAATAATTGAATAAATAAAAATCACTCTCAAAACAAATTGCTTCACCAACAACAACAATAATAATAATAGTTCCAGATTAATAGTTACTAAAAAACTTTTATGATTTCCAATGCACCAGACTCGTAGTAAAGTGTTGGGGCAGAAGGGGGAGAGGGATAGGAAATTATCTATTGTCTAAAAATAAAAGAGGAGATTTTCAGAAAAAAACTTTAAATATAGTAATTTAATAACTCCAAATAAATACTTTTTCAAAAAGATAACCAATATAATATTGATATAAATTGAGTATAAGCAGGTAAAAATATAATTTTTAAAGTGAAAATAATAATTAAAACACAAAGATACTTTTTTCCAGAACTATGGCTTAAAATTTTGTGCAGAAAGGATATTTAACACAAAATTTGTTTTTTTGCTCAAACAATAAACAAACTGATAACATTTAAATCTTTTGGAACCATAAGTAAATAATAATTATCTTTTTCAATTATTAGTTCTTTACAACCAAAAATCAAAGGTGTACAGAAAATAAAGACTTTGATACCAGCTTCCAAAATTAAACTTAAATTAACTAGACTTTTCACAAAACAGCAAATACAGTCGACTCTTGATATATTGTTATAGCATATATCGATAAACCCCATCCACCAACAATTTTTTGTGGTCCCAGCTAAATTCCTATGTAAATAATGTTAACATAAACAGCTAGTATTGTTTATTGCATGGTGCGTCGATCAAAGTATATTTCGGGTAGCTTCACCTAATATTACCAGCAACTATCATTTTTAAGCTGGTTTTTTATGCAAAACTCTAGTAACTGGATGTGAAAAATGTAATGTGTGTGGTCGTTTATCACTGCTCTGCGGCACTCTGCCTACCTTCCCAAAACATCTGACACTGCAGCACGGTGCGACTGTGCAAGGCTGGCTTGCTACTTCCCCTTACATGCCACCAAGAGGGGAAGTTATTACCTGTAGCAACGAACATGGTGACCTAGCATCCTCTCTCACCCCTCCTTCTGTCTCAACCAGCCGTGCACCTTCCTTCCTCCCCTCACATGCCACAGAAAGGAGAAGCTGGCGTCTAACAAAAGGAAATGAACAAGTCTCTCAACTACCCGTTCTTGCCTTCACATGCCAGTGACAAAGCAAATGTGTGCCTTTTGCGAATGTAGAAATTTTACCAAGATTATGATTCACTCAAAATATTTGCATCTATCATCACTAGTATTTCAAAGCAAACAGTTTCGCCTAAAAATGTTACGCATAACATTTTAGTGGGGAATTATTATTTGCAAAGATATTTTCTTTTATTATTAAAGGTCTTTTTCTTCCCCATAGGGTTGGTGTTTTATTGTATATGGCATGAAATTAACACGATTTCAAATCTTAATATTTATTTAACTCAAGGGGCAGAATCTTCGCAAATAAAATTATATGCCCAAAAGCATATACTTGACCTCGCCTTGTCGCCAAAAATTGTTTGAACATCGAGCTACTTGTATTATAAGTATGAAGTTCATTTTCAGTAACTTCTTGGAAGGAAACCTGAGGATTTATATTAATTAATTTCAACACATGCATCTTTTGAATAACCTGATAAAATGTAAGGGCCTATTAGACACATTTCGCCGTTTAATAACGGGTAGGTAAGCACCGAGCTGAATGCAGTGTAACTCACAACAGGGAAATTCTGAGGACGTGGTTTTGAATGATTAATTTTTAAAGACAGTGAAGAAATCAATTATAACCATCTTATTTATTCATTTCTGTCTCGAAATAACAAGTTTTCTTTAGAATAATATAAAATTAATTACTTTAATAAAAGAGGGTGGAGGTAATACTCCTGCCGCCACCTCTCCTTCACCAGCCGCAATGAACACCTCTCCGCGCTCTCTCAGCTGATAGAGCCCGCACCGGAAATTCAAAATTTGACTTGCATTATGTGTCATATTATTTTCATTTTCTGAGGGTTTAAAAGTTTCAGGTCAGCTTGCATTTGGTGTAGGATTACAATCAATTATATACGGTATTATGAGACGTTATATTCTTTATCTAAACGAGTTTAGGGGAAATGATTTTTAATGTATTATTTACAATTATATTTTTTCTGAAATTCCCAATTTATTGTGTTTATTATTCAAAATTTATTCACAGATAATGTAAAGCTCTTGCTATACTCAACATAAAGTTTTATAAGGTGAGAAGTTGTTATTTTATTGACGAAAATGTCAAAAACCTCATCTACTGAAATCACGCATGTACGAACATTATTTGGCAGCCCCCTGAATAATGATGGATCGAGAGTTAACTGTAGTGTAGGTACACTGTTACAAAGGAGTTTTACGCCATTTTGTCAAATGAACCTTGAAATTTAATTTGTTTTTCAACTCAACATCAATTACCTTTTAGAATCACCACAAAGAAGTTTCAAAATTTGTTTTTACAGAAACTGTTCAAATCCGAAATGGCCAAAAAGTTAGGTGTTACAAAATTACATAACTCAAAGGCAGGCACACAACTTAATGACGTGCAGGAAAATGGTCAAAACATTACATCCAGATAATGTCTAGAACAATTAGCAAATTCATCAAAGGCTCTCAACACATTTCCAAGGGGCATTACTACAATAAACTGTCTACTAAAAATTTACTTCCACAAAAATAAAACTGTAAATGACTACCTGAATTAAAAACTTGAACACCAGAATAATAGGCAACAAACTCTTAACTGCCTCAACACCTATAAAACTCTCTGTAGTCAGTTCCAAACCCTCTACAATAACTTTTTAAAACAAATAATGTCTTTGAAATTCATTCACAAAAAGAGCCTCGTCATTTTTAACTCTCAACTGTTATCATCATAAATTTACTACACCAACAAAGGCACATGTCATACTGAAATACTTCTTGCTATCTGTGCGTCCCACCGCAATACATCCATTTTAAGACATCACAAAAGAAAATTTTATGTCATGATGCAAAACACCTGGAACCAAAGTAAAATTATACTACATACTACTAAAACAACAGGTGGACTTAGCTTTGTCGACTACATCATTGAGAACTTCCTCAGCCTCCTACGGACCTGACCTCAACAAACCACATTGCTGCAACTAACGACTGACTGGCTCAGACTCCCACACGCGCCATACTGACAGATACACTTTCTCTCAGACTTCTCCGTGCCACCTCTACGACAACTCGTTAAAAAAAGTCACCCCTCCACAGCTGGCTACCATCAACCACGCCCAACTTCTGGCCTTACCTGACGTCATAGCACCAATCAGAGTACTCCACGCACACGTGCGGCAGCTCACAAACATGGGCTCAGCACGAACTCTCTTCCCCTTTCTCCGGAGTGTCCTACACCTTGGTCTTCTGGTAGCAGCACGAAGATTCCTACCTTCCCTTTGTGGGACCGACAATCGTAACAGCCGTTGAAGTGAAAACATCCGTCAGTAAAAATCTGAGAACTTACATGCACACATGCGATGCAAAAACAGTTCATGAAAATGATGACGGCACTTTACAGACACAGTGACGAAAGAAAACACGCACACAGCTGCAGCCGGCACTCATGCAAAGGTTACTCTCAGCCCGACACAATCTGCAAACAAGTCCTGCAGCAACTCTCTGGAACTAACTACTGCAAATTTAAGGAAATTTCCCTGGAAGAGAAAGTGAACGACCTAACAATATTATATTCAAATCCTTTTAAAATAATTGAAACCCATCCTGAACAAAATAAATTTTATAAGACCTGAATCACTCACAAAAAAAATATAAACAGAACTATAATTGACTTCAAATAAAAAATTTTAAAAGGCTTCTGCACATAAAATTAATAAAAAGAATTTGAAAAAGTACTATAAATTGAAATCCAAACAAAAACACGGCTACCGTGTTAAGGGCAAAAACATTCTAAGTACGCGAACACTAAAACAAAAGCAAAACTACTTACCAAATTTATTACCAAAACCAGAATCAAAATTAAATCATTACCAAAACACCACATAGCTAAACTCGCATCCGAGCAAAACAAAAAAGGAATCAACATAATTTAATACCCTAAAACCCAACGAAAAATAATAAAATAATCTAATGCATTATTATAAAAAAAGAAAGAATTTCCCTGAGAAATTTAAGGGCTTCTGAACAAAAAAATGAACTTACAAAAAAAATCACTTTGTAACAATACACTAGAAATAACATTCAAGAGAAGGGAAGTACAAAGTGCTGTTTCTCTATGTCATATGAAAATAATTACAGTGAAAATGGAAATCTTTTGTGATTCATTTCGTGGAGAGGTGAGGGAGCAGAACTCTGCACGGAGTGGAGAGTCATCCAAGAGAAGGAAGAAATATATACTTTTTGATCAATTTCTCTTTTTACTTCCCAGCCATGAGGAACACAGAACTGACCAAAGATAAAAACATTCTGTTTATTGTTAAATTAATTTTATTTATCATTCTGTAATACAAGGTATCTCTATGGGAATGGAAATAGAGCTGGTGTAATATGATTTTATTAGCACAATGGACAATTGTCAACAAGAGATGGCGTATTTATAATATAGGTGCATGTAACATGGAGATCAGTCTTGCTATGTTAATTGCTATGCAATGCATGTCAAAGATTTTGATATGTTTGATACAACCAAAGTAATATTGCCTAAATTCAACTAATTAAACTTTGGTACAGTATAGAAAGAAATCTACGAACATAACTTTGTTGTAATTTCTGTTTTTTACGATCCGGTGGCACTGGCTTAGCAAACTATTCTATTTGCATTCAGTGATGTGATATTTACCAAAGAAAAACAAACTGCAGGACATGTATTACACATATCCGTTCCCTGTCGCTTTTCATAGGCAATATAATTTAATTAAAATTAGTTACAAAACTGAAAAAGGAATTTTGTATTTTTAAAATGAGAGTTTAATTTGTTACCATGCCACTTCAACAAATTGTGCTGGATCATTCTCTATGAATAAAACAAGACAATTGACAAATGTGTAGTGAAGGTTATTTTTAAATAATATTTTCCCATTATTACAAGCAACAGTAACCATTACAATAGCTGTTGTGTAATAATGCATTGTGTAAGTTAAAATGACATTCATAACACACATTGTTGTGATTGTTACAGAACGTCAAGCAACTGATACATCACCATCAACTGTATCTGCAATTGCAAAACTGCCAATTCGCTCCAAGCGTCAAATACTAAACACTTCATTTGAAGAAAGAATCTTACAGCACTTAGAAGTGTGAAGTTCTTCTAGTAACATGGAAGACTGTGACAGGTCGTTTCGTTTATCTTTATTGCCAATGTTCAGGCCAAATTTAACTTACAGCTCGAATGCAGATGACTGAAGTCATGCAGTGGTGTCTACAGGTAGCAAAATCTGTGAGCATGCAACTTCCTCATAGTTTGCCTTTGCAAGCTTAACCATCCGGCTCTAGCCTTTGTTTTCCATCCAACTATTCACAGCCATGAGACACATTCCCCACAATTTTATGTTCCTTTTCCTGGTCGTGCAGTCGAATCCTGCTTGTCAACCTTCCTTTTCTTATGCTCCAAACCTTCAACCTGAGACATCACATTAGTCCCCAAAGGCCGCTCTCTCGGACTTATTCTCCGGCACAGATTAAAAGCTGCTCGATATTCTATAAATGTGTAAAAGTGTAACTAGAAGTATCACGAAAAAGCTATTGTAATTATTCAATAAAATATGCAAACTATATTCAATTTATTTTATACTCTTGCTTATTAATGACCACTCAATTTTTATCTATTTAAATGTTGTTTTAGTAGATATATTACAGACAACAGTGAATTTTACACAGTATCTTGTTAAGACAACAATAGAGTTGCAATGTACCCATTTTTGTTTTAAGTAAGCTTTAATTGAATACAAAGTAAACCAATTTTTTCTCGAATAATGATACTGACATTCACAACCACTATTGACAATAGTAATATTACAACCAGTTGATATTTTGTCACGTGAAATGTGTAAAATACCACTTCACTGTAATTTCCTCAACAAAAATATATACAAGACCTAATAGGACACCATTCTTCAAAATTATAAATAACACTGAAATGCTATTTAGACTGCTATGTGACTTCTCAGATTATAGAATAGGGTGAGAAACTGACCATAGATAAACGCTGCATGTTTATTGGATGCACAGAAAATCTTTTTCTTTTTTCTTCCTTAAATAATGTGAAACTGGCATTGCAAAGAGCACATCATCTACCAGTGTCATAAGTGCAATTACTGAAGAAACTAAAAATGTGTGACCTGGTCACCTAGTATGACACTGGCCTAAATGGTTTCATAGGTATATTATGCAGAACAAGAAGAATGTCTCAACAGCATATTTACAATGCATTATTGATTCACCTCTCTGAAATTTAGTAAAGGATCACAGGACTGAACAAGAATTAAACCTAACAGATGAACCAAAAAAAAACATTTTGGAATATTGATTTACATAAGATATAAATGGGACCAAACACAGCACTTATTATAAATGTTTCTTCTGAGTTACATAACCCCCTAATCATGACACGAAGACTATGAATGCTCCACATTTTCTGACAACAATAGATGCTAGAAAACATCCGTCTATCATACACCTTCACTGTTTTACAATTTTACAGGAGTTTACCATTTACAATAAATCATAAAATAAGAAGAAAAAAAATGTACATGATTGGAAATGATGTTTACAAAAAGCATCCAGTAGCATATAAAGAAATATATTAGGGATGGGCTGATACCACATTTTGCCGATACCAACAATACAGATTCTCAACTGCCATTGCCGCCAATTACAGCAATGCTGATACCAGTTTTACGAACACTTTAAGCAACTGAATTAGATGTCTACGGCATAGAAATTAAATTAAACACTAAATTTAATAATAAATGATAAGCTACACTATTTAACTGGGCAAGTAAGTGACTTAAGAGTCAAGCAAAATCTGTTACCACATAATACAGCATTCATTACAAACTGAGTTCATTAAAGAAAACTTTCATAACTTCAGGTAATCTGATGTGGACTTGGATTTTAAACTTGAGAAATATCATACATAACCTCAAAATGCATGTTTGTTTTAACTAACAGCTTAAAAATATCATCAAAAATAACTTATTTAAATCAATTTAATATTAAATATTCACTTGAAATTTAGCAAAATGTTATTTTTATTTACATTAACATTTTTGCTTACTGTTCCTTCATCGGCCGAGCCATTCCCTTGGTTAAAATGACCACAACTGATTTATTTGAGACATTTTTTTGCCAATTATTACTTGTCAAGTCTTATTCAAACCTTTAAAATTCTAACCAAAACCACATCCAACAGTTTACAATAATAACTATGCCCCTCAAATACCACAACTATAACCTTTCAAAATCAGTTTACAATAAGAACACCATACACAGTTGAATAGTCATAGTGTGTGATCCGTTTTCATTGTCTCCAACCTACAAGTGCAGTAAACATGTAAGCAGAATAAGAATCCAAGTTACTTTCTCATTATCACCAACCTAAGAATGCAAAAGACATAAGAAAATAGAACACTAAAAACTCTTGCCGGATGTAATCAATTCTACCGATAGCACCAGTTGTCAATTATCTGTGTTGTTTTGCATTCATATAACATTAAAAACAAATGATGCACGTAATCTTTGGCCGATGTACCAATAGGAAAAACGGTACAATTTAAACAACTGGAATAAATCATCGAAAAAAAATTGTTCCAAATATATTTTGGGTTTCGGACAGAATATCTTGTAGACGAATGCAGAAAATTAATGCTGTACGAGATGTAGCATGTGGGTTTATTTAACATTGTTTATATAGAATACTTGTCGGAAATGTTCAAAAAAAAGTCTCGTATGGCAAAACTGAATAGATGTTCCACTGTATTACGAGTCCTTACACAGTGAACAGTTCACATTTGTTGATGTAGCATTGGTAAGTGCTACATACATGCTACTGAAGTGTTCTAAGTGCTTCTAATCGGTAAATAATAATCAGCAAATAATGTTCAGAAGCCGTTGATGCCTATGGTCATGGTATCGGCCGGTTCATTGGTACTGGCATCGGCCCATTCCTAAAATATATTTTTCTTTGTTGAAAAAGACTATGTTAATTTTCTCTTTGTTATCAAAGCAAAGCCAGCATGTAAAAAATTTATGTCTTCACAAGAAAATCAACTTGGAGAGACAGTATCTTGGACACAGTCAGCACAATACTCAGTAACACTGTCACCATAGTAGTCCACCACATGGAGATTTGGCATGCTGGATACAAGTGAAACAAGCTTGTCATCACAGATGCTTCTACACTGCTCCAGGCTAAGGAACGTCAAGTGTGGTAATGATACAGGGATGATATCCAGCCACACTTGCCCTGCAATACACGGAGTACACTATTACTCTCTGTCTCTCACACTACATAACTATTCTTATAACTAATTTTTTGCAGACGTTCAACTGCATGGTTTGCATATTTTATATATTACTTGAGGACTCAGACCACTCCTCTAAAAGTCTCAAAAAAATACAAGGATAACCTACCAGTCAGAATACAAGAACTATTTAAAGTGTGCATTATGTAACCCACATACAAAGAAATAATATTAGTAGCTACATTCATAAGGAACAGCAATTAAGAAAATAAAAAATAATTAAACAAAGAATTAATTAATTGTGTACCTCAGAACTCTTCACAGTATCACGGTACATTCAAGACATAATACCCAATAATTACATTTCATTGTGGCCTTGGACTTTTGGTTTTAAGTATGGTGAAATATATATCTTGTGTTTATTACTTATGTGGCAGTGTTTACATTAACAGTGGATGGATATAAATTGGCTGAAATAAAAAAATAACCAGGGCTTCAAAAGTGCTACTTTACCACAAAGCCTATAGTTGATAGTCGAGAGATGTCGGTTAATGCTTAACAGTGGGGTCCTAGTGTCAGTGAAGATGAAGTGAGGTGAAGATAGAGCAGCAGCAGAATGAAATGATGCAAAAAAAACTGGAGTGCTGTGAGAAACCTTGCTGGCCAATGGCAACGTCTGCCATGTTACCCACATATGAAAACTCAGGTGACTCCACCAGGAATGAACTTGGTTTGCCTTGCCTTACTTCTGTGGGAGAAGAGCAGTTTGACTGCTATGGCTGCCTGACAGTATCAGAACTAGGTTGTTGGACAGAGATGTCTTGTCAGTACATCTCTCTTTTTTTTAAAGTTACACTTACACAAAGTTTTGCACAAAGATGGCCTCAGTGACTACAATTTTATAAGATATAAGAACCATATACGTACATCAAACATCCATAATACTGGACATGATCTAGCATCATGTCAAAATATTATGTAAAACATGTGTATAGCTATTCTTGAAACATAAACAAATTACTTTAAAAACAATTATGAAGATAATATCTTCCAAGACAACTTTAACTGTATACACAACAGTGCATGGAGATGTGCATCTGAGGGCTGGTATTCCACACTAACCTGCTAAAGCACCATGCAAAGTCACTTTAATCACACTTAAGCAATATCTATAGTCTGTTCACAGTTGCTTCGAACTTTTCTAAAGCCATACTGACGTTCTACTTCTAGAATATTCCTCCGCCCCATGCAAACAAAGCTCAAGTCTAGAAAATTACACCAAAGGGACAGTGCACCGGATTTGTGCGCACTCAGTTAATATTATTTTCTATAAGAACTATTTCTTACTAGGCATTACCAACACACCTTTTTTCTCCCTGTATTTATTCATTTTTAATTACTAATGAAATATTATATTTTATAAAAAGAATATAAGTAAAAATTTAATTTAACTAAAAATAAGGTACCTTTATACACTGCAAACATAGGTAATTTTTCAAACGCTTGATTCAAAAAGTAAAACTGCGAACAGACTATATATATATGGAGAGGAGAGATTTGGGCAGCTCTTAACAAGATCTCAAGGGCCAATGATAGTGAAACAAGGTGGATATGGAGCAACATTGGAATGCAAGGTACAAGAGGAGGGGGACCAGAGATTCCTGAGAAAACCTGCTGCAAGGCAGCATTATCTGACACAATTCCCACACGCAAAATTCAGGGAATGAGTGACCCTTCAGGGAATCAAGCTCGGTTCACCTTGATGGGAGGCAAGTGCTCTAGCCACTACACCAACCACGGTGCCCAGTATCACTATGTCAGTCAAACCATACAGCCTAGGTCTATATATAGCATGTTTTAAAATTGCGGACTTCATTTGAAAATAATATATTTTTTCAACCACAAACTGCTCACGAATGAAACACTCATTACTTAGGCGATATAAGTTGCATGACTACTGCCAGATACCTCTCACAGAGTGTCTGTTCTTTACCAGACTGTTGCTAGGTGCCTCTCTCAATACATCAACAGTCCATAGCCTCAAATGGTAACAAGATAATGACCCAGCAACATAAGGCATTTTTTATTTAAAAGTTCAACAGGTTGGAATCCATAATTTCGGTGGAGCATGATTTTCAACTTGATTTTTGGCACTGATTTACCAATCGTAAGTAGCAGTCATCATTGGTACTAACAATTTGTGGAAACAGGCTGTCTGCAAAGAGGAACAGCCCAGGATGCTCCCACCTATGAGAAGAATTCAAGAGAATTCTTTGCAAAGCCTGCATAATGTCCACTTGTCATACCAGCAGAGACCTTGTGATCCCTCATATGGCTATCTAGTGTTTGTTACACAGTCCTTAAAACATGACTCCATACCAGTTCAACTTGTACAGGCTCTTCAAGCAGGTGATAAAAAAAGTGGTGTGATGCCACAAAACATGGAAGTCCACACAATATTGTACTGAACCACAGTATCTCAACAAACTGTGCACCCAAAATCATCACAAATGAATACAAAACGAAGTACAAGATCTAGTAAACTGCAGATGCAGTTTTTCCTTTAGCAAAATGTTATTCGGAAATAAAAGATAATTAATTTTATTGCTTACAAAGATTTAGTTAAAAGGCATAGCCATATAAATATGTTACAGTTATTAGCTAAATGTTTACTTAGACTTTAATATTGGCTAGCTAGCAAATTGTATTTTCATAATTTTGGAGTGCACTTGTTTACAATGTTACTTGTTTTGCAGAAACCTTGTGTCTTCTTAGGGTTTAGCAGTCAGTCTGATCAAAGCTGTTAAGTGGCCCCAAACCTGATGTCACCTCAAAATTTGTAATTTCTCTGGTCTCCTAGCTCATGATAAGCAGAATTAATGCCATTTACTACGCCCATGTCTGTGACTCTTCACGTACTCACATTTATACTATCACACATAAAACAAAAACTAAAAACTTAAGAAGTCTTGGCAACTAAACTGGTTTGGATGTGATTGGTTTTCTTAGTATTTGTAGGAGTCAATGCTGCCACCCACAATAGAATTTATGTATGTTTTGCTAAACTGTGATTCTGCAGGATTCAATACTTGCCAATGACTAATGTTCTCTATGGCTCTCAAGTTTCTGGAAGATGCTCTCTGAGTTCTGGTGATATAAACTGTTCAGGGTCAAATAAGCACTCTTGAAAGCCCTGCTCAAGATCTACTCGTATGCATGTTGTGTATCTTTCCGCCTTATGGAAAATTAACATTGCCATGGGTTTCATCACTTTATTCATGCGTTGGTCAGGTGAACTGTGCAATTATTAAAAATGAAAATTGTTACAACTCTGGTCATTTTTGCACTCTGATGCATTAAAAAAAATAGAAAGCAAAAAATAATAATTTAAGTTATCACAAATAGTTGCCAAACACATTTTATTTGACGCTAAGAATTAGAATTACTTCCCATCCATCACTGCCAACTGTACTAGGTGCAGGTAATTTAATGTGCATGTTAAAATATATGCAAGGTAGGGGCAGTGACTTTTTTTAAGGTTGATTTCAAAAGTACTCACTTTATCGTGAACAGTATATACAGGCAACATCTGCATTGTGCTGCTGCTCATAAAAGTGAGCTTACAAATGGCCAAGCATACCAATAACTAAAGCCAGACTACCAATCTTCATTAGGCACAGTCTTCTGCCCTAACTGAAAAGCTTAGACAATTTTATCATCCTAACCACCTATTTCATATTTTCTCCTATAAGTACCCCTTAACAAAACGTTTTATGTTAAAAATTTTGAGTTTATGCTGTTTTATTAATTTTAATATCTTATAAAACACACAGTTCTCTACTTTCATACATAATGTGTTCCTGAAAATATGTGTGAAAGTTGAATCATATATATGCATGTCATAAGAAGGGTACCATTCAAAAGTTACAAGAAAATTGAGAAGAAAAAATTGGTAGAAAGATAATATATTTAATTGATAAACATGTTATTTTTTAACAAGTATTTCACTGAAAATCAAAATAAATATAAATGTGCAATATAGGTAGTCCTCGATTTTCATACATTCAAGATTTGTACAACTCGCACTTTCATACACAACGTATTATCACCTCTAACTCAACTTTCATATGACCCAACTTGGTCTTTCATGCATCTAGAAGCCTACCAACATATTGATATAACACTGTTAGTTGCTATCTAACACTGCCTGCCATGTTTTCCAACCTTTGTGGATCATATGTTCTAAATGTTTAAATTTGGCATTCATATTGGCACAATACAAAGGAGTGCTGCTGTTAAAATAATACACATCTCTGAAAAACGATTACATAGTTTTGACGTGCCGCTTTCCAGTTTATTTACTAAACAATTATAACTCGTCAACCTCACGTATTTCTACATAACCAGAGGAACAGTCAAACTCTGCAACATCTTTCACGAGTGTCCTTGGATAGCCAGTACTTTGGAAGGCGATTCTAAACACGTGAATATAAGGTTGCGAAAGCCGGCAAGAAGCACACCTCCCCACCCCCTGCGCTGAGAACCACCAAGCTGCCACATGTGAAGCTATGTCACACCACTCATGCCAGTCTCCCCCTGAAGTGTGATGACACAAGGGCAAACTATCACAAAGCACCCAACTCTCTGTCACGTCACGAGCCACCACATCTGCCACAAAGCACCCCACAACTGCCAAGAGGCATCCAGAATAAAGGAAGCAGAGCGTAGGGGTTTTACCCCCGCTCCCGCAGACATCATTAGTTCAAGGCCAAGAGCAGTATGTAAGGCTGTGCACACCCTAGGTCAGGAGTTATTTACTTCTCCAGTAGCTCGCCTCAACACTTTGTGAGCTGGGGCTTTCTACTAACTACCAGGTCTTCTAGATCTTCAGCAGCCACCGTGGCTGCCACCACCAGTTATCAGAGGCTTCTGTAGCCTCTACCACTAGCTACCAAAAGCTCCATTGACGTCTACCACCATCTGCAACTTCCAGACACTCTCATTTAGTAAAGCCTGCAGACACCATCACACCTTCCATTGCCATTCCTCCTGGTTCAGCAGCGGCCTCTACTTGCTGGTAGAGGCAACTACTCCCACTGCCCTTAAAACGTAGTGGCCCTCTTTTTGTAAAGTCTCTTCTAGACGTCCCTTGGTTAGAGTAGCTGTGACCAAGTTATTTTCACAGCAGTTAAAGTCATTCGCCATCTTGATTAGTCTAGGAGCAGGTCGCCTACACCTGTTTACCGTAAGTTACTTCCATATCACACACTGCATGGTTAGGAGGTAGCACGTGTCACTGTATTTACTATTCTTAATAAATACATTTTGTTCTTATCACTGAGTGTTTCTATTCCGGAGGTATTTCCTACGATCACTAGAAAATATATTACCGTACATCAACAGAGACCGGGTGTTGTTACAGAAATGAAAACCATAGAGTAGAACTGTAGATTCCCTTCAGGGAGCTGTACGTCATACAAACGCACACCATTCAACGTCATACAAACGCACACCATTCAACGGCCATCCATTCTAGACATTTCGGTGGATAAAAAGGTAGAGCCACAACAACTTGGTACAGATTCAGGAGGGGTGAGACAGTCCGCTCAGGTTGTACTGCTACCAAAGCGCTTATGGTGCTGGAAGGAGTATTCACCGGGGTCTGAAGGCCTAACCCCTGTTGCGACCTCACCCAATAGTGGTAGGAAGATGATCCCACAAGGCTTAGGTTTGTGCGCCAGTGGTGTGGAACTGATTGGGGTATCGAGTTCACACCGTCAACCACTATTGGCTTTACACTTAGCTAGGGATCTGTCTTGACTTGATGCCAATCGAGAGTGTACTTCAGTAACGACAAGACCTCTGTGCCTTTTGGGAAAAGGCATTGCTTACAGAGGGAGGAGCAAAAGGCAGCCTATATGGCTGCCAAGTGAGTGTGTATATCTGACCCCTCTGCAATTAGCAGACAAGCCGAATGGGAGAGAGCTCAGACAGCCTGTCAACTGGGGAGGCCTTCCTCTCCAGTTTATACATTTGTTTATTTCCTGCACACATTCGCCTAGTCTATGATTACCATCCCGTTGTCCGTGTTCTGTTAGTGGGTACAAAAGTCTGGTACGGGGTAACCAATCCCTTGTTCTGAAGCAGTGAGCACACCACCTCTCTCCAAGAGTCACCAGTTCCAGAAACAGCTTCCTCTTCAGCGACCGAAGCAGTCCCTGGTAAGACAGGTATACCAAAGCGAGCCAGTGTCCCAACCAGACATATTGTAGATCCAGCTGTATCCAGTCGCCAACCGACACAACCAGTACTAATATCTAGCTGAAAACCTAACCCAAAAGTGTAACTCCAATTATAACCAGAGCACGCCTGACCTAATGCACATAAACCATATTGACAGTGTTGTCAGTTCTCTAGGGCAACACATGTCAGTTTTTACAACCTACAAAATAAAATGTTATATTTGCACAACAATTTTACAGAAAGTAGGAAGCATAATTAAATACCTTATTTATTCACATAGTACTTACAATTAAATACATATATAGGTGGTGAAAATCAACATTTCAGGTAATTAAGTATTGCACATGTATATTTATTTGTGATTTTCAATTAAATAATTGCTAAAAATAATATGTATGTTTATAAATTAAATATATTAACTTTCTACAAAATTTATTTTATTTTATTTTTCTTGTAAATTTGGAAAGGAACCCTTCTTATTACATTTGTATATGTGATTAAATGTCACACACATTTTCAGGAACACATTTGTAGCATTGCAGTTTGTATACATTTTAATAACTTTTATAATTATTTTTGCATTTGCCTTTTAATTAAAATCCCCAGTTTCATTTGTCAGTAAGTGTAATTGTCAAAAATTAAATATTCGAACCTGCAAATATGGACACATAATTTATAAAATAATTGAATTGCTTGGTACACTGTCTATTGTGACTGATTCTTAATTCTTTAATTGAGAAAATTTTGTTTGTGGTTATTGTTAATAAAGTTAGGAAATTATAATTAACTCTTTTATTTAATAAAGACCTCTACCTCTTAACGAATTTGGTTTAGCCAGCTTAATTTCTAGAGAGAAATTGTAACAATTCTACAGGCAACCCATAAGGAAATGTTGGGGACATGTTCAGAGAAGTAAAAGTCAGTCTACCACCCCTTCATTCTGTGCAGACCACTTTTCTCTGTCATTATCAAGAGCTATTTGGACACTGGGTAACAAGTAACAGCATTTTTCAAGTATTTTCCACCAATACTGAGCTTTCAATTATATCTAGAATTCATGTCTATAAGCATTTTCCTTTAAGTGAAATGCTGCACTTTAAGTTAATTAGGTACAAATTATGTTTTTACAACAGTAAAGGAATTTCAGTTTGAGCTCAAGTTATTTTAATAATAGTAAATTTATAGTTCTCATTGGTAATACAATTATTTCTGCTGATTAGCTGTCAAGTGTATTTGTTTCCATTTTAATATCTGGCTGCACGTAGCTACTTTACATTCCATGATCAGTTTTCAGCATCAGTAAATTTTCTAATCATAAATCACAAACTCCACACCTTTGTGTGTGTTGTAATTAATAAAACTTTTGTTTGAACTGAAAACAATCATTCATTAGCTACTCGCTGAGCAAAACTTGAAAACCAGAATCTCAATGAAGATCGACTAGAAAGTCTCGTGCTCCATTTATGCTAGTTTCTGTACCCTGATAAATATAAACTGGAAGCTGGCACTGGCGGGTACAGAGGCAAGAACTTATTAACATAATTGAACAATCGACTCACAAACAAAAACCAATCACTTTAATTGTATTTATTCAAGAATTGATATACAAGTTATTCTAGCATACAGCTTACAAAAAACACTGAAAATTATTTTTTTGCTGTTTTATCTGTCATGTCATGCCGCTCCCTAAAAAGTGCCACTCTAGTTCTGGGCCTAGTCAGCCTAATGGGAAATCCAGCTCTGCACACCCATTTTTCCAGGGTGCAGTTCCTACATAGTATTTACTTACACTGCCGGACAGTAAAAATAGTGCACAGGGAAGAACGCATAGGATGGTATTGAAACTTTATACAGATAGCGATACAGATGAATAAAATGCATGATCACAAAAGGACACTTACATATGGATCTGTAGTACGCCATCTGGTCATTTTTATTAGTGTGTCGTACCCCCTAGCACTGTAACATGGTCTGGCTTGGAGCCCAGCGCAGATGGGCGCACAATTGTTGGGCAGTGTGTTCCAAATCCCAGATACTGTGGGACAGTGGCAACTGGTATTCAAATTGGTCCCACACATTCTGTTGGGGACATGTTAGGGGAGTGAGCAGGCCATCGTAGTGTTTGGACATGATGGAGTATGTCCTGGGTGACGTGTGCCATGTGTGGTCAAGCATTATCCTGCTGGAGTATGGCATCTGGAATTCCAGACAGAAATAGGAGCAGATTGAGGTGTAGGAGTTCATCCACATACTGCTGGGACATCAATGCGCCAAGTAACACAATTAAGTGGGTCAGCTATTGTAGATTATGGTTCCCCAGACCATAATACCTGTCATGGAGATAGTGTACTGCTCAATAGCGAAATTTGGATTGTGGCATTCACCAACGGCCCTCCACACCCAGGTGTAATGATTATCAGTTCCCATAAAGAAGCGGTACTCATAACTAAACACCACTTGTTGCCGGTCTATGACATTCAACGTTGCTCTGACCTGGCACCACTGCAAATGGTGCTACCGCTGTTGCGAAGCTAATGGTAGCACATGTAATAGGTACTGAGATTGCAGATTCCCCTCCACAAGATATCAGGAAATGGTTTGTGGGTACACAGGAGCCCTAACACTGTCTGGTATCATGGACCGGGTCACCACAAAATCTCTCTGCACCTGGTGCACGATCCATAGATCCTCTTGACTGGTGATCAACGTCCATCTTGAGCCAGTCCTCCATGTGTAGCTGCCTTCACGTATCCACTGCTCTTGATAGCATTGGACAGCGTGGTCCAAACAATACACATGATGGACTATACGACGATACAACTACCCTACTGTTTTCAGCCTGATTACGAGTCTTCTCTCAAAGTCCTTCAATTGCCCAAAGTACCTTTTTGGCATATTTCCAGCATTCTTCTTCACTCTGTACGCTTGCTTAGTATCATTTGGTGTTTCTCACATAACTACACGCTTGCAGCACAACTGCCGGGTGTGCAAATGTACCAACATGGAATCATGAGTATACCAGTCAGTATCTGTACTCTCGCTATTTACATTGTTTCATGATTGTCACATGGTTTCTTCATGGTGCTCTATTCTAATTGTCCAACAGTGTATTTTTATCCCTACAGTATGCAGGTGGTCTACCTTTACCTGATATTCTTGCAAGTCCAAGAAGATCAAGCTTTCTGAGATGCTTGCACTCCATCACAATGAAATGAACACCCTCATCTGTCACTTCCCAGCACCAATGCAGAATCAGCACCCACAAGTTACGACAACTAGAAGCACACACACACACACACAGCAGTTGCAGCGATCTTGTTTTCATTGTTTTCATCAGTCAATCCATTCCACCAAAAAATCAGACACATCCCATACTCAAAATTTTCAACTGCACAATATGTTACTTTAAAAACATTACAGGACAACTAGCTTTAACAAAAGTTACAAATCACTATTTTCTTACAACAAACATGGTTCTTACTAAAATATTGAGCTATTTTATTTAATACTTGCTTAATTATGTCCTCATTTTATGCTTACAGGTTAATCTGTGATATAAACCTAAACTTAAAAAAGACCCTACAATTCAAAACTTAAACATGATTTGAATCCACAAACTCTTATGTTGTAAGCTACATCACAACTATTTATACCCCACAAGTGGCCCTTCCACTATTTCGCAGGATTGTATCACATGAAGGAAGTTATAATGCTCTAATCATAATGTCCTTGAAATTTTTGCAGTTTCCACCCCTCAATGCAAGCCACTTTAATAAACATAGAAACATTTAAAGACTGAAGGGCTATAGAAATAAAATTTTACTCTCTTCCAGACATTTCAACTCGCATGGTGGTGACTCTAAAATTAAGTTAAACAATTTCCTGCCACGTCCACATCATTATTTTTTGCATTCCTTTTCATATATGAAGTTGCAAAAATCGTTAAAAGATAACACAACCAATTTTAAAATTGTTATCAATCTTAACACTGCAATGTTGGCTTAAGTTTAGACAAAACATTACTCGTATTTTTATTTACATCATTCACCAAGATTGGCTGCAAAAAGTAAGATGTCTATTCTTAACTGCAAAAATGTTTTGAACAGCAACGTAGCCGAGTGGTTATGGTCATGCAATAAATAAGTTTATTACCAAAATTGTGATATTGATATTTAAAGATTAGAGCACTGTTTGTTGGACTAATATGGTGCTGCGTCCTTTAAGACTACTGTATTCACCTATAACTCTGTTGGGAATGAAAACCACTGCTCTTGCCTCCTTATCAACAAGTCCCCTCATCTCCTTCCAACACCAGTGGCAGAGCAGTTTTAGTGTGTTCATGTCACTGGAATACATCTGCAACTCATGTTAAATACTTGGCTGCTGAGCAGCATAGGTAAGGCCTGATGCCCTAAGCCACTATAACAACACGTAGGCCTACCAACTTTGGTTTTACTTGTATTTTTGTCAATTTTTTTGGGAGGTGTAGGTGGGAAGAAACTAAACACAGATAAAACCAATGATTTCATATACAGTAACTTTTTCGTGAAATCAACTTCATTCTTTGAGGCAACAAATATGGCTGAGTGAAAAGTACAAATACAAATTAATTTTCCTGCAGCAATTATATAATGACCATACATTTTAGAAAAATATTCACAGCTTAGGAATGTTATCAAGTCCTACATGAAAAATTTTATTGGGGAGAATTGAAAGGATGATGGTAAAAGCGAAAGGTATAGCAATCTCCATTTTAGTTCCAGTAAGAATCAAGTTTGTGCAGTTTATTAAAATAAATAGTCTCCATATCAGACAAAAATACACAGCATCCATAACAGTTTATATCATTAAAATGTAATTTTAATATGAGATAACTGCAAGATATCTTCCTTACTAATGACAATATGTACTCAATGTTCAATTATAAATCACAATATTACAGTGAGAAATGTGAAGGTAAAAAAACTTCACATACGGGGGAAAAAAAATCCTACACTATATGTACATTTCATGTGCTAAGTTTTCATGCAGTTCTTACATTTGCCCCACCAACCTCTGAAACGTTAAAGTTGAAACTTAAACATTCTTGTACAGCCATAATTTTGAAGACTTCCATGAAGGTGTACAAGCATTTGAACTATCAATTTTTGCCCACAATGCTACAAAAATAAATCAAAGTAACAAAACCAAGACACCCAGGGAAATACAAAATACTCAAATTAAGTGTTTAAATTAACTACAATACTAAATACTTAAACAAAAATACTGATTTCCAAATTCTTTATCATACCTTGTGCCAATCGCAAGCATAGTAGCATCATCCACCAAGGAACATTCAGATATATCAAGATATATCAAATTGGATAAGTTACCAGTTTTAAAGAATGCACACATTCCTGAACTTGTGAGTTGTATGCCTTTCCTCAGTTTGAGCACCATAAGGTTGGTCAGTTTTCCAATTCCATCGAGTAAGCCTCTGTCAGTCATGTGATCACAGAATGAAATTTGCAGATCAGTCAGCCTGTGCAACAAAGCACTCTCACTGTAGTTGTGACTTTGAAATGTGTATGCAAACATACATTTGTGTAATATTAGCCTGTGTTACTACGTAGGCTGTTTTCTAATTAAGAAGCCTGCCTACCTGGGGCTGTTTTCCACATGAGGGCAAGAAGCATGAGAGCGATAAAGGCTGGCTATATTGCCATACACATCAAGTGTGTCCAGGGCTCTGAACTGACATACAGTGTCAAGTCAAGCTGCATGTACTTAAGGGCCCTATGTACTGAAAAATTTTCTGTGAAATCATTGTTTGCGCATAAATGCATATTTTGGTAAATAAAAGTTCTGGAATTATGACTTATTGTCAGAAAAAAAAAAACAATTATCTATGGTCTTATATTTTTTACTTTTGTCATATTAAAGGTATTCTTGGAGAAAAAAAATTGTGAAAATGGTCAAACATCGTATTTTTAAAACTTGCCTAAGCAGTTTCCTTAAGCTGCAAGAGAAAAGTACAAAAGTATGAACGTAGTTTAATCTGTGGGCATTCATCACGTGTAATAAAACCCCACTGTAACATCTAATTTGCACAGTACAGCCTTACAACAGAAACACTGCACGCCTTGTGCGTAGGAGCGATTAAGCGCTAAGCGTGCTTGTAACTGTCGCCCGTACCACTCCCTCGCTTCTTGACCTTGAACGTGCAGCTACATAGTCCCCTTAAGGGACTTTAAATAGTGACCCTATCATTTCATTGGTGGGAAGTCTGTAGTAAGATTCAATGTCTGTCCCTGAAGTACTTTTGTATCTATCTGACCTGAATACTTAGAAAAATCCATTTTCAGCCATGCTGGAGTGCTTCAAGATGGTGTTTATGATGTGCATGAGGTTTTGAAAGTAACTGATATGCCTAGTCTAAAGTGTGTGTTCTTTTTTTAGATACCACATTAGACACTCGTTAAATAGTTTTGTAAAAAAAAACCTACATTTCAAACAACTTTCATCAGAGTTCAAGCGCCAGGTAGGCTGGACCCTTAGGAAGGTACTTACTTGCTAGTATATAGTACAGTACTGGTTAGTACTTAATATTGTACTGGCTAGTACTTAGTACGGTTTGGCTAGTACTTAGTACGTACTAATAAATTACAAATGTAAATACAAAAAATATTAAACCATTAAGGTTCTTTGAAATACACATACCCTGCACACTTTGACAGTGATACGTATGATGCATCAGTCAGATCTTCTCCATCTAAATGCAGAATATCCAAGAGGGCGTACTGAATATCTATGATATAAATTATGTCTGAATCATAGATTTTTACAACATCATCAATGTACAATTCCGTAAGACACCTGCATGCATTCACTATCTCTCGAAGCATATGTCCACTGAGTCCCTGCTGATAAAAATCAATTTTAGCAAAAATGCAACCTTCTAAATATACATCTTTATGAAACAAAGTCAGTACTGAAAGTATTGCTATTAAATCATGACTTGCCAAATCAACAGGTACAAAAATCTAATAAAATTACTCCACAAATTTATTGCCTATAAAATTATGTCACTAAAAATTGACATAGGTACAAGATTAATTTTGAAGAAAGCTAAGACAGCATTACAAAACTAAAAGAAACAAGAAATATAATTAGAATGCAATAATATTATACAGTAATTTCTATTAAAATTCATAAATATAAGTACAGGTGCTGCAATTACCATGGAACTTAACTGCTATCGAATATTTATTTTTAATTTTTAAAGTCTTGAGAACCGATGAGGGTGAAATGAGGTGAGAATGGAGAAGCGCTGGAATACAAGGGTGAGGAAAACAGGAGATCCCCGAGAAAACCAGCCGACCAGCGGCTCGTCCGGCATGATTCCCATATGCGAAAATTAGGGAGCAACCCGGCCCGGGAGAGGGAGCGGGAGAGAGAAAGAGAGAGAGGTGTGCAATAACCATTAGTTGCTTAACTGTAGGGTCATAGGAAATTAGGGTACATCATGCTGGCTCACATAAGAGACATGATAAAGAGAAATAGATTATGATCGCCAATTGTGGAAATACTCTTGGCAAAGGAATTACTTCCCTTCACATGGTCAGTAGTACTCTTTCCTAACCATTCTGTCTCCCTGTACCAGAGCATTAAGGCTCATGCACCCTTGCCTCTGAATAATGTAGATCTTACTGTTTGTAGCTTATGCCCGGTGAGGGTTTTAAGTGTCCTCAACCACAACGGGAGTGTGCTTGAGGGGTGGGCTGAGCTTGCCTGCTGGTGCATTAATGGATGGAAAGGCCTGCCTCTGTTTGCCTGGTGTTCGCCAAAGGTTGAGCGGTCGGTCATTGAAAACCCACTAGTGCCATGGAAAATAAGTGGGAACACAGGCTGATCTGATCAGTTCGGTCCCACCAGAGGTTTTCTATGGTGTTCCAATCACATTGAGGTAGGACTCATGCAGGCAGTGGTTAACTCCGCATGCTGGGGGAGGTCTGGAGAGATTCCCTCTCTTAAAAAAAGACTGGGCGGTGAGCGGCAACCAGCTCCGATTATATCCTGGAGAGACACTAGGGGTATGGATATAGCCCTGGCTAGACCACACAATTGGTATCTGAGTACGAGGGTCTCAGAACCTTGTGGTAGGATGTTCTTTGCTGTACTTGAGAATCAGGTTTGGCTTTGGTCAACTCAGGTGCTAATCTGGGACACCTGCAATGAGAGGATGTGATCCCTTTCCCCCACTGATTCGGCAGTTGTAGCAACGGAATGGCCTTTGTGGATAAGAGTACTACCTAAAAATACAAAGGCTGATAAGCCCCCAACTGTATGTTTGTAGTGATGGCAATATTATATTGAGATTATTTGCCTTAACCTGAAATGTACAACGAATTTTCCTAGGGAGTTTACAGTGCGTATAAACGCACCCAACATGGATGGTTAAGAAAATGGCAGAAGTTTATTGGCTTGCATGACAGCTATCTGCAAAACTCACAGACTAAAGCCCTGATAGGTAACATGCCTGTTTCTTTTTTTAGTAGTGTAGGACCTACCTTATCACTTAATTATAAGAATGCACTGGACACATGGGAAGAAGAAAAATACCTTGTCCTTACGCATAAGCATTAATATGAGAGGGGGGGGTATGTGTGTGCATGCGGGCGGATAAGTGTGTCACACTGACTACCATGTTCTCAAAACTCATCAGGATCATTATTGGTCTTCACTTGAGTCAGTTTCTAGGGCACCAACCATACACCCAGGACAGTTTATGCTTCAGTACAAATCAGCATCTCTACTAAATGATCAGGGGAGTGAAAGGTGAACACAACCAGATGAACACACAGGTAGTTACTTGGGTGACTATGGATGAATGTTACTGCAGTTAGTTCATGAAGGCCTCAAGGGACCAAATCATAGGGGTCATAGGGGAGTTGTTCTAAGAGATCATGGACTGGAGCTCTCACCCTTATTCATGCAGGCTTCAGAAGACGTACAAGACTGCAGGTCCTCAGCTACCTGCAAGTTTTGAATAAGGTCCCAGAATACACACACATAAAGTAAGAGCACTTTGGGTAACCAAGGATCACAGCTCCAACTTTGATTAAGGGCAAACTAGAAATAATCACAGATAAAGAAGTGTGCAAAGTGCCTAGTGAAGAACAAGTCCTAAACCTAGCTCAATGGGAAACCTGACTCATTGGGAAAACCAGTAATAAAATCCAAGTAATACCACACGAAGAGAAACATCCAGAAAACTAAGCAGTTACCAAGTATCACAAGTACACATGACATCAACAATTACTGCAGCAAAAGAGAGACCACAAAATGATGTGTGATACAAGTCCATGGATTATGTGTTTCAACAAGTTTACAAAGATTTCAGTGAGATGTTTTTCTAGACCAACCCTGCAGCATATAAAAACTCCCCTGTACTCTGGTTCTGCCCTCCCCACCCTACAAACACATCATCTCGGCTATGTTACACCCTTTAAAGAAATAGTACAAGAAACTGAGAATAAGGGCATAGATCCAACAAATGACAAATGTCAGGTCTCTCTGGACAACAGTGGTTGGAAAATAACTGCTAGGGGCGGGTGCCCAATATATCCAGCAGCCTGCACACTGAAAGAAACATGCTAAGCTGTGAACTAATAGGGAAAATAAATAAGTTATAGGACCACTTACTTCGCATGCCAGAAAGGCAAGGTCGCTGGTAACAAAGCTCCCAACCTCAGACATAGGTGACATGCTCTACTCATGCAGCAGTCTGAACGAAAATATCTAGAGCAGTATTACATCCTACCAGCTAGAGGTCACGGAAGGTGAGTGCTGTACACCACGTGAGCAACCCCAAGGAGAATACTCATTACAATAGCTCAAGCACAATATAGTCAGAACTGTTTCTGACAAGGTAAAGCGTTATTATTCTAAATGAAAACTACACACAGGTCACTGTTGTATCACACTTTTGCACTACAAGTACATAAACTAAGAACAAAATAGTGTATGTAAAATATATATATACATATAATCATACCTTGCAATAGGAAAGGCATAGGCTTCTAAGTTTCTTGAAATTGACTATGGCCAAATATGCAGAATCTGTCAAGGTGTAGGATCCCTTCAGATTTAATACGGTCATGTCTTGGCTGCAACGAAGGACTGCTTCCAGAACTTGATCCACATTCTTTCCAAGATTAGAATGTATAACATGTAACATTTTAATGTCTTTACAGCTGGTGCACAGACAAGTAACCAGTTCCTCAGCATCATCACGTGAGTGAATTTCAAAAAGTTTGAGTGTTGAAGCAGTTGAGATGACTTGCAAGATCACTGAACGTTCTGTAAGCCGGTTACATTCAAATGATTTGTTCTGCCAAACACTACGGTCACGACATAAATTTTGCCACCTCAAGCAAACCTGGCTGACAGTTCCAGCAAGATCCTCCACAGAAAGATAACACATTATCTCTAGCAAAATTTCATCCGGGAAGTTATTAAGTGAGACACCTTCCAAGCTGGTCAGTTGTAAATTAGGGTCTTCCATCCCATTATTTATTTACATATGCTAATAATTCAATCCATAAACTGTATCTCTATATGTGTTGAAACTTTGCAGACCAATTACCTGCAAGGTAAATAAAACTAAATTTTCTTTTTCAAAGAGGAATATTACAACTATTAAGATCCACGCAGACTCCAGGTGAGACAGTATAACTAGTTATTTCCTGTACTCACAGTAACATAATAATATTTTTTCCTTTTATAATAGTACACCTTTTCCTTTGCCAGAACATTAAGCACATGTACAAGTCAGTCATGTATTGAAAGTATCTTTAGCTTACCTCAATTGGCACAATTGTTGAGTTAAGGTTTCTATACAACAACAACAACAACAACAACAACAACAACAACAACAATTTCCAACTTGCAATTGGGCTATCACCCAGTGGAAAACACTTCCTTCCCTCATTCCTTTTCACTTTCATGAACATTCTTAACATTTAAGTTTCTAAACACAACATTTTAATACACACTCTTTGCAAAAACAATTGATCAACCTGAAGGTGCCATCACAGGGGCACGTAAGTACGGAGAGGCACAGGACATGGTGACATGTATACAGAAAATATCAAATTACTGTACCATACCAAAAATGTATTGCAGGGGACTAACACTTGCAGAATGCACTTAGCATAGAGTTGGACCACCCATAGCATGGAGGCAGGTGGTTGTACGGTAGGGCATGGAGGCATACAGATGTTGATGTTCTTTTTCGGGAAGAACTGCTGACATAACTGACCCTCCATAGTTGCTGTCCAATCTGATCCTGAACGTTCTCAATAGGTGAAAGGTCTGGTAACCTTGCTGGCTAAGGAAGCATGTTAACATCATGAAGACAGACCACAAATACTCATGTTGTGTGAGGCCTGTCATTATCCTGCTGGAAAATGAGGTACAGCTGCACCAGGAAGAGGAGCGCACATGGTCACAGAATTGCCTCTACGTTTCGCCACACCACCAGTGGAGTGCACGAGAATCATAGGAAATGGCAGCCCCCCCCCCCCCCCCCCCCCAACACCCCACAAGGTACCTTGGTGACGTACCAGTGTAAAAACACACACATTTTACATACATGTCTAAATATGCGATATGGAGTATTTTTTCAATGGAATAACCATTATATACAGAGAAATTGCAATACACTGTGTAAGGAGTTCCCTTACAGTTCGTTCTCACTTATCATTTCACTCAGTATTCATTTTATCATAAAATTGTTCACATGTTCAAAATATTTTGATCCCCTGCTTAAACATCTTTGTTTAATATCTTTTTAATTATTTCCATATAACAGTGTTCATAAGTTTTTCTGCTAATCTGTGTAATTATATTACATGGAGAACAATATTTATTTTGGAAGAAGTGCAGATATTGTGAAGGTAACCAGGCAGAGGTTTTTTGTTTGCTTGGAATGTTTTTGGGAACAATTTTGTAAACCCACAAAACGGAGACTGTTCTTCTGTAATGAGGCTTGATGAAAAAGTTATGCAGTTTCTACTAATCCCTTGCCAAACCAAATCATGTGAGGATGAAGAGGATGTTCTGCAGTTCTGGAGTATACTGTCCACTCCTGATGATGGCTACATCTACGATAGTGACTAGTTGGACCGATGTTGCTGTCCAATTTTCATAAATTAAGGTTTGGTGAGCCTTTGACTTCGATGGCAGCCAGATCTTCATGACTTCGTGTCTACATAACGTCAAGTAAGGCGTATATTACCATTAAAGTTAAACACAGACCAAATTTACATAATGAACTTGTTTTTTCAAAATTCTCCAGACAGTAATTTATCAAAAAAAATGCTAATACTCCGAGGTCCTGATTATTGTTCGGTAGTAGATTCAAAATCACACACTTGAAGAATTTTCTTGCTCGACAAGACTGTTGCTAGCTGAAAGAAAATATTAATGTATTTACCTTCATGGGTCATTTAATTGAGCTACATATTCATCTACATATTTCGTTGTTATGATGTCATATGTTATTTAGGGAACACAATTAATTTTCTAGACAGTCATCATTTTCATATTATCATCTTTTCATATGTTGACAGCAGAGAGTATTTCATTCTTCTTTTGAATTTTAATTGTAAAATTGTAGTTGTAACATTGTCATGTGTAGTGTTAGAATTGTCTATTTATTAAAAATATAAACTTGATTTTACATGTGCTTTCAGTAGGTAGAGCCTATCTTAAAGTTGCACTATAAATAATTACTAGTTCAAGTTACTGCCGTTATGATCTTAGAAAGCATGATGATTTAAGGTGATAATTTTGAAGATAAATCTGTTTTTCATACTTTTTTAAAATAGAACTACCAAGTAGATGTTCTCAAATATACTTTCATAAAAGACTCTTTGACTCCTTGAAAATATAAATAAAAAATTTACTGTTATTGTTTAGAAAAGGTTGCGTGAAGGAGAAGCAGTGTGAAAGAAAAGAAAATGTAAATTATTTCTTTCTCCTTTTACCCTATTGTGCTCTACTGTCTGACTACACTACAACAACTTTTATTTTCAATTAGTCTTTTATGTCTTAAATTCAATTCATATAGTTATGGATCTTGGGCCCAGACTTTTATGTAAATGAGTCAGATTAATGAACGTGGGAAGCAATTACTGTATATGTACGGTGGCGGCCTCATGAATGGATGGAGGGGAAGGTAGGGGAAATGGTGCATGCGCAGTTGCCACAGACGTCACTTGAGTTATTCAAACAAACTTAAAATACTTTAATGTGATATTCATTAATAAAAAACTCAGCTTATCTTAGGGATCCGAAGACAGATTACACATAGGATACAATTAACATCTCAATTACCATTGTGCTTACTGGAATAGTAGGAATTGCATACTTGAGCAAGCTTCTCACTGGAACAGATCTAAACAACATTGCCCTTTTGCTTGATAGATCATTTCACACTTCCATTTCGAAATTTGTGTATTGAATACATAAAACCACTTCTCAATCCATGAATTAGCAACACTACCAGGAAATATATTCAAAGTTTCAATAGAATGCTTAGTTTTATTCCAAGTAGGGGAGTGTGGATACAAGATAAAGTTCGTTAGAATAAAATGTGCAAATAAAATAGAAAAATCCCTTTACTCAGATTAAAATAAAAAATTATATTAAAATGCAATTTCTCTCTGAAAAATTCAATTTGAAATAAATGTATCTGTGTTTAGGTAATGAATCGCTGTCCAGATAACAGGGTTTTGTTATTTGTGAATAGGCCTAAATTCCCACTAAGTCAGACAGATACAACACATCAACTTATTGTATTAATTCATATGTGGCATTTTCTTCTGGCTCAGCTTAAGACTGTCCCAAACCCTAATAGTGTTCAGTTACATTTCTCGACGATGCTGCAGAGGTAGGATTGCACAAAAATTCAGGACTCTAAATCTTTTACCACTGCTTTTAAAACCCTAGATCGCTATGATTCTGGCAATTAAATTAACTGTTCAGTTCATTTAAAGTAATATTTAATCAAGTTCGGCAAATAACTAGACTGGATAACATGATTTACAGATGTGTCGCCACCAAGTACCGCAGCACACAACCTCTGCGTCGTCAACAGTCAGTTTTCACTCAACCATGATTTACGACCAGGCCTCTTCTTCACTCGCCTGAAAAGTGTCCTACTACTAAAACAAAATCTGCCAACTAAAAGTAAACTTATTTCCAGCTGTCACACATATTTTTTTTGTGTGGATTACTGCGGCTACTTTTGACTGAAATGTTCACTCTTTGAATGATGGTAGCAGAGATAGAAAACGAATAGGAACCTTCGTTGACGATTCAAACTTTGAATAGTGGAAGTCCTATGATGTCACAACAGCAGCAATATTTAGAAAATTACGAAAAATGTTCGTACATTGAAAACATTAAACTAATAACTATACTTTGTAAGATGGTTTCAAAAGAGCCCATATATTAAATAAAACGGCCAGATAATAAAATAGGCTATCTCATAACCAAATACAAATAATACAGTTTCATAAATAATTATTTGGTGTGTAAGGCAAACAAGCTACGCTAGAATCAGGGCTGCAAAATTAAATGTTTTCAAGTTTAAAAAAAAACATAAATAATAAAAATAATATAAAAAAATAGGTTAAACACTAAAAATGACATTTTATAAAAGGTAAGTAAACTTAAAATCTGTCATTCTATCACAATACATGTGAAAAGGCACCCACATCTCTACATCCATGAATTATTTCTTAGAAATAATTCTGTATGAAACACTACAACGGTTTTGTGTCATACATTTCTGAATTTGTACAAAATTTTCAAATTGCTCTAACTATTGGTAATTTGAAGATAAAATATTGTATAATCTAGGTACTCATTTTATAAGAAATTTAAATTCTCTACTACTTGTTTTCTGAGAACCTCTCCTCTCAAATAACCGGCAAAGAAGATAAAAAGAAAAGTTTATTAAAAACGTGGGGAAAACATTTTTTTTGTGATATTCACGACCGTATATCTCCTAAACTAAAACAGATTCAAAAAATATGAATAGAAATATTCTTGTATGAAATTTAATGCTTTCTAATTTTGTGTATAGTGCTTTTGATGCTACGGTTGACCGTTTGAGATATAAGCGAAAAACCAAAAAATGGGACCTTCTCCCCCCCCCCCCCCCCCCTCCCCATTACCAGCCCCTTTGACTCTACTCCTGGTTTCCAGCACTTTTAGTATGTTTACCTCCTAACTTGTCCAAACAAAGTCTTGAAGTAAATTCTTGCCATCACGACATTTCTGTCTACAGCACCCTTTTAAGCATTCATCGACTGCACTATATGTGGGATCAGGTAGTTTAACAGAGTGGATTGTCTCTATTTTAGTTCGCGATACCATCATCTACAAATACTAAATGTGTCCCCACCCGAAAACCCTCACATTCCCGTGGATGCCCCATAGGATTGTCATAGGAAAGGAATGGGGCAATCGAAAAAACTGAATGACTTCATCAATGCCATATTGATGATGTCATAAGAAGATCGTAAAAATTGTGGAATCTGGTTCTTAAATAATCTCAACGGGTAAGACCATCTCCTAGCTCAATAAACTGTAACAGCCAGAAGAAAGCCCTGGTCTGTTAAAACAAATTAACACACCAATGATACCTTAGGCATACTGGCAAACTACCACTTATTTTGTGGGGATGAAAAGTATCCATTCGGAATGGTTACCATTCCGGAAATTTTACATCCATACTTGCATAGAAATATCCGGAATATCCACAACCGGTATATGATGGTCGCTTATACCATCCAATACTATTGTACCAACTACAGCATTCCCAGGTGTGACCAACACCACATCCAGCACTGACCCAAAACCTTCCTCATTCCACCTCGTGGGTGTTTCTACTACCTGGACTTATCCTCTGTTGACTAACTGTGCTGCCATTCTTTGCATCATGTTACCCATTCCTTCTGCACCCTCTACCCATTTCACACGTGGCATATTCAAGTCCCCTGCTACAACAACCCACTGCCTGTCCTTTAGTCTATCGACCCTCTCCTTGATCATATCAATTGCCTGCCATCCCTGCTCTGGTGGTCCATACAATGCCAGCAAAGTAATTTTCCTATTACTACCACCACTCAATTTAATTTCCATTACCTCGACATCCTCACTAAGCCATTCTACCGCCCATTTTAGCCCTTTCCTTACACACTCCATTATTCCTCTTCCTTTCCCATCCCTGTCTCTTCTGAAGATTGTGAACTTATCCTGCCTACACTCAAGTGTACAGTACTTCCTCAGTCAACCAAGTCTCCACAGCTACCAATATATCCACCCCATATCCTTCAACCTTTCCCCAGAAGCCCTCCAGCTTGTTGTACACACTTCTACAGTTCACCACCATTATCTTTATACTAGTACTCTGCTTTACCATCCTACGTTACTTACCCTCTATCTCCACCCTGTAGCCTCATCAATGCTATCCTCTCCATTTCTCTCCACTTCTGTTTCCTTGCTTCTAACTGATTGCTATTTCAACAATTGTTGCTCTGCCCAGACCCTCTCCATGCAGCCTGTTACTTCCCTACCTAGCAGATCACCTACAATCGCCTTTCCCTACTCTGTCAGGTGAACATTTTATTAGCAAAGCACTGTGTTACTGAATCCTGAAAAGATGGTTACCATTCCCGATTTTTATACCGACATTCACATCCCAAATATCCGGAAAAGTGCCCAGTCGGAATGTTTACAATTCCAGTAAGAGTTTTTTTTTTTTTTTTTTAATCCACAAAAGCAGTCCTTTTCTTTTAAAATCGGAACGGTTAACATTCCGGATGTTTCTGCGCAAGTATTGATGGAAAATTTCCGGAATGATAGCCATTCTGAATGGATACTTTTCAGTCGCCCCCTTATTTTCCTAATTTCATTACGAATATGCACAGCATTCTCATCAACACCAATTATCCAAAGAGAAAAAAAACTTTTCTAACAAATTCATAACGAAAATAAGAATATTATAAAACTAATACAGGAGCATGGAAGGAGAAACTAATCACATTTACAGTAGTCAAATCGATTTGCAAAAATAAAATAATATACATATACCATTATTATTAGTATGCAATTCATCCAACAAATTCATCTGGACTATCAGTTTCCACAAAATTCATGATTGATATAATTAAATCAATCCCATACATATACTGAACTATACAATAAATCAAAACCATTCAGAACACTTCTTTATTTACTCTATGCCATGCCAACCGGAGTAAGGAAAAAACCGAACAAGGGACACCAATATATATATAACTGTATTTTTCGATATTACAACAGAAATCCCTTCACTGGGAAAAAAAAAATTAGTTTGGACACGTGATAGTATTTTGAGGAAAGACAAGAGCTTACGTGTAATATACGTTATAAATGAGGACTTCATCAAAAAACCTTGAGCGAGAAACCAGCTAGTTAATTATACACCGACTGAATCTTTGTTTCCAAGTGCGACAGAAAAAATCAAGAGGCGCTTACGAAATGTAACCCGGTCAACTGGATAAGGTATTTTTACTCAATGCATTCTAAATGTGATCGAGTTAAAGTTAAATCGTGTTCGGAAATTCACCCCGATTAACGCGATCCTCGATTGATCAACTTTTGGCTAACCCTGCTCGAAAGCAGGGTAACTTGCCACTAACAGACGACAGGCGTAAATAAGTAAACATTGCAGCACCAAAAATACAATAGTAAACAAGAAGCTAACGAATGGCTTTAAAGGAAAGGAAACTGGAGGAACCGATTGTTATATTTCTCGGACGAACAGGCAGGAGGCGTATTTCAAATAGTGTGAGAACAGGCTTCCACAGATTTGTTTATATTTCTTTATTTGGACTTTGATTGACAAATATTTATATGTACTGCTACGGATATTACTAGTTTGGTATGTAAACCTATTATTTTCCTGGAAACACATGGAAATTATGTCTGGTTTATACACACACATGTTATAGCTGTTTGCTATTTGGTTAAGTTAACCTATATACTTTAATTCTGTTTAAAACACTGAATTGTAGTAATCAACTTCTTGTGTGATAATTATCAGACATGTAGTCTTAACATAACATGCACACACTCGCAATTAGGCTACCGCCCAGTGGTGAGCTCTCTCACCTCCTTCACCCAACCAACTCCTTTTCCACTCCCTTCCTGAACTTATCAACCCCTCTTCATTTGGTTCACGAAATGTAAGTTAACAGAGTTGAAAAGCTGCTTTGAAGAGAGAAAGGGAAGTGAGATTTAATCATAATTTGATTTTCTTGTGTAGCTAATAAGAATGTCATTGTATGGTAATAGGCCTAGGAAATTTGCCTGTGGTTTTGGCTTATCTGAGGCCAGAATTACCTCACAAAGCTTTTGATTAATTATCGAACCTGGAACGTCTTTGTCATTGCCTGATAAGACGCTCTCACTTTTATCATGGCATGATAAGGACCTTTTTTAATGACGTGCCGAGTTTGTTGTAATTTTCACAGGTCCACCACTGTAATATAAGCGTAAATAGGCATGGAGAGAGAAGTAAGTTTTTTAGGACGACAAGAGGCATATTTGTGAAGAAGCCCTCTGTCAATGTAGCTAGATTTTGAGTGCTACAAGAAATTACTCAATCAATCTACAGAAAATGGCAAGACAGACGCCAATCATTGTTATGTACTTTATCAAGTGTATGAGTAACATATAACGTTGTTAACATTTGCTGAGAACTATCTTTGTGTCATACCTAACATACATACACGCTCACTGTTGTTTCCTCTTCCTCTAAACACCCCCTTACTTAGCTTGCAGTGTAGCCCTCCCCATCCTCCCTCTCCATTCACCACCCTGTAAATCCTGACTAACCGTTCAACTTTCCACCTGTCCTATGAGCTCCAGCCCATTTCATTCATCATAACTGATGGCCTGTAGTTCCCTTCGTCCTCATCATCCTGCCCCTGCCTTCTCCACCTACCCTTCACCCATCTTGCTGCCTTTCTCTGCACATTTTCCAGTTCTCGCACCTCCACATACGGATCCCATACTGCTGCAGTATATTCTAACATTAGCCATATCATTGTGCCATATGCCTTCTCCATCACCTCACAGCTGACTCCATTCAGCACCCTTCCCAGCATACCCAGAGCCCTTCTTCGCTTTGCAACCATCCTCTTTACCTGTTTTTTCCACTTGAGGTCTCTCTGCAATACAATCCCTAGATATTTATATTCTGCTGCTTCATTAATCTCTTGCCCCTTCCATCTGTACATGTCCCTGCTTATCATCTTCTTCCTTGTGAACCTCACTACCTTAGTTTTTCTTACATTTATCTTCATTTTATTTTTTCTGGTCCACAACCATATCTTATCAATGTCCGCCTGCAACTTTCCACCCCCTCTCCCACCTCAGCATATACAACACAATTGTCTAACAATCTGATTTATCCCCTAATCCCCAAACCCATGTCATTTACCATTATGGTAAATAACAAAGGGCCCAGCACGCTTCCCTGTGATACCCCTGACATAACAACCTCTGCCTCCGATATTGCCTCCCCTATCCATTCCACTACCCTCCTGTCTGGTATCAGCGCCTCCACTTTCCTCATCAATACCCCATGGGGCACCTTATCAAATGCCTTCTCAAAATCTATGAAGCAGGCATCCACCTGCTTCCCCACATCAACTACCTGCACCAGATCCAATAATAACCCAGCCAGCTGAGTCTCACATGAGTATCCCCTCCTGAAACCATGCTGGGACTCCTCCAACCAATTCCTATTGTTCATACACCTCACCACATACTGCACCACCAGCCTCTCCATTACTTTTCCTGTACTTGATGTGAGACTCACCGGTCTGTAGCTGCCAGGCCTCCCCCTATCCTCTCCCTGCTTGTGTATAGTTACCACCATAGCATGCTTCCAATCTTGTGGTAAATTACCCTCTCCTAAAGACTTTTTAAACAGCACTTCTAAATATTTTGCCAACTCCCTGCCACCAAACTTTAGTGCTGCGTTTCCTATCCCATCTGGACCCCCTGCCTTACTGCTCTCCAAACCCCTAATTATTTTTCCTATCTCCCACTCCCTCATATTAAACTCACTAAACACCCCTCGAACCCTGTTTGCCCTCCTATTCCAACCCTCCTTTGCCTCAAACACTGACAAGTACTGTCCTTGCAGCATCTTTGATTTTTCTTGGTCATTTGCTGCATGCCTACCATCCCTTCCTGTTAGAAGAGGGATCCCTTCCTCTCCTTCCCTTAACCTCCTAACATACCTAAACAATTTCCCCCATTCCTTGTCTTTTCCTTCTTCCACCGAGTTTCCCCATAAATACATTCTTTGCCTGTTTGATCTTCCTTTCAAGCTCCGTACCCATTTTGTTCATCATTTCTTTAGATCTTATCATCCCTTCATTTCTCCACTTGGCATGTAATTTTCTGCACTTCTTCATTTTCAAAATCTCCTGTCCATAATATGGCAGATCTCCCCTAGTCTGTAACCTTTTCATTGGCACAAATTTCTCCATCATAACCTCCATTAATCCTCTAAACTCCCTCCACAACCCCTCTACACCCTCCTCCATATTTTTTAAGCCTGTCTCTCAGGAATATTTCTTCCCCCTTCTTGTCTCCTCTCCCAAACTGCCACACCAACCTTTCTGCCATTTGCAATTCCCTCATCCTGCCAATCCCAATTTCCACAACCGGGATATGATGGTCGCTTATACCATCCTTTACTATTGCACCAACTACAGCATTCCTAGGTCTGACCAACACCACATCCAGCACTGACCCAACACCCTCCTCATTCCATCTCGTAGGTGTTGCTACTACCTGGACTTATCCTCTGTTGACTAACTGTGCTGCCATTTTCTGCATCGTGCTACCCATTCCTTCACCCTCTACCCATTTCACCCCTGGCATATTTAAATCCCCTGCTACAACAACCCACTGCCTGTCCTTTAGTTTATCAACCCTCTCCTTGATCATCTCAATTGCCTGCCATCCCTGTCCTGGTGGTCTATATGCTGCCAGCAAAGTAATACTCCTATTACTACTACCACTCAATTTAATTTCCATTACCTCGACATCCTCACTAACCCATTCTACCGCCCCTTTTAGCCCTTTCCTTACACACTCCATTATTCCTCCTCTCCCATCCCTGTCTCTTCTGAAGATGGTGAACTTATCCTGCCTACATTCAGTGTCCAGTACTTCCTCAGTGAGCCAAGTCTCCACAGCTACCACTATATCCGCCCCATATCCTTCAACCTTTCCCCAGAAGCCCTCCAGCTTGTTGTATACACTCCTACAGTTCACCACCATTATCTTTATACTAGTGCTCTGCTTTACCATCCTACATTGCTTACCTCCTATCTCCACCCCTGCTGCCTCGTCAATGCTATCCTCTCCATTTCTCTCCCCTTCCGTTTCCTTGCTTCTAACTGATTGCCATTTCAACAACTGCTGCTCTGCCCTGACCCTCTCTATGCAGCCAGCTACTTCTCTACCTAGCAGATCACGTAGAACCCTCTTTCCCTGTTCTGACAGGTCTACCTGGTCCCTCCCTACACTTTCCCAGCCTACCTATTTCCTACTATTTATAAATGTAGCCCCCAAGTTCCTACACACCCTCTCACATACCTCACTCACAGCCACTGCCTTCCTATAGGATACTCCTTTCCTAACCAGCACGCCACTGACTACTGCCCTAGCTCCAGGGAACTTCTACTGCACTTTCCTCAGCAATCCCTTGAGATCCCGCTCTACCTCCTGTCCCACCTCCCTATGAACCATGTCATTTCACCCTATGTGAATGAGAACAACCTTTGCCACCCTGCTACCTCTCATACCACTAACCCTTTCCTCCAAATCCCTTTGCCCCTCCAAACGCTGCTTTATATGTAATTTACTTCCTGATATTCCTCAGCTCCACCCCCTTTACAATAGAGCTGCCTAGAAAAACCACCCCATGGCTCCCTTCCTACAACCTGTTCATGCTTTGTGACTCTTCCACCCACCTGCCTACACTTGTCTCCAGGCTCCTGCAGCACCTGTGTTTCCCTCCCTTTGGCCAGCCCTCCTCTCTCCCCTTTGGCCCTGAACTGTCCACTTTCTCCTGCTTGCTGGTCTTTGCTAATCTCACACTTGCAAGCATTAGCATACTGCTTCATATCTTCTACCACTGTCTGTTCCCTGCTTTCTGTTTCCCATTCCTCTATTCCTGATTGCTTCCTGCCTACTACTATCACCTTATCCCTTGCTACTATTTCTTGCTCCTCTAACCTTATTTGCTGTCTTATGTCTCCTACTGCCTCCAACTCCTCTATCCTCCTCCTTAATCTTACCACCTCTATCTCTGCCTCCCTCCTCCTCTGCCTTTCCTCCTGCAGTTCCTTCTGCAGCCCTACTTGCATTCTGCCTAACTCTTCCTCTCTACTCAGCTTTTCCTCCTGTGGACTGGCTTTCATTTTCCTTAGCACCCCCTTTACATCTTCCAACTCATCCTCTAACTTATCCACCCTCATTTCTACTCTACTCTTACCCATCTCATTCCTGACCTTTTCCTCCATCCTCTCAATCCTATGCATCATTTCACCCTCTTTCCTGCTCATCAAATCTACCATCTCCCCTTTCCACCTCTCCTCCTTAGCCACTTCCATTGGCACTGGCACACCTTCTACAAAGCTTCCCTTCAGCATATACCAAATCCAGTTTCCACCTTCTCCACTTATTTGTGTTTCCTTCGCTACCCTTAATTTGTTCCCTACCACTGCCACTAAACCCTATCCCTCAGCACATTCCTCACACTTCCACTCATGTGCCTGTAGTGATCCCAGTTCCTCCTCCCTGATCCCTATACAGCCAGTGTTGTATCAGCCTCCACACTGGTCGCACTGCACACCTTTCCACAGCCCCTACACTTACACCTCCCTACCATTCTTTTTACCCTCTCTTTTTAAAAAATTTAACTAACTTAAAACCAAAACTACTCTCCCTTATAAAATACACCAAATACCTACGTACACACACTTTCTTAACTAGCCTAACTTACACCGTACACCCTTTACCCTCATACAATAACAAAGGCCTCGGCCTCGTTCACACAATCGGACACTACTCTCTCCTTATAACTAATTAACACATAAAACACTAATATTAACTCTAATTATACCTCAAACTACTACTCCACCTATATTTAAACCTATTGCTAGAACTAATCACAAGCCAAAACAGCTATCTACAGTTGCTCTCAACAGATTTCAAAAACTTTGAGAAGAATTTTGGTTGAGTTACAAATACAGTAGAGTCCCGTTATAGCGAGATGTCATGGTTCCAGGTTCGAGTCTCGCAATAAGAGTCCTCGCTGTTCCCCAATTGGACCGATTTTGATCCCCAGTAGGGCCTACTAAAAAAAAGCACCCTTAAATGGCTTTTAAATTGTGTTCAAACCACCATAACGTAAAAATTTCCTGTTCTATGAAAACTAATTGCGTGAAAATGAGCAGAAAATTTGACCACGCCAAGTAGCCGCTCTGCCTACAATCAGTTGTTCGGCCTACGCAGCATTTCCCACTATCGCTTACTCTGCTGCCGAAGCACTACCCTGCAAGCAATAACTCGCCTGTCACAGCTCTGCACGACCGCCTAAAACCAAATACCAGTATTTACTGGCATAATTCTCGCATCTATTTTACAGGATTTTAGTGCAAAAATGTAGAGTGCGTGAATAATGAAAGGAATCGCCAAGATATATGCATGTAAACATTAAAATGGGGTCTAATGTAATAATACCTCGCCAACGGCAGGAGGTACGTTTTTTTCTAAACACAGCACTTTAGTTATTGATAATAGATATGAAGATACATATTCAAAATTAAATCACTCGTGTGCTGGGGCTAGCAGTGAAAACATTGCAGTGTGCACTTAGCTGGGCGAGCGCTTAGATCCTCGGGACCGGGCGAGCGCCTAGATCCTCTGTAGCATGGCCGGGCACGGCGTCTTGCTGCTGAAACTGGGCCCTAGATCCTCGGGCGGGGCAGCTGTCTGTCGGTCGCTACACGATTATTCTGGCAGACAGCGGTGTCCGCCACTGTCGTCGTTTCAGGTCCGATTCAGTTCGTAACAGTGGTCCGGTATTGGGAAAACATGACATGCACGTTAAACTCAGAAACAATGAATTTTCGGCCCGCTTCTCTATTGCTGTGTTCCTCTGCATACAAAATTACCTGAAGTTTAAATGCAGCAGTTTGATTTGGATATTTACCCATTACCTGCATTCGTACTAAACAAAAATTAATACACATGTAAATTATTTCCTTCGCATTAAAAAAAAAACCACCCACTTACAAATAAACTCCGTGACTGATTTTGTTTACATGTTTGCAGCGCGGGCGCAGCAGCCAGAAATCGATAACGGGTCCAGTGACCGTGCAGTGTTGGCGACTTGGCGTGGTTGAACAAAGCACGCGCCGCGCAGTCCCTTTAGCATTACATGCCTCGTTGAGAGAAACACACTGCGTGAAATATGAAAGGAAAAGTTTCTTTTTCCCTAATTCGGTACCATAAAAAAAAAGGGCGTAAATTATGCCAGTAAATACGGTAGTCACTGGCAAATTATACGTTTTCAACTAACAAAACCTGTATCGTGCGAGATTACTCAAAATCAGTAAAAATTTAAGAAAACTTTATAAAAATGGATTAAAATTAAGTTTGTTATAGCACAGCAATAAAATGTATTAGTAGTTGTGTTCCTATATTTAATTGGTATGACACAGTATGAAAAAAAAAACCGCGAAAATCTGTTAATATGTAGCTGTATTGGATTCCAGCTATCGCTTGGACTGTTACATTTAAAAGAAATTTGTTTTCATTTAACAATAACATTCGACCCACATACGCCAAGTTGTTTGAAACCAAACACAGTTGACAGCACAATGACAGTAAACGACTACGGAAAAGCAGAACTGGTTCATGAAAACAGTGTCAAGGTAGAAAGGGCGGTATTCTATTTATAGAACAATGCGCCTGGTTTGTATGAGGGGTGGGGGTAAGGTGACAAGGCGAAAGAATGTAACACATGAGAGCGGCACAAGGTACTTAGGATTGCCACTCCAGTCATGGGAAAGCTACTTATATCGATAATTTAACTTCATTTGGCTATTAACCTCCGCTTTTTTTTACCAAACTGTCGCTAGCTCTCTCACAGGGAGCGCGTGACAGTACTTCACAAGTCCTGAACTTTAAAATTCCGCGCTGATAAATTCAATTAACTTCACCACTCTCTTTTATCCCGTACAGGCAGGGGAAAAGAGAATAAAACTCAGCTATGGAAACAGCTCCCAGGCACTACCCTGGGAATCCTGTAAAAGAATGCTAGCTTTGCAGCATAAAGTAAGTTTGATTGGTGCGGAGGGGGAGGGGATTAGCTTCTCCTCGCCACCGCAAGCTAACTGACAACTAACTGGGTGGCCAAGGTCCCTCACAAGGGACCGATCTACCCCCGCGCTGAGGGAGTAGCGTCCCAGTAATGTAAAATGGCGGAGGTACATAAGAAACTTTTGGCGGGGCGAGGGAGTGGAGTTACGGCAGACAGATAACAAAAGCGTGCTTCACACAGTCACGAGTCCCACCGCAAGCCTGCTTCACATTTTCATGGAATATTTTTGCCGTTTTTGACGGTTATCCAAAAAGACCTCATTATAACAGTGTTCTCGCAGTTTCCGTGCTCTCTACAGCGGATTCTACTGTATAGTGAATGCTAAAAGAGTTACATTTTACCTTACAGGGTCCAGCTTAATCTTTGTCCGAAATAATGTTAGAAAAGCCCAGAGGCCATAAAATTTACAATACTCTGAGCTAGTTTTTCTGGCCTGTTAATTGAATTATATTTTGAGAAACCGAGTGTTCAGAATGTGCTTGACCAAGGACTTAAACAGTAGTTCTATTTTGCATGTGGTTTGAGATGATACAAGTGTTGATTGGAATTCATTTGATAACTTGCAAACTTAATCAGAAACTCTTTCATATTTATTGGTTAGTGGGAACAATTTTTTTTTTGTAAGTGATTGAATTTGTGCATGTTAATTATGAATTATTTTATCTGCTCTCGTTTCCAATGCTATGTTTATGTATGTGAACTGCAGTGATTCTTGTTTGTCATTCTAGGGTTTTGTCTTGTGTATTTCATTGAAAAGTGTGTATGTCTTCTTTGCCTATAATTGAAAGAATCATTTTAATAAATTAACTTGAAACATGTTTTTCTTGTATGTGAGCTAACTACCTTTAAGGGTAATTGTGCTAAACTCTGTACATATTTTTGGGGTCTAAATATATCGAGTATGTGTGTGATATGTTACGTAAGAGAATTGTTAACCATTTTAAATAATTGTGTCAGAGGAACCATAAACTTCAGGAATCAACCTGATATGCACAGTGGATACTGCAATCACAAATATATATCACTACGATTAAATTATTCACTAAACAAGCATCTACACTGCACAGAAAAAGTGACATCAATAAGCATTGACAATGCAATTTTAATGAAGACATTTAGATAAATCAATCATCACACATGGATCTCTTAACGAAAAACTGATACACACAAATTATGTTAATAAAGAATAGAAAAAACCTAAACAAACATAGTCACTTTACTTGAAGTTAAAGAAAAACACGAAACCCTGCTGTCAGATATTTAAAGATACTCTGAAATCTCAATCAAATTGTAACTTGACCCTGTCAAAACTAGATACATCATCTTAAACTTGAGAACTGATTTTATTAAGTGTTCATCTGGTTGACTCAGTTTCATAATATAAATTATTTTAATGAGTACTGCTTGCTGTACGTCGGAAGCACTACTACTCATATCCTTAAACGGCTCAGGAACCACTAGTTTAGTCCTAAAAGCAAGATTCTACAATAAAGAAAACTTTGATGTTTTCAAGTTCTTGAGCCCTATATCTGTGTACTTCTTAATCAAAACTCAGGGCATCTTCATATACTATTCGCATAAAATGAAACGTGCAGGTATTAAAAAAACTGTACCGAAGAATCAAATTTACTGATGCTGGCTTACATCATCCTTCGATAAGGTTATGCAGGAATCCCAGTTTTTTTGCACCTCGGAATCAGAGTACCTCGAGTACTTCAGTTGTCCTAGGTTCAGCAAATCAACCACCCCGCCATCGTACATCCCATGGGCAGCTCTTGGATTCTCGTACATCATCATCTTCTCGAAGTTCGGCGAAAATAATTTCCTGCAGCTCCAAACTCATCTAGCAGTCATCATGGAATTTTTGTTCAACAGTCCTTCCTTCCACTAACTTTCTTTTTCGACAGCCCTCACATTCAAAAGTTTGTTTTTCCAGCACAAATAGAGGAAGTTGTAATAAAAATTTTAACTTTCCTTCAGACAAGAGAATTACTGTATTAAGTTTACCATTGAAGCCGGCTAACAACCAGCGGCGCTAGAGCCCATGACGGCGCTCACCACGCATGTGTCATGTGTACCTGCATGTGCGCAAAGAGGCCAATATTTTTTAACTTTCACATAAATATTATTTTGCGGTGTAAATTGTGTATTGTATTATTATTTTCAGGGTTTGAAATGTCTTAAAATATTTTTAAGTGTTTGTTGTTATTTTGAAAATGTTTGGTTATGAAATTCAAAGTGTGCGCTGCACGGAGATTAAGAACACTGATATTCCGGCGTGAAGGCCGTCATAAAGAGACACTAGAATAATACAGCAAATTTACAAGAAAATTCTAAAAAGTAAAACAATATTTAAATAATTTGTGCCACTTTTATTTTCAATAATATAATATTCTACTCTGTGTGCATAACACTTCCATGTGAACCCCGTATGCAGCCATGGTAGGTCCATGCGATGCTTGTCTCTGGGCAGTCTGTCTAGGAGAGCTGGCGAGATAAGACACTGTCATGTACGCATTACACCTTTTTGTTAACTGATGTAGATTTCAATAGCACTTTTAGTATACCGGTTAACCTTTGTTTGCATACGTTTGCCAGACATTTCCCCAGCATTATGCTTCCGCTTAACTACTTTATTTTGGCCTTGTGGCACTTTCAACATAATCGAGGAGACAAAGGAGAAAGATGTCTGAGAGGTCATGCGACCCACGCAACTTGAATCGGGCGCCATCCATTTCTATTAAAGGTGTTTAATTGTAATTTCTGTATTATTGCTGTGTGCAATTTTAAGGGCTTTAATTCTATGTGTGTATTTGAGGGCAACATCACGTACAACCACGTGGCTAACCGACATCAAGTCTATGTCAGCGCCATCATTTAGTTTTGAGAGCTTATTTATGTAATATCATGTGTGCAATATTTTTATTCAGGGTTCTATATTAAATTTTGTCAGGGTTCTGTGTAATTTTCACATAAATGGATGCTTTTGTGTTTGACCACGCTGTCACTTTAATATTTGCTTTTTCTGTCATCAGGCATGCTACAAGTCTGTAACCACTTCAATCATAAAGAGAATAATTTTCTTTATCAGGATAATATTTTGTTTGAATTTGATTTGCCATTTCCACCAAGACATATAGCAATTTCACCTGCACCACGTGGTCCGCTACAAACTTTATCCAGTGGCATCCACACCATATGAATTTGTCTTCACACATGTGTGTGTTTATTGCAACTACTCATCTCATGCCCCATCATCTTTTAAAGGTCTTTGTGCAATTTATGTAATTTTGTCATTTGTGTAGTGATGTTACTTCCGTCCTAGCCGGCTCTGTGTATAAGCCGTCACCACATTACCCAAGTGCTGACGGGTGAGCCCAGACAAATTTGTGTTGGTGATGCCAAGTAATCACATGTGTTAATGTATCATCAAGTGTTTCATTTTGTAATTCACAGTGTCCTATCTTCAGGGAAAGTCGTCAGTCCACCCTAGCGGCTGTCGACTCTCTTCCCTTGTGAAGATTGTGTTTTCATACACCGCAGTGAGATCATCCATTTATGCATGTGCTAGAGTAATTGGGGGTAGTTGGGGAGCACCCAAGCAGAGCATCTTCTTTCATATGTAGTGACAGTGTCCTAGCCACATATGTTTCTTTTTAAAATGTTTAACAGTTTAGTATTGCCAACATGTTTGTAAGTACGCTCGGGTGAGACGGACACACAGAACCCACAGCATCCCTAAGAACCCTGAGTCTCAACAGTGTGGTGAGTGGGAAGCACCGCTGGCACCCATATCCTCAGTAAGTAGTCGTGTCATCGTTTGTCTCGTGTGTCACCCGATGGCGTCAATGGTGTGCCCAAGTGGGGCCAAGTGTGTTCATCCGCATTGCGTCATCCGCATCATCCGTGAGAAAATGGCAGACACCATGCCTGATCAACCTTGAGAAACCTCAAGACATCCGCGTTGGCAAGCGTGATACCTGTGGCACCCGCAAGTGTGAGTTATTTAGACATGCAGATCGATCAATGCGTGAATTGTGGGAAATTGAGTGAAATTAACTTGTTTGAGGGAAGTATGTGGGAGCAACCCTTGTGTCAATGTACATCCGACAACATCAGGGCAAAGCCTGTGCACGCGCACCAGATGTGACAGGGCGGGAATGAAGTGGATGCAGTGAATATAAATAAGGAAAGACTCGCATTTAGATGCATAGGGCGTGCAGAGTTTACCTCTTACCGCGATGGAGTTATAATCTGTGACGAATGCCGTAAGACGAACTGTGCTGAGATCGTGCCACCACAAACACCAGAGGTGAAACCTACACCGCCAGTAGTTATTATATACATGCCTCAGAGCTTAACCGGGCCAGATCGCAATGTATTACTGCCATCTTTTGCAGGATATAACTCAGAAGACCCGGGCACATTCCTAGCTGTTTGTGAGGAAAAATTGCATAGGCATCATGTGCATAGAGACAATTGGACCGAATTACCTGCCAACATGTTATTGGGAACTGCTGTCATGTTATGGAACTTGGTGTGGGACTATTTAGTTACGTGGGAAGAGTTTTGTGAGAGATTGCTAGGTCGGTTCAACACTGATGGAGATGCTATACAAGCACAAGCGCGACTGTATAACGAACAGCAGAGAGAGAGAGAGCGAGGGAATTGAGGAGTTCATACAATGCAAATTAGACTTGTATAAGCGGCTACACTCAGGACAGGCAGCACGCGGAGTATTGGAGATAATTGTGGTGTTATCAAAACCGGACTTTTGTTGCTCGGAGCCAGCCGGGAGAGCGCGGAACTGTTTACCGGGGAGGCACATGCTTACGAACGAGATAAGCAGGCAGAATGAAGAGAACAAATGCCGGAACGACACAGTGAACCCCCGCCGCCTGTACCCCCCACTCTGGTTATCGATGTCACCTGACAGCCACCGCATGTCAGGCAGACTTCACAATCGCCACAGCAGCAGGGAAACCCACCCGCTAAGCACACAAGGGTGTTCCAAATAGTGACAATACCGTGAGAGCGTTACGAGGGAATGTAGAACTTGAAGGGAAAAATGTCACAACCATAATTGACACTTCCGCCAGTTAAATTTTGTGTGTGAGGGTTAGATACAAGCTATAACAACTAGAGTGCTGCTGCGACGTCTGAAATTCACTACCACACACCAACAGGGAGAAGCGAGGAGTTTTATGCCCACCATTGTAGGGATTAGAGACCTGAGTACCAAGGGCAATGTTTACATTGTGCCGGACTTGTGTGAGGAAGTGGTTCTGGGACTGCCATGGCTTATTGACAACCAAGCCGTTATAGAACCCCATCTGAAGCAACTGCATGTGGGTATACGTGGCAGGTGGACTGTATACGCCATGGGAGCAACACCGCCGACACCAACAACTGCTGTGCTGCTTGCTGACTTCGAGCATGAGGTGCCCGCTACACACCAGCAACATCTGCTGGACCAGTATGCCAGTGTGTTACACTCTGAGGGGAAGCTACAGAGCACTGACGTCACGGAGTATGCCATCATCACAACACATGAGGACCCGCTGTACTCCAAGCCACAAGACCCAGGTATTTTCTTTTGCCGTGTCATCAACCAGCAGGAGTGTGAGATGCTAAACGACAAAGTAATTGAACCTACCTAGAGTCTCTCTAATTCAGGTACTACCCTAGCTCCACAGCAGAAAAATGGTGAATGGCGATTCTGTGTTTATTTCTGCCCTTTGAATGAAATCACTGTAAACATGCTACCACCAGTCATTAATATGAAAGACACTTTGTCAACATTAGGACTAGCTACCGTTTTCACATAACTTTATTTAAAGTCTGGAAATTGGCAAGTGGCTATCCACCCACAGGACAGAAAGAAAACAGCATTTACTGCACCAGATGGACATAGATTTTACTTTGTAGCCATGCCATTCGGTTTAAAGTGTGCCCCTCCAGCGTTTCAAAACTTAATGATTAATGTACTACATGGATTCATTGGAGACTTTGCAATACTATATTTGGATGACGTACTTGTTTGGTCTAACAGCTGGGAGGAGCACTTGCAGTATTCGATCCTTGTGTGTTTGAATGGCTCGAACATAACAAACTTACATGCAAAGTGGAAAAGTATATGTTGGGTATGAGTAGAATGGAGTTTTTGGGACACTATGTAACAGGAAATTGGACACGAACCAGAACAGCAACACGTACAGGAAATTCAAAACAAACCCACGCCCAGATCATGTAAACAAGTCGGGAAACTTTTTCGCTTAATTAATTGGTTAAGAGAATTTGTCCCAAACTTTTGTGTGATAACCGCATCATTAACTGCTTTGTTGTGTGAGAAATGTAAATTTGTCTGGACTCCTCAAGTTGATCAAGTCTTTAAAGAAATCAAACTTGCATTTCAGAACTGTAAACTGCTATCTAGGTTCTACCTAGAGTTACCCATTGTTGAATAAACAGATGCCAATCAAGAAGGCATCGTGGCCGTGTTGTATCAGAAGGGAACACATGAGGAAAAAAACAATCAGTTACCACAGTGCGAAGTTTGAGGAGACGGAATGCAAGTACCATGTCAATGAGCAGGAATGTTTAGCAATTGTACATGCATTGCGGAAGTACCGGCCATACCTGTTAGGAAAACAGTATACTATCAAAACTGATAACCGATGTCTTGTGTGGTTAGAGGGCATGCATAATGGGAAGAGCAAACTTGTCCGCTGGGCGCTGTTACTTTAGGAGCATGATTTTAGGGTAGAACACGTGGCAGGGAAAACCAACGAGCTCACGTACACCTTGTCCAGGAATCCTTGTCCGAATCTAATAGTAACTGACGATGCGGAGTGGGAAGAAGCGCTACCACCTTGCAGTGCAATACCAACTGCAGTGCACAGTATAGAGTGCACTACGAACATTAACGACTTACTGTGCTCGGCAGCTCCGCCTTTGGGCTGTCATCGCAACCTACCTCCATATTCCTTCCCATATCTATGGATCCCCTCCAACCACGCATGCGCGTCGAACTTCTCTCTCATTGGTCACTGGCTACAGTTTGAAGTTTGGGTCTTCTGCTGATGTTGATGGCTCGTCCGCTTCTACTTCAGCAAGCATTTGAGTAACTTTGCTTTAATTTCTGTTCCTGGCCCTGATGGGTGTTCATACAATGTTAAGTTACTACGCTCCGCATTACAACGACAGTTAGAATATCGCCATGGCTGACGAGAATCATAGGCGGGTTTGCCGTATAATGCATTGAGCTTGAATTAAGGTTTTGTGTGGTCTAGTCAAGGAATTCTAGGGTTGAGCATTTAGCTTTTATTCTAAATTCATTTTGTGTCCTTAGTGTTTAAATTCTGGTTTTGGCTTAACTTATTAGTTGTGTGTGGCCCCTTAGAGTTTTCTGTTGTGTGTAGCCGTGCACTTAGATTATGGTTGAAAGTAGTTTTGGATATTCATATTTTGCCAGCCGCCTGAATCGTGATGACTTGTTGAATGGGTCCGCACTGGTCTGCGCAACATGGTGATACAATACATGGTGAATTTTTTAAATTCACATTTTAAAATTGTGCTTGTTAGAACACTTTTTTTTAATGGTCACTAGACTTTGGAAGGCTGTCACGATGCACTAGTGAATCTCGGTATTAATACTAGAAGGGCAGTTTAATATTTTGTTCTTCTTTTAACTTAATTATTTAGAATCCAGTACCGTATTTGTATATTCTCTATTGAATATATATTTGGTGTAATGTTTAGTACTGGTTGGATAAAAGAAAGAGCCCTTATAAGTTACGAGATTTTTAAAGCATTCCAGTGTGGAATGTTAATTGTTCGCCCAAGGTTTTGTATATCCTTTTAAAGCAAAGTAAATTTTATATTGTATATTTTAAATTAATATTTATGGTAAATTGTTTTTGATTGAAGAGTTTTGGGAAGCCCAAATAAAATTGTTGAATTTGTATTTTTTGTAAATTCTTGTGGCAGACGTCACAGTAGAAACACAAACTCTCGTACAAAACATTGTTGCCATACCACCCGGCCAACTTGTTTCATTGAATGTATGGAATGTATTAAGAGAGGTACACACTGCACAAGAAAATTCCCCAGATGCTGTGCAATGCCAACACTGCGCAACGCGGTACACAGAACACTGGAGGGTAGTGGACTGAGAGATACAAATCAAACCACCTGGTAATTGCAAGCTATGGCGACCATATGTGCCAAAGGAGAAACTGGGACTTGTACTTAGTATGCACACAACAGTTTGGAGCATGAACACCTGGGATCTGAGCAAATACGAAGAACTGTGCAGAAATTCTTTCACTGACCAGGGATTCAGGGAGATGTAAGGAAGCATGTACAAAGCTGTATCATGTGTAACACCCGGAAGCCGCAGAGAACAGACAGCAACCGAGGCTGCCAACTGAGCCATTTAAGACAGCGATTGACATCATGGGCCCGTATCCACGTACCAAAACTGGCAAAATATTCCTTATTGTTGCCACTGATTTGTTTACCCGTTGGCCCGAGGCATTTCCCATCAGCAATGTTCGTGCGCACACGGTCGCACAGGTGATGAAAAATGAGTTCTTTCCGAGATGTGGACACCTAGAGTATTTGCTGACTGATAACAGCACGCAATTTGTAGGGCAAAAGTGGATAGAATACTGTACCAGGTGGGGAACAACACCGTACCACGCGAGGACTAACCCAACCGAACAACGTAACCAAGACGTCAAAATCCAGTTACGTATCCGATTAGGAGAAGATCACACTAGGTGGACTGAGTTGATCCCGGAGGTAATGTTTTGCCTAAGGAACAGATTAAATGCAGCAATCGAGAAGACACCTGCAAAAATGGCATGAGGTCGCGAACTCTTGTGTCCCCGTAACACCCCATGAAAACCCGCCAATACCACCTGAGCAGATTGTAGAACGCTAGGCACAAATCCACGAGGAAGCAAGGGCAAATCAAATAAGTTATTGCAATGTGTGGGTACTGGAGAGCAAAAGGCAGCCACCCGAAATTGTACCCGGAATGTATGTTTGCGTGAGAGAAAACCCTCTATCGGCCAGGATGAAAAAAATACTGTGCTGGGTTGGTACCTAGATGGACAGGGCCAGTAAGAATGGTAGAGAAGATGGGGAATTCCATGTATTTAGTGAAGTTGGGACCAAGACGTGTCACAAAATGGCACTGTTACGACCTGTGTACAGCCCGACCACCTGTAGGTAAGAGAGGCAAGGAGACGACGTTTCGCCCAATACCTTGACGAGAACGGAACATTATACCAAGGAGTACACAGGGAAATGTTAACACGTGTACTACTGTAAACAACACTAACACGGGAACACTCAGCCAAGGTCATGAACTGTCATTTAGAGGTTTTGCACCTACAAAACACTAAACACCTAGTAGTGAGGAAGTAGGAGCGAGTAGTAGCAAAACATTTCTGGGTTTTTCTATTAATGACTGTAATGACACAACAAATCAGAGTTATTTTAAGGGGTTTCCAAGAGTACATGAAGAAAATGGAAACACAAGTGTACACGTAAATGTAAACACAACCACTGCCTGTGAAATAAGTTTTAAGGGGTTTCCCCAGGGCACAGCTGAATTTGGTTATAACAATAGTGAAAGCGTAAATTTTGGAACCACAAGTGAAGGCGAGGTGCCTTTCAGAGGCTTTTTAGTTCCAGCAGGGGAGAGCCTAGTAGGGCAAGAGAGTTTGAAAGCATTTGGGGAGAATAGTAGAGCAGTGAGTGTGATGTCAAGTGTCAACAATTCGCAACACAGCACTCGTAAGAGTGCATAGATGGGATTTCCAGTAGCAAATTAAAACTAGAATGTGGTGTACCTCAAGGATCTGTCCGTGGTCCAATTTTATTTCTTGTTTATGTAAATGACATTGCCACTTTAACTCTTATAGGCAAGGCCTTCTTGTTTGCAGATGATACTAATATATTTTACATACAGTTACTATAAAACTGGCTAGCAATAAATAAACTGTCCATTAAAAATAAAACTTTCTATGTAATTTTTCACAAACCAGAAACTTTGCTGCCGGAAAATGCTACTCTGATTCTTGATCAGCTTGTCTCATGGTCACAACATGAAGAAAGTGTATGTAAGAAGATAGAACCTGTTATTGGTGTGCTGCCACTTTAAGAACAATATATTAATATATAATTGTCCCGTTTCTCCTATATGCTCCTTATCTGAGGCCACAGTGCATTCAGTAAACTAACCCCACTGTATATCTTGCAGAATAGAGCTATAAAAGCCATGTATGGTTTTTATCTGCTTACCCCAACAAAATTCATTTATGAAATAGCTGGCATTCAACCTCTGGAAAAACTCAGTCACACTTTCTTGCCTCTTTATCTACAAACTTGTGCATAGACTTAACATATGCACAGAAATATCAATTTCAATAGGGATATTCACAGCTACAGCATAAGACATGGAAAAAAACCTTCACTATCTGCATTTTAGTTCCCATAAATTTGGTGTTGCCGGAGTCAAATATTCCTTGATCAGATATTACAATAACCTACCTAGTGAATACAAAAAAGCCAAAAAACAAATTGTTCATAAAAAAATATGAAAAATTATTTTGCTGATTATCGTTTAAAAAAATGCTGATATTAGTATAAGTATGTGGTATGTCTATATGTATTATGCATGTTATATAATCTGTCTTATCAGTCTGCAAAATATGTCATGTTACTAGTTACAACACACACATGTACTGTTTTCACTTGTTTGGCATCAATTTATGCACACGTGAGATTCCACTCTCTCTGAATTCTGTCTACCTGCTGTAGTCCTCTTACCATATATAAAACCTAGATTTTATATAGAACTTGAATATCAACTATTCTATATATGTATGTATTCCTGTCTCATGTAATAGTGAAGCCTTAAGGTGGCGTACAAGTTACAGTTTTGTTGGCCGATCTTCATGAAATTTCGTACACTGCTTTGCTAATCTATTCTTATTGTGTATACCTGATTTTTTAAATTTTTTTTACATTTTAGTAGAGATATTTAGTAATCAATTTCATTAATCTGTCACTTCATAATACAAGACCTGTTGAAAATATATGTACAGGATTTTGATCATGTGAACATACAACATTCTGCTTTGTTGTGATAAAAATTGGTTTACGTAAGTAACATATTTCTGTTACTAAATAATATTTATTTGCACCTTTGCATAAGGTCAATGTGCAGACTTCTGAGAAATTATCCACTATACATTATACAAAACTCAGATACAGGTAAAACTAGGATATGCTACTTTCTAAGTCATTATGCAAGCATGATATGGCTAGAAAACACCTTTACAACATCCGAGAAAGCCACACTAATTGTATAAAAAAACCATCAAATTTTTGCTGGCGCTGAGTCCAGGGTCGTGGGAAATTCCCACTCGATACATACACAGTATGCCAGGGTAATAACTACGGGAGGGTAAAGAAGAAAGAATATCCAACATTTTTATTGCTACCGCAAATCAATGCTGTATCCGAAAATGCCAAACTACGTGTATTTCGACACTAAATTATAATAAAAATTCATAAGAAAATTATAAAAATGTAAAACAATATTTTATTTAATTTGTGCCATCTTACTTCTGTAATAAAATATTTTACTCTGCGTGCATAGCACTTCCACTTATGTGAATCCTGTAAGTGGCCATAGTAGGTCCGTGCGATGCTTGTCCCTGGACAGTCTGTCGAGGAGAGCTGGTGGGGTAAGACACTGTCACGTACGCACTACAACTTTTGTTCACTGATTTAAGTTTCCATAGTCAATTTAGTTTACTGGTTAACATTTGCCTGCATGCGTTTTTGCGAGACATTTTCCCCAACATTATGCTTCTGCTTTATTAATTTATTGCTCCCCTGTGGCATTTTTAACTTAATCAAGGAGGAAGATAAATATGCTGGAGAGGCCACTCAACTTGAATTGGGCGCCATCTGCCTATGTTTATGGCGTTTCACTGTAATTTCTACATTATAGTTACGCACAATTTTAAGGGCTTTGTTTTCATGTATGTATTTGAGTGTATTTTCCATGTTTGAATATTTTACAGCAACTTAACGCCGAGTCTTTGTATACGCCATCATTGTGTTTTGAGAGCTTATTTATGTAACATTGTATGTGCAATATTTTATTAAGGGTTCTATAATTTCACGTAAATTGATGCTTTTCGTAATTGACCACACGGTTATGTTAATGTTGGAATTTACCGTCATTATGCATATTACAAGCCTGTAATCATGTGGATTGTAAAGAGAATACTTTTCTCAATAAGAATAATATTTTATCTGAATTTAATTTGCCTTTTCCGTCAAGTTTCTGTGTATAGGTCCTCACCACACTATCCACATCTGGAGCGCGAACCCCGACGAGTTTGCGTTAGTGATGCCGAGTAATCACATATGTTAATGTACAATCAGGGTTTCATTTTGTAATTCACAGTGTCCTATCTTCAGGGAAAAATCGTCAGTCCACCCTAGCGGCTGTCGACTCTCTTCCCTTGTGAAGATTGTGTTTTCATACATGGCGGTGAGATAGTCTATCTAGGGGTGCACTAGATTAATTGCGAGCTGGGTAACACCCAAGCAGAGTTAGCTAGACACTACCAATTGTATCATTAATTTCATGGCACATTGATTTATACACACAGTATCAATAAAAACAAGTCTCACAGTAAACTTACCTCTTTTATTTGTAGTGACAGTGCCCTAGCCACATGTGTTTTTCAAGTGATAAAAATGTATAGCAAAAGTTTAGTATTACCTAAATGTTTGTAAGTACGCATGGGTGAGACGGGCACGCAGAACCCACAGCATCCCTGAGAACACTGAGTCTCAATAGTGCGGTGATTGGGAAATACCACTGGCGACCAAATTACCAGTAAGTATTGTGTCATCTTTCATCTCGTGTCTCACCTGACGGCGTCAAGTGCATAGGGTGTTTTAAGCCCAGACCAGTCTCTCACAATCCAGTAATAGGCACACTGCCAAAAGCATGGTTTTTGCAGTTTCGAGCATTTAGGTCAATTGGGGTAGATTTTGGAGGACCTTTCCATGCCACACCAGTACGAACTAGGAAGGTAACCTTCAAGGTATACATGTGTCTTTTCCTTTGTATGGCTGCTAAGGTAGTACACTAGGAGCTGGTCACAGACTTGTCAACTGCAGCTTTTCTGGCTATATTCAAGCAATTTGTGTCAATGAGGAATCCCTACTGATGTGTACTCCGATAATGGCACCAACTTTGTGGGCACATGTAAACAACACAAGGAGGTGTATGCAACATTACCTCCAAAGGATAATGAGGGAGAGATTGCAGCTAAGGTAAACCTGGGACAGTCGAAGTAGCACTTCAACCTTCCAGCAAGTCTAAACTTTGGAGATCTGTGGGAAGCAACAATCAAGAGTGCCAAGTAGCATCTATACAGAGTTGTAGGTACTGAGTTGCTGACCTCCGAAGAACTCTAAATGCTGTTTGCACAGGTTTCAGTTGTGTTAAAGATTCCAGACCTATATGTGCCCTCTCAACAGATCCTTGGGAGTATGATGTTCTGACACCAGGCCACTTCCTTGTGGGTGAGCTATTGGTAGTTGTACCTGAGCACAATCTGTGTGATATTCCTTTCAACTGCCTTGATCGTTGGCAAATGATCACACAGTTTCACCAACAATTATGGGGGAAATGGACACTACAAGTGCCTGACACATGCATTGACCAGTTAGTGCTACTGAAAGACTCCATGTTGCCACCACTAAAGTGGAAGACTGCTAGTGTGTCAACTGTACATCCAGGCCAAGATTGTGTGGTTCATGTGGTAACTTTAAGAACACCACATGGGGAGTTCGTACGACCTGTCAACAATATCTGGACACTTCCTGTGGACTAACATCAGTGATAGTAGACTTACCCATTTCATATTTATATTGTATAGTTTTTTTGTGTATGAACTTGAAAATTAATTTTTGGTGGATGGCATGTTCATGTCAATAGTGCATATTACTCTCTGTGTGTATGACTGGCTGTTTGGTTGGCCATAGTTTTTGTTTTTGACTCAGTGCTAACTATCATGGTGGCGGTTGATGGTTTGTATTCGTTTGTGCTCAACAGCTGTTTTTAATAGATTTTGTAAGAGGTGAATTTTCTGAGCAATGAATCGTGTGCGCCCTAATGAAGGTAAATACCTTTTTGAAGAGTGGTAGCTACCACATTTTTCTATTATCTGCCAATAGAGGGAATCATAGTGATTTTTTTTTCATGTAAATTTTATTCAAGGGTTGTGTCTTTTAGGTGTTGGTTTACTGTTTTGCTCCTTTTATTTTTCATTGCTCATTTTGAAAGATGTGTATAATATTTGCTGTGATTTTGTTGGGACACAGTAAGACCTTTATTTTTCTGTATGTTGCAGTATATTTTCCTGCCTTCCTCTAGTTTGGCAGCATCAAACAGTATTATACAAAAATAAAATAATTCCTTTTGAATAATTTTATATGTTTAATATATGGGAATTTTTCTAAATTGTGTGTCTGGTGTTAACCGTAGGTTTGTGTACCCTTTTCTGCCTTTTTCCTGATCCTTGCTATGTCCCAAAGGGCATAACAGTCTCAACTTAATGGATGCTGGGTTACCTCATGCTGCAGTGATTATTCTACGGAGTATATTCCCAGTTCCAGAACCTGGGAATGGCCAGGCCGTACCTAACCTCGGCCCTGTATACCAGTCCTATCAGAACTGGATGATACTCTTGGCTGGTGCGAACATGTGGTGGAAAATATACAAATACCACTGGAGTAGTCTTGACTACTTGGTGCCTTAGTGCGGCGGCGCGGTCCCGTTCCGCATGCGTAGGAGGGCTGAGTGTAAACCACTGTTTGGCAGAAAGAAAAGCTAGGTTTTCTCCCTATACCTTTGGCAGTGCCTTGCCTTGTAAGGCATAGAGTGTTGCTGTTCGAACAACATATTAGTGCACCTTGACGAGAAACATCTTAACAGTGTCAGTCCAGTAGCTACCGGCTGGCATGAGCTTGGTAAAAGTCTCCACTGATCCTCCATGCTTGGCAAGCTGATCAGAGATGTTGAGCCATTTGGACCACCAATGCCTCTACCGGATGTGAATTCAGGCAAGGTTGAACTGCAAGACTCAGGCTGTGATCACTCCAGCAGTATCAGTGCTCGAAGCAAGGGAATAACCTGGGCTTGCTGCCCCTCATCGGATGAAGGTATTCCTAGTGGTCGTGGCTCCTGTTCCACCTCTCCTGCACTACCAGTGCTCAGGTGGTTGGTTAGAAACAGGCAGCCGTCTAATGGGTGTGTGTTCAGAATGACGGACTCCTGAAGGGGGCCCGTAGTCAAAGCTAATAGTTTTAGAAAAATACTTGGTTCCTGTCGGCAGTGCACTGCATGAATTGTTCTTAGCAGGCGAAATAGAAAAATTCTCTGTATATGAAAAACCGTAAGGATAGAGAACAAAATTATGTTTATTGAAAAACAAATACACATGATTCGTGCTGCCTCCTACTGAACAGTGATATTCTGAATGTTACCTACGTTAGCCAGTTGTAGGCGACCTGGTCCTAGGTTTAAAAGGGGAATAATTCTAGTCATGAAAAATATATTCTTCTAAACTGGACTAAAGAAAGTGGGTGTTTAGAAGAGACAAAGTGAAGTTAACAAGTGTTAACTTGTTCGCTGTTCGTTGGATAACTGGTCGTTGTTGTAAGTAGCATCTGGGGGTTTACTTAAGACTTGGTAGATCTCTGGAGGTCCCAGCACTGAGCATTTCTCAGGATGTCACAAGAGAGGATGCAAAAATGATTCTCGAGCCTCGCTGCGCACTGACTTATATAGTGCCAAGTCTAGGCTACCACAGTGAGGTGCGGGGAAGACGTGTGACATCCTTCTGCTGTGGAGTCTGACGTGGAAGGTGGGAACCCTCTTATCAGCGTTCCTTGGTTCGAGTATTTTCGATGGTGCTTGGTCGTGGCTGAAGCTTGTTGTTACTCAGGGTGGGGGGAGGGAGGGAGCAGCATGCTCGCTGGTTGCATAACCTTGTGGCCAAGTGTTTGGCCGCCCGGGAATTTTAAGCAGCCAAGAATTTATATGCAAAGTATTGCGTGCACAACTCTCTCGTGGGTGGTTGAAGTAGACAACTCTTATGTAGGTTGAAGTAAGGGCATACTTTACGTCAAGATCGATGAGTCGTAATCGTAGTTGATTAGTAGTATAAGTAACACATGTCAACACTATGTTAGAAAGACTTATTGTATCTGGTGCCATTTTATTTTTATGACCATGTAATATACTAGTTAAGGTTCTGTTTACTTTATTGGTGGGGCTGGAAACTTACACGTTTATCACATTTATCATCTTTTGTGAGATGAGGTGGTTTTGTGGCTCTTCTTACGAGAAAGTCGCGGTTTGAACTGCACATTGATTTGATGAGACAGTAGAAAATTTTGCTCGTGCCTAAATAACAAAATGTGATGCTATTTGTACGAATGTGAGCATTACACAATCATTTTCAGTAAAGTTGATAAGAATATGAAAATCTTTTGATTTTTTTATGAACTACACTAAAACAATGAAATTGGTACGGATTCCAGTCATGTAGACAGTGAAAGGAGATTTTCAGTATCTGGGAATATTTATTACAAATGAAACAACCTAACACAAAGTAGTATGGTATTAATGAATGACAGTGTTTGCATAATACTGCATGTTGGTGATTGTGGCCAGCTACTTATGTCTTAAAACTGGTTAAGAATGCCAAAATTAGTTACTGTTTTAGATTGTGGCCCGGAGTTTGTTGAATATAAGTTTTTTTTATAAACTGACCAAGTCCTAACTGCAATGTAAACACAACAGTTAAGTTTGGAGGTATTTTAAAGTTACTTGCATAAGATATAAAAAACTACAAATGAAATGATTCGTATCAGTACAGTAGAGGACTATTGCAGATCTTGGCCCAATTCAATATTTTAAATAAAATTCATGCAAATTTCTCACTTTCAAGTTACCATTTTTCAATTTCTTCTGAAAATACGATTCATATCTTCAATTTCACCCCCAAAAACTAGATAATTTGACCCAAATCTACATTCTCAATAAAGCGCACTTTTTTTAGAAACATACTTTGTTCACTTTTTGATCAGTAGTCCATTTTCAGGGCGAATGAGATTAAAATTAGTTCAAAAAATTCAAATTGATATAATATCACAAGAAAAGTATGAAAATTCTTGGAATTTAATCAACAATATGATCATTTAGCTTGAAAATGAGTCTAAAAGAACCACACACAAATAGTGAACACAGGTTGAAAATTGATTTTGACCCCAAATATGATTGATTTTGAGTTGCGCTTTGAAAAATTTGACGGGAATTTTGAAATTTGTTTGAATTTAGTGTGAAATTGGTTGAATTTTAGTTATGTTATTGAGCTGTGCCAATATCTGCATTAGACATCTACTGAATTTTTTAAAAATGCTTACATATAAATACAATTTTTAAAAATGGCAAAATTCCTGTGGAGAAATCCCCATTTCCTCACCGTGCGATATTTACAACCTACCTATTACGATGAGGAGATGGGGATTTTTTTGTGCTCTGTTCCCATTGCATAGCAAATACACAACAGGAGCAGAGTGAGGTTTTGGCTCAAATTTGGAATGGTTTGGTGATAATCATATATTGTGAATATGCCAGCCACACATATCCAAAATATTAATTCATCTGCTCGGACTGGAGATCGAACCCCCAACCTTTGCATTACAAACCAAACACCCTGTCAAGCCATGTGACAGGGCGACGAAAGAGGTTACAATTTTACTGCATCTTGTGGCAAGCTGAAGCTGTTATGCTTGCTTGCTTGCTTGCTTCACTGCGCATCACTAAGAGTTCCCGGCAGTTCGAGTAGATATCAGCACATTTGTGTGATAACATGCTTCCTGTCACAGACAGTGATTGCTGTGGTCAGGCGCGCACAAATGTGCAGATAAACTTTGTCCTATAACTATGAAAGTGAACGGCAATCGCGGAGGAAAACTTGTGTCAAGACAGAGTGCACTGTAAGATTTTTTTTCCTGTAGTCGGTAGACTGGGCGACGGCCATGAAAACAAATAAAGAATTCTCGTTTACAATTCACAAAAGACAGAGTTAAAATATAAAACTTTTTATTTGATTTCTATATTTACTGCTGTCCCTCAAATCTAATGTTAAAAAAACCATAATTTTCGTCCCAGAACTTGGCACATATCACTTAAAATTTCTCAAAACTCATCTCTCATCCAACGAAATCGCAATATATATATATATATATATGTCTCAAGTTTATTTCATCTTGTCGAAATATACACAGAAAATTTGTGTTATCTTGTAATAATTGCTTGGGGACTCTGGAATATGTTGCGCTGTGCAAATGCGAACTCTACGGACGACTTCACCCCATCTACAAGCCACCCATGCTCAGGGGAAAAATATATACGCTGCAAATTGAATAAAAAGTATCGAGCAAGGAAAACCCACAAGCCTGGGTAGCCGAATACTTCGTTGTAAATTACATGTGTAATTACAATCTCCGTTGCCCGTCCGAATTTATGCATGCAAAAGGCACCCCTGTAAGATAAATAAATATTTGTGAAATTTAATACTCGTCGCTTAGCCCTGGGAGAAGTTCCTGCAACACCCAGAGATGGCAGCAACCCCATGGCCTTGTGACGTCACGACCAGTCCACCTCGAAGACAGGGTTTTAATTTGTCGTCGCCTCCACACGGGGTGATAATAAATGAGCGGTGCTCCTGCACCCCCGATAACGTGCCCCTGTGCAGATGGCTACGCTACAGCCCCGCACCCTGAAGAACTGCTGATGTGAAAATTTTGCATATAAATAGAAGTCCAGCAACGGCAGATCCGCCGGGCTCGCTAGCTGAAGAGGATGCGAGCCTTCCTCAGTCTACGAAGACTTCCTCACTCAGTCCGCCAGGACTCTCTAGTCTGCTAAAGACTCCCTCAGCTTGAAACACGGCTCTCTTCAGTCTGCGAGGACTCTCTCTCCTCTCCATGACCTGCATCACGGCGCATCATCCACTCCGTAGACTGTGAAGAATTGCAGCCTCCAACAGCTTGCGAGATAGTTACTCCATTAGTCAGGTAAACCCACTCTACGACACGAGTTACATTACTGCATTGTTTCATTGGACTGGTTGTCCCTTTGTTTTAATTTTTATTCCAAACATATATTACTAACAACAGGTTAAATACTACTGTTTTTTACGCCACAGTTGTAACAAACAGTCGTGGCAAAATATTAATGGGTATTATGTGTAACATGCTATATCGTGTGTAACAAATAGTTATAAAGCTGACCTAAATATTGTTATATGCCTACATTGTGAACATTCATAGGAAATGGTTTCTGCAAATATAACATAATTCTTTGAACAGCTGTCAACAGCAACCAAAGTATTTGACAGTTATAAAAGTAGGTCACATGGCAATGTTTATATTTACGTGTAGCGGAAGGATACAAAATCAGTAACCAGAAGTAGAAATTTGGCAGCGCTTCAGAAAAGGCCAAATTTATCGTGAATCAACTATATACTTCACGTGAAGAGCGATGAGTCGTAATCGTAGTTAATAGTAATATAAGCGGCATGAGTCAAACAAACCATATTCTGAATTATAGGAAATTATCCAAGAGGTAAACTAAGGCATGACGACCTGCTACCATGGAGTCATGGAAGTTGACTGGGGTAAAGGGTGCAGGGTGCACACGATACAATACATCGAAATTTTATGCCGTCCTCTAGTAAAATATTTGCGGACTACTTCTTGCTCATCTAATATTAAATAATCAAAAATTACAAGAGAAATATTTTTGGCATTGATCTAGTGAAAGTATTTCACCATTGCTACTTTGAAAATAAGCCATTTTTTTCATTACTTTTTTTGGATATCACTTCAAAATAATCTTGTGATTGAATATATTTTGGTTTATTAAAACTTTTAGAGCAAACATACAGTTTATTCAAATTTAGCCACCCTGTCTTATAAGTAAAGTTAATGATTGAATTGGTTTTTTCACAAATGGTGGGCCCTACTATCAACCCGTGAATATTATCGGGCAATAACTCACCATTTTTTTTTTATTCTTGGAAGTTTTCTCAGAAATTAAAACACCAATGCCGCAGTCACCTTTTTCCATTTAATTACAGTAATTTTTGTAATAAATGGATAATTAAGTTTTCAAGTTAACAAACAATAGTTCTATTTTAAAGAATAAACTTCACTATGATATAATTCATAAAGATAAATTTATAGCATTAATTAGTTTCTATGCAAAATTTCTAACTCCAAATCTGGAGAGTAATACAATAACTACAATTGAAAAATGAGCGCTGCTGTTGATAAAAATACCATTATAAATATTCCCACAGGCCAATGTGATGATGAATCTTTGAAAGAAGCTATAAATTAGATTGATCGATTTTCAAATAACAACAGACTATGTGGAAAATAGAATAACAATTAAAACCAAGTTTCTCAGTTTTGAAAGAAAATTAACTATTGAAAAAGAATTTTTGTAGGCACTAAATTGCCTAATTTTAATCCATATAAAACAATCAATGTTCATTGAAATTTGGCTTATGGTATGTTTAAAAAATATGATTAATCTAGTCACCTGGAGACTAATATTATTGCTAGTTTTCCAACTAAAACTATGTTTGGTTTTAGTGACTATGTTTTTATAAGCCCCTATATCCAATTTTTTATGGAATTAATAATGAGCAATTTAATAACTTTGTTTTAGAAATTAGAGATGAAAATGGCAAATTAATTGATTTTGATGGTTCCGATATCGATATTGTTTTGGAAATTAAAGATGTTTAGAATTTTGCTATTTTATTAGAAAACATCAAGTGTGCCATGTTTTAAGGCCCCATTTTTGGGGGCCCCCTTCATATCTCCAAAATATATAACTTTTCTTTCAGAAATAGTTGGTATCAAAAAATTGTATTTTTTTTTTCATTATATACTAGACCCTGCATTTTGCTGGGTCTACTCACATTAATAAAAATTATGAAGATGTCACTAGCGGTGTTTCTAGTATAATTATCCTGTTTTCACAATGACTTAAAGCAACTTTATTAACTTCTACTGTGTATATTTTGTGCTTTTGCTTCTTATTAAATTCATTGTCTTATATTGTATTTTCTCATCAAACACACATTTCTTATAGTCATCAAAATTAATCCTATTATTGACAACACTTTTTCACACATTTTGCTCTTTTGTTTTGTTTATCCTCAACTCTGTATGCATACATCTTTGCTCTTAAACCAACAAATTCTTTGATTACATTGCAATTATACTCATCTTTCATTTTGCCTAGATTTTTTTAAATTTTTTGTGGCATGTTATATTGTCTTTTGGATAATCACTCATGTAAAATTTATCTAACATCGACTTCACGTCTTCATTATTCTGTTTTAATGTTATATTGAAAACACAAATCAGTTTTATCACCATATTTTGGCTTCATAATTTTATCATGAAAATTGTACAAATTTATTTTGAAATATCCAAAATGGCCATGCCAACGTATATTGGCTTATTAAATTTTACTATGTTTTATTCATGTGAATAGCTGCAAGATTCTCATTAAATATAGTACTTCTTTTGAAATTTGGCTCGGCCACTAATTTATTGAAAATTTTTTCACTGAAACCAGCCTTAAATCTACTCTGTTTCTTATATTATCCATTGTTTTACCAAAGACAGTATTATTCATCAGTTTATAAAAGTCCTTATCAAAATCATTTTTTTGTATTAGTCCTCATGTTGAAATCCACGTACTTCTTTAACCAATCAGATTGATTAAATGTCAATATTCTGTGTATTTTTATAATTTTCAGTCCATTATTTAGGCACTTTTTCAAACTACAATATTGTAGTATATATATTTTTCTTTTTTATGTAAAGTTGTTAATAGTTTAGATTCATTGGTACATGGAACTAACTTATTTTCTGGATAAAACGGAAGATCTTTGTGTTATTTATGCATTTATTGTGGGTTTTCTAAACCAACTTCTCATATATAACCAAACTCAGAACAGTTTTTCAAATTTAATATTTTTTCACTCCAATACTCTAAATCATTTCATGCATAGTACACCCATTCGAAACCACCATATGGTAAATGCTGAGACATTGCCCAACCATATAAATTATTTGCATCAAGATAAGCTAAGTAATTTGACTCTTAATTTGAGTTAAAATCTTCCAAATATTTATTTGCTTTAACATATTGCTTACAACATTGTGAAATACCACCCCGAATTCCAATTTCAATAATTATAATCATGTAATAATTCTAGTGATTGTTAGTCATTTTTAACATTGCGACCTACAATAAACCTGGTGCTGTAAAGTACCACGCAGGGTCTAGACCATAAGAATTTATATATGTGTTAGTAAAATTTTCGAATATTTCTGCTAACAATAGCAGATCACTTTTGAAGTATAAATCATGGTATTCACCAAGATTTTTTATATTAAATTGGTTCCATATATTTTTTGCATGTCCTTAATCATCAGATATTTTCGTTTAATTTATTATAAAACTCACTCCTTTGGGAAAGTTGAGTTTAGTTACATTTTTTGAAGTGATCTATGTAATCATATGGGTAAACACCTTTTTTCATAACCAAATCTATTTTATCTCCTGGAAAATGTTTGTGTGTGTGTATTATTTTTTCTTTAGTCAAATTAGGCAATTTATTTAAACTACTAGCCATAAATTTGAATGTGTCTATCAATCATATCTTCAAATTTTATGTTTTTTCCCCCAAAAGTTATAAACTTTTCTTCATTATTCGCAAGTAAATCACTTTTTTTCCTCATAGCGTAACTCTTTAATGAATAAGTGAGCATCATAAGTTATGAGAATATATTGGAAAAAAAATTGGTAATTTTAATTGTAAATTACATTTGTTGAATGTTGGCTTAGTAAATTTTCAACCTATATGATCATGATGATGCACTTTTTTATTGTCCTTAAAATATTCGTACTTGCATACAGTGCATTTATATGATTTCCTATATAATATTTTTTCTTCTTTTGTTAGTGGGTACACTGGCTCAATTTGTTAATAAATTTGCCTAATATCATCCACTTCGCTTTTTATTGATTGTATAAATATTTTATGAGCATATGGGCCACAATATAAAACTGGTGGTTTATAATTGCCATAAACAAAGACAATATAATAGCCAAAAACCAGAAGCTTCATGTAATTGATATTTCATTGTATGTGATGCATCATTCAATTTTAAAACAATGTTATTTATTTGTGCATTTGTAAGTTTATATTTTTCTTTGTAAAGATCAATATCGATATCGTCCTTGGTGAAAACTGAATATTTTTTAAGTTACTTTTTTTATTTCTCTTGGATTTGGTTTGGTGGTGGTTGATATTTTCTTTAAAATTGATTAAAAATCTGCATATATTGCGAAAGAAACTTTTGTGGTGTTTTTTATATTTTTTAATTTTACTTGTTCATCTTTTGAAGACAAGATTATCTTCACCGGTTCATTTTTTGAACAATTTGTGTGTTTATTTAATTTCTCTTGAGAATGAAAAAATTGAAGACACATATCACAAACATAAATTTTTACTTTTGTGTTTACTTTTTTGTGCTGAAAGCAACTTCGATAAATCTTTTATCAAGCAATAATGTGAGTTTTTGTCATTTTAAAAATAAAGTAAATTTATGTGTTGGTCTTTTTTATTTTTTGTAAGCTTTAGTGGATAAACATTGAATTTATCATCAATAGAGTAAACATCAATTTGGTTTTCTATTTTTGGAATATAGTCAATTTTTATAGGATATTCATATTTATCTAATGCTTTGTCAATGTTAAGACCCACATTTTTATATTGAGATATTCTTCGTGGGTCTTTTTCAAAAGGAAACGGTGCAGATTTTATTGCCCAAAGAAAACATTTTTCATCATTGTTCTTCACATTAATGCATGCTTTTTTATTCTTAATCACTTCTGGTAGTTCTATATATGTCGAGCCATTTAATGGAATATACTTATTTATTGCTAGCTGCAACCCAATTATACTATGTAAAGCCCATTCAGAGGTGCTTCTTTCAATGTTTTCTATTCATGCAACTATTTCATTTGTTATTTGTTCGTAAATTTTTTTAAATGTTCCTTCATTCAATATTGTAAATATGTGTGAGTGAATGTTGTCAAAAATTCGAATCTCGCCAGTTCGTCTTCAAAAATGAGCAGAAAATTTAATGTTAGACTTTATAGCTCTAAGTTTTATAAATTGATTGTGTAAAATTTTAAATATTTGTTGATTTTCCGAAGCTAAAAAATTTCTGGGCAACCCTATATTAAAATTGTTTTCGATGTTATATGTTGATAACCTGCACTTAAAAGCTTTCTCAACTTCGTATGTGTATATACTACTGGAAAAGGGGAAAATTTCTTTAAAAACCTTTTTAGCTTTTCTATATATTATTTTGCTATTTGGAAAAGGTAAATTTGGAGATTTTCTTTTTCTTTGTTCATAATTAATTATTGGCATGAGCTGTAATTAAATCAGCTTTTCTTAAATTTTATATATATATATATATATATATATATATATATATATATATATATATATAACATATAATATTTAACTATATATATATATATATATATATATATATATATATATATATATATATATATATATATATATATATATATATATATATATATATATATATTTAACATAATATATATATATATATATATATATATATATATATATATATATATATATTATATATATATATATATATTATGTTAAAGCTTTTAGCTTTAGATATTAATTTCAGAACTGTGAAATCATTTAGGTTCTCGATAGGATTTTTAGAATTACATTTGCTTTTTTGTATAATATTTGCAATAAGATAATCTTTATATATTCTTTTTATTTTTAATCCTCTACCTATAATTCTCAACTCGCACAATCTCTTTTCTCTCAACTCACCCACTAGGCTGCTTGTCTCCATATTTATATGTAATAAATTTTATTATAATAAAATTTATGAAGTCGGCGAATACTGAGTTTCACTTAGAAAATTTATTGCTGCAATGTGTGATTTGCTATTTTTATGCTTTTTTGGAGAATGGTTATATACATCTTTTCTGCATTCGCAGTGCACTTTCTCTTTTTTTAATTCATGATGTCGTTTAGCATATTCGCTATAACATTTTTTGCAAGTGTTAAAATGCTTATCTATTGTGTTTTTATGAGATCCGAAATCGTCGGTAGATTTATTCTCCCAGCATATTATGTAGGTCGTGCTTGAAAAATCGCATTGTAGAATTTCGTAAGTATTGTGCAGTTTAGTAATTTTGTGCTTTTCGAAATTTAGCTTGCAAACAGATTTTCCACACATAGCAACTTCTAGAATATTCATTATAACATTTTTTACAATTGTTAATGTGCTTCTCTTGTGTGTGTTTATGTGATGGAAAACATTGAATGTTTAAAACTTCACCACTTTTTTTTTTTACATTGCTTGCTTATGCTACTATTCTCCATTTTTATTTATAAAGAAACAAATTTTATTAAGAAAATTAAAAAATCTAGATTTTTATATAAACCATGTTCATTAACAAATAGGGAATATTTTCTTGTTTCCAACTAACTCAGCCTATTATCCAGGGTTCACATAACAAATAAAATTGACGACAAATAAACAATTTTATACTCGGACGCTCTACTAATTTTTTTTAACATTTCTTCCATTTGCTCTAGATATTCACCCATTTCTCGAAGTTCATATTTGTCATCAGTGTTATATAAGAGTGATAATTGCATGTTTTGTAAATTTAAATTAAATGTGTGAATTAAATTTTTGACAGATGTTTATCAAATTTATAAGACGGAGGACTTTCGCTATCGCCACCTTTTAAAATATTGGACAAACTGCAAGGAAAAATAGGCGAAGTCATGTTTATTTATAAAGAAACAAATTTATTAAAAAGAATAGGAAAATTCTAACTAATGCATTAAAAAATGTGTTTTAAGAGAATTCTAGATCATGTACAGACTTTCGTCTCATTTCTTTTAAACCTTTATATTTTATAAAAACTTCTCTCATTTATTAGTTTCAAAGAATTATTATCAAGTATTTTGACATAGCAGTATGGTAATGAAATTTATCACTTGCCATCTAGAATCAATTAATTTTTTTTCCCCCAAAATAAGATTTGAAAATTTCAAAATCTGTTGTCCTAAACCATTTATTATTTTCTACATTTTGTAGTTTTGTGAATTAAAGTGAATTGTTTAACTTGCAGAGCAGAGAATCAATTTTTTTTGTGTTGTTTAGGAAGAAGAAATTTGATGCAGAAATTTTATCAATATAAGTTGATAACCAAGAATATTTTGTGATTTATTAATTGTGGTATTTCATGCGGTGCACGTATCCCGTCTGAAAATTGTGGCAATATTAAGAGAGATTTAGTGAAAGAATTTTTTGTATATAAATGAATACTTATATGATTATTCTCGCCATTACAAATATAAATTTTGCTCTATCCAAAAAAGTGAATCAGATAAAATGTGCAACTACACACAATATTTATCAATGAATTTTGTCTACATTTTATAAAATTATTTTCTTCAATTTTTAGTTTTCTTCATAAAAAAAAAGAATATATGTATAAAAAAACATATTTACCAGCATACAATGACCAAATCACTGGAAAAACATCTAGAGAACCTACAACTAAAGATGATAATGATTTAAATAATTTGATTGTTCACAATAGAAAAATAAATTTTGAATTAGATAATAATAATGAACTATGGTTTAAAGCTAAAGATATTTGCAACTTTTTTGAATATGCCAACTCCAGGAAAGCTATTAGAAACCATGTTTGTGCAAACCATAAAAATGCTTATAAAAACATAAAACTGAATAAATATGTTGGCAATATTGGTAACACAATTTATATAAATAAAAATGGATTAACACAACTATTGACAAAGTCTAGAACAGCCAATACATCATTGGTGAAACTAATTTCTAAGCACCTTAATTTAAACATAAATGTTTTTGAAGAAAAATAAAGGAACAAAATATATTTCCCACATTATTACAAGTTTTAAAAATTTAAATTATAAACAGCAATATAAAATTAGCTATTGAGTGTGATGCATTTAACCACAGAGATAGAAATATTAATTATGAAATAGAGAAGCAAAAGTATTCAGAGGCAATTAAATTGCAAATTTATAAGGTTTAATCCCGATGAAATAAATTTTGATATAACCGAAGTGGTTAGTTGTATTTTTGTTCATATAATTTAAAATACTTGAAATTACATTACATCTGTTTGATTAATCCAAGAGTGTGAGCATTATCAAAACCCAACCACTTTAGAAATATTTTTTCACCTTAAGTTTTTAAAACATTTTCGACCAAATATTCATCGGAATAGCCTGTTTTCATAATTTTGTATTCATAAGACCTACCCATTATTTCTTCTCCATTAATATCTTTTAATATGTAAGTTGGTATATCAAAATTTAAAACCTTACAAATAGTGAACAATGCTGTTGAGCAATTAGCAGTATAACCTAAAAAAAAAAAAAAAAAAAAAAAAAAAAAAAAAGTTTCCCCTAGCGACCAATATCTCCAACATTATATTTTGGTTAAGTAAAAACAAAATTTGTTTGCAATATTTTTATTTATTTTTTATCAACTTCAACCGGCTTCATACCAATAGTGCCGTGCTTTGTTTTGTTGTAGTCTTTAACTAATTCATTCAATATATTGGTCCATTTATAAAACTGAAAAGAGATTTTAATGTTTGAATACTTATTTTAATATATTTAGATATGATTGCAGGGCAGAAACAAAGTGAAGTTGGCAGATGTTGCGAACCATGACATGATGTGTTACTTTTTTTTACCAAACGAGGCGTAAATTGTACTTACTCCGAAAAATACTTCAACTTACCACATCACGTTTGTAGACGTGTTTTTAAACCTACCTAAGCAAGTTATGATGATGTGATAAAGTACTGTTACAGTGTGTTTCATTAGCTGCGTGTGATCATTACGCTGGACCTGTGTGTGTACGTGATTTCAGATATTTGATGTGAACTATTTATACATTTCAAATGTGAACTTTTTATGACAAAGTTATTTATTTTCATCCATGTCTATTTAACGTTGTACCTTAACCCTGGGTATTTGAATCGCAGTCGAGTAAAGTGATTTACTACCAATCCCAACAAAATAACCAATCCCAGCCCCAATAAATTTCAATAAACCTAATACACAGTAGCAATACATATAAATACGAGCGGAATAAAAGTTACGGTAGGCTTATTTGTATGCATGTTCACCGCTATATTTAAGTTTGTATGACAAAAAATGAGCAACACGAGTTGCATGCTTGATTTTAATGTCTCTTTTTCGTTGAACTGGTTATTCCTTCGTTGTTCGAACCGAGGCCATCCTTTTAAAGAAATAACCCTATACATATCAATAACAAAAAGTCAAATAGTATAGTTCATTACCCTGCAGTTGTAACATTGTTAAACACAATCGTGGCAAAATATTGTGTATTATGTGTAATGTGCTATGTGGAAAACAAATATTTTAATGTAACATAACTGTAAGCACTATCGTCAATTCAGGAATTTTTAAAAAGTCATAAAGTTAACCTAAATAGTGTTATAGGCCTAAACTGTGAATATTCGTACGAAATGGTTTTTGAAATAGACCTACAACAGAATTATTTGAAAATCTGTAAACAGTAAACAACACATTTGACAGGTATAAAAGTATACATACATACACTCGCAATTAGGCTACCGCCCGGTGGCGAGCTCTCTCAACTCTCCTTCACCCAACCAACTCCTTTTCCACTCCCTTCCTGAATTTACCAACCCCTCTCACAGATACCAATTCTTCCCTCGACACATTCCACTCCCTCACAGACCTCACAAGCATGGACTGCCTACCCCCGCTCCATTCTCCTCCACACCCTCTGAAGCTTCTCACTGTTGTTTCCTCTTCCTCTAAACACCCCCTTACTTAGCTTGCAGTGTAGCCTTCCCCATCCTCCCTCTTCATTCACCACCCTGTACATCCTGACTAACCATTCAACTTTCCTCCTGTCTTTCAATGAGCTCCACCCCATTTCTTTCATCATCACTGATGGCCTATAGTTCCCTTCTTCCTCATCATCCTGCCCTTGCCTTCTCCACCTACCCTTCACCCATCTTGCTGCCTTTCTCTGCACCTTTTCCAGTTCTTACACCTCCACCTCCACATACGGGTCCCATACTGCTGCAGCATATTCTAACATTGGCCGTACCATTGTGCCATACGCCTTCTCCTTCACCTCACAGCTGACTCCATTCAGCACCCTTCCCAGCATACCCAGAGCCCTTCTTCCCTTTGCTACCACTCTCTCTACCTGTTTTTTCCACCTGGGGGTCTCCCTGCAGTACAATCCCTAGATACTTATATTCTGCTGCTTCTTCTCTCTCATGTCCCTCCCATCTGTACATGTCCCTGCTTATCTTCTTCCTTGTGAACTGCACTACCTTAGTTTTTCATACATTTATCTTCATTTTATTTTTTCTGGTCACATTTCAATGTTTATGTTAGGTGTAGAGAAAGTATACGAACACATGTACACACACAATGGCACGTAAACATTGATTTTGACAGGTGCTACATGGCAGTCACATGGAAATATTTGTTTACATTTGGCGGAAGGATACAAAACAGGCCTGCAAGTAGATATTTAGCAAGGCTCCAAGAAAGCTGCTTCCAGTGAGGAATTTATTATAGTTATTTTATTCCACTCTGCATGTAAATGAAATATATGGGATCGGTTTAAATTTTCTAATTTAACATCTAATTCTTTATCAGAATCTTCTTTGATTTTTTCAACTTTCAAATCAACAAACGTATGGCAATAATTCAAAATTACTTTGTTGAAATGTTGCAATTTAACGGTTATTTCTTTATCAAGATATCTTTTATTGACGGCATCTTTTCCATCAATAGGATCTGCCATATTATTAATTCTGCGATTTTGAATAGAAACTTATCTGTTGTGTAAACAAAAACTTTACTTATTTGATCTCATAAAGCAGAAACACCGGTATTATATTTTGAATCTACATCATTATATATATAAAAATTGATCACTTTTTTTTTTTTTATCTACTGGCTGGCCTATATTAACAATTCTTCATCCAAAAAATGAGTCATGATTTTGTAAAATCAAAACAAGTGCTCAATTCGCTTTGTAAAGAAGAAACACTCGAATCACATTTTGAATCTATATATTTTAAAAATCTTTGCCAATATTATCAAAGTTTTTATTTAAAGATTTGATTAATGGTTTCACAAATATATCTAATTTAATAACATATAAATTACATTGCGAAACTTAAATTCTCTCAAAAAAAAAGGTGTAAAACAATTAAACATAAATTACCACAGATAACTGAATCAGAATTCTTTCATTATTGCAATAAACAGTATTGTTTTCGAAATAATTAATTTAATTATTTGGAATATTGCTACCAAATGAATCAAAATAATACACATTATTTTCTTCAAAATAGCAAACTCAATGAGTGCCAGGATTGGTTGAAATATCAAAATTAACCACAGCACACTCATTTTCTAGCCTATTTTTTGGTAGTTCATCAATCATATAAACATTTCTGAAATTTTTAATATTTAATTTTTTTTGCCTTTTTTTTTTTTTTTTTTTTTTTTTTTTTTGCATCTACACCACTACCAGCCTTATTTTCCATTGCTAAATTCTCTCGTTCTAAATATTTTTTAATTTTTTTTAGTTTGTTCAACAGAATTATAAATTGTGTTAGCTCCTCCAAGTAATGCGCCAAGAGTTCCTAAAACTGCAAATAAAAATTGGTAAACATCCTCCCATGATGTAAACTACTTCCGGTTTTCATTGGCCATTTTTTTTAACCGTTGGGAATGGTAAAGTTGATTTTAAACTCTTTTTTTTTTTCTCAAGTTCTTTTGATAAAAATTTATTTATACCCAAATCTCTTATTTGATCAATGGATATATTGAAATTTAAGCTTCCTATTTTTATTTAAAAATGTGTATTATCTCATGTGCGCAAACCTTTGCCCCTCTGGAGTTTTATATGATTGTAAGAATAAAAGACATTATTACAAAACATTTGTAATACATTAAAAAGTTTTAATACCACAACAAAGTTTTATTTTTGTATACATAGTTGAGGCAACCGCTGCAGAAGCAATTTTTTTTCCAATTGGAGTATTTTTATCTCGCATGATTTCTTTCGCATCTTTTTCTAAAATTTGATCTGCTTCATGCCTAGATTCTAAATCTTTGTGGTCTCTATTTGCAATATGAAATTTGCAAACTTCATCTAATTTATTTATCCCTGAATCTCTTCTTTCTAATCTTTCGTTTAATTTTGTAAATGGTTCACAATAATTATAACCGGGTAAATGCATTTCGGGCAAATTTAAATTGTTTAATGCCCAGTTTATAATGCCTTTGCCATAGTGTTCAGAATTCCAAAATGAGTGCGGAATAACATTTAAAACTCTTATTATATCTGGAATTCCTTTCGTGGTATTCACAACAAAATCAGAAAATATATTGTTTACCATATCCATAATGTTTACTTTTTCATTGTAAAAATTTTTATTTCCAGCATTTTCTTCACCGTGAATAATAATATGTCAATTTGCTAACATTGTCTATCCAAATATATGTAAAATTCGCTCTTTCTGGTGTGTTTGGTGCTGATCTTGATGCTCTTATATAATTATTATAAATTGGCTTAATTATATTTGCATACTTCCAACTTCTATTCAAGTTTATTGGCTTTTTAGGATTATATTCTTGGAATGTAGCATTGGTTCATAAAACAATTTCTGTGTAATTTTCATAGTCATTATCGATGAATTCACCTTCAAGATCCAATTGGTTTATGCCCATCTCCTTGTAAACCATATGGTGTTTTAAAAATAATTTTATCAGAAATTTCTTATGGGTACAATGCCCATTCGCTCTTCTGCATTAGGTAATTTTGCCAATAATTCTCTTTCAAAAGATGTTTCTTCTGGTGTCTGTGGATAATCTAGTTTTTTTGCAGCATCAGGCACTAGTGCTGTTAAATTCTTTATTTTCTTCACTTTTTTGCCAATATTTTATAATTCACGAATTAATGGTAATATTTTTTCTTGTTTTTTCATATTCTACCTCATAGTTCTTTTAATAATTTCTCTACTTCTCAATGAGCAATTTCACTCGAACTCCCTCTGAATTGTTCATTTATATAACATTTTTTTAAACTTATAAATGAGTTATAAACGCATTGAGAGTTTCGAGAGACAAACTTTCCCTCCAACTGATAAAACGAGGAGGAATTTGAATGTTTACAATAATAGAATCAAGTTTGATATTCCCATAGATGGCTTTTCTTTCCAAACGATGCGTATGATTTGGAAGAATATTGCCTACTAAAGAGAGATAAAACTGGAGATGAGGCAAAATACGAAAAATTAGATAATATTGATGTTTGTTCAAATTTTTTTCCATTTCAGTTTTCTAGAGTAGAAATTTCAAAACATAAAATATATTATTGAGGCTGCTGTTGATCCAGGAATAACTTCGACAATGATGAATATTTTGCTAAGATCACCAGGTGAACAAAATTATTTAGAGTCTACTGGTGTTGATAATAAATTTCAAGTAAAATATGTTCGTAGTGATAAAATTAATGAAATAATGTATCCATCAAGATATTTGTTTATGAAACTAAAAAAGCAGATGGTTCAGTTGATAAAACTTGTGCTGATCCAGGTTAAATTATTAAAAATTAGAAATTTTGTGACCTATCGTTGAATACGAATCTAACACATCAATTGCAATTAAAGAAAAAAATATATAAAAATCCTAAAATTCATATTGGTTTTAAGTATTAGCAATTTTTATAAAAATTAGTTCCTACTGAGGCAACTGTTTTTAATTTTGATATAAAAGACGTTTAATAATTTACAATTTAACATGCCTGATTTTGTAATTGTGAGTTTCCAAACTAATAAAAAAAATCACACTGAGCAATATGTGCGCGCTTCAATGTTTGATCATTGTAATGTAAGAAATATTTTTGTTAAAAATGGTAGAAATGAAATTTTTCCAACAGAAAATTGGAATCTAGATATTGAAAATGATCTTTGTCTTAAAATGTTTCTGGCTTTTAATGATTTCAGAAATTCTAGAACAAAATTAGATACTATATACAGAACTTATGAACTTTATTATAATCCAACTACTACAAACTATCATGGCGATATCAATTATTACTCATTTTGGGGACAAAGACCCTTATATGTTATTGATTGCCTATCTAGAAAACACGCAGTAGTGTTAAAGAAAAAACAAATCCAGTAAAAGCTCGATATAACGGCTGTTGGGGGACATAACTACCTGCGTTACAGCTTTCCACACTATTCTGGGGGTGACCAAAGTACAGTAGCAAAAAACGCCAGTGTCCTAATTTAATGTGGCACCTATCTATTAAACACGAAGCAAGTGTTGTTATTTACCACCATAACTCGTCAAACGTTTAGTCCCCTGCTATCTGAACTTTATTTTTTTTATCTGCATCACTGGACTTGACAGCGCCCAAGGGAGAGAAACAGAAGAGAAACGTGCTGTGATGAAGGGGGTCACATGCATTCAAGCGAGAATAACTAAAAAAATTACCGCATTTTCCAGGCTAAGGATGTACTTATTCCACCAAGAGTGGTGTTAGCTGTGAGTTGTTTGTCATGTGGGTTGAAGAAGGGGGTTCACCCTCTGCCTCCTGCTGAGCCATTATGGGAGAAAGTGAGAATTAGAAAGGAAGCTAAAGTCCAATGGTCGATTGCAAGCTTGCACTGCAGATGGTATCTATCAGTGCCTCACGTGTTGTGAAACATGTCGCTTCATTCTCCGATTTGCATTTTACAAAGGAAAACTAAAACAAAAAAACTAATTATTTGTGGCATGCAAAGAAAGATTGCTTTCTCCATTAAGCCTTTTCCACAATAGCTCGTCTGCCCAAAATTTTATACTTATAATGATTACATAGAGCTATACCCCGTAGGAGATCGACACAGCGGCTTGCTGTTGTGGCTTGTGCCTAGATTGTCGGGGTTGGGCAGCTGTCGGTCCATCACTACAAGATTATTCTGGTGGGCAGCGGCCAGACAGCCACCGCCACTGCCGTCATTACAGGACCGGTTCAATTCATAACAGTGGCCCGGCATTGGTAAAACATGCTGATTGATGCAATTCACATCAGTGTGTTGAATTTTTATGAAATTTAGGCAACATGTTGACCTCTGCACTGGCATGAGGAGGCCCGGCAATGTTAACGAGAATATACAAATGTAGTGCGGTCTACTTGAAATATTAATTATCCCGAATTTTTCATAAAAAACTTCTGACGTGGCCTATACATGCACACGGTCTTGCTCGCCAATATGGTAATATAAAAACACATTTTATTTGCATGTACGGAAAACCAAACAATATTGGCTGTAATGAATCCGTAAAATAGATCTCGGCGCTGAAAGGAGGGAGAACGCATGCCCGCACCCTCCACCTTATCTATCAATGTCCCCGACGCACGACCACATGCTTACAGGACTGCACACTTTCCTCTTATTTATTGAGGCAGAGAGACATAAATTGCCCCAAGGTATAACCCAATCCGCAGTATTCTGGGCTTCCACTGAAAATAATTAGCATAGATATTAAAACAGCTGTTGAGACTAATACAATTTGTAATGTTGTTTTAATTAGCCAACGAAATTTAACTTATGATTATTTGAAAGAAAATATCACTGAAGAGATATTAATTTTATTAAATGGATAGTGTAAACGATTTTACAGAAACAAGAAATTGTTTCGATATTTTAATATAATTTTTTAGATATTTGGTTGAGTTGTTTTATCAAATAAAAAATAGCTTTTTTTTTTTAAATATAAGTAAATTTTTTTCTATCTTGTGTTTATATGTACACATTTTTTACAAATCAGTAGAAGACTATTGCAGATATTGGCACAACTCAATAATTTAACTAAAATCCAGGCAAATTTCTCACTTTCAAGCAACAATTTTTCAATCACTTCTGAAAATACGATTTCTCTCTTCAATTTCACCCCCAAAACCAAGATAATTTGACCCAAATCTATGTTCCCAATTAAGCGCACTTTTTTTTTAAAAACATACTTTGTTCACTGGTCCATTTTCAGGGCTAATGAGGCCGAATTTAGGTCAAAGAGGGTAAATATTAACTTAAAATTTTAATATCACAAGAAAAGTATGAAAATTCTTGGAATTTCATTAAAAATTATGATTATTTAGCTTGAAAATGAGTCTTTAAAGAACCACACACAAAAAGTGAACACAAGTTGAAAATTGATTTTGAGTTGCACTTTGAAAAATTTGACAGGGAATTAGAAATTTGTTTCAGTTTAGCGTGAAATAGGTTGATTGTTAGTTAATTATTGAGTTGCGCCAACATCTGCAATAGACATCTACTCGGCACTATCTGTGGGATCGGCCACAAGCATCCGTATCGGTAATATCTGCAAAATGGGGTTTAGACCCACCTTTAATTAAAAGTTTAAAGTAGTCTATTGTATGTTTAGAAGGTTGTTATAATTTATTTGAAAGTAAGCTGTCTAAAATAATGTGTATTTGGAAATAAATCAATATGTGGGTTAGTAATAACTGCATTTTACATGACACACTTGCTTTTCTTGCATATTACCTTGACGCACAACATCTTTCAATGATATTACGACTTCGCCTCATAAGTGAGCAAGCCTTGCAGCCTGATAGCAACCGAGTTCTTATTGTTGACACCGCCTGTAGATTGTAATATTTACTGGCCACCGAGACTATGCATCTAAGGCACCAAGTACCACAGGTAGCTCCATCAGTACCATTCACCGCATTCTATTCTCTAAGCCGGTTGGTGAAGTCACGCTTTGAAGAAGCTATGATGTAGCTGCCCCCTCTCCAGCACTGCCATTATCCAGCTGACTGAAGGGGAAGGAGCAGACACAATATAAATAGCAGGACGATTGCCCGCTCATGAACAGTCTTCATTCCTTCACCGCATTTGTGCTTAAGAACCTACCTCTCCTTGACCTCACTGCACCTGCTGCCAGCCATCCTCTCAAGCATTTCTCCACCGTATTTGTGCCGAAGATATAACCCACAATGCCATCTATACACTAAGACACTGCAGCCCCTTCTGGGCAACACATTTTTACAAAAAAAAAAATTACTATAAATAGTGGGATGTGGCATATATACAAAACATTAGCATAAAAAAATTTTTTTTTCTCCCCAAAACATGTTTAGAAATTTGTCAACATACAGTACATTTTTATGTTTTAATTCTTAAAAAGGAGGGAAGGTAAGGTAAAGAATAATAAAAAAAAAAAAAAAAACGACACACACACACACACTTGTGCAGTTATTCGTTCACTTACCTTTATAAACAAAATAACCTTCATCTTGCACATGTAAAATTTAAACATGTTGAAGCTCGCCCATAGATATTGTACTTGAGAAAATAATTTCTCTGGTGTACAAGAGATAAATATCTTACGTAGTTTGTAAGCCCGCCACGGCTCTACAAGTGCACATTGGTAAGATGCCATTTTATGTATCATGTTGCTGTGGCTTTGCTTTCTCAAGTCACGTTACCATCTGTGGAATTGTAATTGTGCGATGTATTTTCATAAACATTTCAACATAACACACATTTTCTGTCAAAAATGTTTTGTTGGAAAGAAATTACGTCAGTATTTATTATGTTTGTATGGAATCGTGACAACATTTACAGGAATACCAAAATTCAATGCGGCCTATACACGCCAAAATACAGTATTTTCATAGCCTCTCTAGCTTGCACAACATAGGTTAAGCTTCCCTAAGCTCTTGTCAATGTTAAGAGGTAGTGCGACACCACTCTGTTTACTTCCTGTTAAATTGAATAAACAGGCAGTTTTACCAACTTGAGGGCATCCTTTCCTGTAGACATAGAACCTCTCCCAGTGTACCTCACACCACTGAAGGGATTGCAGGTGACCAAAATAACTTGTCAGACATCAGTAATTACCCATGTGTACCTTGTACGACTACCCATTTTGTGCTCAACAGAGTCCAGAATGGTAGAGCCCTGCCACTAGGTACTCTGTTTCGTGAGGCCAGCTTGCCTGCTCAGTAGCATATTAACTCCACCACATTTAGGTGCAGGTGTTGGTGTTTACTGGGTGTGAGGAGACTGTCCCCTCCTGAGACACTCGCCCACGTGCAGACTCAATGACAAGACCCAATTCTCAGTGTTCACTGCGTTTAGGCACCTAGTGCTGAGAGAGGGTGTCAGCTGAGTCAATGGATGCTACACACGGTTGTACACCAGGTAGGATCACACGTCACCTAGTCACTTCATGGACGTGAGGTGTGACAATAGTCCAGATGCCCTATTCTCATCCGAGTGGTATCCAAGAGAAAGTCAAACAGTTGCTAACTGTCTCTGGGTACTTGCACGAACTTGCACCCATCCTCATCGCCACGCTCACGCAGCTTTCCCCCCCAAGGATCAAGCCCAGGCATTGCGTAGACTTCGGATTCCAGTAGAACCAGACACCCCAGGACCTCTTCAAGGACCCCATTCGTCTAAGGGAAGATACACACCCGTTCATTGCCACCTTCATTAATGGACAGGACCAGTACGACAGGTCTCGCCAACTCATACTACAGGGGAGTAGAATCAGTGGAGCCTCAGGTCAAACTACAGCTAGAAGTTACACAGTGTCCAAGTGTACCACTAAGAGCCAACCCATTGAAATGAGAGATCATTCTCACAGAACCCGATTGTGTCCCGCCACAAAGCAAAGCTACTCAGCCAGTCCTCTACACTGGACGTGCACCAGTGTCTTGAGAGTGAGAAACCGGTATTACCACCAGAACCTGACCTAGCACACAATTTAACCAACCCTCCTTTTTATGTTGTGAATGTCCAGTCAGACCGAGGAGTCACGCGTCAACCTTTTTTTTTTTTTTCTAAATGGCAGAATGCTGTTTATTCTATAGCAGAATCTCATTTTCTCAGTTGCAGAATTTGTTCCCTTATCTCAGAATTTCTTTTCACTTATCACAGAATTGATGATATTTAATGTGTAGAAAACTCCTATCCCTGGCGATGGCGTGCATCTTGCTTATTTTGTTACAATCGCAATCAAAAAAATGTACGCAAAAAGTAGGATACATTGTAATCAACAACTGTAGCAAAAGAAATCTAAGAAAATGTGTCAAAAATGGAAATTCAAATCTTAGTGAAGAAAAGCAAAAAATCTGAATTATTATAGCACTAGTCAAAAAATGTACATTACAAGCAAACTTGTCAGGAATAATAATGGGACCAAGACAGGTGGAACAGGCAAGGTAAGAAAAGGAGGGTAAAAGGTGAAGTTTTGTTTTTATTTTGACACTTATGGTGTGCATTAGTGTTGGCATTGGCTGGCGCTGTTGCCACGGGGCAGGGTTTGGAATTTGCAGAGCTGTGCATTCGTATCTCAGCAGACAAGTACAGCATGGATAAGACAACTGCAGCGGAGAAGGCACTGTAGAACCACTGTCAGGTCAAGACCCTGTTTTAAGCACTGGGCACTAGTGACTAAATTTTAATGAATTTCCAATTGTTTTTATTTTAACCATATGACAAATCTTGCAAGGGTAGAATCCATGCAATACACATTCTTTTTTAGTGTTCAGCTTTAAGAGTATTTGATCAATTTTAGTGTCACTTTTTTTGTTTTTAAAATTTTGTGACCACATTGAGTTTTTTTTCTTTCTTTTCGATTCCTAAAAAACTGTCTGTACAAAAGAGGTTAGAGTATTTCTTCCAGGTAGACACCAATGAAAAATTAATAAAGGCAGAGTAGCTGTACTAATTTAATGGCACTTAAACTATTATTTATGTTATGTTGTGCAATATTAAACGTTTTTATGCTGTGTCCCAATTTGCTGCGAGAGTACTCTCTCGTACACCTTTGATCTTGCAGAGTTCTCTCTGCTGTCCCAACTTGGAGGAGAGTGAACGGCAATGTTCACTTGTTGCTCACACTCGCATCCTCTGTGGCAACCATGTTGTTTTCAAGGCTAACATTAAATATTGAGACAGCAGAATCCAGATCTCATGTTCCCGTCAGTTACACTTTCCAGTTACTTATACCACGTTCTTTATTTCCCAGCACACATCCTAAACCGTATTTACAATGCTTTCTGTTCCTGTTTACGTCACGTGAAAATATGGCTTCCTGCGAATCACACTTTTTTTGTGCATGTATTGGTATTTACAGCTAGTAAGCAGGCACTCAGCCTGTTTATGGTTTTGTCAAGGTGGTGGAAAGAAGCAAATGTGGCGAAAAAATGGGACAGCTAGTACCACACTGCCACGCGATGTACGAAGAGAGTAGGCCAAAAAAAAAGGGGCTGCTTGCCATTTCTTCTTTTTCCCTAGAAAAGTGTAAAGTAAGAGTTCCTCTCTATATATTTTTTAAGTTTCTACAGCAGTGTTACCCAATATTTTATTAATTTAACTTGATCATTGCGAATGTGAAATACCAACTATATTGTGTATGATACGGAACATAAAAAATAGAGATTTGATTATGTTGAAGTTTCGTTTACGTTAACTGTCCACAATTTATTAAACACTCTGCTTGCAAATAAAAGTCACACAAAATATGCGGAATTAAAATAAGTTGATATTTCAAAAAATTCTGTAGGCCTACATTTATTTTTCACTATTTATTACTTTTACTGTCGCAGAAATAATGCCAAATGCTCACAGGACACAAGTCTCAATTCGCTAGTGAGTTAGTCTCCCAGAGAGAAAGTGAGCACGCTTTCAAGTTGGGACAAGGCCTTAAACTGAACTTATGGTAGAAAATGTATAAATTTAATATTGTGAAGAGAGATAGAGGGAGTTAGAGAAAGGGGGGGGGCACTGATGGCGGTCCTTGCAGTCAGCCTACTGGCCCTATGCTTCTGTGCAGTTAGGAATGAAAAGTTGTATTAAAAAACCAAAGGTAACTTATTACTAAAAAATTTGTGCAATAAACAACCTTTCAATCGTTTAACCTTGGATACAAAAGAGACTCATAGCAATACACCAACTTGTGTGCTTACAGTTTTTATGTAATGAAACTTTTGATGAAAATCATTATTTTTTCAAACAAGTGACTATTTCTAGTATTGTGCTGGGTAAATAGTCAAATGCATGCTGTAATTTATACCAATCCATTAGCAAGTAAACTACTTTTTCAAAGTTTTTTTTTTTTTTAATTAATGTTGTATTAAAACATCAGCAACGGTAGTGAGATTTTAATAAGCATCAAGTTAAAATACACAATTGATACATTTTACAGCATTCCAAAACTTTTTAATATGATAGAATAGCAATGTGCAAAACAAACAACTCGAAAACACTTCTTATCCAACTAAAGCAATTGTTTAAGTGCTTATCTTGCACATTTTTTAAAGTAACATTAAAAAGTCATGTATGACATTACAGGACAAAAATAATACTGCAGAGAAATATTGCAATAAATAAAAATTTTGTGCTTTCTTTTCAATTCAGTACTGTAGTTGAAACACTTCTTTTCTGTAATTAGCTACATGTCAAGTCTCTCACTCACCAAGGACGTTACTCAAAACATATTTACAGTAATTGCTTTACAACATTTAGTAGTTTTTTTTTTTCTTCCCCCTTTTTGCCTGGTTTCATCATATGTACAAAAACATTACTAGGACACTGTACACATTTTTTTTATAAACTAAAACATATAAAAATTAACGTACATTGTACGTAACTTAATTGTACAAAGAGGATTTGGGTAGCAAAAAACTAGACTTACTAACCATACATTGAACAGCTGTTTTACAAACATATTACAAAAAAAATACAAATAAACATTTTAAGAATTATGTCTTTACATTTGTAATTAAAGCAAGTTTGATTATTTATCTAATCACTTTTTAATGAGTTGAAACAATGGTGAACTCGCATAATAATTGAGGAATATTAGATGTTCGCTTAACCCCTGAACCTAACAACCATCGCAAGCCACCAAAATATCAGTTCACATGTGATTATTGATTTTCAGATTGTAGAAAACAAATGTTTTTAATTGACCTACTACATTAATGTAATTCGGAGACAGTAAAATAACTGCCATGATACTAACTTTCTTAACTATGACAGGTTAAAATAACGGTGGTTTTGCTTTGCATAAGCCTGTTATTTTTTTTTTTTTTTTGCAAATTTACATAACCACTGGTTTAGTGTAGTATCACTTAACAGTCATTAGATAAGCAATTGCATTTCTAGATTGTGTTAAATTATTAATGTGCAAAAATAAATATTTTCAAAATGTAGCTACTACTTTCAGTCTGCATCTTATATTACAATTTTTCAATACAACAGATAAAGTTAAATTTCTTCTTCATTGTTCAGTTTGTCTGTCTTCCTAATGGTCCCAAAACTCAAAAATACATACATACATACATATTAATCAATTTGAATAGTGCTTTTCTCTAACTGTTGGAAATGTTGCATAAGACAAGTTTTGTCTTGTAAATACTTCTTCGCTAATGTAAAATAATATTGCAATGCCACAAAAATAAATAAAATTAAAAAATCTCAACATTCAACACCTGGTAGCAAAAATTCACTCATTATATAATACAGTTTGCAATGTACAATCTCTAGGTATGGCAATAGTGTCCATTTATTCTTTTAAATAAAGTACTCCATGTCAGCAAGTCTGGTAGTGGAAGATATATTTCTTACAGCCGAAATGGCGCTCTAGTTTCTGTAGGTGTTGCAGCCTTGGAAGTCTTTCTTGAGGTTCCCGTCGAAGTGTCGCCAGCTCCCGATGGTTTCCTGGTGACCTTTGCTCCACTCGGCACAGGGGTACTAGACCCAGATGGTGTGCGTGTTCTGGTTAAACAAAGAAAAACAAAATAATGCACATTTAAAAACCTAACTCCTTGGTAGTCTTAGCCCTGGCATTAAAAGTACCAGATACGATTGATGAAATTTAAATTTGCGCAGCAAACCAGTTTTTACATGTACCACACTTTGATAGTAAAACGTAACCAATCCACCTGCATGGTCATGTAAGTGGCAGTTTAAATGTCAAGTTGCCAACTTACAGTTTAATATAAATTAATTTTTTTCTTTTTCCTCAATCAAGCATTCTAAAAGTGTTATTTTTTTCTAATTTAAAATGTAATCCTAGCTACAGTTCTCTTATAGTCTTATTCTGCCCGCTACACATACATCTGCTATAAATTGAATAGTGGTATGCACTACAAATCAGCACTAAAGTAGTTTATATAAAACAGAAAAATATAGGAACTCTTGTTTAAAAAGAAAAACAAGTAAACTAACAAAAATGCTTTTTTAATTTTCTCAAACCTACATGTATACCAATTCATCAAGATGCCCTCAATATTGCTGATTAAAACTTTACTTTTTACCTATTATATCCTTTGATTAATACAGGTATGTTTGATGAAGATGGTGATGTCCGTGTTGAAGAATGGCTGCATGTAAAAGAATATGCTCAAGTTAGACAAAGCATTAAGATTATGTACATGCCCACACACGAAGCATAAAAACAGCCAGAAAGTCATTAATAATTATTCAATACATGTGGTCACAAAAGTCTCGTTTCCTGTATTTTGTGGCTCTAATATACAAAGTAAACAAATATCCTGAGAGATATAATTTAATTACTATATCTGGCCAGCTTTTGAAATGCAACAAACCAAATAATGTTATAAACTTGGAATAAAAACACAAAAGCAAGCATTTTCAACCACTTGCAATTTATTTCCTAACACTTTGACCGCTATGTGCATCATCATGATGCACACCTGTGTTTTGATTCTGGTCACATCTATGACATATACCAACTAACATGACTTCCAAAACAGTTTCTTACCCTCTTTAAATATTAAACACTATGAAGTATCTGCCCATTTTATAACAACAGTACGACGGTTGCACAAGCTGCCATTGCCATACATTAATTTGAGCTCTTCCCTGATGATTTGTTAATACACTAACACCTTGGTGTATCACAAATACAAAGAGCCTTTCTTAAATTGACATTACAGTAGAACACCGTTGTAGCGAGCACGGTAACTGTGAGAACATGGGTATAACGAGGTCTTTTTGAGGAACCGTCAAATAATCGCAAAAATATTCCATGAAAAATCATAATTTTATGAGTTGAAACTGTGCAGCTAGAGTGTGTGAAGCAGGCTTGCGGCGGGACTCGTGACGGGGGGAAGTGCACTTTTGTTATCTGTATGCTGTAACTCCACTCCCTCGCCCGACACCTCGTTTCTGTAAGTACCATGTGCCGCTCTCCCCAAGCGCATTGTTCTATAAATAGAATACCGCCCTTTCTACCATGACCCCATTTTCATGAACCAGTTCTGCTTTTCCGTAGTTGTTTACGGTCATTGTGCTGTCAACTGTGTTTGGTTTCAAACAACTTGGCGTATGTGGGTTGAACGTTATTGCTAAATTAAAACAAATGTCATTTAAACATAACAGTCCTAGCGATAGCTGGCATCGAATACAGCTACATATTAACAGATTTCCACCGGGTTTTTTTCCATACTGTGGCATACCAATAAAAGATAGGGACACAACTACTACTAAATTTTATCGCTGTGCTATAACAAACTTAATTTTAATCCATTTTTATAAATTTTTCTGAATTATTTCTGGTTTTGAGTAAGTCTCGCACTATGCAGGTTTTGTTAGTTGAAAACGTATAATTTTCCAGTGACTACCGTATTTATTGGTATAATTCTCACACTGGCAGCACAATTCACACCCCCATTTTCACTATCCCAAATTAGGGGAAAAAACTTTTCCTTTCATATTTCACGCAGCATATTTCTCTCAACGAGGTGTGTAATGCTAACAGGACCGCAACGCACGCTTTGTTCGACTATGCCAGGTTGCTGACACTTCAAGGTCACTGGTCTCCTTATCGAATTATCGCTGCCGTGAAACATGTACACAAAATCAGACTGACTTTATTTGTATGTGGGTAGTTTTTTAATGCGAAGGGAATAGTTGACATTTATATTAATGTTTGTTTAGTACGAATACATAATGGGTAAATATGCCAGTCAAACTGCTGCATTTAAACTTAAAGTAATTGTGTACGCAGAGGAACACTGCAATAGAGAAGCGGGCTGAAAATTCATTGTTTCTGAGTTTAACGTGCATGTCATGTTTTCCCAATACCGGGCCGCTATTAGGAAGTGAACCGGATCGACCAAACCTGTAACGACGGCAGTGGCGGGAGGCGTAAGGCCGCCACCCGCCAGAGTAATCGTGTAGCGACCGATCGACAGCTGCCCACCCGAGGATCTATCTAGGGCCGAGCGACAGTGGCAAACTGCAGCACCCGGCCGCGTTCTTGAGTATCTAGGCACTCACCCGACTGCGCTACAGAGGATCTAGGCACTCGCCCGGCCATGCTACAGAGTATCTAGGCGCCCGCCCGATGCCCAGCTATGTGCACACAGCAATGTTTTCACTGCTAGCACCAGCACACGAGTGATTTAATCTGCAATATGTATCTTCATATCTATTATCAATAAATGAAGTGCTATGTTTTTAAAAAACTAATCCCCACAGTTGGTGAGGGATTACTTACAGTAGACCCCATTTTAATGTTTGCATGCACGTGTCTTCGCGATTCCTTGCATAATTCACGCACCCTAATTTTTTGCACTAGAATCCTGTCAAATACATGTGAGAATTATGCCAGTAAATACGGGTATTTGGTTTGAGGTGGTCTGGTGGAGCTGTGACAGGCGAGTTATCGCTTGCAGGGAAGTGTAAGTGACAGCAGGAAATGCTGTGTAGGCCGGGCAACGGATTGCAGGCAGAGCGGCTGTACTTGCATGGCGCTGTCAGATTTTCCACTCATTTTATGCAATTAGTTTTCATATAACAGGATATTTTTACGTTATGGTGGTTTGAACACAATTGAAAACCAATTTTAGGGCAATTTTTAAGTAGTAGGCCCTACTGGGGATAAAAATTGGCCACATTCGGGGACCACAAGAACAATCTTATAGCAAGGATCAAACCTCGAACTGTGACATCTCGCTGTAATGGGACTCTACTGTTCTTTTGTCACTGAAATGAATAACTAGAGGTTTGAATAATTGAAAGCCGAGCTAGATTCGAATACCTGCTTCTATATCAATCAGTCTACGATCAATGAGACTATGTTTTACAGTTAACGAAAGAAAACAATATATTGGTTATTAATTAAATGTAAATACTTATTAGGTAAGAATGTTCAAGTTAAAGGATTACTCATAAATTTAGATATGAATGCGATTACCAGCCAAATTACCCTAAAACTGGGGCACAAATTCTCCCAAGATGCAGTGCCTGATGGGATTGGTAGAAAATAAGACATTCATTCACAAAACAATTTTTTTTTTTTTTTTTGTAAATGTCTTATGGTTAAAATTATTCCTCAGAACTGCATATATCAACATAAATTCTAGTCAAAACTATCAAAAAAACAGAATCAGTAAAAGATGCAGCAGTCGACGAGACAGTTTGTTAGAAAATTAAGACTATATAAGAACACTTGTTTTTTTTTTGCAAGATATCAAGTAATGACATTTTAATTAGATGTGCTTTAGTTATTTGAAATCGCTAAATAAACAATGCTTTGTGAAAAAAATGAAATAACAGTATAATATTAACATGCAGTAAAAACACAATTGTATCAAGCAATCAATTGCAACCGCTTGTGTAGAATTGATCTCTTGTCAGAACATAAGTCAATAGTACCGAATGACGTGTAATAACTTATAAAATGGCATTTACTTAGGTTATTGGAAAACATCTTGATTTCAACTTGAAGTTTAAGTTTTGATACTGTAATATATGTTACCAGGGGTGAATTTTACATTTACCTAAATGTTTACTTTACATTGTGCAAGTATTACAATACAAATATAAAGGTGATGAGTGCGCCTTAAATATACAATCTCCAACAGCACTGCATGTAAACACTAACAGTTGATCTAGCACATCTAAACATTTTGCAAAACTCAATAGCATCGATGGAGAAAACCAAAATTTACAATGATGACTAGGTTATTTCAACAAAGCTGGCTTTCAAGACTGAAAACATGAACAGCAATTAAGTTATTTAATAAACTCTTTTTTTTTTTTTTTCTTATTACTTACAAATTACGTACATGACGTAACTAATAAATTGAACAAGTTTTCACAAGTTACAGGGTCTAAGTTTTTGCAGTCAAAATGTTGGGTTGACCAAAAATTTTGTACTATTATTTGTAGAATAGTTATTTTTATGGTAGCATGTTTAAAAGTAGATTTAGGCTGTGCCCCGATTCACAGAGAGATCTCTGTCTTGTCCACACAATATTCCATATGAAATAGCAGTATGAAGAATCAATGACATGTTCGGGATTTGTTTAGGATGTGACGGGGTAACAGTCACAAGAAAATGGTTTGCTGTGCCTGCAATTTCTGTTTACAGTGAAAAAACTTTAGCTGTTGCGGTGCGTTTACCCGCCAAACGGCTGTGTGCGGCAGGTTGCTGTTTGAAGAAACCTAGGTGCAAATTAAGCAAATTACTTTTAATTGGCTGTGAGTTTTCGCACCAAGGAAAGAGCCTTAAGAAAAGATTGCGCTGGTGTATAAATTAATAAGAAAAGAGGGCGTTAGCTCGGTATGGATGGCGCTGGTGGTATGGTCTCCCGGAGAGGGAATTGCATTAGGAGGGGACTTGTCCGATATTATACGGGTGCAGGGACGGAAGTCCACAGACAGCATTCAGCACATCCCACACAGGGATACGATCACAGGGTGGAAGGCTGCATGCCTCCTTAGCCGCAATATCTGCTGCTTCATTGCCCAGGATGCCCACATGCCCTGAAACCCACAGGAAGATGTGAAAACCAATTCGCACAGCCTCTGCCAGCTTCTCCTGAATCATTGAAAGAAACGGATAAACTGTAGAGTCGGATCAAATGGCTGTCAAGGCACTCATTGAATCGGGGCACACGAGACATTTATTGTAAAACCCCCTAATGATAAAACACGGTACTGAGAAGCACCAATCACAAAGGCTCACCCAGTTGAGATATCCTATTTGGAACCATCCGTAAAACAGCAAATAAAACCACTGACCACAAAATACACAAGATCAACAAAAAGATCCTTGTAAACAAAAGTAGTAGTGGTTATCTTAGGAAATTCTGCTAGGTTGAGGCGCACCTAAACATCTGTTGTCAGCCATGGCTTTTCACAGTGAGGCAAAGGTAACACAAACAGAGGTAAATCATACCTTTTCAGGGTATGCGCAAAGTGGACAGATGCCAACTGAAGAGAACCTGGCTTAGCAGAGTACAGTCGTTCATTGGACAGACGGAGAAAAGTAGTGTGGTGAAGGTGCGAAGAGTCCGAACGCACTCTCACCCCATAGGAAAGCAGTAGTTGGGCACGCCTGTAATGTAAGGGAGGTTCACCAGCCACAACACAAAAACTGACAACTGGACTTGTGCAAAAAGCCCCAGTCGCAATGCGAAAACTAACACTCACTAACGATATGGGTACAGATACCCTAGCAGAAGAATAAAAGCCACTGCTATAGTCTAGATTGCTATGGATCAGGGCATGATACAGCCGAAGAAGGGTGACTGAGTCAGCATCCCAGTCATGAACACTCCAAAATTTTCAACCAATTCAAGTCTCTTACGCAGCGAGACTTCAGGGATTAAATAGGACTCCTCCAAGTGAGGTTACTGTCAAACAAGAGGCCTAGAAACGTAACAATAGTAAAAACAGGCAAAATAGAGCCATATAAAAACCCCTTGATACAACAAAATATGCCAATGTTTTCCATGGAAATGGACCACCTGTGTCTTGGTAGTAAAAATGTGGAATCAACAGCTGTCTGCCCAGTAACTAAGGCGGTGGACAGCAAACTGGACCTGATGTTCTGCAATGCGCACACACACAGCATGGGAAAAACCGTGAAGCTATACACATACAGCGCACATTCCACAGGTGGTCGAATGACAGAGACAATGTCATTGAGGGCAATAGCAAACAGGGAAACACTCAATATGCTACCCCGTGGCACATCATTCTCTTGACCATACTGACACATTACATCTTGTATACTTATTAATAAATGACTAACACTCATCAGTGCAACTTCACCACTAGCAGTTGTCAACAGAGTTGAGTCACCATCCCAATAATGGAAATTATTTTGCTGATGAGCCACCGGGACCATGCAAGAAGTCCGAGACTAGTACAGCAGTGTGCCGCGGGATGCTGCCACAAGTATGATGCCTAGATCCCACAACTCTCCACTATGCAGCTTGCACCAAGGATCTAGGTGCTGGGCTTGCACCTGCTAACCACTTCTCCAGATGCCCTAGCGAAGGAAGAGATGGCCAAGGAGGAGTATAGAAGGCGAAAAGCTCCCGGCCTCCGGATGATCAGTTCTGCTTCAGTTCTTGACCTGTCCTCTCCTGGGCTCTCATTGCACAAGCAAGTGATGCAGAGGTTCGCACCAATCCTAAACACTTCACCACTACCTCACAGAGCCGAAGATCCTCTCCAACCATCTACAAAAGGAAGCACCAGCGGCATCATCAGCACCCCACACTGATACACATTCTGTCCCTTATGGACAACAGAGTAGAGTTAGCCCAGAGGAGAAAACTACGTTCGCACGCATCAGTTACTGCCTACCCCCTTTAACTTGGCTCAGAGCGCGTTCCCCTGTTTTATGCTAGGGTGTGTACCTTCCACCAAGCCTGGATGGAGAGGAGGTAGTACTTCCACCATCTCTGTTTATTTTCCTTAATGGTAAAATAAACATTGATCTTGCCTAACTTCTTGAGTATCACTCCGACCTCTACTCTTTACGCTCATCGGATTTGACAGGGGCAGCAGGAGACCGGTATTTGCTATTTCTGAATTCACACTAACAGAACAAAACATCCTTGAAAGGCCACCCATTCTTTGCCTCGTGCAGTGAACAGAAGAGCCACGACACTAGGATACCGTCCCCTGGAAAGTGGCTTGCCAGTGTGAAGTTGCCCCCGCCGAGGAAGGGAACTTCTTCAGGCATGGGGAGACCAGTGACCTCGGAACACTCACCTCACCACTATTGGAAAACCACCCATTCCTTGCACCCAGGTGGAGGGAACGGTAGAGCCACGACACTAGGTACACTCCATGTAGGATTGGCTTGCCGGCTGGGTGAACTATCATTGCACACTTAGCGGTGCTGAGTGGGGTTACACACCAGTGCAGGGGAGACCAACTCCATTGGGACAACACCATGCAGTTCCTGCAGCCAACACTTTGCAGCTTGAGACTCCCTCATCTACGGTGAGGAATCAAGAGTAGGGTACGCTGTTAACGGTAGCAATTCGCACCTACACTTGCACTCCAACACATTTACTCACTTCAACATGTTGACTGCCTAACTTCTGCAGGCCCGATCCTACTCTGGAGCCTGATGCCTTACACCCACAGGGATGGTCTTCAGAAAAAGGCAAAGAAGGAGACGGCTACCTCTAAAGATCCACAAGGGCTTAGCATCCTTCCCAGAGGGTTCGGAGTACTGAGTCCACAAGAACAAATTGCTTTGTTGCGACGACTCACCATACTAGATACTAACACCACCCGTCATTCCTACAGCACTGTTCGAGCCACCCACCCATAAAGTGGAAGGATATTATCCTGTAATACAGGAGATTCTATTCGGTGAGGGGTCCAACTCAACCCTCGTAGCACCCAGCGGCACGACAGTAGAGAACCCCAGCACCTTGGACGCACACCACACACACCAGGCAAGTGCAACCAGGGCTGAGGCACCTACCTTAGCTAAACCACACCAGGGCCAGACACACAGTCCCGCTCGTTTGAACTCAGTTCCGCACCCTAAGCCAACACTATGCAGCGTGGTATTGCTAGAGCTGAACTTCATACCAAGCCAGCGCCAACTAGGCCAATATAAATATTATATTCTGATCCGGCACCAGTGCCAAGAGACAACTGGACACCTAAAGACGCGACTTGCCTAGCGCCGAACAAGTCACCCAAGGATGCAGGCAGGCAATCTGCTGAGTCTGTCATGCGTCAGAACTCCCAAGAATAGGAACCACCATTGTGAACCCTGAAGGTACGGAAGTACATAAACTGCTATATGAAGTCAGGGAGATGTCCACGAAATCCCCACGTGGACAGCTGTCGCAAGATACCACGTCGCCATGTCATGTCGTATGCCGTCTCCAGGTCAAGACAGTCTGTATGAGAGCCTCCAAGCTGACAAAGTGATCCACCGCAGAACGATTTCTGCAGAATCTACATTGAAAGGACGATAATAGCTGCCAGGTCTCAAGGCAATGATACCAGGCACGCATTAACCATATGCTCGCTCCATGGTCTTACAGGCACAGCTGGTGAAGGAAAGGGGATGATAGCTGGAAACTTCCCCTTTGACTTTCCCTAGTTTCAAGATGGACACAAAGGTCCACTCGCACTAACTCGAGGGAAAAACAACAGAGGTCCTAATAATATTAAATATTTCTAGCAAAAACAATTTCCCATAAACTGGGAGGTTGCAACATGGCATAATGGATATTGTCGGGCCAACAGATGTATGCTTCAAGTGTGATAAAAACTGCTCCAACTTAAGAAGGGTAAAAGTCTGCTTGTTGTCCTCACCCCAGTCACCAAAGTGGACACCCACTGTGTCGCATGTCTCTGTGTTGGCTTGAAATGAGGGAGTGTAATGCACACTGCTTGAAACATGAGCAAAATATTGACCCACTAAATTTGCTACGTTCATCCCATCGGTAACAATATTGTTACTGACCCAAAGGAAGGAAATCTGTATAGCGAGAGATTGTCTGCATAACTTCTGAAAATTTTCCCAGATAAACTTACTGGTAGAATGTACTGTTAGCGATGAAGTGAAGTTACTCCAGGATTTCCGCCAGCTGTCCTTGATGGCACGTCCAACGCAAGCTCGACAGATGTGGTAGAGCTCCAGGTTAGCTTGAATGGTGTGGGTACTAAAGGGTCTGAGTGCACATCGTCGAGCATGGACAGTTTAAAGAGGGCCCTCAGACTCCTCGAAGAGATTAATAGTATTTCTACTACTGAACCACAAAACAGTGAATTATTGTTTTCTTTTCACACGGGAGTTCCAGGCAGACTGCCATTTGAATATTTAGTATTAATCCATTGTGACACGGCCGTATTTGACATAGAATCATCAGAACTCACAATAGAATAAACACCCATACCCTCTCCCACCCTTCTACCTCCTTATCAAGCAGCACAAGCGTCTCTTCGCCAAAACCAGAGCCAGCCACTGTTCCTCAGCCGGCCACTCCAGTGCAGCCAATGGAGCAGAGGAGAGCTTCGCTGCCCACAAAACCATAGGTAACCTGTCGGCGAGGAGTGTTGCCTGCTGTACTTGATTTTGTACCCTCATACATACCAACACGTTCCACAATCTATGCTGGGTTTTTGTGATAAGGCATGATCTCCGCGATGCTTTTGTCGCAATACTTGAAGGTCACCCACCCCTTGTACATATGAGTGTGCGAGCGCACACTCAACTTTAAATTTGCCACAAAATCCCCAACTGGTCCTCTCACCTGTCAGCATAGGAAGTATTTACGAAAGAGCTAGCCTGGGATTAGTGTGTGATTCCTCAGGTGATTCTGTAGACGATAAATCTTTTATTGGTGTGGATCTCAAATGTTATTCTCACGTTGGCAATCAAGGTTTTAACCCTAATGTCAACACCCTCAGTGGCACGGTACTTCACCAACATTCAGATACAAGGATAGCTTTCCCTTTGTATAGAGTGGCTTAAAACGCACACCACTTCAGTACATCCCTAACAGTAGACGCCACATCAATATTTACGGTAGCATGTTAATTGTTCAGAAAGCTTAAATTATGTCAATTGATCTGTTTTGCAGATAACAATAGTAATGCCTATGAAATAATATTTTTTCTCCAGCCACCATGCTAATGCTACTTTTCACTACACTTTCTACGAGTAATTGAAACATAAGTGTTACCTAGTGCCTCCTTTCACAAGGCCAGGAATATTTGTTGCCGATGAAGTTCGTGTTGATGAACGACTGTGTTCAAACAAAATGAGAAAAGTTGTTAGGTTACAGAGTCATGCATTAGAAAGCTCTCAGCATGCAATAAAATTGGCAAGCATGCGCACAACAAATGCAGTGCAATTGTAAGCTTTAATTTCGTATTTGCTATTTCTAATAATTAAAAAAAATACATTATATTTCATTATCAATTTAATACAGACAGGAACATGAAATTTAAACTAAATATGCACTTCAAAAATATTTTATTAAGATATTTTACAGGGACAAATGCAAATAATTACATTTGTCTAACATGCACTTAAAATAAAAAATGAAATTACAGAAAAAACCCCTCCATTACGACCCCATTTATTACGACCACCTCCCTATTATGATCCAATCCCAAGGAACCGTGAAAAGTTTGGGTAGAAAAAGTAGAAAATTTGAGGCACATCAAAAATAGATACAGTATTCCCTCATCAAGGGCAGTATATAGCATTGGTATATAGCACTGCAGTTTAAGTTATTTCTCAAGCTACCATCATAGACTTTGACATTTGTTGTCCCAAGCAGCATGAAGCAATAAATTACTTAATGCCAGAAGGGGACACTGGTGTATTGTCCTTGGAAGCTGTTAAAAAAAAGGGGGGGGGGGGGGGGAGAGTTGCAGGCCAGGTCAGTAAGGATTCTTTGTCCTAGTGTCACATGCCACTGCCTCTGCCTTACCCTCCTTGTCTTTTTTCCCTTCCATTATCCCTCCTCTTTTGCTGTAAAAACAGCGGCACATTACACTGACTAGTTCCTTAATCAGTGTATGTATGATAACTTCAAATTTAATTCAGTACCCATTTTTTAAATGATTATTTGTAAGTTTATGTGCGCCCATGCATACATAATATGCTAATTTTTATGGTAGGCAATTGTTTTTTTTTTGTGAAGTCAATTTTACGTGTAAAGTGAATAAAGATAAGTGTGTGCAAATAAAATGTGTTCTTATGTTACGGGTACCATATTATGGAGAGTGAGGCCGTGTGCTTAAATAGGCAAAGTCAAAAATTTTTGATGAAAAATTCAGGATAATTAATATTTCAAGTAGACTGCACTAAATATTTATATTCCCGTAAACATTGCCGGGCCTCATCATGCCAGTGCAGAGGCCAACACGCCGCGTACAGTTTGTATAAGTTCAACACACTGACGTGAATTGCATCAATCAGCATGTTTTCCCAACGCCGGGCCACTGTTACGAAGTGAACCGGCCCTGTAACGATGGCAGTGGCGGCAGGCAGGCAGGCAGGCACCGCCGGCCAGATTAATCTTGTAGCGACCAACTGACAGCTGCCCAGCCTGAGGATCTAGGGCCAAGCTTAAGCAGCAAATCACCATGCCCACGCCCAGCCACGTTACAGAAGATCTAGGCACTCGCCCAGCTACATACACGCGGCAGCCGACGATGTATTCGCTGCCACCCCGACAAGGAGTGGTCATATGCCTTTCTTGGGTATCAAATTAATCAGGAGACGTCCAGCTATTAAAATATACAGATTTATATATAATTTAAAAAGTGGTTTTTTATGCGCTAGAGACGATTGAACATGAACTTCATGCAAGAAATGGCAAGTTTGGGGGTATAGGGCTTAGGGGTGGGTCAAAATCTGCCCAAAATTTTATCATAATTTTTTATTACGACCCCCTTATCCCCCCCCTCCCCCCATTAAAGACACTATTCTTGGGAACTGTGAGGAGTCATAATAGAGAGGTTCTACTGTATATTCTGTAGAATGTTTAAGAAATTTTGTAAGCAAAGCAACAAGTATTATAATTCAGACACAAAAGTTAGAATTTTAAACAATTCCCATTACACAGTTTGTCTTTTAGTTCCCGTGCTTTGCAATTGACAGAGTAATGGCTTACAGTTAATACTATCACCAATACAGTCAGAATATTAAAGCTCAAAGGACAAGTTTTTCAAAGCTATAAAAGATATTAGACATATGTATGTTACAAAACTTAATTAGTTACAAGTGAAGTTTTATAGACATGTTAATTTTTTTTTATATACATACAAATGGAGAGCTTTTAACAGCTTTGATCTGTATTTATTATTTCTGTTGCAAGTAAATAATTATATTATTAATTTTGTAAATATTTAAAAAAGGTATCTACTTTCCCATAAAACAACATTATCTGCAAATACAGTATATCAAATTGGAATACTCATCCATTGAAAAATAAGAGTAGTATTTTATTTACACAAAAAAATGTCATCTGAAATATTTTGAAACTTCTTACGTAAAGTAATAAACTTACTAATATATAAAAATTATACAAGTTCATACTCAACACAGGTTATACAGAAATAATGGTTCACAGACACTTGATACATGTTACACAATTATAGATGTTTACACACAACAGGCAAACACACACACAGCATGCACAAAAACATAAAAGATTTGAAAAAATGTCGATAGAAATGAACAGAAGCAACACACAAGAGACAAAGATTTACCCAGAAGAAGCGTAAGAAGAGAGTTGAGATTCCACCGAAGTAGAACCCATAAACACAGGTATCCTTGAATGGCTGTTGAATAAAAGAAGGAAATGTAATTTGGTATAAAAACTACAGTGATTTACTTTTATCAACCACAGGATGAATACAAACTCTACCGACAAACTTGGGCAGGTAATTCCTCATAAAAAAATAGTTTCACGCACGCGCGCACATGCGCACACACACACGCGCGCGCTAAGTCCATTCTGGAAGGAGATCACTACCCTTGTAAGTGTAGCTGAAGCTGACGTTTATTGCTAGTAGCACGGCCAAAACTAAAGACAACCTCTGAGTTTCTGGATAATGCATTATTCACTGATGATGTGTAAACCATAAAAAACTTGGGGTTGATATCAAACCCCTTTTACAAAATCTGATATGGATTGGAATCCCACATGTCCATTTAAATTGTAACTGTCCAATATTTGTTTCTTTCTGCGTCTTGGTACCATAATTTACTGTACATGGTATATGAAAAAGCAGTCTCATGTTTTTACACTAACTGCCACAGTTTAATAATTTAATGCATTATGATCTAACACTGCAAATGTTGCAATTCATTATGCATTAATTTCTCAAAAATGTTAAACACGTATGATCAATTATTAATCCACAAGGAACTAACCCTAAGTGCCACATAGTTGCATTTGTAAATGTACATGTGAGGTTACAGTCTAACCGTTTGTATAGAAGAGGGTTGATATCCACAACTAAATTTTTACGGTTTGTACTTAAGCCATTCAATAATGCATTACCCAGAAACTCAATGAGATTTGCCTCATTCTGGCTGTGTTACGAATAATTAACATCTGATTCAGCTACACTTTCAAGGGTTGTTACACCCTTTTGGAATAGACTTAGGCCATAGGCCCCGCGCGTGTATGTGTGTGTATGTGTATATATATATATATATATATATATATATATATATATATATATATATATATATATATATATATATATATATATATATATATATATATATATATATATATATATATATATATATAATTTTTATGAGGACTCATCTGCCGAAGTTTATTTGTAGTGTTCATATCCACCCTGTAAACAACTCCATACCAAACATTAGGAGGTTAAAATGTACACCTAAAATCATCAGGTATAAAATCTAAATCAAGGTGGCTAGTAGTATCATTAAAACAAATTTCCAGGTCTCCTGTTACTTGTCCCTAACCAATATATGTGGCAAAAATGAGAAGTTTTAGGTTATTTTCTGAAAAATCACAATTTTCTTTTATGGGTACCAACAAAGACTTCCTTTACCAATACTTCACGAAAAGGAAATTTATTTCTACAAAATATTAAAAATGCCATTCAAAGTTAACACACAGTAAAAAGGTGACAGATGTTAAGTATATACCAGCTTTCTCAGGGCCAGAAACAAAGTGTCAATAAAAAGACAATTACATTATACAGTATAGAAATCCACTGTGAACAAGTGTTTGAATTATTATTTTAGTTAATTTTTATTTGCAAAATTCAGACAAAACTAATGTATAATAATTGTTATGATTAGAGGTAATAAAACTGTCCCACATACTTTGAATTTTCCTACGAAAAAAATAAATACTTGATGTAATTCATGAAAAGGCAATTAGTGGAAGTGCTAGAATGCAATGTTTACTGTAGTCTCTTATTAAAGACCTAAACAAAAGGGATAGGCCGATACCACCTTTTGCCCATACCAACTATACCAATTTTCAAATGCTGATGCCACCCGCCTATTACAGCGATGCCGATACCAGTTTTGATGAGCACAATCATAATTCAAAATTTCCATTATTTGGAAATACTTTTATTACTTAAATTTATATCTTCAGTTCTGTGAACACTAAGCACTATTAAGTGACCTAACAGTTGAGCAAAAACTGTTATCAGACAATACAGCATTCATTACAAATTGAGTTGACACATGCCAGCATGCTGCACAGAACAGATGCACGCTCTACGGGTGACTTCACCCCCATCTACGAGCGACCAGAGCTCGGGGCAAATCATTAACAGTGGCAAAATAAGTTCACGTATCGGGCGAGGTGACTACATGCGTTGGACAGCTGCATACGTAAGAGTAATTGACGCGCTTAATTACGAAATATACAGCCTGCCCGAAATCCCGCATGCAAGTACCACCCCTACAATTATATAAAATCATTTTGAAGAACCACCACCCGACTATTTAGCTGCGGAAGAAGTTCCAGCAAACCTAAGAGATGGCAGCACCCCTGTGACCTTGTGACGTCATATCCCGCCAGCCTCACAAAGAGACATTTTAATTTGTTGTTGCCTCCAAGCGAGGAGATAAGAAATGAGTGGCACTGCCGCAGCCCCTGATAACCTACCCCTGTGCTGGAAGGCTACTCTACCCCCGCACACCCGGAAGATCGGTCATCACAGAATTTTTTTGTATATAAGGAAGTCTGGAACCATGCTCCAGAAGAGACGCCAGGCTCAACGGCTGCGTAGGTCAGTGAGCACTCCCTGGTCTGCAAGAAGACCTCTCTCCTCTCCTCAGCCTGCAACACGGCTCAACACCCAGAAGCCTGCAAGAAGACTTCACTCTACCTCTGTAGACTGTGAAGGCTGCACCACCCTGCAGCTTGGGTAAGGCTCGTCCATCACTGCACCTGCTGACCGTGAGGGAAGCAACCATTCTAGTGGTAATCTCGCTCCTGCACCCTTCACCCAAGTCAACTTCTGTGACTCCGCTGTAACAGGTCATTGTGCCTTAGTTTACCTTCTGGATAAATTCTTGTAAATCAGGTTATGCTGTTAACTGTGTACCTTACCATACTTGACTGTAGATTATTTTCTACCCATTTTCAGTTATTTTGGCAGGCTCACCTGCGCCTGTTTGTGCGCGTAAAATTATTTTCATACAGTTGTAGCTAGTTAGTTAATTTCTTGTAACTGATTAGCTGGGACTTTCCCTTTCATAAACACTGTCATAATTTTACATAAAACTTAATTTGTCCGATTACCATCATTCTAACTTAGTCCCTGTGTCATTTAACATTTTGGTTTCCAGTGTAATAATAAATCTCGTATCAAGATCAGTTAATTCCCGCTGGAGACTAGCAGTGTGGTGCACCAAACTCTACAGGAGCTGGAGCTTGCGGAACACCTCAGTCTGCAAACGACACACAGAAGATCCTGGGTTTCCAGTGTATCCACGCCTACCTTCAGTGACGTCCCAATGCCGGACTGCTCTTTTACATGCCAGGGCCTTGGGTGTGCCTACATAAGCCACGCCTCCAAGACTGCACGTTTGCGGGAAAGTCACAGGACTGAACAAATGCATAGTAAGAAGGGTGGAGTCCAGTGTCGTAGTCTGTGTAGGGAACGCAGTGCTTTAGAAAGGGCTCTAAAAGCCGATACCATAAACGGGGCACGAGTAAAGTAGAACCCCAGACTTCTGTAACTGAAGTACTTCCTCGACCAATCTCCCCTTTTATTCCCCTAGATCATTGGACCCCCTTACATAAATATTTAGGCACATGTTGGCCAGAATATGACCCAGAGGGAGATCAGCTCGCTCAGCCGGAACCTTCAACACCAGTAGCCAACATTACTGCCACCAAAGTAGACCCTCAGGAGAAGTAACTGAACACACACCTCATTAAGGTAACTTAAGGGAAAACGGTCTGGGTTCGACTCCCGCCAAATGTAGTCCTCCAACTGCATGCGGCAGCACCCCACATGAATGATGTTCCCGCACATCAACGTACTCAGCCCATTGAGTAGCCCTAATTTCCCCAGCCAGGCCATCCACCTCCACCCCCATGATCGCTTAAATTGCATCGCCATCTCATACACCCCAGGACAACTGAGGTCCCGCCCCGCCTATTGGCAACCATAGTAGTGAGGAACATAGAACTCCCTGGATGGGAAACTATCTCATTCCGCCTCACTCTGGGGTTTGACTCCCCTAGTTTCAGACGATACCCTTCTGTTAAGCGACCACCCAAGAGGTCTAAAACTATCACAACCCATTGGACCAATAACATTAGCCAATAACGCCACGGTAGGCTTATCTAACAATCTCGAGAGGGCAGTCAGCATCATACCCACCAAGGTACGGCATACGTCAGAGTTCATAAAGACAGACAACCTTCAAAATTTCAGGCAATCTTATGCCGACTTGGATTCAAGATCTGAGATATACCATACATAACCTCAAAGTGCATGTTTGTTTAAACCAACATGCCTAAAGATGTCATTAAAATGAACTTATTGAAATGAGAAGAAATTTTATTTTTATTTATATTAATATTAGAGTTGTTCCGATACCATGTTTTCCGATACCGATACCAATGCCCATCACTCTGAATTTTAGGAAAAGTATTACTGTTAATAATATATTAAAAACACTTTTCATTGACTCGTTTAATTAAATAAATTATATCTTAAAATACTGTATATAATTTATTGTAATTTGACACAAAATGCAAGCTGACCTAAAACTTTCAAATCCTCTTAAAATGCACATAATGACACCAAATGCAAGTCAAATTTTAAATGTCCCACGTGCACTATCCGCTAAGAGCGCAAGGAGAAGTTATAGAACGGGCAAGATCATGTCTGTAGGTTTAATGCTGGGGGGGGGGGGGGGGGGAATGATCTCTCCATGCCCCTACCTGTTGGCAACACCTTGCACACATGGCAAATGTCTGGTTTTAAAGTAATTAATGCAACAGACAGTTTGGCCACTTCCCTCAACAACCACTGACAACTTATGGCTAACACTCCCCCTTCCTCTTTTTTTTTCCATGTGTAGCGCACACCCCAGAATTCTTTCCCTTTATTTTGGGAAAAAAGGGTGCGCTATTCATGAGTAAATATGGAATTTGTTCTTATTTTTATTTTCATGTGTGTACAAACAGAAATACTGAAATTTTTGTGCCTAAAGAAAGTAATAACCTGATTTCATTGTCTAAACCCGGTACTAAAGTATCGGCCCGATATCATACATGATACAGACACATTGGAAAAGGGCAAAGTATCTGCAGATACTGATACTTAGTATCGGTATCGGAACAACTCTAATTAACATTTTCGCCTAGTGTTCCTGCATCGGCCTAGGCATAATCAAACGCTTGGTTAAAATGACCATAATTTATTTGAAACAATTTTTGCCAATCATTCTTGCTGACGACTCTCATTCATACCTTTAAAAAACTAATGAAAACCACAGCCAACATTTTCCAATAATAACTATGCCTGTCAAATACCACCACAGCTTTCAAATTCAGTTTACAATAACACCATAAATTGTAGTGTGCGAGATTAGTTTTCATTGTCGCCAACCTATGAGTGCAGTAAACAGGTAACAAGAATAAAAATTCAAGTTGCTTTCTCATTGTCACCAACTCAGGAATGCAAAAGATGTAAGAAGAAAATAGAACACGAAAAACGCTTGCAGAATGTAATAAATACTATCAATAGCACCAGTTGTTGTTTATCTGCATTGTTTTGCATTCACATAGTGTTAAAAAACGAATGATGCACACAATCTTTGGCGAATGTACCAACAGGAAATACAAGGTTTGTTCGGACGACTTGAGCTTTATACTCTCGAGAGCAAGTTTAGAATTTCTGAGCGCAGGAAAAGAGAAGGAAAGAGAAAAAGCGCATTGCTCGTTTCTGCTACCAACCAAATGTCAAAAGTCACGGAACTGTTTACTACTAATCAGCTAATCACATCACCATCAATCTGTCATTTTCAACTTTTTTGGGTATGGCATTGCTAGGCAATGGATAATGGCTGAAGAATGTTTCCAAGCAAGTAACCTTACAAGTACATGACGTGAAGACAACATATTAATTTTATTAACGTAAATATATAAATTAGTATATTATCTTGTAGTTCAGTAAAAAATTTACAATGTTCAAAATTGTTTCTGAAGATGAATTCCAACATTTTACAACCAAATAAAATAATAACATGGTTCACATTAAATATAGAAAGGAAATTTTATATTGTATAGTATGTAGGCACTACAAAATAAATTGCAGAATAAAATGAAATAATAATATTCACACTGGCTGCCTTTCATTGACAAAGAGGACATTCGAGATTTATTATAAAACCAGAACGGACAGCATTAGAGGCGGCAAAAAGACTGCATGTCCAGGTAAAAGAGGACACCTGGTAACCCTAGTAGCATCAAATACTGTAAAATGGGTTATGCAATGACAGTCATAATGTCAACATAACCTTAATCTTGTGACGCCTGACAAAAAAAAAAACAAAGGTATTTGCCAATGTCATTGGTTATTGAGGGCAAATCAGTGTCAGCTTGGCACATTAAAATGGCCTGCGATTGGTAATAACAAGTATTTAATAATCACTACAACTGTGACCATTTTAACACTTGCCTTCCAGGATAAACGTAATGTTTTCATCATTATCTACAATTTATTTACATAAATTCTCCCAGCATTTCCAGGTTTTCCCTGATACTAGCCACCTGCAAACATGCCCAAAAGAATGTTTAATTATCGTACCTTGGCAAGAAGACTGCCGCAAGTGCAAAATTTGTAGTTCTGAAAGATTTGAAGTTGAAAATTTTTTTAAATTCTGTCAATTTTAATTTTTTGTATATTAATTTAATTTTTTTAGAATAGACACAATACTGGGAGCTCTTTATACACAGTACTGCATCTTTATGTAACATACAGTAAACGCCCGATTAACCGTGTTAATTGGAACTGGAGATGACACAAATAAGTGAATTTGTATTTAAAAAACCCAGATAATCAAATTTATATATTTTTCTATTAATAGAACAGTGATATTAGCTCAGAAAATCGTGATAAAACACAATACCTATTACACATTTCAAAGAAAACTCAAATCATGCATTGTATGTGCAGGATTTAAAGTACTGTACTGTATGTAGTACAGTACATGACATGACACTAACTGATATTTATGACGCAACGAGTATACACAGTATAAACATTAAAAAAACACAACACATATTTGCTTTATTAAAACTTGCCTAGTGTTTTTTATGAACAATTAGTTTAAAAATATATATATATTTACGCATTCACGCATGCATTTTGAAGGTAAAAAAAAACATGGCGCGCTGATTTCGTAATTTTGAATTTTTGTATACACAATAGATTCGCATGATCATTTTGTCAACAAAATCTGCCATTTCGGACACTGCCCGAATGAGTGTGATCAAATACGGGTGGAAATGGATGACTCATGCAGGTCTCTGTGAAAGGCTGACAGTTTAACGAGATAAACATCAACTATGCGCACAGCACTAGATGTACCTGGTACTGCTACTTGTTAAATGACACACGTTACAGCATTGCCTTGCCGCAGAAGTTACAGAAGAATTTGAAAAAAGCCAAATGCACGGATAAGCCGAAAACCGGTTAAGCCGAGCACAAATAAAAGGGCATGTACTGTATATGTTAACATATACACATTTTTTGTACCTGTGGCTATATTGAAATATAAATTAATCTTGAGACTTGCATTAAGGCCAAAAATATTCCACAAGAAATTAGTATGCTTGTTGAGAGAAAAACATAAAAAAATTTGAGTTGAACAACTGAAACATTAATATTCTTAGTATCGATATTATACATTAGACTTTAGTCAAAAAGCATTTTACAGAAAACATTTTTAATACACGGACAATGCGAAAATATTTTAAGCAATATTTTTTCCCCATTTAATTTTTATTTCTCTGCAGAAACTCAAAGGCTTTCAAAGTGACTTTAAATGATTTGCTTTACACACGATAAGATCTCTTTTCTTCACAGCACAGAGTCCTGTGTCCTGGATATATGCAGGAGTCAGTTCATAAGTCCCTGGATGTCTTCCTCTCTTCCAGCGATGAACGTTGATGATTCTTTGTTGATTTACCTCATAACTTAATTTTATTTAATTACTGTACATAGAGTTCTTCCTTCTCAACTGTAATTTATTTTATTTCATTCCACAATACCTTTTCACTGTTTTCATTTACACTGGAGTTTTATGCAAAGGAGGTGTGCAATTTTTTTAGGTTACAGAAATCCACTGTATCCATTGAAGCATCGCCACAACTGCTGCTGCTACTTAACCACCCTGCTTAATATCTCCTTGCTTGGAACTCTGGGTTCTCACTTGGCAGGTTATTAAGATGAGTAGGGCACCGATTCCCTCCTGAAAGGAGTTATTTACTCGTTTCTGACCAGTTTACATCCAACAGGGTTCGGGTCGGGTTGGCTTCCACAAGGGGACGACATCCAGTAATACCAACGCTATCCTACGTGCAGGGGTAGATTTGGTTGGGATTCGTATTTACGCAAGCCGGTTCTTGTACTGAGGTGCAAGAGCGAGGCAGCGGAGTTGGTCCTGGACGAGATACTGGCGACTAGTACATTGATATAATCAAGATTATGCCAGGGTCAGTCGATGCCAAGAAGGGAGTACCAGTAAAAATACAATCCTCACCCGAGGACAGCTGTTCATCATTTGGCTTTATCTCAGGACCCTGTAGAGATTCAATAACCGGATAGGTCTGATTGACTTCACTAGAAGTAATTGAATTTACACTCTTAGGCGGCACCTCTAATTCTTGTTGGAAAGCCCATCAGACTAGGTGGCATATTTGACTTGTTTTACCTCTGGTCTTGTAAGGCTTTTCTTAGGCCGCCATCCATTACTACTGACAAGAGCACTGAAATCACTGATGGTTTATAAGTGTTCGCCAGCATGTATATAACTATTACTGAATAATATAGATAATGTACAGTTAATGGTCACAGACAAATATGTAAAATAACATATATTCAATATTACCTATAATACCACATTTACTCAAAAGGAAGACTAGGTTTTTTGACAAAAGGAATAGAACAAATAGGAGGTCGTCTTCAATTCAAAACCTAGGCACAAATACCATGAATGTGTGACACTGCTAGTTCAGTATTTAAGTTTGTGTTACATGCACAATATTACTACAGGCAGCTTCCATTCAAAATTTTGACAAAGGTTTATCATGCTTAAATACAGTGTGTGCAGGCCAGCCATAAAGAGGAAGTGCTTTGCTGGGAAGCAAAATAGCTCAAGTCACGAATATACAAAAAACACTAAAGTTTTACAGTGTAAGAAAGATGCTGCTACCATACAGCCAGGTTAGACACACCTATTTCATTCTGATTAGCTTTTTTTTAAAAGTAAATCAAATACATCATATTCTTCATATAACAACACTTCTTCTTGAAGGGTTTGACGAATCCATGCAAAAATACTTTCAACCTAAATAATTTCTTCAGCACTTCACAGGGGTAGCCATGAATTCAGGTTACAACATTTTTCCTTCAGCCTTCTTCCTTTGGGGTAAATATGGTACATAACATAATTATAACATAATATATACCATCTTGTATCAAAAGTGCCCAAATTAAGCAACCACAAAGATATCCCACCTCAAATATTGTCAAATGGGTGTGATGAAGTTGCATATAGTAACACTACATACAATCTAACATTATTATTTAAAAGACAGAAAACAATGTGCATGTACAAAATACTGTCTTAAATATTTCAACATGTCAGAAAATGTAACGTTAAAATAGATGTCCATAATAATGTGCAAATACATAACATGTAGTACACAAACAATAAAATAACTCCACAAATTTAATATGAATACTAAAATGACCAACAAATAACAATCTATACAGTGCGTTTCACACCAAAATTAACAGATTGACGCATGCCGCTTCTACACCTATTATAATAAGACTCTGACTCACCGCCTACGAGTACTGCTTCCATCTCTACAGACGTGAGCAACACGTTGCCTACCCCTACAGGCAATGGGAACTTCTGTGTTTTTCCTTCTCACCTGGAAGACACGCATCCCGGAAGGGAAGCGCCCCTCCCCCTTCCCCTCACTCAACACCGACAAGCTGCCCAGACCTCTGGCACAGCCGAGCAGACCCAATGAGGTACAAAACCAGAACCGCTGACAAGAAAATTCTCACGCCACCCAAGGCCGGAGGACATCACGCCTCCCCATACCCCACGCCGGCAGCCAACAAGCTACCACTATATAAGTTCGGCCACAGTCAACCTCTTGAGTCATTCTTTCACATCTCTTGCACCGCCCACAGCACTCTTAGTGCTCGGGAACTCTAGAGAAGTTTGAAGCCTACAATTTCGCCTTCACGGCAACCAACAACGTACGCCGACAACCAGTCAACCCGGCGACATACAAACACAAACTTTCTTTTAACTTCATGTGTCTTCTCTAGACACCTTTAATTAGTAGTTTAACTGCAACTCTTATTTTCGTCTAAAATCTGCTTTTCCCGTTTATTTAGAAACAGGTCACCTACACCTGGAACCACGCAGTTACCATCAGCTATCCTCGACTTGGTAGGACGTAGCACAGATCATGTGTCTATTGAACTTTCAATAAACACACGTTGCTTTCTACTTTGCTACTTTTATTACCACAATATATATCTGTATTCACAGTTGGAGGTAAATTACGCTGTGCACTGCCAACGAAATCCGGAGAAGTTATTAAACCGAACTAAGACAAACACATTAGACGGATACCAGTTTCCTCCCATTAAACACACCACACTATTAGTGCTTGTGCGGAAGAAACAGTAACGCCCCAACCACTAGTAACACCTTCACACCAGGAGACACGACACACTCGGGTTGCTTCACACCACTCGTACTATTAGTGCGCGGTGACGGTGACCTGTAGTGCTGCCGGGTATTCTGAGTGGACGCACAATCAGTAGAGGCATGGCGCGACTCCGGCTCAATGACCCTGATCAGTTCGCCTACGGTGGGGAATCAGTAGGGGGACTTACCGTGCCGGCTGACAAGTCACTATTGGGGTACACTGCTAGTATATCAGTTTCACTATACTGCGTGATTTATAGAGCTGTTACCCTATGCATCACGAGAGGAGTGGTAGGAGACGTAGAGAGCAACACCTGGCTCAACCTGCTGCCTGGCCAAGGATACTATCACTCTATCCCACGCAGGATAGACAGGTTGAATGGATCCGTGCTGCCGAACTCAGACGTCAAGCAGTTACGCCTGCACCGATAATATTAATTGAGTTTCCACTATGTGTTCGTACCAGCTACAAGTATCACCCTGTTGTTTACGGCTTCTTAATCGGAGTGGAAGTTCACCTAGGTTGTGACAACTTGGTCTTTTGGACGAAAGAAGCACGTCTTTGGAACATTCGTGCAGGCATGCACCCCGCTTAAGACTAAACTTACCTCAACTACCTAACTAGAGGTTGAGAGTGTATCAGAACTAGCCAACACTTCTCGCCTCATCCTTGCTACCTACGTCGCTTTTCGTCTAGCGAGTAAAATCTGTAACTACTGTGTCCAGTCAGTCTAATTGGACACGCATCAAGATGTTTGTGTAACAATCTTTACAGCTGACGTTATGAAGAATCCCTGTATAATAATTGGACGTACATGCCATAGTTACTAAATAAGACTTAAGTATACAAGGTCACTTATGAATGATTTTACCCCTATTGAAATTCTGGTGTTGGGTATTTCAGTATCTTGTACATAATGTACATGCATCAGGGGTAATAATACGATGTGTTCACAATATTATAGGTCTGCATATGAACACGTATATATTGACCATTCAAAATAAAGTAAGCATTGTATAAGGCACTCACAAATGGAATGATAGCTACTAATGAATGTTATTTTAGCCTTGGATGTTAACATTTGAAAGTAGTGAAATTTATATACACTGTATTTATTTAGTTGTTACATTACAAATGTTATACCAACAAGTTGCGGAAAGACAATTGGCTGAAACATAACTTTGAGAAAGGCCTTGTATAGTGCTTGCATTACCGTGAACAGCCTATACAAAACATGATTACAATTTACAATAGTTCAGAATGATAACTCTGCAACAATTCTCACAGGAGTTGTGTTAATGGCGAATCATTACTATAACCATCATCACTATCATTTTCCTCTGTGGAGAAGTCATCATCGCTACTGTCATCACCTAAATTAATCACAAATTCTTCAAGTGCAATTTCCATTATACAGACTTTTTCCCCATACTCTTCTGTCCATGACATGTTTCACGTAATCTTTCCAATCAACTGTTGTCACTTTCTACTGCTTCTCTCTTGTGAACTGCAGAAGATCTTGCACAAATAACTCTCCAGATATCTTCCACTCGTGAATGTACAGTTATATTTTCGTCCAGGCCAGCTCACTTGCATTGAGGTCGCACATGTAGGGAGGCAAACGAACAACTCTGAAGCAGTGTTGTAGAAGTTTGTCTACACTAAATACCTCTACATTTGGCCTATGTTATGCCAACAAGTCAAGTAGTGTAACTTTTTGCATGATTGCATCACAAGCATGCTCAACCACTCAATAATTAAATTTTTTATCGCATACACACGATACTGTCTTTCGTATTCATTGCTTTGGCACACACGATAGTTTAAGATGACAATCACATCTGTAATTTTTGTATTGAAAACAGAATTGCAGTGTAAGCAACAGCTATTTATTTTGCTGTATAATTTACTGAATTTTTTAAAGAGTATTTACATACTGCAATTCAAGGTTTCTAATTATACCATTTATGAATTGCTTCCATCTGAACATAATCTACATACTACGATGCGTACCGCTCATAATTCTAATCAACTACGATTTTGACTCATCGCTCTTTACGTGAAGTATACCCTTACTTCAACCTGCGCAAGAGTTGTCTACATCAACCACCCACGAGAGTTAAGCACACAAAACGTTCCACATAAATTCTTGGCTACTCAAATTTCCCAGGCGGCCGAGCACATGACCATGAGGTTACGCAACCAGCTGGCATGCCGACTTCCCCCAGGCAAGGCCGAGCACTATCAAAGACGAAAGAAGCAGTATTGCCGACTACTGCTGACCAGAGATTTTCAATTCCCACGCCAGGGCAGGAGGACGTAATGTGCCTTCCCCACACCCCACTGCGGCAGCCTAGACTGTGGGCAGCGGAGCTCCAGCAGTCATTCTTGTTTCTTCTCTCGCGACATCTCGAGCACTACCCAGTGACCCAGTGCTGGGACCTACGGAGATCTTCCAAGTTTCATGTACGGCCCCAGCAGCTACTCCCCATCTCGACGACCAGTCAACCAGTGAACACGCTAATACTTATTAAATTCACTTTGTCTCTTCTAGACACCCGTTTACTTAGTACAGTTTAACAGTAATTCACTTTGTATAAGTCTAGAACTGTATTCTTTCCCTTGTAACCTAGAGACAGGTCGCCTACACCTAGATAATGCAATTACCTTCAGCACTCCACGGTTCAGTAGGAGGTATCACAGGTTATTGAGTTCTCAATAAACATGTATTGTTCTCTATCCTTAAACTTTTTCTTCTTTAGGGTACTTTTTTGTTTCACCGGCTACAAACAAGATATGACATGCACTGCCGACAGGAACCGGGAGATTGTTTGTTAACCGAATTAGTCTGACTACGGAGTCCTTCAGTACTTACACACACCCATTGGACGGCCACCTGTTTCTTTCCAGTAACCCAAGCACTAATTCAGTGCTGGAAGGGAGAGAGAGCGGAGCCCCAACCACTAGTAACACCTTCATCAAAAGAGGAGCTACAAGCCCGGATTATTTCCTCACTGTGAGCACTAAGTTAATGCTGAAGTGACTATAGCCAGAGACTTGCCGCTCATCCTTGTCTCAACGCACAACCAGTAGAGGTATTGGTGGTCCAAACTGCTCCCCATCTCTGAACAGCCCGCCAACCGTGGGGGATCAGTGGACACTTTTACCGAGCTCAGGCCAGCAAGCAGCTATTGGGTGAACAATGTAGATACTGTTCTTGTCAAGGTGCACTACATAATAATTGTATACTTTTCACCGTCCTTCTGTACCAGCCAGGAGTGAGTGAGTGAGTGGTATTGTGGGGGCGCTCAACAACAAGGTCATTAGCGCCCACATGAACATCAAAAGAAAACGCTGGAAAAACCTCCACAAGAGGCAAAACAAAATTCAGGCAAAATAGGGAAAAACCTGCACAGGAGGCATGAGGACAGTCACAAAAACAAACAAAACAGGATAAAAGACTCCAGAGGAGTAAAAACAAAATAACAAATCACAACACATTAAAAAGACCCGCCGCATGTAAAAATTTTAACTTAGAAAATTTCTGATGTTCTCATTATATAACATAATGGGATGCAACAATTTATATATTAATATGCAATGGACAGTCTGATGCTCATGTATAAACTATTCTCACCACCACCCCAAAGTATTGACTCATTATCTCAAATACTTTGGGATGATGATACTGAATGGACAGAACGAGTTGTGTACATAGAAGAAAGTGATATTTTATTGTCATTGTTATTTAGATTTGGATTTCAAGGTGTTACTGTAAAATCTGGCTCTGGATTCTTAGAGTTCTGTTTCTTTAGACGAGAAAATAATGCTAAGGACCCAAAACCTAAAGAGTTTGAAGAAACAGATCAACGCGATATAAGTTGTTGGAAAACATTTCCAGCCTGTCCATACCTGTGACACTCCAACAAGCTGTGTCTCACAGTCAAGGGAAGGCAGCAAGAATCACATTCAGGAGGGGGTTCACCACAAAGCATGTACTTGTGCGTCAAACAAGTGTGTCAGATGTGAAGCCAAGAAAGCACCACATCCTCCCTGCGGGTACATGAAACAGGATGCGCACAAACAGGCAAGTCCAAGATGGACCATAACTTGTTGGACAGCAGGAAAGAAGTCCGATTACGCCGCCAAGCATGCCACAAGAGGCCACCGACTGCATGCAGCACACCGCACACAGGGACACGAAGATCACAGAGTGAAAGGCTGCATTCCTCCTTAGCCGTCATATCCGATGCTTCATTGCCAGAGATGCCCATATGCCCTGGCACCCACAGGAAGACAATGCGAACACCAATCCGCACAGCCCCCGCCAGCTTCTCTTGGATCATGGGGAGAAGAGGATAAACTGCGGAGCCAGATTGAATGGCTATCAAGGCACTCATCAAATCGGAGCACACTAGGCATTTACGTTGAAACAGAGTCTTGAAAATAGCAAAGCTCCCCCCGTTAAAATACTGCATGACGGATGAAGTCCAAAAATGTAATGAGAAGCACCAATCACGAAAGTGCACCCAGTTGCAATAACCGTTTTGGAGCCATCTGTAAAAACAGCAAATAAAACCACAGAACACAAACACACAAGATCAACAAAAAGGCCCTTGTAAACAAGAGGAGAAGTGGTCAGCTTAGGAAACTCCACTAAGTTAAGGCGCACCTCAACCTGCATCGTCAGCTACGGCTGTTCACTGCAAGGCAAAGGCAGCACGCTTAAAGGCAAATCATACCTTGTCGCGGACAGACGCCGGCTGAGGAGAACCCGGCTTAGCGGAGTACAAATGTTCATTGGGCAGATGAAGAAAGGCAGTGTGGTGAAGGTGCGAAGAGTCTGGACACATCCGCACACAATAGAAAAGTCACATTTGGTCACACCTGTAATGGAGGTGAGATTCACCAGCCATAGCACAAAGGCCAACAATCGGGCTTATGCAAAAAGCCACAGTCGCAATGCGTATACCAGTATGGTAAACACTTACTAATGATTTGAGAACAGATGGCCATGCAGAAGAATAAACGACATTGCCATAGTTGAGTCTGCTGCGGACCAAGGCACGATAGAGCAGAAGAAGAGTGAGTGTGTCAGCACCCCAGTCACAACCACTCAAGAGTTTTCAATAGATTCAAGTCCCTTACACAGCGGGACTTCAGGGACTGAATATGACTCCTCCATGTGAGTTTACTATCAAATAAAAGGCCAACAAACTTGACGGTACGACAGACAGGCAAAACAGAGCCATACAACAGTACCTCGGGTGAACGAAAGAAGCCACGTCCTCTACAGAAATGGACCACCTGTGTCTTGGCGATGGAAAAGTGGAATCCACAACTGTCTGTCCAATCACAAAGGCAGTGGACGACTAGCTGCACCTGATGTTCTGCCATGCCTAGAGATTCAGCACAACAGAAAATTGCATCGTCAACATACAGCGCACATGCCAAAGGTGATACAGCAACAGATACAATGTCATTGATGGCAATAGCAAACAGGGTAACACTCAATATGTTACCCTGTGACACATCGTTCTCTTGAACAAACTCCCGAGAATAGGAAGCACCATTGCGAATCCGGAAGGTATGGAAGTGCATAAATTTCTGTATGAAACCAGGGAGATATCCTTGAAAACCCCAAATGGACAGCTGTCTCAAGATACCATGTCGTCATGTAGTGTAGTATGCCTTCTCCAGATCAAAGAAAACAGCAAGGTGCTGCCCTTGCAAGAAAGGCAGTTTACATGGCTTCCTCCAAGCTGATCAAATGATCCACCGCAGAATGGTTGTGGCGGAAACCACACTGGAGAGGAGATAACAGCTGCCAGGTCTCAAGGCAGTATACCAGACACGCATTAACAATAGGCTCCATAGTCTTACAGACGCAGCTGGTGAGGGAAATAGGACGATAGCTTGAAACTTCCCCTTTGACTTTCCCTGGTTTCAAGATGGACACAAGGGTTGACTTGCATCAACTCAAGAGGAAAACACCATAGGTCCAAATAATATTAAAAATTCTTAGCAGAAATAATTTTCCGTCAAGCAGAAGGTGTTGCAACATAGCATAATGTATATTGTTGGGGCCAACAGATGTATTCATCGAGGGTGACAAAGACTGATCCAACTTGCTAAGGGTAACAGGCTGGTTGTGGTCCTCCTCACCCGAGCCACCAAAGAGGACACCCGCCCTCTCCTATGTCTCTTTGATGGCTCAAAATTAGGGAGTGTAATGTGCAGTGCTTGAAACATCTGCAAAATACTGACCCAATACATCTACTATGTTTGTCCCCTCTGTAACAATAACATTGTTGACCCGAAGGAAGGAAACTTGTGTGGGGAGAGAATGTCCGCACAACTTTCGAACATTGTCCCAGATAAATTTACTTGTGGGATGGACTGTTAGGGATGAAATTATGTCCCTCCAGGACTTCCGCCGAATGTACTTAACACATTGAGCCCGAGACCAACAGACACGGAAGAGCTCCAGGTTAGCTTGAGTAGGGTAGGCACTAAGCGTCTGAGTGTATGTCGTCGAGCAAAGACAGTATCATTGCATTCGTTACTCCACCAAGGAACATGCCTACGACCACAAGGTGAAGATTGAGGAATAGAGGCCTCCAGAGTTGACACAATACAGTTGAAAAGTTCCATTGCTACATTCACGTCAAGAAGAACCTCAGCAGTAAAGGAGGGAACACTGGAAACGTGCCCAGTCTGCTTTCTAGCACCCAGGAAAGTTGTTTCGGTGGGGCCGCAAAAGAAACATGATCTAACACAATTGTAAAATGGTCACTTAGACAGAGATCAGGGTATACAGACCAATCAAAGTGGGTGACCAAAGCAGAGCTACAAAAAGAAAGATTAATGCAGGATGAAGTACCAGTGTTCCAACAGGGCAAAGGGCAATATGTGAACTGGTGAGCCACGAATCTGCCACACGACCCCGGACATCCCTGTGGTCTGAAGTCTATATCTGCTTGTGAGCATTGAAGTTGTCATTGATCAGAAATGGAGGTGGAAACTGAGATGGAAGTACCTCAATCAGCTGCCGTTACACGCTGATGGGGGGTACATATACACTACAAATAATGCCGTAACATATTGATGAAAACCCTGACCGCCACTGCCTGCAAAGCAGTGCAAAAGGCAACAGCTTCTTGGTAAACAGAATCTTTCACCACAAGACAGACACTGCCATAGGCACAGTCCATCACGTTATCCAGGCGGTAGAACGTGTAACCTCGAAGGAAGACCGTATTTGTGGGACGAAAGTGCGTTTCCTGAAGGCAGATGACTGTAGGGATAAGAGTTAGTAGGAGCTGTCTTAGTTAATTATTATTGAAATAACCTCGACAGTTCCACTGTTAAGGGACATCAGTAATGGACAGAAAATATGCAGAAAGAACTACTTCAATTCCCCACTATGTCCATGTATCACTGGCTTAAAGCCCCCAAGCCTTCACCGGTGTTTCGAGAATCGACATCAACTGCCATCTTGGTCTATAGTTCTGAGTAGACAAGATGGCGAGTGGGCGAGTTGATATGGCCTGCGAATCATGGTCACTCGCAGGATGGGATACAACAGATGGAGTCTTTGGCTTGTCTATTCATTAAGCTTCAGCCTTCTGACGAGATTTGCTAACAACAGAAGGTTTAGACAGTTTCATTTCAGCTGGCCTACACTGCGTACTGACAGACTTAGTCCGGGTCGTCTGGACTCCCTGTGGTCCACAGATGCAATTTAAATACTTTTTTCAGCATAACAGCTGTACAATGATGATATTAACCTGATCACTACACAGCTGACATGTATTCTACCTATGTTCCCACTATAATCCCTCACAGAGAATCATTAAGTAGCTATGTGATGAATGGGACTAATTAACCAATTAAATATCTTGATTTAGTACTAATGTTGCAACAAAAAATTGAACACTTGTAATCTACAAGATATTTTCTACTGGTTTGTCAAGCAGAATTGGCAATTTTAGTATCTCATTCTGACTGCACATAACAGAATGTTAAAAGCGATAACTTATGTATAAACTGACGCGTGCCGGTTAAGTCTAATTGACACATATGTCGAGGACCAAAAGCAGAGTGGTTTACTCTGGTTCTACGGTATGAGGTGAGAGGTGTTGGGAATTGCTTACTTAATCAGTCGTTTTGGGTGTTGTGATTGTAGAGGGTTTCACCCACTAGTGGCGAGCTTGGTTGACTAGGAAACGGCGATTCCAGTCGTTGGCTTCATGGCTCCAGAAGTTGGGGTTTGCTCAGCCGTATCTGGACTCCATCTGGTTAACAATCCTCTTACCACCAGATGGTACGAAGTGTGAATGCGAATGCACAGCGGGAAGACGATTACAATTACTGAAGCAGATGCTTCTGCTTGTCACCTAAGTTGGGCTGCGCAGTCCCGTTCCGCCTGCCTGTCCTGCGTAGGATGAGGTAATACTATCCACGGTTTGATAGCAGCATGAGCCAGGTATTGCTCTCTATGCCTCTTGCCACTCCTCACCTTGTAAGACATAGTATAGGGCACACCGGTCTGGCAGTCTACGCAATGCACTTACACAGGAACGGTAATTAAAGTGTAGCCCAATAATGACTTGCCAACATGAGCTCGATAGGAGTCCCCCACTGATCCCCCACGTATGCGGGCTGATCAGGGACATGGAGCCGTGTGGGCCACCAAGCCTCTACTGGTTGTGCGTTCGCGCCGGGTTGGACGTCGCACCGGGTTGGGCGGCAACCCCCAGACTGGCGTCACTTCAGCACTAACTTAGTGCTCAAAGTGTGAGATAACCTTAGCTTGTTGCCCTCCCTGCACGAAGGTGTTTCTTGTGGTTGGGGCATTGCTGTTTCTCCCCATCAGCACTGACTTAGTGCTAGGGGGTTGGGAAGAAACAGATAGCCGTCTAATGTGGATGTAAGTACTCTGGGTTCCTGTTGGCGGTGCACGGCGTATTCTGTTCCCAACCGTCACACAGACTAGTACCCTGTAAATGAAAAGCAGAAGGGTAGTGAACAATGGGTGTTTATTGGAGATGCAATAAACACGTGACCTTGTGCTACCTCCTATCAGACTGTGAAGAGCTGAAGGTAATTGCGGTTCCAGGTGTAGGTGACCTGGTTCTAGGTGAAAGCAAAAGAATTTAAAGTTAAACTGGGTAAGAAAAGGGTTTCTTGAGGAGACAATGTGAAGTTAAGTTATATGTGTAGGTGTTCTATGGATATAGACGTGTTGTGAGTAGCCACTGGGGGCGTACTTGTAGCTTGCGAAGTTCCCGGAGGTCCCAGCACTGAATTAGTGCTCTGGAATGTCACTCGAGTGTTAGCAACTGCCTAAGCTCGGCAGCATTCGGTCTTGTAGGCTGCCGGTGCAGGCTGCGGGGAGGGTGAGCATCCTGGCTGGTCAGTGTTTCTGCTTCATGCCTCGTTGGCAGTGCTCAACCTTGTCCAGTGGCGGGCGGCTTGAAGGCTCTCATCGAGATTGGGGGGGGGGGGGGGGGGGGCCGTGCCTGCCAGGTTTCATAACCTTCAGGTAAAGAAAATCTGCTCATAGATTCCTGTTGCCTGGTCGAAAATTCATGTGGAAAATTCTCGCTCTCCTGTGGTAGTGAAAGTAGGAACAATTGGCTATTAGTCGTAATCAATGTTATTTAGTATGTTGAGCGGCATGCGTCTAAACTTTTTTTATAACAAATTTATGTCACTGTCAAAATGCAAAAAAAAAACAGGTACTGTTCAGTGCAGACAGACTAGTTGCTATACACACATTCAGAAGTATACAAATTACTCAGCAATCATACTGTGACTACCACCAATCAGAACTAGAACTAAACATATAATACTAACTAAAACACAAAAACTCAGTTCACAGACACAGGCGACTAGCCCACAATCATGCCACAAGATCTGCAGACAATACATCTGACCCGAAATAAAGGTTAAATCAGATTTACCTAGAGCCAACAGCACCTAGTGTTGGTATACTTGAAGCTCGATGAATCATCCCTAACTGTAACCTAAAAAGCACGAGCAAAACACTTAACTCCTGATTTTAAAATAGTATGCTAACATTTCAGTTTACAGCATCTCAGTTACTCAGAGTCTTTCAAATACAGCATATAATAAATATTAGATAACTCAATGTACAAAAAATTTGTGTACACCTCTCCTCAGAATGTTTAAACATTTTGACTGCTGCTGATGTAATATTTGTTGCTTGAATTCAAAAGTTGGTAAGAGTGCAATTGTGTGATTTTTAATTGTACTGATTTTTCTGCTAAAGCTCATGTTGTACTTGTGATGTCAGTGAAGTGTTTACTAACGTGTTCACCAAGATGGCACAGGCAATGAATAAAATAGTTATACACACCCACACACTCAATTCAGTTGTTGGATTTTCACCCTTTCATGTGTTACAAATTGAGTAGCATGTCTTTGTGGTCCTTCAGCTACGGCTGCTACATGGGTCACTTGCCCAACTACAGCCACTACATGGGCTCGCCCTCTAGAACTCATACCTACTAAAGTATCGGCCTAATACCATACCTGATGCAGATACATCGGTAAAGACGAAGCATCTGCAGATACCGATACTTAGTATCGGTATCGGAACAACTCTAATTATTTTAAAATGCAACTGTTTTGCATTTAGAATAAAGTTAGTTGCACTCCTAAATACAGTTGACAAATTAATCTGATATGTCATATGCTGCAAACTGCATACACACACATTACTGGCTAATGTGGCAGTAAATTCATAAAGGTTTGAAAATAAGTTGCATGTACATGCATGTACGTATATATACAACTATATCTCCAGAACCAGTAACTTGTACAATTCAAATGGGGAAATAAGCAGTCATAGCCTGCAGTTAAGTAACACTCCCAGCATTCCCTTTTAAGCAATTCACAAAATCGAAGACTCCCAGCATTCCCTTTTAAGCAATTCAGGAAATCAAAGGAAAATCACAGTCTCCTGTGCATTCTATCTCTGTTCTGTACAGTGAATTCTCAATTATTAGTGTTTCAGTGGACCAACAATAAAAAACGAAGCATGCGGGAAAACCATGAATGCGGACTTGAATTTTAGACCTGAGAAATATTTTACATAACCTCAAAATGCATGTTTGTTTAAACCAACAGCATATAGAGGTAATTAAAAACAAATTATTCAAATCAATTTATGATTAAATATTAAATTAAAATAAAAAACTTAAATTCTTGAAATTTAGCAAAATTTTATTTACATTTATATTTTCATCCAGTATTTCTTCGTCGGCCGAGCAATACTCAATCCCTTGGTTTAAATTAATACTGATTTATGTGCGACAATTTTTGCCAATGCATAATTTCGTGCTACTTCTTTTTAAAATTTTCACAATCCTAACCATACATGTAACCGATAGTTTCAGATAATAATCACGTCCATCAAAATACCGCCACAGCTCCAACCTCATTTCAAATTCCATTTACAATAACAAGGCCATAGGGCCATAGATAATTACCTAAATACAGTGTCAGAGATTGTATGATTCATTATTGTCACCAACCTACGAGTGCAGGAAACACGTAGGAAGAATAAGATTACAAGATGGTTTGTTATTGTAGTCAACCTACAAATACAGTAAAGATGTAAGAAGAAGAAGAATAATAATGGTAGTCTACATAACATAAAAAAAACTGTTGTGGAGTGTGATGCACCACGAGCGACGTCATAATCTGCTCTAGCCTCCGCCACAGCTGCAGCCCCCTCCGAGAAGAGATGTAGCCGTCACAAGCCACAGAGTGCATTGCCTGAGGTTACAGGAATGCCACGTTGCCTCCTGTCCGCCAGCAACCCAATTATCACAGAAGGCCTGCTCACCTCTCCGTCCAGGTAGCTAAGGGAAAGCAAGCCGCCATCCCCACCACCTTTGCTTCGCTTCTCTCTCCTTTCTTCCACGTTGCTAATCCCGCGCTGGCCATGTGGCCTGGGTATATATAGGACTTGCAATTCTCAGTTTGAGACTGACTCGCGCAGCTCACTTGCAGAACGTCACTCTTCCCTGATGCACTATGATACCACAAGTATCTTGCTCCACACAAATCACTGCCCATCAATAGTATTTGTTTGCCTTCAGCTATGTCTTCGGACCAGCCCAACAGCTGTTTTACAGCTCACGATTCATTTAGTCAGTACGAGTCAGAGTATTCGTTGACTTGGCCACCCTCACCCCACACCTATACATCTACTGTGACCAGGGACTGCACCTTGGTTGGAATTTTAGGTCAGCTCCTCAGGCCAAAGTCAGCGTACAGGCTGGCTTATATATATATATATATTGCTTCAACAATAAACAGGTATAAACTAAGCTTGTTGTGTTATCCTTTCCAAGCACTTTCTTTCTGCACCTAATTCCAGCTATTTCCTGTTTCGACCCATTTCCACCTATACTCTTCTGGATCACGTACATGCCGAACCCCAGCACCCTGACCCTCTCCACTCAGAACCTTCATCTCCTTGAAGTAGAGAATCTCGCATGCCTGCTGCAACCATTCTGTGGGTGTTTAGGTCTGCCGGCGACTTCCCGCCCAGCTACCCACTTGCAGAAGGTCAGCAGTAGACGTGGATCTATAGCAACTTCCCGCCTTCCACACAGGAACAGACTCCCTAACCCTACCGTTGTCACCTACAGTCAGGAACTTGAGTCTGCCAGTAACTTCCCCCCCGCCCACGAGTTTCTTGACTGGATGCCAGCAATCAGGCCTTCCCCACAGTCTCACCCTCCGCTTCCCGTTTCCTCCAGGTCGTACCTGTCTCTACTGGACACCCACTATCATCCTGTATACACTACGCCCTTATGCCACACCACAGGGCTAAGCAGAATAAGGTTACCAAGCAGGCTTTGGCCTTGGTTAGGGACCAAGTGGGGAAAGGGCAGGGTGCCTCCAGGATGTACACCTGGAAGTGAGAAGAGGCTGCTCGAAAAAGGGGAACACCGTACAGTGCTACCAGCCTGGACTGCAGCTTACAGTATGATCTGTTATGCACACTCCATGGGCTATTTTACCTCTGCCACTCATGCCTTGAAAGAAGACTGTCACCTTCCCACGACCACCCAACACTGCTGCACGAGTGGCCGGGATTCACTGTAGTTTTATTTTTAATGAGTTTACTTGTGTTTTTAACCAGTAAAATCTAAACTCAAAATGTTTAGTTCTCATAAGGAAACAAAATTTCAACTAGGCTTCAAAGAAATCATACATAACAATCAATTACTTTTGAAATGGGAGATATTTCTGTTTTGGGTATACCTAACACTTTATACAACCAAAGTAACACCCCAAACAGCGCAGCAAGTCAGAATCCCTTGTAAGTAATACAAATTTTCTAGGTTTTTATCTTCAATGCTAAGAAAGATACTAGCAGCACCAATGTATTTGCCACTATGAGCAACGCGTATAAAAAAAAATCCCAGTAGCTGCATCAACCCTGAAACAAAGTTCCAGTATGCATCAGTAGCAGGCAAGCTCACCTAGATGAGACTCCGGTGGCCGGGCTGGCCAATCCCGTTGGTGTTCGTGGTCGACTGGTAGGAGTTCCATTCACAGGCACCGTCAGCTTCCGAGCTGAGCCAGTGGTACCAGTACCAGACCGTGGCAAGGTGGTGCTGGCAGGAGTGGTGCGACGCTGATGGATGGGTATCCGACTTGGGGTGCCATCATCTTTAAAAATTACCTCATAATATACCTGGCCATTTTAAGTAGCACTTACAGCTCTGAAGAGTGTATGCTATGTAATGTGCATAAAAAACATTTGTATTTTCTGTACTCTTGAAATTAAATCTAGTAAAAATATCACGCAATAATACAAAACATTTTTAAACTATTTATAAGCAATTATTTTGTTAAGTTTAGTTAACTACTCTGTGGTAATTTTGAATGCCAGTGCAAGAAAATACTGTTAATAAATAGATGTCTGATGAAAGAATATTTCCAAAATAATTTTGTAAAATGTGTTTGTAAGGATTCCTTGTTTGCAGAGTTTCTAATAATTGTTTCGGTTGGCAACAATTTACACATATATACTAACCAAGACAAATGGTACCACAGCTTACCAGTGCTGTCAAGCGACAAAGTGGAGCCATGCCTGCTGGGTGGCTTGCTACCCTGCCGGCTCGGAGGGCGACTGCCAGGCCGACTGCCTGGGCGACTGCCAGCCTTGCTGCCGGGCAGGCTTCCTCCTGCCAAGACAATACACCACACATTCACCCTATGCTATTTCTGCATGTCACTAACTCTGCATATGACGAAACCCCACAATTCTGCTTTATCTTTAAAGTGAGTGAAGAGATTTGGGTGACTTAACAGTAAGGTATCGAGCACTGATGAGGGTGAAGCAAGGTGAGAATGGAGCAACCCTGGAATGTAGGGATGAAGGAAACAGGAGATCCCAGAGAAAACCCACCAACCAGTGGTATCGTTCAGCACAATTCCCATACGCGAAAATCCGGGGGCGATATCGCCTTGGGAGGTGAGTAGTCTAACAATAACCCACTACACCACTGCGGCCTTATCATTCAAAGATCCTCTGTGGAGAGAGGCGAGGACTGAAATAACAGGTTAGAGTTACAATAAAGCCCCAGGATGCACTCTGTACATCCCTACCAAACAGAGGCCTCCTGGTGGGTTTTTGGGAGAGTGCATATTGGGGAAATGCCTCTTCCTTTGCATCACAGTTATTTATCCAGCTCCTTGTGTATGTGTCCTTGTTATTTTTTTTTATATCGGCCTTTTTGTTTTGACGCATGCCACATTGCTGCACAACGCGCTTACGCTCTCTACGGGTGACCACCCCATCAACGAGCAGACAAGAGCTCGGGGCAAGTCACGAACAGTGGCAGAGTACTTTCACGTACTGATCAAAGGGACTCCAAGTGTTAGACAGCCTCGGACGTAAAGATGAATAACATCACATCCCACCAGCCTCGGGCCAAGGTGGATAAATTTGCAGTCGCCTCCATGCAGGAGACAAGAAATGAGCGGCAGCGCCGCAACCCCGATAAACCGACCCCTGCGATGAAAGGCTATGTTACTCCACACCCCCGGAAGATTGCTGATCCAAGGGGTTTTCTGCTCTATAAGGAGGTCCAAGCATGTCTCTCGCCAGGGATGCCAGGCTCGCCAGCCGAATAGGTCAGCAAGCCCTCCCTGATCTGCGAAGACCTCTCTCTCCTCTCCCACAGCCTGCGATGACTTCAACCCTCCAGCAGCTTGAGAAGGCATCACCAATCCACAGCTTGGAAAGGCCTCCAGTAGCTTGGGAAGGCTGCACTCTTCCAGCAGCTTGTGAAGGCAACACCTCCCAGTGGCTTGTGAAGGCTCATCCACACCAGCCAACCGCAAGGATGGCTCTCTCTCCAGAGGTAATCCATAACGTCCACCTCCTGAACCCCTTTACCATAGTCATTCCTGTGACTCTACACTACAAGTCGGCGCGACATTTGAACCCTTCTGGACAAACCTCCCTTTTCTAACACTGTAAAGAGCGTCAAATATGTAATTTTAAAATACTTTTAAATTTGTGTATTAATTGAACTAGACTTACCTTCACTTACATTAATTACGCAGATTATTCATTCTTAGCTAGTATGTATTAATACAACCAGGATTCCCAATTTCCTATTATGTAAAATAAATATTACTTCTGATTGAAGTCTTTGCCTACTCTTATTTTAACGTTAGATCCCAGCTCATCATTTGTTGCGCTTTTGTTTATTGTTAGTAATTTTGTAATCTAATGTCTAGTAAAAGAGGTGGAACGCAGAGTCGCCTTTGACAACAGGAACACCGAGCGAGGCAAAGATTAGCTAACAAACAGGCAGAGAGAGGAATAGAATGAGAGGACACGCCCACTCCGGTGGAACCTGAGTTGATACTTCGACCCATTTCACCTTTTATTCCACTCAAACAAAAACCTGAATTAGCTGCATACTTAGGCGCCTGTTGGCTGTGGTTTGTTCCGAAACATGAGAATGACATCCAGCCGGAAACCCCTCTGCCTATGGTAACCATAACGCTGCCCAGACCAGCTGAAAGCAAAGCCGAGCAAAAGACATGTATAGATCTGTCAGCTTCGGGGAAAACCAATCGAGACAGACCGCCCGCGAAAGCTACTCCGAGAACTCCCGTAACTCCCCCTACTTCGAACTACGTTCACACCCGGCGACCAATGCAACCTGTACGCATAGCACCACTTCCTCCACCAAGATCATCCACACTCGCTGATTAAACGGCACTCTCGTCACCCCCTTTTTTTCCCGGGACTACTGGCGTCCCGCATATTGGCAACCTCAATTGTGAGAAAGAGTCCATTCCCCGGCCAGGAGACCTTCACGGTACAGCTCACTCTGGAGTTTGATTCCCCTTCCCTCAGACGGGATCCTCCCAGTATGACTGTTTACCACGACCCGCCGGACTAAGACAAGTAAACACACACCACGGAAGGATTTCCAGATTAATTGGGAGGGCAATCAGCGCTCCATTAATTAATCCTAAAGTAGGACATGCATCAGTCTATAACTTATGTATTTGTTGTTCTGTAAGTTAGGCTGAATTTTGTATACAACATTGCTCCCCTACCAAGGTCATGTTGCCATTTGGTGGCACTCATATTCAAAATTCAGTACATACAAACACAAAAAATAACGTAATATAAAAACAACAAAGAAATCCACCAAAATTTTAACAGATTTTCTTATTTTCAAATTTTTGTACAAGCTTCATTTATTACCATGATTATAAAAATACTTACAATACTAGACTAATGATAAAATAGTTTTAAATTATTACAGCTTTACTTTCCTGCATTTAAATTCAAAATGCCGAGCACTGATACAAATCAAAATATTATCAGGAAACCTAACATAAATATGGACAGAGGCATGACAGAGTACAACTTTCCTTCTTCTTCTGCAGTCCTCCTTAATAGATGTACTTGATAGTATCTGCGATGAACTGCAGAGAATTAAATTTTTTTAAATCATCAGTCTTTTATGAAAAGGCATGATGGCTGCCAAATGACTAGGGCCTATTCGCAAAATTCTTTAATAATTCCCGTATTCGCTAAACATCAACAAAATTGTTTGTTTAAGTGTGTTTAAAACTACAGTGTGAGCTTCTTTTACCATGACACTCTTACAAACATTAAATTTTACAATTTTCCATTTGTTATACTGTATTTTCTCTCACTTACTTCACATACATGTGGATAACAAAACTATCTGTGGTGTAATCATGTTGATGACTATAAAAACATGAACAAAAGTATAGGTCACGAGAACAATTCATAAATCAATTGGTAGTAAGGTTGAAAGATTATAGTTGCAGATACAAATCAATATATATTGAGGTGAATCGCAATGGCGTTCATCCACAGGCAGAATAACTCCTACATGTATTTTATTTATAAATGTAAATCTATAACCAAAAATAATAGTGATATGATGAATGTAAATAATACGTATATACAACACAGGCGAGTATTTTTGTGTGGAATGTAATAATTACGCACTAAACATTTGCATGGTATTTGTAAACACTGCTGACTTTACTCATCATCTGTGCTTTGTGGTTAGGTTCTTGACAACTAGCAAATACAGCATTTGAAAAAACTATTGAGTGACAGTGGTAATTGTATTGTCGCAAAACCGGTTTAGTATGCCAGAAATAGTAACTGTTTTAGATTGTGCCTAAGAGTTTGAAAATAAAGGATTTTTTTATAAACTGACCAAAGTGCAAAACTGTGATGTAAAAGCTGAGCGAGCATGAAAAGACACATCTTTAAAGGTCTGTCTACAATTGCGCTATCCGAACGTCTTAGGACAAGGATATGCTGATTGATGCACATAACCCTCTGACATCATGGCGCTGTCTCACCAGTGTCCCAAGTTAAAGCATCAGAAAATTGAACTTTTGTCCCAAGTTGTGTCCTAAGTTTGATGCTAGACACTTTCCTGACATATACGCAAATGACAGTCATCTGTGAGCATCTCCTTGGCACACCAGGCGCGGTCCGAACCAGTACTACAACTAAAGGCTACGGGTATACAATTTCCAGGGAGGGGGGTAAGAACAAAAAAAGCTAGTTCATCAGGCTTGTCGCTGGGAACTTCACAGATTCAAAGAGGTAGTTGATGATCAAGTAAAGGGAGGGGGGGGGGGGGGGACAAACAGTTTAAGTTTGTGGAGTTTGCAATTGGGGACGAAACCTATTAAAGTTGGACATGTGTTCACAAGAATTAAAATAGTGCTAGGTTCAGGAATTTTACCCATGGAACATTATGAAATAAATAAATCAGAGTGCTAGTCTCATTTTAAGAATAACATTCAACCAAAAGTTCAAATGTGATGCACGACGCTTTCCACACTACAGAGAGCACACCTCAATAGCATGACTTCGTCCCATCTGAATATGACAAGCCACACTGGTAAGTCTCCCGCCAGTACTGGAGGCAGGACACGGGGAAACTCAAAGATGTTGATAGGGTTCAACACTCCTTCCACTCCATGCTCCTAGCTTATACTGTCCGCCAGATATAGCGGAAAACCATCCATCATCGCCCTCCCCGAAACAAAGACATTCCACTTCACTGTGCCTACTGTTAGAACAGCACACCCATTTGAATTTGGCGCCGCAGGCGCAAGTGGGCAAATCAGTAAAGAGCCATGGCCTACTAGAGCGCCAACAGTTCAAAGACATGTCACACCCTGCACCGAGCAACATGCCTGATAAGCATCCACTGGTCCATGCGCGTAACGTCACAAACTCCACCCTCGAGAGGCGGAGCCAAGCCTCCTGCAATCCTCGAGGCATCCAAGATAGCTCGCGATCACTATGAAAGGCAGAACAGCCCAACCCTCAGGAGTTACTCATCGTTCCCTAGCTACAGAGGTTGGGGGACACCAGCCACAGTTGCTCGGGGTGGGTAAAGGGAGCCACTTCTCTCTAATGTTGCGAAGACCAGAGTCGACCGCGGCAGTAGACGGAGGAACCATGATCAAGGACTGGCCGTCATTCACCCGCGCCGCGCAATACCATCTCCTCGAGGCTAGACACTCCAGAAGACGCCTCTTCTGAAGCGCCTCCAGTTGTCTCGTTGCCCCAATCCCTTCCTAACTCTGCTTCGTCCAGGTAACCTAAGGTAATTGCGGCAACCCCCTTAAGGCCCTAGCCCAGCCACCTATACAGCTAGAGTAGAGTTCCCTGCTTTAAGCTACAAGGTCCCTTACGGACATTCCCTCCTAAGTAAAGTGGGATACTTGGGCTTTAGGTAAATTTAAATTCAAGTTATTTAAATTATTTTTTACAACAAATCAATAACGCAATGAGACAGGCAGCCTTCGCCTGAAGTTGGTAATTTTACGTATATTTAACTCTGCAGTATTATATATTCCAGTGGTCATTATTTTTTATTTGATGTTCGTGAATTTAAAAGTGGCTTTGTTAATTTTGTTGTATTGTATTACAATTTCTACCCAAGATTTTATAATTATTAAAAGCCACAAACCAAACCATTGAAACCCGAGGCTTCTTAGTACTAGCTTATAGGAACATTGAACCCTTAGTGAAACATCTACCAATACAAAGTAACTTTGCAAATTTGAGTAACTACCCTTGTTTACTTGCCGAACGACAGGTACAAGGAACACCAAGCGGTATTTTGAGTTTGACCTAGGCATCATCCAGGGTGTCACACTACAGAGTATCACTCAACTTGTCACATGGTCAATCTTCGGGGAGCCCTTCATTAGGATGATGCGTGGCATGGCAATTCTGGCCGTGAGAGAGATGGAGAGTTGAGGTGATCCGCTCACTATTCTCTGGTAGTCGGATTTTTCCTGCTTTTTGTTTCCACTGCGGTATGCTATAGCGTTCTGACTGCCCTCATGGGACTGATTAAGTGGAGGGGAGTTCAACCCCAAGGTTATTCGTAGGGTCAAGCTGTCCCTCCCGGGCAGTCTTGTCCGCCTGAACACAAGTCTTCACTAGCCGAGACACCAGCTGTCTCAATGAGATGAATGCTCAGTCGGAGATATGAAAAGGAGAGGGTGTTATGGTGGCAATCTGGCTAGGGCTTACTGGATTAATCCGCCGCGGCCTCGTCGGCTGTCAAGTGGGTGCGAAATTAGCCGGGGTCTTGGTGACGGTACTAGAAGAAGGTTTGATGGGGATGCGAACCGGTATGAATTTCCCCACAGCCAACTTCATGGTGCAGTAACCGGGGAGTGTCTCAGTTTCTGGGTGTTGAACCCGAATGGCTTTCCCTGAAATCAACTTAACCATGCTGGTCCCTTCAGAGGGCAGATGTACGTGCGGCTTGGCAGGTCCAACACTCAATATGTCGGGGCATGATTCTGTGTCACCAGACGTAGTCACCTCAAGCTTGGTGATATCTTCTGGGGGACACCACCCTAACCACTGTTTCAGTGGTGTCTCGCAATCTGGAGGAACAATCCCGCTATAATCCAGGGTTTTGTAGGCGGGTTCTGGCAGAGTTAATGTACTGGGGTTTGAGTCCTGCACTACTTGATTTAAACGGGCATGGGTAATAGCAGCACACCTTTCATGTCTCTTCTGATGGCTTCCTAATCCGCCGTGTTGTCTGCGCATTGAGATAGAAGAGGAGAGAAGCTTAACAAAGGACTTGTTACGAGGTATGGTAGGCGACAGTTCAGGGCAGGGCGAAATTTCCAGTCACACCCGTGGACCTGCGACTGGCTAGTCAACCCCCGCAACCAGACCTATGGTCCTGGATGGCGGCGGGTGCACTGAAGTCATAGTGAGTGGGCCTCTATCAGGCCACTTCTCCCTAAGATATTCAGCTTATCGCAATACCGGACAAGAAGCGAATAATTTAAGTGACCATGTTAAAATACAACACGTGTCAATTTAGGCACAAATGATGAAAGGTATCTAACAATTAAGGTAGGCGACAATACTGGTTTAAAATAAATCGTAATATTTATTACGATACAAAAAAAGAATGGCAGAAAGTCCTGGCTAACGAGATACAAGCTAAAAGCTAAATGACTTCACTCCTGACAGTAAACTACATAGGAACAAATTAATAATAATATTCGGCAGGCAAAGGCGAGCCTGAAAATTAATAAAACAATTTAATATAAACATAGCTAAAGGCTAAGCCAAGTACAAAAGTACGCTATTGACAGCGTGAGTTTTAGCGGGGCACTATCCAGGGGACAGTATCGCGCCACGACCTGCTACCACCAAAATCAATGGAAGTTGACTAAGGTCAGGGTATAGGGTATAGGTAGAGGAGATTACCTTGGAGAAGGAGTGCTGTCCTTTCCACGAATAAAGCCATTATCTGAGATTCTTTTGAGCCACTGATCCACTATTTTATTTCTGCTAATGGACAGCGTGGCAAAATAAACATGAACACACACTTCATAACACTGCAAAGTACAAACTAAATAAGAGCACAATGGCAAACCATGTCAAGTGATTTTATATTTATTCTTCGAAGTGGAAAGCTCCATGCGGGGTGCATGGCTGTGTGCTCTGCCTTGGAAGGTGAAGTTGGTGAGAAAAATGAGGGTTTAGCAAAACTGGAGGGCATTCAGAAATGTACAGTTTCATCAAAACTATGTATTTGTGTCTACAGTTGTGGTATCTTCGTTTATACAAAATTTATAAAAATTGTATTTATCATAGTTACAATTCTGCAGAACAAGCAGACCTCCCAAGTGAGGGGGCATCCTAATACCATAGGGGGCTAAGGTTCCCCATGCCTCCTCTCCCCGCAGGATCTACGCCCATGCATGATTCCCTACATTTAATTTCCAATCTTTTAAGTAAGAAAATTAATATGACATTTTTTCAACGTGTTATAACTTATCACACAATTTAACTACACAAACAACAAAATAATAGTCTCAAATCCTGGCAATTTATATCTGTTATTCTAAACAAAAATTAATATCCAACCTGGTGTAAGACCGGAGCGTGGCGGTGCAGAACCCTTGCGCAGTGGACGTGTTAACGTGCTCTCATTATCACTGAGGGAGTCTGGTGTTCGTGTTCCTCCAGAGAATGATGAGCGCGTGGTGGTTGTGGTGGATGTGCGATTGCCCATTGGTACGCTGCGGACACTTCTTTCACGCACCTTCAAAAAAAGTTTTTTATATTATAAACTGTTATTTTTACGACAGACGACAAAATTCCCTTTAAATATACAAAATTATTTTCTTTTTCAAATTTGGTAAAAATGTAAAACAGCGCACTGATTTTTTAAAAGGTATTTAATGTCAACAAGTTATAAAAATTTATTTTGAAAAACAATTAATGCAACCTAAACAAAAATTTGATATTAAATAATATTTTCAAATAGATTGTTTGATTTACAGTGCAAATGTTATTGAAAGGAAAACATTTTTAAATCCACTCGAAACACACACGCATTATTAAATTTAGATGAAAAACAATCCATGCTTCTAAAAAACAAAAAAAGCATACAAACTTTAACTGCACCAAAAAAATTTACCCATGTTGCTGTCACAAAACAAAGCTAAAATATTTGTCTATATTTGAGCAAGCACCTATTTCTAGATAAAAAATAATAAATGAAGGAAATAGGTTAATATGTAGAAAGAATGAGGGTTAGTTTTGAGGGAAATAATAAGTCTGGTAGTCTTCAAACACTCACCCATGTTACCATTGATAAGGGGACCACCTGAAGTTGCTCATTGGCTCCAACAATCACAACTGATGACGACGAAAGAAAATTTGACAGTATGTCACCGTTAAAAGCACTTACCATATACAGTTACCACATTATCACCATGATATGCATGCATGGAAAGGTTACAAGCAAACACTAACACTCCAACTCTCACAGCAGGATCACAAAACTGGATGAAACTGAGAACAAAATAACTAATAATAATAATAATAATAATAATAATAATAATAATATAGTGGAAAACCAAAGATAAACCAACCAAGTAAAAGGAGACAAATTAAATTTCACATAAATTAACTAATAATATCTCTGCAGGTTTCTTAAAAGAGCCAATACAAGACCATCCATGATGTTGACAACACCATGCAATGAAGTGAAGTTAAGAAACTGTTATGTACCATCACTGCTTGCACAAAATGCAAAGATGAAAAAATGTGCTCTCTCAAGTGTTTGAAAATAGCACCAACAGAAGTGTCATTCAAGTTTGAGCATGAACAAAGTATGATGAAATATTTAAATTAGCACAATCAAATGTTTAAAAGTAATTTTTGTGGGGCAGTAGTTATTGGGATAGTATTTATACATATAAAAAATGAACTTAATGTTAGTAATGTTTTTTGTTTCCTTTTCATTGATGGAGAAATTTAAATTTAATGCTGCTAGAATTAGGGGGAAAGATTCCTTTCTTATGCCTTAATGTTATCATCAAAATATGTACAACATAAAGTTCTAGGTATTATTTTCATATTATAGAAACCATTTGTTATATGAATGTAAAAAGCTTTCAGATTTTGTTATTGTACATGAACAAAACTAGAAAAAAAAATGTGTATCAAAATCTCTTACTGCATATTTAAGGTGTCAGATTTAAAACTTGGATTTTCAATCGAGAATTAAATTTGTCAGACAGTACAGTTTACTCTTTTAGTGTCTTGTCAAGTGTGTACAAAGATAAATTCATATTGGAGATTACAAACTATTAAGGGTTAGAAACCCTGATCATTGCACAATCCTGTTTGCTACAATATTCTTATCTGTATGGGGGTTTGACCACTGTCCATTAGAATATGTTGCCAACGTGAGAGACCAAACTTCTAGTGTAAGTTGGTTTCTTTTTCTGCTGCTAATGATAAAGATCCATTGTTGTGAAATACTGTATTTTATATTGGCTTCCCACGTTTCCATTAATTTGCCAAGTTCAATTTTAACCTTTCGGCTTCTACATACAGGCAACTGAGATTCAATTAGGCATATCAAATTAGGTGTGTGCACCATCTGACTGCCACACATTTAAACTGTATCAGAATAATTAAAATATAAATTATGAAATAGTAGTTGAATTTGAAAAGAAACTTCAGAAAATTTTAATTCTGATCCTATTATTTCATGGCCTGTCTTAACATGGCCTAGCTTACCATAGCCTGTACAGTACTGTGCCCTTTTAGTTGCATTTAAAACGCATGTTCTGTATGACCTTAATGTTTAGTTAATATTAAACATCTACTCATTTGTATGTAAAAGCACAACAAAATAAAATTGTTGGGTAGAAAAACAGTTATAAACATCATGCCTAGAGACCTGAAGAATTCGCTGTTTCATTTTGGGACAAGCTAGAATTCAAAACACATGCATTCAAATAACTTTAGCCATTGGTCCATACAGCTCCTGGAAAAGCTGGCCCAGTCGCCGCTGTACACTGTGACAGCAGACAACCAATGTGCAGCTAATATTAGAATATTTGTACACACACTGTACAGTCTAGCCTGCAGGACATTGAACTCGCAATTTCTTCAGGTCTCTTAATCATGCCAAATTGTTCAGCATGTAGACATTATATACTTTAAAGAAAAAAAAATTGCAAGTCTATACTTTCTGCTGAGTTAGATGCCAAAACAGTAGTTTCCGCACGGTTAGATGGCAAAACAGTAGTTTCTGCAGGGTTAAATGCAAAAACATTAGTTTCTGCACTTTAAAAGTATGTGATGTACCATAGTTGTATACAGTATACTTTTATTTTCCACTAGGGTTCGTAGCAGTTGTATAGCAAAATAAAATAGCACGCAGTTACAGACATTTGCTCACCAATTTTGAAATGCAGATACTTCACAGTTTCCTTTTTTATGTCTTTTAAATGATTATTAATTCATTACGTATACCCGGTTGCCAACTGAACCACTCTCCAATACACCAGCCTGAGCTAGTCCCTGCTTGGCAGCTTTGCCCCACCCAGTCCTACAGTGAAGGTGAACCAGTTATGTTGATAGCGGGTGGCAAGGGGTAGACACAGCCTGATGGAGTGTGGAATATTAAGGTTAGGTAAGGTTAGAGGACTATTCTACTGGCCTTCAGTCCAGTGGATTGGTGCATGGAATGTCGCGGGCAGACCCAAGTGCCAAACTGGAGTTTATAGTATAAGGCTAGGTAGGGGTGGCCAATCTCATGGCTCCCTGGCACGTGGGATGTCGCAGGCAGACCCAGGTGACACGTAGAGTGGGGCTCCTTGGGTGGTTGGCCTATTGTTTCCAAGCAGGTGACCCGGCATGCAAGGCGTGGTGAGCAGACCCAGGTACTTACTGGACGGGCAACAATCCAAGAGACACTGTTCTGGTGAGGCCCAAGAAGGTGAGCTTCTGGAGCTGCACTTCGAGACAGCTGTTAACAGGAGAGAGAAGGGTTGATTGTTCAGCTCGTGGCTATCCCTAGAAGAGTCTTACTAGGACTGATGATGAAATAGGGAAATAGTGGGAGCAAAGAGTGGGAAAATACAGAGCGCTGGAAGGGACAACTCAACCAAGCCTGTGCTCATCAATGAGTGATGCATCCAAATTGTGTGCCCTTACATGGTGCCTTTGTTGGTTATGGTCAGACAAACCTTTTTCACTGGCCCAGCAGGGAAATCTAGGTGTAGAGCCCATATCCACGTACATCTACGTAGTAACAATTAGTGCCTTAATGGTAGAAGGGGTTCTCATGGCCAATTAACTTGTGAGCCTAAATGTGCTGAGAAGATCTATTACTGCTGTATGGAGGAGGCCAGTGTAATCGACAAGTCCCCCGAAATTACTCCAAAAGGTGTCTGTAGTGGGGAGACTGGGATGTTATTCTCCAGTAGGAGAATAAAGCTGGCCTTACTCAGAATGTGTGATTTACCCCTTATTTTCGCTGTTGTACTCTTTGGTGTGCTACTGGGCAGTAATTTGCAGTGAATAGCGATGAAGCGAAGCTGTTCCTACGTACTGTTTAGGTCTGTGAAAGGTTGGTCCCCCTCCGAATGGCACAGCCCACGAGGTATTTTAACTGCTGGCTTCTTTCCTCCCCCGCTAATGCCACCACACGAAAGGCAGCCTCAGGCAGACGAGTCAAGAGTACAGGAGCCCTCAACCATGGCTTCTATATTATGCACTTCCCAAAAGGGTGGCAACGTTAACACACAATTGATACTGCACCACGACACAGGTAGAGAGGATTGTGTTTCTGCAGTGTTTCTCTATTCTTTTTAAGTTACTTATGCCACCTTTTTTGGTTATCATAAGTTTAAGAGAGCACACTTCAAACAAAGTGTCGTCTTTTGAATAGCAAAAAAGTTATTGATGGAGCAGCTGGTGGTTCTGTTGCTGACTGTAAGAAGATCAACAAAAGACACGAGCTTCTGGTCGAGATGTTGAATGCTACCCAGTCAACGGGGATCTCGGCAATGAAGACTTTGTGGAGCGACTGCCAAGTTCCCTTCTGAGGTCAAGACCCATGTGTTCCTCAACTTCAGTAAGGGCATGATCAACTTCTGAAAACAAGATTTTACATGAGCTGCAGATTCAGTATGTCACCGACATTCACCATGAGCTGAAGACAACTGATGATGTTGAGTCATTTACAGCTACCCTCATCTTAACTTTTGGTGTGCATGACTTCTCGTCAGTTATCAAAGTTGGCTACTTGAATGTGCATGTTAACTGTCAATAGTTTGGCCATTCATCTGCGAAATGTAGGCATTCACCAACTAGTTGGAAGTGTGCTGAACCACTGCATCGTGATACCCCTCAGTGCAGCAAACCTCAGAGGTGTGTGAACTGGAGCAAAGGACACACTGTTTGGTAAAAGGTGTGCCCGGTTTACCAGGAGTAGCAGACTGCTCAGCGAAGTCGGGCCACTGACAACATTTCCTGTATCAAGGAATAGAAAGAGTTCAATGCTCTCCAGAGCCCGAAGCCAGCTGTTCTGTTTAGTGTTGTTGCCACTAGTCAACTAGCAGAAAAAGATCCGTGTATTCACAGTTGATGTGGCTACCTAGACAAAATTTTTTGCAAGTGCACAAAAACCATAGTGAGATCTGACGACTTGGACCATGACGGTACACAGTATGGATCAGCTGAGGACAGCTGTCTAAGCCTACTGTTCTTACTAAATCTCGGCAACAAGCTGCTGTGAAAAAAATCAACAAGCTAAGACCCCGTCACACCGTACATCTCTTCCTGTGAGTGAACCTGACAAGCAGGATCGTATCATCAAATCTCCAACTCGCCAGCCTCTCTCTTCTCAGCCCAAAGTCAAGGGGGTGGTTGAAATTGATTCACAAAACATTGCCTTCCGGAAACTCACTTTTGCCTCACTGATAACGCCTACCTTCAAGGTCACATATTTTACCTGCTGGATAACGTGCCAATGGACCAGCCAGTGATGTGTCGGTCTTCTGGTGAAGAATTCTGTTTACCACGAAACTGTTGCAGTTCACACTGCTCTACAGGTGGCGACTGTCAGGGTGTCCCTCATGTTTGACATGATTTGTAACACCTATGAACCCACAAACCAGTGTATCAGCTTACCTGACCTTATAAGCTGTCATCTCAGCTCCCATCACCATGTATGTGTCAGCGACTTCAATGCTCTCTTTCCGATATGGTGTTTTGGTCACAGAGATGGCTGGGGTCGAGTAGTTGAGTCTTGGCCCACCAGTTCTAATGTTACCCGGTAAAACGTTGGCACTCCTACACACTCCATGACCCACACTGGTACTTCATCATATATTGATCTTTCTCTCCGTAGCCCCGCTTTGGTCACCCACTTTGATTGTTGTGTTTACTCAGATCTTTGTAGGAGTGAAGATTGCTTGAGATAGTTGTTGTTGACTATTATCACCTTGGCAGCAAATGACACGCCGATCCAATATGATTATGTAATTTAAGCAATCTTAAGATTCACCAAAGAGTATGACATTGAAGTGTGAACTTGCAGGCCTCATTGTTACAGAAGTAACAGCCTGCCAGAAAAAGAACATCACATTACAGAAATGAATTGGAAAAAAAAAAAAAAAAAAAAGGCAAGTAGCAGCGAAAGGATTTCAGAAACTTAATAAGAGAACAGAATCGCATAGAAGTTTATGCATATCTCCGTGCTTATTCCTGATGAACAAACAAATTAATGTTGCAGCCCAAAGTGGAAAATAATGCATACAAAAAAAATCAACAGCTTTACAAAGGACATTATGACAAGACAGCTCTGAAAAGAGCAAGTGAGTTCAGTAAAGGAGACAGGGTAGTGCTAAAAACAAGGAAGCATAAAAACTGGACACCAGCTACACTCACAAAGAAACACTATGATTTCAGGCCATACGTAATAAAGAACATGGGTGGCAGAATATTACGATACAATGAAAACCATTGATGCCTCATCTAGCTGGGTTCTACAAAAGCGTGTGTTGTGGCCTTGCCCTCTGTCACTCCCCACATCATTTCTCCTTTATAGTTGGGGAGCACAAACTCTGGTGATGGGGATAACTGGCGGTGATTCACATCCTAGGTTGCACACATTGCTAGCAAAGCCAGTTATCTGCAGGGATGACTTTAGAGGAGCTTGTCTCCAATTAGACTTTATGCTAGCATGTGCAGGTGCGAATGAAATTGCAACTGGCTGATGGCGAGGGCCAGGATTACCATACGAGGTGTACAAGAATGTGATTTGGGAGGGGTTTGAGGCAAAGGTGAGATAACTGGAAACGTTGGTATATAGCCTTGGTATATAGCCCTCTGTGATGCCAGTTCCAATGTACTGCCCTCTGTCAGGTGCCTTTGCAGTAGTGGTGTCGCACAGCAAACTTGGGCTTTCTAAGGGACTCACTCAGCAGCATGTCTGGCTTGGGCCATAGCAATCTTTGCCATCATCCACCACCCAGCCTGATGACATGGTATACGGATTAATAGTTTCAGAGTTGGGATCTAGTGGAAGTCCAGCGGGAGCAACACAACCAGAATGCAAACATGGACGACTGATGAAGGGTGACCTGGGTGGGCCCCCTCCAAAGCCACATCCCTCTGGAGAGCAGCTCCTCTCGCAGCACCAATGTCCTTCTTGTCTCCTTTCCAGGTTGTCATGTTAAGCAGCAATATTACTGACACAAAGGGTTTCCTGGGAGGGTTCACAACCCCACGTCACTAATAAGTTCATACCGAGGAACACCCAAAAGGAGTGGAAGTATCTCTAACCAAGTATTTCGCTATGAGGAGTAGCAGATGCTCGCTCTGTCCCTGTGGTAACTGACAAAGCAACAATACTACTGGTACCCCTGCCCCCAGCGATGTGATGGAGAACTGGAATAACTCTAAGCCTAAAGGGCAAAGAGGTGAAGTGTCATGCCTATTGCCAGAAGTGATGTTGCAGATAGTGGGCAAAACTGGGAGAAATCAGTATGAAAAGAAGAAAGTAAAGCGGGCTAACTGCAATAAATATGCAGTAAACAGGTGTGCCTGTTTAATTGGTGGACCCAATAGCACTTTCAAACCCAGTCTGTACCTAAGCAAATTACTGATGGGCAGACCCTAGGTTGTCAAGAGGCGTGGACTTCAGATAAATGTGTGAGGGTAAGGGCAACCCTGGTAACAAGAGGCTTACTATCAAAATGGGTAAGCCGACAAGGGCAGCCTGATCTGCGCCCTTTTCCGTGTAGCAGCATAAATCTTCTTCCGTGGGGGCACAACAGAGGCCCATGGTGCATCATAGCTTTAAGATAGCATCCAAGAGCACAGCAAACAATACAGTGTGGAATGTTCTAACTAAAATTATGACAACTGATATCTGCAAAACAGTTGGAAGGAGTAAGAAACCTGGTCACAAGAAAAACAAGGATGTAAACAATAAAGTGGTAAATGGTTTCAAGGGTTACTGAAGTGTCTCAAGTGGTGTCCAATGATCATCAATAAAGGATCCAACTTTTTTGCTTCTTCAGCAACATCTCTATCCAATGATTCATTGCTTCCTAGATTGATGCCTCACCTGTAGAAGTTTACACTAAATGGAGGCATCTGCATCTTCCCCTTCCCCTACCGCAAAGATGGCGAAGCTTGCATCCTGTACACGGGAAGATTTATGGTCTGGATTTGTATCATCCACCTTTAATCCCTGGCAGAAACAAGTTGATTTAGGATGCGAGACCAGGTCATGGCTGGTATTTAAGGCTTTGGATTAGGCTTGCTAGCGGCCAGTACAAACCCGCCTACAACTCTGGAGACAGCAGTTGGGCATGACAAGAGGGCCTTAGGTGGGGTCGGTGGTAGTGGATACACTTGCAGAATGAGGTATAGGCTCCCCAGGCAAGAGTCATTTAGGTTTGTTGGTGTTGGAGGGCCAAGCGCAAGAAAGCAAGCGTGCGAGTGAGTGAGTGGGTGGGATTGTAGGGCACTCGACAGCGAGGTCATTAGCACCCACAAGAAGTTGAAGATTAAAACACATAAAAAAACCTCCACAGGAGGCAAAGGCCAAAGTCTGGGGGAAAAAGCGATAAACTCCATGAAAGGCAAAAACAAAATACAGTTCAAAAAAGGTAAAAACCGTAAAGGAGGCAAAATGACAGTCACAAAAACAGCAAACTAAACAGGAATAAATACCCCAGACAAGTAACAACACAAGAACCAAATAAAAAATTGCAACACATTAAAAAGACCTGTCATACGAAAAAATGGGAGTATGCCACACACATAACCCCAACAAACAGCATGACATAGATCATCAGAAAGCTTAAAAGTGTGACACTCCAACAAAATGTGCATCACAGTCAAGAGAGTGCCACAGGTATCACATTCACGAGGGGTTCACCACGAAGCAGAAATTTGAGTGTCAGACAAGTGTGCCTGATATGAAGACGAGAAAGTACATCTTCCCTACGGGTACATGAATCAACAGTAGGAGCACAAACAGGCAAGTCAGAGATGGCCCGTAACTTGTTCAACAGCAGAAGAGAAGTTAATTCCCACTTCCAAGAATGCCAGACAAGGGGACAGACTGCATGCAGCACATCACACACATGGACACCAGGATCACATGGTGGAATGCTGCATGCCTCAGCTGCCATATCTGCTACTTCATTGCCCGATATGCCCACATGGCCTGGAACCCACAGGAAGACCTGAACACCAATCCACACAGCCTCTGCCAGCTTCTCCTGAATCATTGAAAGAAGCGGATAAGCTGTGGAGCCAGATAAAATGGCTGTAAAGGCACACATTGAATCGGGGCACACAAGGCATTTATTGTAAAACCCCCTACTGATAAAACACAGAGCCTTGAAAATAGCAAAAAGCTCTGTAGTTAAAATACTGCAAGACGGATGATGTATAACAAGGTACTGAGAAGCACCAATCACAAAGGCGCACCCAGTTGAGATATCCTATTTGGAACCATCCGTAAAACAGCAAATAAAACCACTGACCACAAAATATACAAGATCAATAAAAAGACCCTTGTAAACAAAAGAAGTGGTCATCTTAAGAAATTCCGCTAGGTCAAGGCGCACCTCAACATGTCGTCAGCCATAGCTGTTAACGGTAAGGCAAAGGCACCAAGCAGAGGTAAATCATATCTTTTCAGGGTATACGCAAAGCAGACAGACGCCAATTGAGGAGAACCTGGCTTAGCAGAGTACAGCCGTTCATTGGGCAGATGGAAAAATGGAGTTTGGTGAAGGTGCGAAGAGTCCGAACGCACCCACAACTCATAGAAAAGCAAGAGTTGGTCATGGCTGCAATGTAGATGATGTTTACCTGCCACAGCAAAAAGGCTGACAGCTGGGCTTCTGCACAAAGTTCCAGTTGCAACAATACAAACACCATGGTGAACACTCGCTAAAGATTTAAGCACAGAAGGCCTTGCAGAAGAATAAACTACACTGCCATAGTTTAGTTTGCTACGGACCAGAGCACGATACAGCCAAAGAAGGGTGACTGTGTAAGCACCCCAGTCTCGAACACTCCAAGTTTTCAATAGACTAAATTCTCTTACACAACGAGACTTCAGGCACTGAATGACTCCTCCAAGTGAGTTTAATGTCAAACAAGAGACCTAGAAACTTGACAATATTAGAAGCAGGCAAAACAAAGCTGTACAAAAGTACCTCGAGAGAACGAAATATGCCCCTGCATCATGGCAGGGGAAAAGTGGAATCCACAGCTGTCTTCCCAGTCACTGAGGCGGTGGATAGCAAGCTGGACCTGACATTCTACCATGGGCAGTGATGCAGCACAGCAGAAAATAGTAGTCATCAACATACAGTGCACATTGCACAGGTGATCGAGCGAAAGACACAATGTCATTAATGACGATAGCAAACAGGGTAACACTCAATATGCCCTGTGGCCCATTGTTCACTTAAATGAACTCCCGAGAATAGGGAGCACCGTTGCGAACACTGAAGGTACAGAAATGCATAAAGCTGTATGAAACCAGAGAGATGTCCACGAAATCCCCAAGTGGACAAAGTCTCAGAATACAATGTTGCAATGCTGTGTTGTATACCTTCTCCAGGTAAAAAAAAAAAAAAAAAAAAAAAAAAAAAAAAAAAAAAAAAAAAAAAAAACCAAGGAGGTGCTACCCTCGCAAAAAGGCAGTCTGTATGGCGGCCTCCAACAGATGTATGCTTCAAGTGTGATGAAGACAGCTCCAACTTAAGAAGGGTAAAAGGCCGGTTGTAGTCCTCCTCACATAAGCCACCAAAGTGGACACCCGCCCTCTCCCATGTCTCTTTGATGGCTTGAAACGAGGGAGTGTAATTTGCAGTGCTCAAAACATCTGCAAAATATTGAGCTTATAAATCAGCTACATTTATCCCCTCTGTAACAAAATTGTTGTTGACCCAAAGAAAGGAAACACGTGTGGCGTGAGAATGTCCACACAACTTCTGAACTTTGTCCCAGATAAACTTACTGGTAGCATGGACTGTTAGGGATGAAATGATGTCCCTCCAGGATTTCCGCCGAATGTACTTAACACATTGAGCCCGAGACCAACAGACACGGAAGAGCTCCAGGTTAGCTTGAGTAGGGTAGGCACTAAGCGTCTGAGTGCATGTCGTCGAGCAAGGACAGCATCACTGCATTCGTTACTCCACCAAGGAACATGCCTACGACCACAAGGTGAAGATTGAGGAATACAGGCCTCCAGAGTTGACACAATACAGTTGAAAAGTTCCATTGCTACATTCACGTCAAGAAGAACCTCAGCAGTAAAGGAGGGAACACTGGAAACGTACCCAGTCTGCTTTCTAGCACCCAGGAAAGTTGTTTCGGTGGGGCCGCAAAAGAAACATGATCTAACATAATTGTAAAATGGTCACTTAGACAGAGATCAGGGTATACAGACCAATCAAAGTGGGTGACCAAAGCTGAGCTACAAAAAGAAAGATTGCTGCAGGATGAAGTACCAGTGTTCCAACAGGGCAAAGGGCAATATGTGAACTGGTGAGCCACGAATCTACCACACGACCCCGGCCATCCCTGTGGTCTGAAGTCTATATCTGCTTGTGAGCATTGAAGTTGTCATTGATCAGAAATGGAGGTGGAAACTGAGATGGAAGTACCTCAATCAGCTGCCGTTACACGCTGATGGGGGGTACATATACACTACAAATAATGCCGTAACATATTGATGAAAACCCTGACCGCCACTGCCTGCAAAGCAGTGCAAAAGGCAACAGCTTCTTGGTAAACAGAATCTTTCACCACAAGACAGACACTGCCATAGGCACAGTCCATCATCATGTTATCCAGGCGGTAGAACGCGTGACCTCGAAGGAAGACCGTATTTGTGGGACGAAAGTGCGTTTCCTGAAGGCTGGCTTAAAGCCCCCAAGCCTTCACCGGTGTTTCGAGAATTGACATCAACTGCCATCTTGGACTATAGTTCCGAGGAGACAGGATGGCGAGTGGGCGAGTTGATATGGTCCTGCGAATCATGGTCACTCGCAGGATGGGATACAACAAATGGAGTCTTTGGCTTGTCTATTCATTAAGCTTCAGCCTTCTGACGAGATTTGCTAACAACAGAAGGTTTAGACAGTTTCATTTCAGCTGGCCTACACTGCGTACTGACAGACTTAGTCCGGGTTGTCAGGACTCCCTGTTGCTTCAGTGTACTCGCAGACAATCCAGTCTGGGTAGCCACATTGACTGTCTGTGTACACACATCCTTAACTGATGGCCGAACAGTGCCAAAAAAATTGTAAGGAACAGGACGGCTCTGGACCCTGGAGAGAACGGAAATGTTTCCGTGCCTTAACAAAGGAATCCTTGTCTGTGGTCTGGATCCATTGAATTGCATGCTCCATCTGTTACACAGGGAACTCATTCGACCAGACCGGAAGTACTTAGTCACAGTTCGCACACTTCATCGGCTTGCAGGGTCAGCATACTTCAGACAAGATGGTGAATTAAAAATTTTGCAGAGGAATGACCAAACTGTTGACAGTTGTAGCAACGGAGAGGAGCAGGAATGAACGCAGAAATGAACTGCTTAACATGCACATTCAAGTACTCTACTTTGATAACGGAGGGAAGGTTATGCACACCAAAAGTCAAGATTAGAGATGCTGTAGGTGACTTCACACCATCAGTAGTCTTCAGTACAATGTGATCATCTGTAACATACTAAGTTTGCAGTTCATGTACAATCTCTTGTTCCAGGATGTCCAATCAAGTAGGCACACCAAATGACGCCCTTGCTGGAATTGAGGGACACGTGGGACTTAACTTTCACAGAGAACTTTGCAGTTGCCCCTCTGAAAGTCATCATCGCCAAGAGCCCCGTGTCCGGGCGGCATTCTACGTCTCTACCAGTAGCTCGCATGTTTCACCTATCTTCTTGCAGTCAGCAACAGAATCACTAGCTACTCCATCAATAACTTTTTGCAACTAGAAAGACACCTTTTCAAAAGTGTGCCCTTGTAAACCTCTAATAACCAAGAAACGTGGCATAGGTAATTAACAACTGTAGACTGATGCAATGTAGAATAGCAATCCAAATCACCACCAGTACCATCACAGTGCCATTTTAAGTTGCTGTTTAGGGTGCAATCCTTTTAGGGAGTATTTTGGAAGCCATTTTGAAGGCCCCCTATATAGGACTCGTCTGCCTCTACCTGTCGTTAAAAAACCTCACAGACTGTACAGTTAGGAGGGGGACCAACCTCCCACAGACCTAAGCAGTACTTGGAAACAGCTACCCTTCACTGCTTTTCACTGCCCCAGTAGCATATCAAAGTGTACACCTGGGCAAACCAAGGGTAAATCGTACATCCTGAGTGAGACCGGTTTTATTCCCTTACCTGGGAAAACATCCCAGACTCCCCACTATAGAAGACAATCTTGGATGCCAGTTCAGGGGACTTGTGGTTGATTACACTGACCTCCTCTGTACAGCGGTAACACAACTTCTTGACAGGTTTGGACACATGGGCTAGTCGGCCATGACACCCCTCCTGCCAAGAAGGCACAAATTGGTGCTATGTGGGTGTACATGTACGTGGAGACGGGTTCTGCACCTAGAATTGCCTGCTGGGCCAGTGAGAAGGGTTCACTAGACCGTTACTAACAAAGGCACCACGTATGGTCACACAATTTGGAGGCAACACTCATTTGTGAGGACAGACCCTCATTAGGAAAAAGGACATCGCCCTGGCACGAGACGATGCTGTAGAGAAGGAATATGTGACGGGATCTTGTGAGATGAAAAGAAAAAGGATGATAAAAAAAGAAGAAGATGACGAAAGAAGCACGAGTTGATGGTCCGAACAAATTTCAGATCCCAACCGTGTTCCGATTAGTTGCCTCTTACGACAACCAAGGGTGGCTTTGATGGTATTCCAAAACCCCGCCACCACACGAAGGAGGGGGGCCAGAAGCGGGGTGTTTGAGGAGTCCTGTCAGTAGTGCAGCTTGGTGGTGGAAAGTTTCCTTTGACAGGCCACTTCCTCGCCAAGTTCTGAAAACACTCTGTTGGAACCTTTTTCCAACCTCAAATTATAAAACAATTCGTCAGTATTTGCAACACACACACAGCAACATCTTATATTGAGTATGAAAAACTTGCATTTTTAAGCAAATTTTAAGTGCAGTGTTTAAAACTTGAAATATGTAGCACATGATATGTGATGTGATGGACTTATTCCATAGTATGGTGTGGTGGTGTGTGTGCTATTTCCGTATCCACCAGTGTCCTGCATGCTCAGTGGGCACCTGCAATGGTAACAGTATGTGGCCCGGTGATGTGTATACTGCTAGTTATAGCAGCTACGCCAGAGGGAGCAATTGAAGTGTGTATGTAAGGCCACTCACAGCTATTCTGCTGATGTTCTGAGAGTGCACAATTATTATGCTGCAGTTCACAAAGTGTACATCATATCCCTTTTAGAGGTATTAAAAGAAAATACATATATCACTCCCAGTCAGGTGAGTCTCATACCAGGATGCTGAGACAGAGTTGGGCTGGGATTGTCAGGACATGGTATTATATAATGTAGGGGACAAGTCTGCAGCATAATTGTATTCATTACAGCAATTAAATTACTTGTCCTCTTGACTTGACCCCTCTTCCAGCAAGGATCAATGTTAATGCAAAATTTCAAAAGTGACCACCGCTATCCAGAGGAACCTTGAAAAGTTTGGGCCAAGAAAGTCGAAGATTTGAGGTACGTCTAAAAATAGATACCGTAATCCCTCGCAAACCACGGTTTCAGTTATGTGCAGATTAGTTTTTGTAGATCTTTTCTCCAACCATGGTACTAGTTTCTATTATCCACGGTTTTCAGTCAATGGAAAACTAGCCCTTACTGATGTTAGTGGTAACGCATTTCTCAAGCTACCATCATAGACTTTGACATTTGCTGTTCCGAGCAGTGTGAAGAAATAAATTACTTAATGCCAGAAGGGGACACTGGTGTATTGTTCGTGGAAACAGCAGGAGAAGGGGGGGGGGGGGGGGGGGGTTGCAGGCCAGGGTCAGTAAGGATTCTTTGTCCTAGTCACATTCTTTGTCCTAGTCACATGCAGCTGCCTCTGCCTTACCCTCCCTGTCTTTTTCCGCTTCCATTATCCCGCCTCTTTTGCTGTAAAAACAGTGGCACATTACACAGACAAATTTCTTAATCAGCATACATATGTTGACTTCAAATTTAATGCAATGCCCTTTTTTTAAATGATTATTGGTAAGTTTATGTGCGCCCATGCCTAAGTAAAATGCTAATTTTTTTATGGTGGGCAATTGTTTTTTTTTTTGTGAAATTAATTTTACGTGTAAATTGAATAAAGATAAGTGTGCGCAATTAAAATGTGTTCTTATGTTACGGGTACCATATTATGGTGAGTGAGGCCGTGTGCGTGTATAAGCAACGTCAAAAGTTTCTGATGAAAAATTCGGGGCACTAAATCTTTTTATTCCCATAAACATTGCCGGGCCTCATCTTGCCAATGCAGAGGCCAACACGCTGCTTACATTTTGTATAAATTTAACACATTGACATAAATTGCATCTATCAGCATGTTTTCCCAATGCCGGGCCACTGTTACAAAGTGAACCGGCCCTACAATGGCGGCAGATGGGCGGGCGCCTCCCGCCATCTTGTAACAACTGACCGACAGCTGCCCAGCCTGAGGATCTAGGGCCAAGCTCCAGCAGCAAACCGCCATGCCCACACCTGGCTGCGCTGCAGAGGATCTAGGCGCTAGCCCAGCTATGTAAATGCGGCAGACGGCAATGTATTCGCTGCCACCTGACAAAGGGTGGTCTAATATGCCTTTCTTGGGTATCAAATTTAATCAGGAGATGCCCAGCTATTAAAATATAGATATTTTAATTTAATTTAAAAAGTGGTTCTTTATGCTCTAGAGACCATTGAAAATGAACTTCATGCAAAAAAATGGCATAGGGGTAAGGGGTGGGTCAAAATCAGAACAAAATTTTACAAATTATTTATTATGACCCCCCCCCCCCCTTCCCAATATTACAACCCTATTCTCAGGAACCGTGAGGGGTCGTAATAGAGAGGTTCTACTGTACTTGCCAATACGTGTCCTGGTGGTGCACTATATTGACAGTAAGTGGACAGTAGTCCCAGCCTGCCCATTATCTGTACAAGGGTGGACCAGAGAGGCATTCCTTTTGTAATAACGTCAATATTGCAACACAGTTACTTGTGGCTGTTCACATTCCAGACTACCAGCGCCTCGCTCAACAGTAAATTATTGATTGCTTGCTACATGAGGACTGGGAGGGCGGGGAGTGCGTCTAACCTTAGTAACTGTACGTAACTTACACAATTTGTTCTCGCCTACTTGCATGCATGGAAGCGGTGTTGTGTACTGCAGTTTGTACAAAATGGCTATAGAAAGCTGTAGTTAGCAGAGTATGTGTTTGCTCCATAGAAAAAAAAATTATATTTATGACAATTTATTGTAGATCCTAATATCATGGCTGCTGTGCTCACTTATTATAAGGGGAAACTAAGGTGGTTGGAAAATAACCACAGCCAACCACTTATAATAAAAATTCATAAGTTTGCTTATCCATTTATTAAAATATAAATTTGTTAATCCGTGTTTTTCTTGGTCCCAATTAACACAATTATTCAGGAGTATTCTGCACAAAGTTTAAACACAGGTGCCAAAAAATTTAGAGTATACACAGGCAGTTAATATAACTTCTGGGGAAAACAAAATCAGTCACACTATTAAGAGTTTAGTTACCAATTAAAATTTAACATCATCAATTTAAATTTGAGCATGCTGATGGTATTATTTCATGCTGCTATTCACCTCAAAAGCTAGTGACCAAAATTGATTCACAAACACTTTATAGTGCTGTTTAAAAACCAACACGTCCATTTCCAACAAAATCTTGAATGACACTTATGAACCCAGTAAATGTAAGAACAGTTCAATAAAACATATCATTGGACAGCCCAAAACGTCACAAAAAAGCTGTAAAATCTACTAGCGGACAGAATGACAAATCACAAGACTCGAAGCATTGTTGTTTGGCAAAACTCAAAAAACAAAATTCTCCATCTTCTTCCTTGCATAGCGAGACCAGCTCAAATTCTACCAGCATTCACTCAAAATCTTACACCTTTTGTTTGATAGACAGTGAACTGTTTTATTTTTACATGATGCATGCAACGAGAGTAGCACTACAAATTTTTGTCCACGCAGTTATTTTACACATTGATATTTACAGTTTTTTTAGTTACATCATGCAAAACATCAAGACAAGTCATCAAACATTAGCTTGCCAGCATCACACAATTCTTGAAAACAATAAAATGTTATGCAGTGCAAAATAAAACACAAGACATATGCAAGTTTACTTCATGTTAAGTACTATATAATATAAGAGTCCTTGCTAAGCATGATTTTATAGCGAGTAGAGCTTAAGTGATAAAGCTTAACTGATGGTGATTAAAGTACAACTTAACACAAAATTAGAACACAGTCAGCATGAATACCAATGCAGCATGTCATCTTTTATGTTGTGCAAAAATGTCAGAATGCTTTAATGTGGACATCGAGGATACTCACCAAATTATTGAAGAGAAGAATAAATTTTTGTAGTTTAGCATCTAGCAATGTTTTAATGAAGACATTCAAAAATGTTGACAGTATTTTTAAAATTTTTACATCAAGTGCCACTAATGTGTCATAACCTAACAAATGTTGTACTGATACTCTCACAAGCATGCAAGCATGGTTAAAAATATTAAATATCGACTATAAATGAATCTCTAAATAAAATTTTGCGTACTGTATCTACTTGTATATAGCGCATGCTCGTGTATAGTGCACACCATGATTTTTTGCAACATGTTCCAGGGGGGAAAAAATTTCATAAAATTGCACCAAAAATTTGTGGCGCCCTGTTAGTAATTATGGAACAAATTATTCTTTTTTTACATTGATGTGTGGCGGTTACGATATGTTTGGGAAATAATTTAATTAAATAACTTGGGTGCAAAAAGCCAAAATAAAAAATATTCCGGAATCCTCATTCTCCTACTACTGAACATTTCCAGCTTCCTTTTTCTTTTTCTCCTTTTAGCAGTGACTGGCCCTCTTCTAGAATGTCATACTACCCTTATCTAAAAGAAAAGGGTCTTCTCAGCCTTTCTCCCCCTCCCCGAAAATTTCCCAAAATTGGCTCCCTAGCCTCTGCCATGGAAACAAAAAGGAATGAAGGAATTATCAACCAGCAACATCTGGGTGTTATTTCTGTTATTTCAAGGGTGAACGGGGGGGGGGGGGGGGGGGGGGGGGCTAAACAAACTTGTGGCAGCTCTGATTTTGTGGGGTGACAGGATACCATTAGTTTATGTGGGGGGGGGGGGGGGATTTTGACCTACACATAACTAAAGGGTCAATGAGAGAGAAGAGAGAGGAATGAGGAGTGATGTAACCAGAGATGAGGCAACAGACAGTCCTGCCACTTCCCTCAACATCCTCTTGACAATTTATGGCTACCACTCCCCCTTCCTCTGTTTTTGTCTGTGTATAGTGCATACCCCAAAAATATTTTCCCTTATTTCTGTAACAGCTTAAAAATGCTACAATATTACCATAGTGAATTTCAAATTTAATCCCAACCACAAAACCAATACGCTATGACATGCTGACCTGTAGCATACCTATGCACTTTTAGATCTAAAAGTGTGTGTACGATGATATGAGAGAAGTTAACTTCATGCACATAGAATTTAAAAGGTAGTCAATACATTATGATAATAATAATAATAATTATTATTATTATTATTATTATGTGTAATAAGAAGCTCCTTTATCGAGAAAATAAGGGTAAAGCTGAAGACTAGTTGGATGCTTTGAGTGCAAAGTGCAGAATTAAGTTTAGTGGAAAGTATTTATTTTTAAGAGAAAGAATGTGAATGATGGAGCAAATTAGTTCAAAGAAGCACAAATGAGGTAGCATGACCATGTAAAGAGAACAGAGAAGAACAGGGAGCCTATAAAAGAACAAAATTATGTAAGCAAAAAGGACGTAAGCCAAAGATTAAAGATTCTGGAGAGAAAACTAATAATTGTGATGGTAAACAAAGAAAAAAAGACAGTTTACCCAGCTACCTTGATATTTATCAAACTTCTTGAATGAGTTAGAAAATTTCAGAAGGAAAAATTGTTACTTTTAACATGAAATTGTGTGCTCAGTGAAGGATTTATTTATTTCCTCCTCAAGAAATTGTATCCATGAACTATGAACCATAAACGAAAACTGTAGTTCGATAAGCTTGTATGTATTCTACTCTGTGTGTGCGTGTGCATGTGTGTGTGCGTGTGTGCATGCGTGTGTGCATGCATGTGTGCGTGTGCATGTGCGTGTGTGTGGTGTGTGTGGTGTGTACGCGCGTGCGTGTAGAAACAGACAAAACTGTTTAATAATTCCAGTAATTGTGACTCATAATTGTTTTGGGATATGACGAATATATTTTGTTGATGTAACTCATTGATATTACTGCAACCAGCAAAAAATCCATCATAATTAAAATATAATTTGAGTAAACAAATTTAAATACTAGCAATCAATACAGATAAGCTGTGGTTAAAGCCATAAACATGCAATTAAAATCAGGCATATTAACTACTCCAAACAACTGCATCTTTAATCTTGGCTACTATTACAATTGTGCCAAAATTTTATATATATAAAGTGTAAACACTACAGTGAGATTTTTGTAAAACTTTAATAAATTTATCATTTTGTTTTTAACCACTGCACACAGGATTTATCAGCAGTAAAAATAATATTTATAATGAATGCATGGTAAGACTATGTAAAATTAATTTTGTTTCTCATTAAAGAGAGTGAATGCCGGCATAATTTGTCCTGGTTTCAGCTACATAGTTTTGCAGAGTCTTGTATTTACCCAGTGGTACGAGGGCGTGTGGGAGTGCACCGCAGAGCCTGCACCACCCATGGCCAGTGGATATGAATACGGAAGTTCTTCCCGCTGTCGTAGGCTCTCAAAGATGGGCATTAGCTGGTTCATGAATTCTTCAGCTGGAACGAATTGTCTCTCACAACAAAGAGCTTACCACTTTGTTGTCATGTTTTGTCTGACTTGTTTGTAGCACCTAACTGATAACTAATTTCCTAGCTACCAAACCGAAATTTTACTGTAATACTACGTAGACAATACATGTTAAACCACAAATTCTTTGTGATAGATATGTTTTGGTAATAAATTTTTTGCTTTAATTTCAAGTTCATCGTATGTGTAACACAGTACTAAAGGGAAAATAGAGGAGCACAAACATAACACTTGATACAATAAACAAACTTAGAGCTACTGTTACCTATAAAATGAAGCGCTCTTAAATATGTAAAATGCACAACCATACTCCTCGATAAAAATGCAGAACATCATGTTATTAGATCAAGTCTTATTTATGCAATAAAATATTAACATAATACAAAAGTACTAATGAATACATAAGTATTAAGTAAAAAGAATTTCACGGGTCTCATACCATTCCTATACAATACCCATAATATTAGGGAGCAGAACAGAACCTGATTGGAAAATCCACATTTTATGTTAAAAGAAGCACTACTGTAAAAATATTTGAAATTTGTGTAACCGAAATAATGTCAAGTTAAACAAATGCTCCCAGTTTAATTAAAATACCCCCAATTCAACTTCAATAACCAACATCGCATCTCCTGAGGTAATTGAATTTACATGCAAATAAAAGCTGTACAAGACAGCGACAACACTACGTATACCATGTGTAACAGGAAAAGAATAGTTGAGCCAGATAGATTTGTAGACAAAGTTTCAAGAATTTGTTTTGTATAGACCAGCCAAAAGAGACTTCTGCATTAAGCAGGACATTGGAATTACAGAAAAACAGCAAAATAAATTAATGAACAGAACAGAATGTGAATACAAAAAAAAATTTAATTATATAACAAATCTGCAATCTAATATTTATTCTCATTGCCTCACATCATTTAAAAAAAATAAATAAATAAAAAACCTTACCTTAAAAAGTGACAAATCAGCAAACCCAGGAAGATTTAAATGTCACAAAGCATTCACCATAAAAATCCAGAATGAAAATGAGATCTGCACTTACAAAACCAAAATGTTACTGACCTTGTATTTGTGGCTGTAGCTCGTCTTCATGCTACACACAAGCAGTCCATCACTGACAACTATCTTTTACTCTCCTTCGAAAATTATCACCACCAGTGACCAATGAAAGCTAAAGTAACTTTTACTGAATATTGCTGTGATAGTAAGCAGAATCAGAATTACAGGTGTACCAGAATCTTTCAAACTGAAATAACATGTCACTTCATTTAATGATAAATTGTGTGTGTATGAAGTATTAAGGCAACAAAAAAAGTGCAACAAACTGCTGATGTGTGTTCTAAAATAATAAAAACCAGAGCTATACACACTAAGGTAAGCTTCATGTACTTCTAACAAAAAATGAAGTGACCTGCCCAAAATAGTGGAAAAGCCAGCATTTATTAAAAATGTTTAACTTGTGTCTAATACTGAGTTCATTGTTGGCATAAACTTGTAGTAACTTAAGTTTAGAAGCATTCTTCTTACATAATTACAACATTTTGGCCAACTACTGCAATATTTTCAACATTCTCAGACAATGAGTCACTTACCCAACCCAGCACTTTTTCTGCCAATTTTTTACAGACTTCGAAAATTATTCTAGTTACTTACAGAAATGAAAATAGCATGCCTGATTAAAACTGAAGTTTGTTTAACTAATATAAATATTCAAAAAAATTCTATAAATTTTAATTGAAAATGCACTGAACAAATTTTCTTTGACATATGCAGTGTGCTTGCTAACTACTCACTTTTCCCAGCAGTTGTACAGCTTCTGAAAACAATTCTAGGAGCCATTTTACTATCCAACCTACACAACAGATCTGCTGTAATGTTAAATGGATTGGTGAATATGCAGAGCATTAACAAAAATCAATTTGATCACTGTTTATATTATTACTACACACTGAAAACGTGGCCACTCTTCACCCACCCCTGGTAAGACACTATCTCAGTTAATGTACGTAATGTTACTACCCAAATGCAATCTTACAGTGGTGATTTCAGAAAAAAATACATCAAATTCAGCAATACTGTTGGTTTATCATCATGGAAATGATTAGCCGAACACAAAAAATTAACACTTATGTAGGTACTACAAAACTTTTAAGCTGCTGGGAAACATGCTTTGTAATAACCATAAAAAAAACTCAGGGTAATAAGATAAAAATTATGCCAACAGTATAATATTCCTATTTTATATCAATTTCAAAATGCTAGCTTTTCTCATGAGCAGTTTGAAAATTTCAAAGAATCTGGAAAGACCTTGATAATGATGTAGACAGAGCACAAGAAAGCAAAAGGAAGAAACAAGAGAGAGGAAGAGAGAATATTTTGGCCATTGCATAAGGAGCAGCATAACATTCCACTTGCAAAATTTTGTCAAACCTGCAAGAAAACTATTTAAAAATTATGTATGTTCCTCATTTATATCACATATATCTGAAGAGACAACAAAAAACTTTCCAACTCATTATATTATTATTTTTGAAGAAAAATGGCAATTTGTAAGCAAAACAAACACAATCACAAAACAGATCTGCTGCACATTTACAAAAGAAATGAACCAATTTCACCATAACTACTAATCCGAAAGTTGATTCAGAGATGCGATCAGTAACTTTCACAAAAGCAAAACATTTGTGCATTTCTACACTAGAATGTGTAATCTGAGTAAAAATTATACTGCAAAAGTTCTTTCAGACAAGTTGTTTTCTGTCCTTAGTTTAGATAAATGAATGCACAAAGGCAAGGTTAGGCTGCTCCTAAAATGCGTTGTGTAGCAGGGAGGGGGTGCTGGGGCACAAACCTTGGTGATGGGTCCAGCAACAGACTGGGACCGCTGTTGAGTCCCACCAAGGCTCGTCTTGGGTTTGAACGCTGTCATGGTCTGCGACACCCCATCAGCCAAGATGAACTGTTCACGCAGCTCGATGTTGGTGCGCCCCTTGGCTGATTATTTTCCCAGACGGGCAATGGAGGAGGGTGCAAATGATGAAAGGATGGAGAACGTCAACAGGCAGGTAGGGTAGCGTAGGCACAAGACAAAAATAAACCATGAATGAATAACAAAAACAACACACGAAACAGGGAGAGAAATTTAATAAACACACGTAACTGGCAGGATCAAATGCAGAAGCAAACTAATTTTAAAGTACACCTTAATAGTGCATGCTCTGTACCAGCATATGTACAAAAGAAAAAATATAAAGATCGGTGATCAAATGAAGACAACATCACTTTCAATGTAAAACGAATGGAAATGGAAAACAGTATAATCAATAATTTTAAATGCACTACAAAGGTGTACTTCAATTAAAAAAAACAACTTTGGCATTGGAATTAAACTGTTAGATGCATTGTCATACAAACAAAAAATTAAGCAAAACGTTACTGACACTTAGGTGGTGGAAACAAGAAGATGCAAATGTTTATGAGTTGAAACCTACATAAATTCATCATGCAAAATTATTAATACAAAAAATTCTGCCTCTTCAACGGCATGTATTAAAAATTATTTTCTACCCAGGAAAATATCTAAACTTTCAATTTAAGGCATGACTATACTTTCAATTCTAGATATGAGAAGGGGTGCACAATATTAAATTAGTCACAAGTATTTTTAACAAATCTGATATTTTATTTCAGTTTTAAAATATTCACGGGATAGTTTCAGATCAAAGCGAGGGCTAGGATAGGATGATGGGGTTATGTCCCCTGTGAGGCCCCCCTACACCCGTGTTCCCATTCCGTCTGTTTCCACCAACCTTTAAAGTGACAGTCTAAAAATGTGCAACCCAATGAAAACATCATAGTGCTAACACCTTTGCAAAGCACCAATACTAACACCAAATACAACACAGTGCCAAGAAATAATTCCAAGCATACCTGTAAAATGCACAAGCATCTATCTACAGTATGCTGAAAACTGATACTCTAATAAAAAATAAAAAAACACAACATTAAAACTATTAACAGTTTAGATATATAAAAAAAACAACATAGCTATAATTGTGTGTATACAATTAAAGTGACACAGAGCTAAACTATACAAAACCATAGCCTAAACTGATGTCAAGTTGCTAAAAATATTTTAACTGTATTAAAAGCATTACGTAAAACATCTTTACATAACAAGTAATTATATGTGAATTTAAATTATGAAACGAAACACTTGCAAGTTACTTCTAACAGGAAACTAGGAAAGCATCTACACCCCATGGCTCACTAGAATGATCAAGGAATTAACAGAATAGTGCATACAAAAAGTGAAATGTGAGAGCTATTATAAAAACTACTTGAACACACAAAAAAAAAAAACTAATTTATTAAACCTTCTGTGTGTAACCAACACTGAGTAAAAAAAATAGGTAATGGAGGTATTTATATATATACACGACACATTCCATGTATCCTAAAAGCATAATCACCACTATTACACCTTGCCTGGATGAACTCCTCCCACCCCAACTAAAGACATGAGATAATTTAGAGAGGGTTCGGGTTGCCTCTAAGCAGGCACAGATACCACCTGCCCAACTGTTAGTTTACATTACACAAACCAGCCTGGTTCTACCAACACCCTTTACCACCCCTCTTGCATGCAGCCAGTTTGTGCAGCAGAGCCCCTGCACACCCAAATCTCGGGATGTCTGCTGCACTAACATCTATTGAGTTGCAAATACCCAAAACATCAGCTGTTCTTTAGCCATCATCTGCCTACTTATCCAACAAGTAAAGTGATTCACCACCGGTTGAACTACTAGCCAACCATCTGTTAAAGACAAGTAGTATTTGCCATTTGATAAACAGTTAGGCCTACCCCTCATAGGTGTTCACAGGACATGCTCGCTATGCCACCAGCCACATAGATCCGAGACTCACATGCCTACAGACTGTTACACAGCTGGGAGCCAGATTAGGCAGTAGTATTTTTGACATGGCTGAGGCCACTCATTTGCATGGGTTAGACCTGACAGGGGTTTTATTGAGTTTGTTGTTAGAGACTGATGTGTAGAGCTTCCCACAGTATAGCACTAATAATTCTGAATAAACTTTTCAGCATTTTATTTTGGAATTTTCAATTACTTATTAGAGAGAGGACATCCTTACTCGTTAACTTGCAGTTACCTTACACCTAATTCACCCAGTAACCTATTATGTTTAAGGGACTTCTCTGTGAAGAAGATGGTAACTGGACACACAGACAGAAACAAAACCATCTCTGTGGTGGGTGATAGTTCTTCAAGGAGGAGTGGTAGGGAGGTTACCATAGCAAATACTCGATGCCTGGTGATAAGGCTGTTCAACCTTTGTCGGTTGCACACAAGTCATTTGGACACTATGGTCAGGGATGGTATGGAAGCCATCACTAGGTTAAACGGAGGATAATTTCGAGTAACTTTCACCGCACGCAAAATTCCAGCGCTGGTGTGAGCAATCGAACATAGACAGAAAATAAGCTAGACACAGTATACTCATCTACCTCCCTACAATCCACCATAACCCACCATTAGGTGCAAAGGTTCAGAATAGGGCAAAGTGGCAACCTGATCTTAATCTTCCATAGGAGGGGAACCACTTCTACACTTCTGTGTTGCTGCCACGAGAGCCCTGTAGCACTTCCAAACTTATCCCTACTTATGCCTTTATCCAAGCAAAACCCTTTCATGCAGTCTCAGTTGTACTTTCAACTTCCCATGCCTTACACCAGGAAGGGAGGTAGACAAAGAAGGTTGAAGCAGGTACATAGAAATTTCAAAAAAGCTACAACAAAATACATATTTTTTGTAACTTGGTGCAACTCGCAAAAACTTCGCCTGCAGAGAGTAAGTCCGTTCAATCTCTCCATTCTTAAGGTGTTACGCAAGAACGTTTGGTGTTACGCAAGAACGTTTCTTCCAACGTAATGTCGAAAAACTTTCTGCACTGCTTGCTGTGAAGGTAGCATTTGGGGATACTGTTTCAATAGCAACCGTGCTGTAAATGCTAACTGTGTATGACCAATAACGACGTGCTGACAAGATATGCTATCGCTGTCATCTGTTGATTGCAGGGGGGTGGACGACCATGTGATATTTGTTTGATATGGCTATTTAGTTCACTTGTTTTGCTATTTTACTAACTTATGCCCAACAAAAGACTGAAGACTAACAGTATTGTTCATACTTTCGACAAAGATGTGGCCTTTTTTTTTTTTTTTTTGTTTTCTTTTGCTATCAGTAATCTTAGACCACTTGTTGACCCTCAGTAAGAAGTTTCACTATGCACTTCCACCAAGGAGCTTCACTCCTCATCTCTGCAGACACAGTTATTCTCACCTCTAATTCAGCTTGAAGGCCTTCCTCATCCCATATTAGAACCATTCCTAAGGGGTGAAGAGCCTACCCTTGGTATTGCCAACTCCTGATTGTGCGGTCCCAACCACCCATCAACAGTTGCCTGCAGTACACCACAGATCCAGAACGTTACCGTCAGAGTCACCAAGGCGACCACCAGCCCATCCCATGCCAGGGTAATAAGTGTCTCCCCAGCCGGCAGCAGCACCACTATCTAAGAAGAACCACCAATTTCCATGTAAATGTGTGTCCAAGGGTCAGCCAACTTGTAGGGCTGTGACAGTGGCTTTGAATTTTGTCCCTTTGAGACAGGCCACACGACCTGTTCTCTATACTGGCCATCTGCCAGTCCACCATTAGGGCACTCAACCTCATGATTCTGGCATCACAAAATAAAACTGTGAAAGTAACTAAGACCTCAACAGTCTTTTTCAAAGGTTGAGTGACTAAGGTCACTATAACTAACCTCAAAGGTCTTGAATCACTCTGACTGCCAGCCAATATAAATAATTGTTGTTACAATTATTCCTCCCCACCGGGCATGCATCACACCTATCTTAAGCATTGTGGCATATGACAATACTATGAAATCACAACTATTGAGTGGAATAACTTAAACTTTAGCCATATTGGCTTTGATTATTTATAAGCTATTCACAGTAAAGTTAACTTTTTTGAAGCCCTCTCATTTCGAATAATAGTCAATAAATTTATTTTATTTTAGCCTTAGACATTAACTTTCAAGTGTGGTGGAATCTACACAATGTGTTCATTACTTACATGGCAATATGTAATTAAAAAGGTAGTTAAAGGATAAAATATGGCTGAAATAAAAAAAAAAGAACTAGGGCCTCAAATGTGCTCAATTTACCATGAACAGTCTATACTCTGCTTACTACTTACTTGAACATCTTTGCTATTTAAATGTTATTATCATGTATATAACATTCTGTTATTTTAACTATTCTGTTCAAAATAAATATTTATTTGGATTTAATTTATACATGCATCAGTCATTAATACTGAATAGCAATAATAGTAATCTGGAATTTGTTATTTTATACCATTTTCTCATTCTCAAACATTCTAGTATGTTATTCATTGCATTGGTAGTTTGCCTCATGACTGCTTGGCACAGGAGTTATTGGTGGCTAGCAACTTTTGTTGCCAGCTGAGAGTCTTGTAGTAAAGGCTGTACAGAGTTAGTGTAACAGCAGACAGCAAGGCTCTTACCATCAGTAGGCAAAGTGGCTTTTTTGGACTTGTGAGCAATTACGAGTATACTTCTTTGAACAGAATGTGGCAATGTGTTTCTATGCTTTTTGTAACATACTGTGCATGTCAATGCATACTACAGCAGACATATATGCAGTGTACTGATATTGGCAAAAATAATTTTACATTATACATAATGAGATTCTCTCTCTCTTTCTCTTACTTTTTTTTTGGGAAATTAATTTTATCCCAACTTTAAAACAATGGAATATTACCAGGAAATGCCAATATCTGCATTATTGCAGATCCCATCCTATACTTTGGGTGCCTTTTATGTATGTCAATGTAAAATCAAAGCATTTGGGGACAGATTAATTTATCCAACAGCCAGTGTGTGCATGGCAACAGGACTTAAAAAGCCTTTTTGCCAGCCATGATCAGTGGCTTCACTATTTATGAATTAGTCCAAAAATTGGTGCAAATTACCCTGGAGAAATTTTAACTATGGAAAGCACCATGAAAAAAAAAATTCCCTAACAAGAGGATGAGGATTGCCCCACAGGACACTATGCTGGCTCACTGATAAAGCAGTTGTTCTATATCCCACCCCCTTTTATTTAAATACCTTCTTCCTTCAAATCCCAATCCTGTTATCATATTTTAATGCCCCTGCTCGTCACTACGGTATTGGATTTGCCAGACATCCTCCTGAGTGAAAAGGCTAAGGTGCAATGTACCTCTGACTCAGTCAGGAAAAAAAAGAAGAAAAAAAAATCTTTTGAATTTGAGATAAAAAAAAAAAAAAAACAAGACTGCACATAAAAAAAAAACACAACAAATAATTCAAATATTGTATAAATGTCAAAGAAATGACAAACACCACATTAAATATTACACTAACAGTTACAATGAAAGTTTTCAAAATCTGCTGAAATATTTCCTTAAAATGCTATGTAAAACAAAAGACACACATGATTGCTAAGTAACCTAAAATTTAACTAAATGACTCAAATACTGTATTAGGTTTATTGTGACAACATGCTGAAACTTTATATAACTACATCTGAATAAATATAATTATTTTAAGATTTAAAAAAAGGAGTGTTTCTGTTTTAAAAAATTATAATGTTAAGGTCATCACATTTTACTATGATTACATTCAAAATTTTAATTTCTATTAATTTATAAAATTTTGTATACTTTCAATTTCATGTATTAAAATGTGTGTGTTCTAAGCAGAAATTTATAAACACTAGTAAAATTTGGCAGTATCATTATTATAATCATTATTATTGGCATTATGCCAATAAAGGATTACTTTTTTTAACAGTAATTTTATCACGATATTACTGTAGGTTTATTTGGAAACATTCAACATTAAAAGACATTTAACCTTAATTGGATATCATAGCAAAAATTAGTTACTGTTATCAAATACAAGGCTAGTTTCACCCTAACTAGGAAAAAAAAACATTTAAACTTGGTATCAGTTTGGCATGCATAAATATTTCTGGTATTTAAACACTAAACGCAATGTTCAGTAGACAAATGGGACTGCAACCGCAATACATACATGTACGTACGTGTCCACATACTAGAATTACTTGCTAAAGAAAATATTTACCTTGACACGTTAAGATAATGAATATAACAAAGTGAGTAAAAAGTAGGGATGGTACAGTCAAACTCAAGATTCATTGGAACCCTCCCGAGAATTCAAGGTGGGGTTCAGGAACAATTCAACATAAAAGGTGGAGGTTAGCTTTACTATCGGCACATTTCAATTACAGTGAAACATGGGACACCACAAATGTGAGAAATTGCAAATTTTCATGAAATTTGCTTTAGTTATTTGAAATCGTGAAATAAGCACATGTTTAGCAAAAACACAAACTAATTTAGTTAAGATTGACATCTAATGTAGTAAAAACATGATTGGTTTGTGTGATCTACAGCGCAGTAGTATCTGCTGTATCAATTTTTTTAATGTGTGATGGAATAATTGACTGCTCATCAGAATGACATTCAATAGTATTGAACGAGATGTTTAATTTTCAACTTATGTTTGTTTAGATCATTGGAAAATATGTTGATCAAATTGATGTTACGAAGATTTTGATTTAGCAGTATACACTAAAAATTGAGAATTTCACATTATTCATAACATTATGGTTGCAGAGTGCAAGTATTATAATGCAAATATAAAGAAAAATTGTACCTTAAAACATAATGCAAACAACACTGCATTATAAACAAGAACCTGCAGCAAACATTTTGGTAACCACAATAGAATCAGAAGGAAAAAAAATCATAATCTAAAAGAGTGAAAAGCGTATTTCAACAAAACCGTATATCATGGAAAAAATACGAACAAAGATCATTATGTAATTCAGTAAAAAATTGTTATGATTTTTTTAATACAAATTAAATTGATGCGTGCCGCTTATACAACTAATCTAATATGATTACGCTTATCGCCAAGAGTACCTCTTCCGCCATTACAGATGTGACACGTTGCCTACCCTACAGGAAGCAGGAACTTATGAGCTAATTTTCTTCACCTGGAAGATACGTAACCACTACCACACTCTCCGTTGTCGTTCCTCCTGGTTCAACAACTGGCCACTACTTCCTGGTAGTAGCAACTACAGCCACTGCCATTAACAGTAGTGGCAGCTTTTTTCTTAATGTCTCTTCGAGACATCCTGAGGTAGAGTAGCTGCGATTGAGTTATCTTTATAGCCGTCGAAGTCATTCTATACCAAGTTAGTTTAGGAGCAGGTCACCTCCACCTGTTCTACAGTAGGTTATTCTGACCACATTTTGCTTGGTAGGAGATAGTATGTGCCATCCTGTCTATTACTACGTAATAGAAACGTACTGTTCCCTACCCATGTGGTTTTTATTCAAAAGGTGTATTTCCTACTCGCACCACATGTTGACAAGCAACCAGCCCGCTTAGTACAGAACCCAGCATTCCAGCAGTCGGCAGCACCAGTAGGACACCAGCGCTTAGGGCCAGCACCAGTGGTACCCAACCATCCCTGCAGTCTGAGAAACAGGTTAAGAGTCAAATGGGCAAGGTAAGGAAGTTTGACAGATTAAGGTGTGCTCACAGTCCCAGACTGTGTCAAACCACAGGCCAACTCGACCTACTTCACATAAACCAAGGCTCCAGTATTCCGACAGTAACCTGTAACCTTTGACCCAGCGCGCCTGACCTAGCATAACCAAAACCACATGGACCATGTCAAAGATCAGGCTTTAGAAAGTGACATGCATCAAAGTTGTTTTCACAGCTCTCGTCTACCAGACCTTTGTAGTTCAGGACCAGGGACCTCTACCTGGATAATGTAAGTTTAGCTTCCCTAAAGCTTTTGCCAACGTTAGGAGGTAGTGTGACACCACACATTTATTTCCTGTCGGACGGAATAAACATTGTGTTTTATCTGATTCAAGAGTACCCTTTCCTATAGACCTTGCACCTTTCCTAGTTGACCTCACTCAACTGAGAGAAACGCACGCGATACGAGAAACTTTCTCAGTCGATTCTACACACTGTCTAAATACCCAGATGCACTAACAGCTGCCACCCTTTCTGTATACCCCGGTAGGCAAAACGGTAGATCCCACACGCAAGTTAAGCTTGTCAGCTTGGTGCTCACCCTATCCACTGCGTTTAGGCGCTGGAGGGGTTGTTCCCTGGGTTGGGAAGACTTGGGCTCAGAGCCTACACCCAAGTGCCGCGACTGTTGACAGCGAGGCCCGACTCCCAGTGCTCACTGCATTTAGATGCTGAGTACTGTGATAGGATGTCCGTGAAATTGGCAGAAGCTCCATGTGGTGCTACACTAAGTAGAGCAACACATTCCCTGCATTTCGCCTCACGGACGTGAGAGTGTGCTTTTATCTTCAAATGCCTTACTCCTCTCGGAGTCGCCTCTATTAACCAGCTCGTGCCTAAGAACAATCACAGGCACTGCACCTTCTACTGATACCTGTCACCCCGAGATCCCTAAGGAATTGTTAGAGACTTTGACACTTCTGAACGATGAGATTCACCCTTGGATTGCTGAGTACCTCAGTCAGCCAGATCAGCCATATACAATTCTTACTGCATACCTCAGACTTGAACCAGTTGCTCGGCCCCCACCAGCACCATTGGACATCCAAAGTCAGATCAGTAACTTACATGCAGCACACGTACACCCTACTGAAACCGCCAAGGTCAAGTATGCTGCAGAGGTTGCGCACCGCCCAGGTATCCCGCCATAAGCTAACAGCCTGAAACGCAAGATTACTTTCCCCGAACCCGACTGTGCCCTGCCGCAAAGCTACCAGGCCAGTCCTTTACACTGGACGAGCACCAGTGCCACGTAGGGACTAACGGAACCCTACAACTAGTGATGGGCAATACAGAAAAAACCGATACAGATATGCCTTCCGATACACTTCATAAACTGATTCGATAACAGATACAAAACCGATTCTATACTACTGCAGGGTCAGAAGTAATTCCTATACTTTTGTTTTAAGTAGCCTAAATACACATGTAGGTTACACAACTTCCAAGTATTTACTACTAGCGCTCGAGTTGTGAAAACCAGTTTGACAGCCATTTTGTTCATAGTGCAGCATGTACACATCATATCTATGGACAAACTACATTTGTTTACTTTTTACGTTTGTGATTATATTATTCGTGCAAATAAATGAAGTAAACGAGTGGGCATTGAAGCACAGCCTTTATTTATACGTTTTTCTTATATGGCAGTCGTTTGTTGCAAAAAGAATTGTGTTTATAGAGTCAAACAAATTTGATGTATGGAGATCAAATCTACGTTGTATGAACTAGAGTTTGGTGTCATTTTAAGGTTACGAAAACGTATTGGTTTATATATGTGTAGATTGGGAATGAATACATCAGAAAATCTACAAAAGTGGAATATCGGCAGATACCGATACAGCAACGAATTCATCGATACATCACTACCAGCAACCCTGACAAAAGGGTGCGCCTGACCTAACGCCCGACAAAACCAAACCCTCCTTGACTTAGCGCTTGTCAGTCAGCCAAGGCGTCGTGTGTTACATTCTACCAATACATTTTGCATCTATCTTTAGAGTAGATTTTTTATGGTTGTATTTTTACAATCATGTTCTATTATGTGTGGGAATAATGTGGTGATACATGCCATTATTTATATTATATTACAAATTCACGCTAGTTGTCTCTTTTATATGCACACACATGTACTGTGTACATGTACCTGCAAGTACATTTTTTTCCCCCCACAGTGAATAGTGAATTGGCAAATGTAGGCTTTAAGATAACATTCATAAAAAATCAAACATATAAATTTCCTGTTTCGCTGAAGAAATATTAACTGTACATATACTTAGCATTTGAAATATTAAAATGACATTTCAAAAATTGCTGACATTTTTATAAAATTGTAGATAGAGTAGAGGAATATACTGAAATCATAGTATCAAAATTGACGAGATCCTGGAAATATTTTCAACGAAAACAGGTGTCACTATCTATGGATTTGCAATGGTGACTACCACATAAAGTAAATAAGAAACGTGTAACTTTTTTGATACACGTGTAAATAACTCAATTCAAACACCTTCAATTTTCTTTGTGAAAATAATTGAAATTTTTGGGCAAATTTCTACAATTTGAGTGATAAATATGTGCATTATATACAAGAAAGCAAAACTGTTATTCAGTGGAAAATTTTTACATTGCTCCTGTGGAAGATTCATTGGCACCATAAAAATCTGTATTTACAAAATGTGTTCTTTATTGCCCAAGTAAAAGTACAAGCAATAATGTGCTTATTTCACCATGTTAGTTAAAAACAGGACTTCCACAGCATCTAAACAAACCTTGGACATCTTAAAACTTCCATTGCATACTTTATTAATTCATATGCTATACATGATGTAGCTCTCCATACTGAAAATTACGGAAGTAATTTTTCTTGATACATGCCTACACTATTTCAGGAAACTGTTTAATTTCTTTTATCTTTCTAACATAACTTTGTGGCATATTCCTGCTAGCAATTCACACATTAGTGTCAACGCTAATGATGTGTGTAATTCACTGTCTTTTTTCAATTTTTGTTTTGCATGAAATTTACCTTGAACTATCCTGTTTGTTTAATTTATGTATTCACTCTTAGATTATCTGTAGTTGTGTTCCCAGTATATTTTCACTGTAGGAAAAATACTGTAAAGAAACCAGAACAATTTTTTGATAACATGGATTCAAATTCAGGTTCGAGACTTACGAATAGTTTAAAGAATTCAACTATGGATTTGGATTTGGCTAAAAATAGGATTCAACTGATTCCTAGTACAAATGTTATTGATCTGCTTTCGAAGACCACCGGATGAAATATTTGTAATACTGTTTTGATAACGTGTCTTGTCAAAAGTACACGGTATTTCTAACCTAATATCATCCGTAATCATTCTTGGAAAAACCAATAAAAATTAATTAAATAGGGATAAAGAAGGAGCAGAATGAATGTAGACCAAAACATACACGCATGAAAGTGCACTCACCATAAATATTTAATTATTTTCTTTTTAAGAGAATTTCCTAGTTTCCTGTGTTTGGGAATTAGTCTAAAAACAATATATGGGAAGCTCTAAACTGATCTTAAAAATTATAGTGGCATATTAAAATTCTTAGAGAGAAATGTTTCCAAGGCACACATTGCATCTTGTTGAATTATGTCTCGTCAGTTTGCAGCTTGTCAGTCTCAACACAAATATGCTGAAGGTCACTTCTTTGACATTAGCACAAAACATACAACACATAACATAACAACCAAACCATGCACCTTGCACAAAACGTAGCAGGCAGCTTACACCATAATGAGACTGTGCTGAATGGACACCAAGGCTCGTGTTGTTCTGGCTTATTGGGGTCAGGGATTGGAAGCATAACAACTAAATTTGAAATGGTGAAGAAAAATAAATGTGCAAAATATATAGCCAGGTGAGGTTTTTAAAAATCATTTTGGTATAATTTTGGGCAAAATTTTTGAGAGAGGAATTGGTAAAGGGAAATAGATTTTAGCCATAAAGAGAGGGAAAGAAAAAATATATACCCTACTATTAATTCTATTATTTGATACATGTCTACTTTTTAAAGCTAATTTTCATGTTACACCCAAAAGTTTGATCATATAAATCTTGAATGGCTTTGCGTGCGTGCGTGTGTGTGTTTCTGCATGTGTTGTTCTGTAAGTGTGTGTCTGCATGTGTGTGTCTGCATGTGTGTGTCTGCATGTGTGTGTCTGCATGTGTGTGTCTGCATGTGTGGTTCTGCATGTGTGTGTCTGCATGTGTGTGTACATGGTACTGCATGACTGTGTGAGTGAGAGTGTGAGAGTACGTGCATGTGTGTATCAGAGCTAATATAAGGATCTTTCAAAAGTATCAAGTTTATAAGCTGTGCCACACACGTAATATACATTAATATCACTATTTCCAATACAAAACAAAATATGGTCTAGTTAGTGAAATCAAAACTTGGAAAAGCCCCAAACTGGGTTTCACTTTCTCATATAGTGAAAAATTGTTCCATATTTGGTAGGGTTGTGCGAATATTCGGTGTACTGAAACTCAAATGAAAACAACTACTTTAATTTTCATTCCTGTAAGAAATTTGGTTGCAGAAAGTTGTAACAAAACAAAAATCCTTGATTTTGATCAATATTTGGGTGCTTAATGAATGTTCATGCAGTGAACCAGCAACAGAAATTTTCAACTATAAAACACATTGTTTGTTTTCATTATTTCATAACTAAAATAACTACATAAAGTGGAAATTTAAATAATAGTAAGGACACCTGTGGAAAAATTATATCTTCCCTTTTTTGATTTGGTTTTGCAACAAATTTGTCGTATGGAATAACTTGCGGAAATGTTACGAAATTCTTTAAACTTTTATTAAATCTAATTTCTTATTAAATCATTTTTTTTTCATCACAGTTTAACAAAAATTTGTAGCACATTTTTTGTTTTCATTTCATGGGTGAAAAGTATCATTCACACAACCCTAACAATTGGATAGCTGTATTATTTGAATTAAAGATTTTTGAAGAGAGTTTTTTCTTGGAAATAGAATCCATGACAAAAATTACACTTTACCTGAAATTTAAAACAAATTAAAAGTGTTCAAAAATTTGTGTAAAATAGGTACCCATGATTTAATAGAGAAAAATGCAAGTTTTGAAAGAACAAAATGGGGCCTGATAATCTTTTTCCAACACATATTTTCAAGAAATAACACTACCTTAAAAAGCTAGCCAGCATTTTCTACAGATGGAAACAAAATCAATTTAAAATTAACCAAAACCATTAAAATGTTTCATACCTCAGGAGTTGTGACAGTGAAACTGAAAATTAATTTTAGACTGATGAGATTTAATAATTTTCAATTATATATAATTTTCATTAACACAAGACAAACAAGGTACATTCACATTAAATAAAATACACAAATATGTCAGTTAAATTTTCACTTATATATTTTCTGTTAGTAAATACTTTTTAAGTATGACTAACTTCAGAGCTTACTTGTGCACAGTGCCATCTGCTCAACAGTTTCTTAACCAACAAATATAGGAGTTTAAATCATGTTTAGCACTGCAAAAACTCAATAAAAGAACATAATAAAACAAAAAGGAATACTGAAACTGAAGAAACTAAACAAAATAACATATTGTGACCCACAAATTCATGACACCACCTTCACCTTTGCATCTCCCACACACACAAGCACAGAAACTATGGCATTATTTATTAAAACTAGGTATATGGTGGTCATGTATACCACACATACCTTTTAATATTCTCATCCATACCTAAAATGAGTTTTTTTACATAGTCCACAGTTTCTGCATTATAACTAACACACACTATACTTTTACATCATACAACATATAAGAATCACTGAACAAATTATACCACACATTATATACACAATGAATTATTTAAGTAACTAGATTTCAATTTGGAATATTGAACAACTGATCGATCAAGTCATGTGTTGTAATGAACATGCACACAACTTTTAGACCTGTTCTGTGAGAAGGAAAAGAACATGAACAAATAAAAGGTTTACATAAATGATGTGTTTTTATGGTAACAAATGAAGGAATGCAATATGTCCAAAACATCGCGGTAAAGTAAATAGCAATTATACTGCATAAGGCTTACTACGTATTAAAATTAAAGTTACAATGGTGCAACTATAAAAATTGGCCTTTACTTGGAAAATAACTATAGTTTTGAGCATTTCTGAAGAACTAATTTTAATCTCAGGGTGTTATCCATTTACCAAATGTGAAATTAACATCCATATCTGGATACTTCCCATATATACAGACACTGTGATTTTAATTAGTTAACTTTTCCTTTATTACAAAAGAATAAAAAGCCACACATTTTGGCACACCAACTTTTCAATGGCCTACGAAACTTTCCGACATACTGTTACCTAGAACCATGTGCTGGTATGTTAATATACGTCTCGTTCTTGCCAACTCTCTCTTCCGTACTTAAATTTACTATAAACGACACACACATTTTAAATGGTTGTACATGTCACATCATACAAGAGTGGTTCCTGTGCTACTACTAAACAGAAGGAATACTTAATGAAGAAAACTTTGGACTAACATTTTTACTGACAATTAATTCACTTTGGCACAATCTACATTAGGCATTTTACTGGGTTTATACATAATTGTGAATGGTGAAGGAACCAGAGTACAAAACAGTGTCTTGTCACCAGCTCTAGTTGTTTCACACCTGCTGCACAAATAGCCACAAGTTGCCAACTGACCATGCACCATTTGTACAAGCAAAGTGATTTGGATGGCTCTTAACAAGGTCTTTAGAGGTGCTGGGAGTGAAACAAGGTGGAAATGGGCCAGTACCTGAATGTAAGTGTGAAAAAACTCGAGATCTCGAGAAAACTCTCTGACCAGCAGCATTATCTGGCACAATTCCCACCCGGTTCACCTCAGTGAGAGGCAAATGCTCTACACCACTCTGGCCCCTTCATACATTTGGAGACCAGCCAATAAGTGGCCAGCATAAGAGAACAGCCCATAAGCAACCAAAAGAGCAATGGGACTGCTTTAATCTCTGCACCTACCCCACCTTAACAAGTGCAGATGATCCTGAACATTACCATGTCTCTAGCTTGGCAAAAATTGGTACAATACTTAATTGCACAAGATCACATGTCTTGTAGAATCTAACTGCTCATTCTTTTTATAGCTTCTGCCCCTCCCCTACCCTCACTAAACTGTAAATCACTGAATATCACTAATATTTTTTCAGTGTCTACAATGGTTTTCCTCCTTTTCTTAGCATAGCTAAGCAATGTAAAATTTGAGAAACTGCTACAATACAGGTTTATTGTCATCTATATTATTGGGTGATAATGCAATGAGACAAAAGAAAAATATGTTTAGGATTCTTGTATTCGTCAACCTGCAATGTGAATGCTTCCAGTACCTCCCAATTTGTTGAGGGTAAACATTCAAAGTATTACTCAAACCTTTATTATTGTATTCCACTTACCCTAGCATGTACACTATACCTCACTGCAATCCCCTCCCATCAGTTCTTTTACCAGCTCACAACCTTGACTTAATCACTACAGTAGACTCTCAATCTATCGTTATTTAGGGGACTGCCAAAAAAGTTCATACATACGGGATTTCAATAGATGAGGTTTCTGACACGTACATCAATCTATCATTATAAAACTTTATGTTGAGTATCGTAAGAGCTGGACATTATCTATGAATAAAGTTTAGCTAATAAACACATTAAAAGTAAGAATTTGATACCAAATGCACGCTGACCGAAACATTTCAAACCCTTTGAAAATGAAAATACAGTGAAACCCTAAGACGTTTCAGAAAAATACTGAGAAATGTGTGCTTATTAAGCAGGAAAACTTATAAATGATAAAATTATGTATTTTTAACAGACCAAGTGCAAACTTTTTAGGCTTATTAAGCAGGAAAACTTCTTAACAGAAAACTTCTTAAGAGGATTTTACTGTAACATGACACAGAATGCAAGTAAAATTTTGAATGTCCTACACTAACAGCGCATGGAGAATTTATCGATCGAGCAGTGTGTTCTCGACGGCTGGTGGAGGAAGGGTGGCAGTGGGAGGATAACCCCTCCATGCCGCTACATGTTGGTGCCTGTGGCAAATGTCTGTCTTTTAAAGTAATTAATTATATTTTACTGCAAAGAAAACTTGCAGTTTTGAGACAGAAATAAATTTATAAAGTGATTATACTTGAATTCTTCACAGTCTTTAATAATCAATCATTCAATACCAAGTCCTTTGATATTCCCTGTCATGAGTTACACTGCACTCGGCTCGGTGCTTACCTACCCATTATTAGATGGAAAAAAGTGTCGCATAGGCCCTTACATTTTATCAGTATATTCAAAAGACATATGTCTAATGAAATAAATTAATATAGCTCCTCCAATTTCCCCGCAAGAAGTTACTGAAAATTAACTTTACACTAATAATACAAGTCACTGGATGTTCAAACAATTTTTGGAGACAAGGGGAGGTCAAGTATATGCTTCTGGGCATATAATTTTTTTCACAAAGATGCTACCCCTTGAGTTAAATAAATATTACGCTTTAAAGTTATGTTAATTTTACGCCAGATACAATAAAACACAAATAATAATTCCTTGTTAAAATGTTTTTCATAACACTTTCAGGTGAAACCATTTGCTATGAAATACGCATGATGATAGGTGCAACTATTTTAAGTGATGCATAATCTTGATGAAGGCAAGTGCATGGAGCCGAGAAACTTGTTTACTCATTTGCTTGACACCAACTTCCCCTCTCGATGGCATGTGAGGGGAGGGAGGTGGGTGGCTAAGAGAGAGAGAAAGAAGGGTGAGAGAGAGGATGCTAGGTTGCCACAATGGTTGCTAGGTAACCACTTCCCCTCTCTGTAAGAGGAAGTAGCAAGCCAGTCTCTCACATTGCACCACGCCGCAATGTCAGACAGACGTGTAGGGAAGACAGTGCGCCGCAGAGCTGTGATAAACAACGGCACACATGATGTATTTCACATCCAGTTACTGGACGTTTGCATAAACAACTAGCTCAAAAATTATAGTTGCGGTGAATATTAGGTGAAGGGACCCTAAATATACTTTGATCGATGCACCATGCAATCACATTATTTACATACGAATTTCGCCGGGACCACAAAAAGTTGTTGGTGGATGCGGTTTATCAGTACATGCGATAACGATACATTGAAAGTCAACTGTACTCACCCTGGTATCACATTTCAATGCAGATGATTGCTCGCTTACCACCGCCCGACTAAGATGAACACTTCCCATTGTAAAGAAGTAATATTTAAAATATTACTTCTTTACAATGCTCTAACATCTAGCCTTACTCTCCTCCTCACTATTCCCTTTGTGTCCCTTGTGTATGGTCTGAACCATTAATCTTACACAATTTTCTACAGTTGCAGGAAAGAGATCAGGCAGTTTAATGCCTTCTGAAACTTGAAACCACCAGAAACTCTTTCAAAACAGCAACACATTACACACAATCATTGATTATTAAGGTTGCAAGTAGGCAACTAGGCTACCAAAATTATATAAAAAGAGAGGAATTTGAGTACTCACAGTGTAGTACTCGTCTACAGGCACACACACACACAAAGTAGGACGACACATTTTTCACGCATTCGCGAAAACCACATGAAAAATGTGTTGTCCTACTTTGTATGTGTGTGTGTGCCTGTTGACGAGTACTACAATGTGAGTACTCAAATTACGCGATCATTGTTTAGTGTTGTTACTTTCAATAGTCTTGATATTTGCTAGTGTCGGTATTTTTTTTACATCACTCAGTGTTCGCCAAGATCGTGCGAGGGGTGAATAAAACAGTAGTTCATGTACACACTCTTTTTTACTTTAGTAGCAGAATTGACATTCTTTTGACCATTAAACTTTCTGTGAAGTAATGATCTACGGTCCTCCGAGAAATGTGTCATTATCATCGCAACAGTTATGTGCATCTGAAAATTGCATAAGTTATGCCATATTTCATATTTCTTTTGCTGCTAGTCCAGGATGATTATAAATATGTACAAGACTAATCACTCTTGATTTGCAAAAAAAAAAAAAATTAATGGAAAACTCCTTGTCACCACTGCACTATTGTATCCATTACTCAATGTACATTAACACATGAAAGAGACTATATGCCTAAAAACATCACAAAAACTGACCTACACATTGAATCAACTTAGAAAAACATATCTGCAGAGCGCACTTAAGAAGCTTGGCAAAATATAAGACTAAACAAAAAGGTCAAGAATTTCAGAAATTTCGAAGACGTGAAGACAGTCAATCAGGATATTCGACACTGTTAAAGAAAAGTGCTTTAATCAATGGAATACTGGCTGGAAAAATTAAAAGGTTCTTGCAGATATACAGGACTCATTGCTCAACAAACCCACAACAGAGATATATTCACATGAACAGTAGTCAACTGAAAGGGACAGCCAAGACATCCAAGAACAATGAACTTCTGGGTTTTGCATGCACAATTTTGACCGCACATAACAGCAAGTGCGCAAGGATGCCACTGTGACTTTTGCAGCTTTTGTTAAGCAAGTAAAAATTAATCGTTGTATGAGGAACACATGTGTGAAACTTAAAAAATATATGAAAACAGAATAGAATAACATTATGTGAAAAAAGTTCCCTAGCATAAAACTGCAGTCACAGTGTTTTCTCCAATGAAATATACAAAATATAATTAACTTATACAGAAAATTTCCAACTACCCATAAAGTACCATTTTTTTTTTTTTTTTAACATTTTAAAAATGCTATCAAAGTAAATACAATACTGTATATCCTTTAAAATTCTGGTTCCATACTTAGTGAGCACACATTCAGACTGCTATCCTTTGCTACTAATAAACTATCATTGGTTTTAATGAGTTATCTGCTAAAAAAAAAAAGCAAGCTACCTTATACATAGTGTGATTTCCAGTCATGTCAGACTGGGATAGTCCAATTTGGACAATGGACTAGTATAATTCAACATTTCAGAAAACCAGCAAGTCACAGAGACATGTTTATTTAGGTACTCACCACGACAAGGGTCATTCTTTACAAGAAATTCATCAAGCGCTACCCAGCCACCTCCCACACGGACCATGACTGTGGAACGTAGAATTCTGACAAGTCTCAACTTCTGACTGTCACCAAACTGAAACACGAAAACATGTTACGGCTGTTATAAAACCTGGTACCATATTTGAAATGACTTGTACGATATGAAAGTGTGTACTTGGCATTACAATCTATTTAATATTTAGTAAATAACAAGGAAGCATAATCAAAGTAGAAAAAGATAGGTCCTGGAAGCAATTGGGAAAATTAACAGATGGAACTGTCAAGTACTGAACAACATAAATTACTTGCTGTAATTAATTACTCAAGGCAACTATCTACATAGGAGCACTATTTACACAAATTTACATTGGGCTAGGGTGGTGAAGCAACTAGAGTGCTTGCCTCCCACCAAGTCAAAACAGGCTCTATTCCCAGCGGGGATGCTCCTGGATTTTCACATGTGAGCATCATGCTAGACGATGCTTCTGGTCAGTAGTTTTCTCAGAGATCTCCTGTTTCCCCCACCGTTGCATTTTGCCACTGCTTCATACTCCTCTTGCTTCACCCTCATCGGCTCTCAAAACCCCGACATTAAGGCCCACCCAAACCTATCCACTCCACTACACAAGGATACACAGGGTGCCACGAAAAATGAAAAACTTAATTCAACAGAGCATGAGAGATGTTATTTTATTGTAAACAGTTTATGCCAAATATGAAATTGCTGTATGTTGTCAAACTTGTGTTGTTCATGGGATATCACTTCCAGATGTAATGTGTACAGAACAAACAGGGAAATTGCAATCACAGTATATTTCCTATTTTTTGTAGTGTTTACAGTGTTTATTAATACTCTCTGCTCAGTACATCACAGCATCATTTTGATGATGGTAAAAGGTGGGCTCTAATTAGTGATTTTTTGAGTGTGCTCAAAAAGGGTTTCCACGAAAAAAGGAGGATATACAGGCAAGTGTTAAAACATTTCTTGAAAAAAATAGTCGCCAAAATACTTTTACGAAAGACATGCCAGGAAATAAGTGGTACAGTAATTTCCTACGCCGACATCCTGAAGTAACAAACAGAACTCCTGAAGGTGTCACCGCAGCTAGTGCTTGTGTCAGCGAGGAAGATGCACGAGGGTGGTTTCAGGCAGTGGAAGAAGTCCTTAATGAAGAGAACCTATTAGATGTTCTGTCAGATCCTGAAAGAGTGTTTAACGTGCTCCAAAAGGTAGTAAAAATGTTTATGAAGTGGAACACAGTCAGGCAAAATCAACACTAACGCTTATGTGTACTTTTTCAGCATCAGGGAGCGTATGCCCTCCTATGATTATATACCCTCTTCAAAGAATTCCACACGATAGTCAATAAGGTTCCCAAAAAATGGGGTATTGGTCGCAGTGGCAATGGATGGATGAAGTCTTGAGGTGTTCTTTGAATTTATTGGGAATGTTTTTTACCCTTATCTTGTAGACAGACAGATTCAGTGGCCAGTTGTGTTATTTGTAGATGGACATAAAACACATTTTACTTATCATCTGAGTCACTTGTGCAATGAACTGAGGATCACAGTTGTAGCTCTTTACCCCAATTCTACAAGAATTCTGCAACCAGCTGATGTGAAGAGCAAATGGAAGAATGTGGTGCTCGAATGGCGAGCGAAATATCCTAACAAGGCAGTTACGGAACAGGATTTTGCTCCCATCCTGAACAGTTTGCTGAAAAATATTGATTTGGAGCAAACTGTTCGGAATGGTTTCCAAGCAACCTGTCTATCTGTGGGATGCAAATGCAGTAAATTTCTCAAAGTGCATTGTAAAGAATATTCAAAGGCCTAAATCTAATGTTACAAATTTTGAAGTAGGCTTAGAATCACTGAAATATGACGTCTTTAGCAGAATAGTGGGGGGGAAAGGAGAATTGGGAAATTTAAAAACATGAAAGATATTGACGAGGATTATACCAGTGAAGATTTTTTTGTTCTTTTCAAACTTTGGCAACATTATCAGAAACAGCCAGTCAAACCGCATGAAGAGAACAATGAAAATGAGAATACTGATGTTTCAAATGGTCGGAGTACAGTGCTAGAGGAAATTGTGGATAGTGCTCTACTAGAGGTAGAAGCTGTTCTTAGAAATGTGGTGCCTGAAGTGAGTGGAAATTGTTCAGAGATAAGTTATGTTGAAAGTATCGAGAGTTATGTTGAACAAGAATTCAACAAGAGTACTTACAACAAAGCATTACCGAGACTTTTAGGATGGAACAAGAAATAAGTGTTAGTGAAAATAATATGGAAGAAGCGAATGAGTGTCATGTGGAGCAAGATCGAACTTGTAACTCCACCAAAAAAAAAAAAAAAATCCACAGACTGAGATCCTGTCATGGCCTGAAACTCCGAAAAGAAAGGAAAGAAATACGTAGAAAGAATTCCATTTGTCCTTAAATCAAGTAAGTGGAAAGAAGTTCATGATCAGAAAAGAAAACCTTAAGGAGGATGCCCTTAGAGAAAAAGAAAAAACGAAAAGAGAAAAGAACAGACTCTTAAAACAAACATCAAACAAAACCAAAGGAATATTAATTGGACTAGTAAACAATCTGCAGAAGGGCATCATATAAATAATGCTAAAAGAGTAAATACATCAGCTTCACCCAGAACCCTACATGAAGAGAGACCTGGAATATTTACTACTAATGATATTCTAAGAGGAAAGTGCTACAAGTGCACCCGTACTATTACCACTACTAGGAAAGGGCTGGAATGTAGCAAATGCAACAAGATGTACCATGAAACATGCATACTGAAGGAACACAAAATTCATCTTCCAGATGATTCAGACGACGAACTTTTCATGTGCCACGATTCTTTTCAAATTGATGACGATGATGTATACATTTCTGATGAAGATGAAGACTCTGAGTTTTAAAGAATTGCCATTTTATAACTTAAGCTCAAACACATTTTAATTATTACATCCAGAGATCATTACTCAACAAAATGTGAAAATATTGAGTTATTTTTAACTGTAGGTATTTCTAAAAGATTACAAACTTTTTAATACTGTATATAATATTAAGAAAGAAATATGACAAAAAATTTACTACAGTGCCAATAATAGGATTTCTGACTGCCAATAACTAAGAGAAATGTGCCAACAAATGGTACATTTTACAGTGTTTTACTTAAAAATTAATTTTTCAATTTTCTGTGTGTTTATGCTGCTATGTCTATAATTCATTATGTTCTACAAATATTAACAATATTCTGATAAAATTTTGGTGTAAAATAATTAAACCAAAGTTTACAAAAACAACTATTATCCTTTAAATCATGCTTAAAGTGCCAATAACTGGGTGTTTTACCCTAGATGCAATGCAGATGACCATAATCAAAATACAGCTATGCATCATATTGATGCACATAGCAGTCACAGTGAAAATTACATTTCATAATAAAATATCAAAATAAAAAAATCAATGAAACATTTTTAAACAATTCCAAGAATGTGCTTGACATTTGTGTGTTTAAATGCCAAAAAGGTATTGGTAGAGACCTGAAAAATTAGCAAATGCGATAAAGCGTAAAATAATGTGAATATTGACATAAAAAACGAAAAATTGTGATATTTGAGAATTTCAGCTGTAATTCACGAATTGTACAAAATCCTGCAGTATTTTCGTGAATTATTATTGTTTTATGTCACATAGTTGCTTTTCTTAAGACATATTTTGTGATTTTGGATATTCGAATACGAATGCATGCATAAGTTGGCCAGTAGATTTCTTTATCGCCTTAAACGAAAATATGTTTACTTCCATCACATGTATTTACGACCATAGATAACATGAGCGCAAGTGATGATGCATCACTTTGAGTGAACATTCTACTTGCAGCCCTGCAAAAGTTTGTTCATTTGTAAAAAACACGCAGTAGTGTTCACGTCCACCAAGCACCATGTTATCTATGGAATTCACGCCTTGTTTTGATTCGTATTGTATCATCGTCACGTTTTAACCAACAATTCTTTATCTTTTACAAAGCGAACGGTGTGGCATTGAAAAATGTGTTTATATGCATTTACTTATGTAGAATATATTTGTAAATCAATTTATCACGTATTGGAAACTTGTCATTGTCCAGTAAATTGTATTTTTATCATACACATTCTCTGTAAATATACGCAGTAAAAAATTAGACTTTTGAAGAAACTAAAGTTTTGTCAGCGGGCCTAACGAAAAAATCTGTTGAATGTTTCGATAGTTCAAAAACGTATAGGCAGATTTCTCATTTTTTTGCTGTTCATACAAGGCAATTTTTATTATTTTTTAAAGAGTGCTTTTATAGATGTGTATAAATTGTTTACATTATTCTTTTCATGAAACAGTATGCCCTTGCCAGTGCGTTGCGACAGTTTGTTCCAGGTGATAGGCAGCATACAAAATCCTAAGTAAAATCTGAACTTGTTTTCAATATCGTCTGTTGATAAACCGTTGTCTGTATTAAAATCATAACTGTATATTTGTCTGGGAGTTAGGAATTTTTGCACGGAAATAACAATAGATAGAAAACACTTCTTATCAATAGGAATAACATTGCCAATTTCAGGTTTTATGAATATAGTTAGATATCCTAAATTATGTATGTCTTTATAAAGAGTACATTAAAAATTTGAGCAATTCTCATGCAGAAACCTGCATTTTTGTAGCAAGAAAATAACTATTTTTGAAAAAAATAACACCTACTTTCTCAGGTCTCTAGGTATTGGTTAAGCTACAAAAAGTTGCCTTAAACACTCCAAAAGCACCAAGCCAATTAGATGAACATAGTACAGTATTTGTTCAGAATAACATTCTTCTGACAAAAATTGTAGAAATTTATTATGTATTTACCATTGACCTTTGTAGCACTACAAAGGTCAGGTTGCATGTCTGTTGACTTTATTTGACACTATTTAAAAATTGAGAAAATTTTGTAAAAGAGAACTTAACATTTACAGGATATCTTATTGCAAGTCACAGAAATTGCAACCTTGAGTAAACAGTTGGCAGATTGGAGTGGATAGGTTTCTGTCAGCACTTTAAATTGAAAAGTCTTAGTGAGGGAGAAATTATGTGGATATGAAATAACAGTTGAATACAAGGTGGGGGGAGCGAGAGTGTCCTTGAAAAACCCACTGGTCAACTTCTATGTATGCCATGTTTCCCACCAGGGAACCTGGGTGACACTGCCAAGAATCAAACTCGGTTCACCTCAGTGGAAGGTGGGTGATCAGAATACTACACTACCGCAGTCCCAGGAAGCAGTTTGCAAGTTTGGAGCAGCCTCCCCAAATAAACTGAAGCATCAGCTAGTACACGTACTATGACCTATCCCAACATATGATTTTTTTAATTGTGTTTAGGGCAGAATATTTCTATATTCCACTCTAAAGCTATTTTCACATTGTTTGGACTTTAGCTGGAAACTTAAGAAAATTTTCCAACCAACCCTATTTGACAAGTGGACATAATGGAAACACTACAGATTATAATATTGTTAGAATTTTTAAGAATATCAATTACATTTGCAATTAAAACACAAGTGGAAGAACAAATACTATAACTTACTGTGATTCACCTTACACTGTGTGTTAAGTTTACTAGACATGAACAAAGATATTTCTCGTACATTTCAAACACATTTTCATTATTGAAGAACCTTTATACATACTAAAATAATTTTTGTTTTAGTAATGAACTGTAAATCATGAAGACAAATTACGTAACTTACCCGGTACTTGCCCTCGCCAACTTGAAACACTCTGAACTTTTGCCTGCAAGTACACAGCATCACTAGCCTTTTCACTTCATCGTGAATCTTATCTGCATCAGTCGCAGGTTTGCGTTCTTCCCAATCAGGTCGGAGGGCAGCGATAAACTCTTTCCAATCAATGAAGCCCTCACTGTTACGATCAAATAAGTCTGCAACTGCATTCATCTCCAAGCGCGATGTATCGAACTCTAAACCAAACAAATCATAAATTTAAAATTTACAGTCTATGCAAAAGTATGTATTAGCAGTGGTAAACAACTTCATACTATACACATTGGGTATTAGCATTATTTATCATAGACTGAAGAAAGTTTAACGCTATAAAACACAAAGTTTACTTCTGAACATTTTACTTACTTGTCTTCATAATACCATCAATGAAGTCTTCCCTAGGAATGAGACCATCATTATTTTTATCCATTTTGCGGAACAGATCTGTTAAGCGAGACTTCTTGTGATTCATAAACTTCAAGAACTGAAAAACAAAAATATTTGAAATAAAATTTACATATTATCAATGTTTAAAACATAAAAATTTTTCAAAAAGAAGCTCTATCTCTCTCTCTCTCTCTGTGTGCATGCACATGCATGCAAGTGTGTGTGTGCGCGCACATGAATGATTGCATGTATGCATGCAAGTGCAAACACCCCAAATTAATTTTTTTTTAAATTTAAATCCCTCCGTTTAGCTCAACTAACACTCCCAAACAAAAAAAAAAATCTATGCTAAAAATGGGCTTTGACTGTGAATGTAAACACCAAAATGAATGTGGCAAATTATGGTTATTATGTACAATTATGACAGCATATTTCAAACAACATACTATAAAAGAAATGATTTTATCAAATTAAAGTCTAAAAGAATGCCCCAGTACAACACATCTGGTAAGTACTGTAATGAGTAGTCTAAAAAAATGCCCCAGTACAACACATGTGTTAGGCACTGTTATGAGTAGTCTAAAATACAGTACTTTTATATCATGCAAAAACCTAATACTAGCTTAAATGATTTAAAATACAATGTACATTAGCAATTCAGAAACCATGTGTAATAACAACATGGGGCTGCAACTTACTCGTTTACGCCAATCATCCCAGCTGAAGTTCTTGACCTTCTCCAGCTCCAAGAGGTAATTGTACTTTTCTTGCAGACGACGCTGCCTCTCCCATGCAAGCATCCACACATTCCGCCAACGATCCCACAGCAGCTTCACGCGGGAATTGCGGAACTGGGGCTCTGCTCCCTTACTGTGGCAACATCACTTGTCATTAACACAATGATCAAACTGTTTATGTCACTCACAATTATATGGGAAAAACTACATACGTGCGTTAATTACTAGTTGAATGTTATTACAATAAAGTTCTCGTATGTTTACAGGAAATGTGTGTGGGACATAAATTGGCGCTATAGATAATTTTTTTCTTTTTTTACAATTTTATGATGGCCAACCAAGGATATTCATCAGAAGCATCGAGTACTACTGTCCACCGCTAGATGGCTCCTCCACTATGTTTCATCATTGTCTTCTTTACTTCTCCAAGCCAGCCGGTGACATCACGTGAGAGAAGCTATGCTTTTGCCACCTCTCCTCTCACAAGAGATGCCAGCCAAAGAATACTGAGGCAGCCTCCCGGCAGAGTATAAATACAAAGTCAGACTTCGACTCGGGACAAGTCTTCATTTCCTCACCATGCCAACAGCTGAGGAACTGAACAGCCTGCTGATCAACCAAACTCCTACGCTCTACCTTCCCTCTTCACCACACTTTCAATGCCGAAGGGACTCCTAAACCTTGGTCTCCTCGCCGAGATCAATCCTCTCACACCCTCCCTAGAAATCCAAGCTGCCGAAGCTACCTAATGCCTAGTCATCTACACACTTAAGACACTGCGGCCCCTTCAGGGCAACAATGGAATAGGAAGTTGGTCCAGTTATAGTTTTTTTCACAGCATTAGTTTACCCCATCCATTGTAGCTCAGAACCAGGTCACCTCTACCTGGCTTACGTAGGCATAGCTTCCCCATAGCTCTTGTTCACATAGGAGGTAGTGTGACACCTTGTGTTTATTTCCTTTCAGATGGAATAAACATTGTGTTAAGCCTGATTCATAAGTACCATGTTCCTGTAGACATTGCACCTTTCTCAGTTGACCTCACTTCTTAAGAGAAAAGCAGGTGACCTGTGCACTAATCGATTGAGTCAACACACTAATTTTCAACCCACACGCACTCACAATGGCCAAACTTACTGCATGATCCAGTAGGCAGAATGGTAGAGCTCACTCATAAGTACTCTGCCTTCAGACCAGTTTGTCAGTTTGGTGTTCGCTAGGGCTGTGCGAATGTGACTTTTTTCTCACGAGACTAAAATGAAAGATATATTATGAACTTTCGTGAAACTGAAACGAAAATGAAAAATAATATCATTAAGGCTGAGCCTTAATGATATTATGATATTAAGGCTCAGCCTTAATGAAAGCTTAACGAATTTCCTAACATTATAACAAAATCGTTGGAAAATGAAACTAAAAATATGTAGGATATGGAGTATTTACGAAAGGGGTTTTTTCCTACATTTAAATGTTAATTTGATGTAGTTATTTCAGTCATAAAATAATTAAAACAAACAAGATTATTTACAAGCAACATTTTTCTTTGGTGGTGCACTAAATGATTATTCATTAAAAGCCCAAAAATTCAAAGAAATCGAGAATTTTTGTTTTGTTACGAATTTCGATAACCAAATTTCTTACCGAAACAAAAATGAAAGCTGTCATTTTTAGTTTACGTTTAGTTATACCGAATACTTGCACAACCCTAGTGCTCGCCCTTTCCACCACACTTTCAGTGCCAGAGAGGACGTTCTCTGGATTGGGAAGACACAGCTGGGGCATACACCCATGCTGGGGTATACATCCACGGTTGAGACTGTTGACGATGAAGCCTGACTCGCAGTGTTCACAGTGGTGTTTAGGCACTGAACACTGGGATAGAGTGTACGTGCCATCGGCAGCCGCTCCACGTAGTTCGACATGATGTAAGGAATTGCATGTGTTCCAGATACCATTTCCAAACATAGTGGTATTAGGGAGAAAGTTAAACAGGCGCTCATTGTGTATGGGCGTTTACAAGAGCTGACCCCCTCCCTTGTAGCCTTCATCGACCTGCTTGCATCACAAGAACAGGCACAGGCCCTGCGTTATCTCCTGTAATACCAGCAATCCCAAAGGAACTGATCGAGGCCCTGACTCATCTCAGCAGAGATACGTTCGTAGCTCCTTGAGTACCTTAGTCAGCCGGACCAACCACCAACAGTCTCCATAGCCTGTCCACGACTCGACTTTGTTGCTCTGCCCCCACCGGCACGTACCAACGTCCACAGTCAGAATACGCACTTACCTGCAGCTCTTGCACGCACCACTGAACAGCTTAAGGTTCGACCCAGCACAGTAAAGGCGCATTGCCCGGGTATCCCACCAGTCACCCGCTATCTGAAACTTTTAAAATCTCATTGCCAGAACCTGACCGTGCCCTGCCGCAAAGTTACCAGGCCAGCCCTGTACAGTGGACGTACTCCAGTGCCTCTCAAGGACTCAGGAAACTAAGATTCCTGCCAGAATAAGGTGCGCCTAGACTAGCACCCAACAAAACCAGCCTTACTTGACGTAGTGTTCTCTCAGTAGATGGGCAGTCATGCGTCAAAATGTAAAAATTTTTAAAGTAAGAAACAAAATTACATTTCAGCTACAAATAGCTAACATTAATTGCTAACATCTGAATCAGTTATACATCTACAGTATTTGCAAAGTTACAACTCAAGTCCACACAATTTAATAACTCTGGGTCTTCGAATTGTGACCTTTGCAAATGATTATTTCAAGTTTGATGCATGATGTACATCCTGACTTTACAACACACAACTTTGCCTCATTTGAACATGGCTTCATGTCACCCATGTGGGGTTTAAACACAAGTGTTAGATACCAGAGTGCCTACAGATGCCCCTTGTCACGGGGGCTATTAGACACACGTCAGTTTGTACTGTTCACTCAAAGTCAGAAGTCACATCATCCCCAAAGTGTGATTGCACTATCAGCCAAGTGGCCGAGACTGCATCCCCAAGGTCACATAGTTCCACAGTGGACCAAGGGATGATGCTAGCGGCATTAGCAGACAGTTTTGCTCAGGGGACAGTGCTTGCCACCCCTGCACCCTCGCGTCCCGGACAAGGAGAATATAAGTCCGTGTGCAGCCCAGAAATGCCAGTTGTTCTCTGAAGTCAGCTCCGGCAGCTTGCTCCACCACTTGTGCTGGAGCTCTCTGTCACCCTCAAAGTTCTAGTGACCTACCAGAAGCTCTTCAGCGACTTCACCAGCAACCTTATAGAAACTCTGTAACACAGCTCCAGCAGCACTCAAAGATGCCTTCAACATTTCTTGCCTTACCTACTCTTCTGGTAACAGCAACCGTGCTGCCACCTCTTGCAGAGTTAACGCCACTAACTACCCTCCTCTGGTAGTGACCTCTGAAGATCTTTTCTGGACACACCACCACTACCACCTCTGTTAGTGGCTCTCAACAGTCCTTTCAGGACAATGGTTAGAATTAGTTAGGCTCAGTTATTTTCATAGCTACCTAGCCAGATTGCCTTGTTCAGTTAAAGACCACGTATCCTTTATCCTTCACTTGGATTCACGTAATTTAACTTCCCTTTCAACACAAGTTGGTATAGCACGAGCCATTATGTTTATTCGTGGTAGAATAAATAAGTCAATCTCTTAAACCACTGAGTACTATTTTCTAAGGTGTTTATTCCTTCCTCAGTAGATGACGACCTGCCAGAGCAAAGCAGGAGACCGCGCACTTGAATCTCCATTTACCGAAACTAATGTAGGCCTGAGGGCTCCTTCACCGGTACACGTATATCAAAAACCCACACAGTCAACGGCCACCCATACGGTACACCTGGTGTGCAGTAAGGTAGAACCCCAACCACTAGTAACTCAATCTAAAAGTCGTCAGACTGCTAGTCCAGTTGATTCACACCATCCACCGCACTGTGGTGTTGCCAGAGGGAATGACATACTGGGTCTGGAGATCTGCCTACACTTGCGACCCACACCCACTGTCGTCTGGCACCCAAAGGATATCCCGCTATATAACCGCCGTGCCTCGTAAGGTACGACTCTGGTTGGTTCAGCTGCGGCTGTGGTTTTACACATAGCCAGAGAACTTTGTTGCCTGCTCTCCTCTCCTGAGGCTGTCCATGTACCTGCCTTGTACCATACACCCAACGAAGTGGTACCAGGTGACACGATAGAAAGGCAACTATTACAACCGATTCTAACGGGAGCTCCAACCCAGTTCAAACTACACTCATCAATGTAAACCCACAGGAACGAACTCAAGCCGTCCGCAGAGAGGCCTTACCTCACAGCTCCCATCCATGCTTTATTCCAGCCTCCCATCAAGACCGCCTGCACCCTCACCTAGTGGTCACTGACTTCCGCAAGGGACATGACGAACGCTTGCCAACATCTGGTTCCAGCACGGCCAGGCCAGCAAGCCCAATTCAGATCCAGCTCTAGTTGCCACACCAGCAGCAGATCAAGGCGCTACCCTGGGCCCCATCAAGCACAGGTAAACCAGTGGCAGTTTGCCAGCCCATCTGTCAGTCAACCCCCCCCCCCCCCACCCAACTGATTCTATACCTTGCCACCAGGCCATGCACCCAAAGTTGTGCATTGGCCAGAGTCCAATAAATCAACAATAAGGTCAGTCTAATTAAGGTAAATTCCCCTGTGTCTCTGACGTAAACAATAAAACCTTGCATAACCATGATGACCCCTCTCAGCCAAAGGCCAACACACGTCAAGTTATGTATTAAAAAAGTATTTGAAAAGGGCACCACTATGCAAAATATTTCATACACACAGCAAGAATGAGAGAAATATTTTGTAGCAGACAATGAGGAACATTATCAAAAACAGTGATAAACATGAAAAATACAGGTCTCAGAGTATTCTAAAATCAAACTCGAGCCAAATACCTGCTTGGAACTCTAGCTTTGCTTAGAATATTTTTCAGGCTCGAAAATTTTTTAGCTTTTTTATTAATGTCACGTCATTCAGTCAATGACAGATGAAACTGTGTTTTACCATTAAAAGAAAACAACACATTGTTTATTATTGAACATTAAATATTTTAAAAATGGGCATGTTCTGGTACAAGGGTTCCTCAGAAATAAAAATATAAATGCTGATTAACAGAAAAATTATCCTACAACTGGGACGCAAATCCACGTGAGATGCAACACCTGATAAGAAAGTTTGTAAAGTATTTTCTAGAAAACAAGATGTTCTTTTACGAAACAATATTTAAAAATGTAGCTTTGTTATGGTTAAATTATTTCTCAGAACTGCATATATGACAAGAGATTCCTGTCAAAATCAGCATAAAAACCAGGTTGCGAATTAGTTTATAATGCAGAGCCAGACAAGACAGTGCGTTAGGAAAATATTTATAGGGATCCTTGTTTTTCGCAAGACACTAAATCACAACATTTTAACTAAACCCTTTAGTTATTATTAATTGTGAAATAAGCAAACGCTTTGCGAAAAAAAAAAAAAAAAGGTGTTAACATTTTGATGCATAATGTCTTCTCTAATATAATAAACGACTGATACTCATCAGTCAAATACACTTCTGACAGCTTGTCCACGAGTTACGTCGCTGCCGCCGACATCTGCAAGACTGTATTACCTACCAGGCCAGGACAGGCGTCCCAATAATTATTATTATTTCGCCCGATGAGCCACCGAGACAACATAAGAGGTCCGTGGCAAGTACAGCAGCATGCTGCTCGATGCCGCCGCAGACAAGAGACATAGATCCCAGCGCTCTTCACTACGCCACCCACTCAAGACAATCTAGACGCCAGGTTCACGCCTGCTGTGCCCTCTCTCCAAACACACTACGCCAGCAGAAGAATGGATGGCTGAGAAGTATAAAAGGGCCAGTAGCCAAGCCTCCAGATCGCCAGTTCTTCTCAGTACTCTATCACTTCCTGAGCTCTTACCACCGCAGTTACTGGTGCCGAGGCTCTAATCTCTCCTAAGCTTCATCACTCTCCTCGTAGGGCCAAAGATCCTCTCCAGCGGAATCCTAAGGATGACCTAGCGGACGTCAATAAGTTACACTTAGACACGTTCAGTCCCTTACGGACAATCACCTGAGAGTAGAGCTCGTCTCGAGGATAAACGTATTAAGTAACTGCCTAATCAACACAGCTTTGCACAGGGTGCCTGCCCTTGTTTAACGATAGGGTGTAACTTTCCATATACTCCGTGAGGGAATTAGGAGTTAGCACTTCTACCATTAGCGTTTATTTCACTTCGGTAAATAAACACTGTTCTTACCAGTCACGTTATTTTTCACTCCAAGCTCCTTCCTACGTCACATCGGGGCTGCAGGACGTAGCAGGAGACCGGGTTATGATACTGCCAAACACACTGCTCAACAGAACAAGTACATCCTTGGAAGGCCACCCGTTCCTTGTATGTCGTAGGAGGAACGGTAGAGCCACGACGTTAGGATACCATTCTGGGGAAATAGGCTTGTCAGCTCGTCGCCCCTTCCTCGTCGCTCCCTCTGTGGTGCAGAAAAGGGGTTCGTCTTTGAGTTCGGGGAGACCAGTGATCCCTGGATCCTCACCACACCACCATTGGAAAACCACCCATTCCTTGAACCACGTGGGAGGAACGGTAGAGCCACGGCATTAGGTACACTCACGGTGGATTGGACTTGCCGGCCAGGTGCCCAACTCTCATCGCTCCCCTAGTGGTGCTGAGAGGGCTGCATTCTGGCGCAGGGAAGTTTACTCCCACGGGACACCCGCACACTGTTAAACACTGACACATCAACTGCCCAACTTCTGCTGCTATGGTCTATACATCATGCCATACACCCACAGGGGTGGAGTTGAGAGACGGGCCAGAAAGGCGAGGGCAATTGCTAAGCTTTCCCAGGGAGTACGTATCCTTCCTAGCGGGTTCGGGTTACTCAGTCCACGGGAACAAGCTGCGCTTCAATGATGCCACAGCATGCCAGTTCCAGACATTGTTCCCATCGGATTGTTTGAGCCACCCACCAGGATCGCAGAGGGCTATCATCCTGTAGTGCAGGAGGCACTCTTTGGCCTCAGACAACCAGAAGACACGACACTCCTAGGATCGCCCAAGTTACCTAGGGACGGAGGGCAGTCTGACAGCCGAGACAGTCACGTGTCAATTTATGTGTAAAGCTGTAAAAACATAGTTTGTTTAAAAACGGCCATGATCCCTCATTTCTACAGCTTTTGCGAGAATTAATTTTTTGTACCCAAACAGGAGCCGATATTGCAAAATCCTAAAACAGTTTTGTAACAAATTGTTTTTATTATGTAGTTTAATTTTTCCAACACAAAAAAGTGCATACTTTTATCCAATTATACAATAAACAAAAATTTTGTTTATTTAATAATTAGTTCAAATTATGTCCAAGTACACACACATTCAACGGCCACTCATTCGGTGCACTCAGTGCATCAAATGGTAAACCCCAACCACTAGCCATACACAGCTGAGGAGGAGAGACCACCAGACTAGCTTGCACTCTGTACACTGCACCACGTGAGTTGCGGAAGGGAGTATTTGGCCAGCTCTTGGTTGGGTTTGTTAGCCCTAGGATCTACAACCATTGTAGTTGTAACTCGCTCTTCAACCACCACACCATTTGTGTTGCCGGGTGGAGTAACAGTTACGCTAGACGTCTGACCAGCTGCCGCGGTGGCAGAACACTTTAGCCAGGGACCTATTCGTCGCTTGCTCACCTCTGCTAAGGTACGGTTTAGCACCCCCAATGCCTTACACCAAAAGGGGTGGTAAAGATTTTCAGGAGACCACTACCTACAAAGTTACCTGGGACTGTACCCAGTCTGATAAGGTACTCTTCCAAGATAACCCCCAGGGAACGCAATCAAGCGCCTGCAAGTTGGTAGGGTTTCACTCACCAGCTTCCTCCCCCCTCTGTTCACATCACCCCAGACGACGTCGGAGACACTGTACCCAGTGGTGGCCGCCATAACGCCGAGGAGAGAAGGTGCCAGTGGGCCTAGCCTGCCAGTGATTTAGCATCCATAGCTACCCCAGCCAGGACCGGATGATCACCAACAGCTCCAGTCATAGCAGCAATATTTGGGAGCCTCTTGGCTCCACATGCAGCCGCCCCTCGGCCAGCCGTCAAACAGCATTGCACCGCCACCCCAGTGCTGGCGTGAGTAAACCAGATACCTCAGGTCATAATGTCCAGCAACTAACTAAGCCAAACATAGACTTTGTTCTCAGCACACAGGCGACTGCCTACACTTTATACTGGTCGGGACCTTGTGGCCAAGAACAAGCCACCATAACCCGTGGGTTACGGGCCTGCACAATAAACACCTGCTTTTACCGTAACGTTACTCAACCTGAGCCCGAGAGCGTAATGCATCACAGTTAAACTACATTTATGAACACCCACTCAAACAGAACATTTGGTGACAAAGCTCAATAAATAAAGTCAAACAGGTTTTATGAAATGACACATCAAAGATTGTACTTTAAAGTTCATGAAGCATCACCATTTTCCATGGTGAAACGACACTGATGTTTTTAGACAGGAGGTAACAGTACATGCATACAAAATGAATCCAATGTGCAACAATATAACCTTAATTATTGAGAAAACACTATAAGAAGTTTATATGAATTAAATTCATCTTTGTACCAATTGAATCCATTATAAACTATATATTTATTTGCAAGCTTTTCAATAAATTTTTCCACTGCCAGCTGGTTATGATTTGGTATGAAAAAAAAAAAATCAGTGTTTCTTGTATATTAAAACAGAAAAGAGGAAATGCAGTAGCATGTAAGTCATGTTTCAATTCTGGCACTATGTAACATATATTTATGTTAACTGTGAAGCTCATTACAAGGCCAATGCAGTAACCATATCACAAAGAAACAAAATTATTTTCTATATGGAATTACTTTCTGGTAGGCTGTAAGATTATGTCCACTATAGCTTTACTGAATAAATACAGTGAAGATTGTAAGTGAAAATAATTACAGTGAAATAAAAAGGTGTTAATATCCCAACATGCTGAACCTCAAGCCCATCTGTGTTTGTAGGGGATCACATTAAGAAACTGACAGTTCAAATAATATGAGAATTCCATGACTAACTAAGAATTGAGCTTGGCAAGAGACAAATATGACAAAAGACAAGAAACGTAAACTGGAAGAAATTAATGCAAAACATTAACAAATTAATTTTTAAATATAACAATTGTTTTAAAAAATTAGACTGAAAAATAAATTTCTAAACTAGAATAATATTATTCTCTGTAGCTTCAATTAACTACACGTTTGAGTTAAAGAAAAAATTCAGCTGGTATAAAATTTTCTCAAAATTTAAGAACTAGACATAGGAGAAATACCATAAACATCCATGTACCATGTGCACATTTTTTCCAAAATAAACTCTGCCAAAAGAAAGGTGCATGCGGTACATGAGTCTTTGGGAACGAGACTTGGCAACAGTGTATGGTGGGAATCACTAACACAGACATGGCTAGGAAGTCACCATCGCCAAACCATGTGCACCTATGCAATAGTTATTACCTAGTAGGACTAAAAAAAACTAAGGGCATACATTATACCAATGCCATTCCAGTTGTTTCATTCTCGTGTTATCTGTCAGTTATTAACAATTCAAAGTGAGTGTAATCATTTCCCATGGGTGAAAAACTAAAAGTCATAACAATTCTGTACATTTGTATTGACATTGGCAAATTGTCGACCAACTGCTCTTTTTTCCATGTTCACGCGCATATTCCACTACTTTAAACCTTAAATTCTGCATTATAACCTGCTCGTTCCTTACCCATTATCACTCATGTTTGTGTATCTGGGAAGCACACATGACACGAGAGAAAGTGAATGAACTGAAGCATTGATGCCGGGCACAGCTGTAAACAGCCTGGCAAGGTCGCATCGGTCACGCATATCCACAACTGTGCTGTTGCCAAGGATGTCTGTGATAGCTTCACGGGAGGGTGCAGTTGCCCAATAACAGTTGTTACCATACATGAACAAACCTCCGGCTTTAAAAAAAGCTTATGCGGCCTGTACACAAGATAGTTTTTTCAAATTTTAGAGGGTCGAAATCATGGTGCTGCTTGTACACACATGTGGCATATGTATGCCAAAATATGGTACTAGTTTTTGAGGCACGTATACCAGGATTTCCTAGCATTAAACATCCCTGCCACACTGCGCATCGAAGTTGAATCAACAAGTATGGTTTATAAACTACGCTGTTTTGAGAAGTACTGGAATGCATGCATGCGGTTTCCAAGTGCTTGACAGCAGGTTGAAAGCGCACCAGTATCTAAAGCAGACCTGCCGTTGTTACGGATTTTAACACACTAGAACTATTCAAACCCAAACTTGATATATATACTTTTTTTTTTTTTTTTTTAATTGTAATACTCTGATAAATAATTTGCCTGTTCACTGCATAAAAGTATTTATTGCAATGGAATGTAACTGAATTCTGCATTTGTAGACAGGAATTGGTATTTCAGGGTTGATTTTGGTGCAAATAGAGAAAATAAACCTAATGATAAGTGCAAAGTTTATCATAGTTTGAAATGTTTACAGTGTACAACCAGACGTTGCATACTGATAGGTGTCAAGTGTATCCGCCTGTGTTACTATCATTTAAAAAGTTCAAGGGAATCTTTGTATCAGTGCAAAGAACACTGGAACAGAATTAATTTTTGATGTTTCGATGATATATATATATAACTTTGCTCAAAGTGGTGATACTAGAGGCCACAGCGATGTGTGTGTCAGTTACACTGATGCATTTGCTTGTAAGATTCTTATTATAGAGGTGGATAACTAAGCGAAATATTTTGGACATACGCCATTGCTTCAATAGTGTATGTCCCAAAATATTTTGCTTAAATTATTCACTGGCGGGGGAATACATTTATCTACATATTTCTGTTCCTGGCTGTACGATCTCATGCAAAGGCCAAGGCCATTATTGAAAAGAATCTTTGCAGCAAAATTTTAGTTTTTATGAATGCAATTCGAATTTGGTGACCGTTTCATGTTTGGCATTGATATCACAATGGTGAGGAAACAAAATTTATTGCTGATACTGTTGTATAAACAAAAGTATAAGTGTGAGTACAGAAAAGAATTAACATACCTTGTACATTACAAACCAAAACAGCTACATTAAATATGTAAATGTCTTTCATATACCCTTTTTATCTGTAATTTCCCTTTTTTTTCTGTAATTTCCCTTTTTTTAAATTCCAAGGATTTTACAGGATTTGACCCAACAATTTGACGCGTGCTGCTTCTACACCTATTATAATACGACTCAGACTCATTGCCTGGGGTACTCCCATGCTTCCATCGCTACAGACATGAGCAACATGTTTCCTACCCCTACAGGCAACAGGAACTTCTGTTTTTTTTTTCCCTTCTTACCTTGAACGTACGCATCCCAGCAGGCACCCCCCCCCCCCCACCCTTTGTACAACGTCAACAAGCTACCCAGACCTCGGGTACGGCCAAGCAGACTCGACACGGCAAGAAGCCAGAACCGCTGACGAGATGATTCTCCCGCCACCCAGGGCCGGAGGACGTCACGCCTCCCCCGTTCCCAACGCCAGCAGCCTATAAGTTATCACTACACTATATAAGTCCGGCCGCAGCCGAGCTATGGAGTCATTCTTACGCATCTCTTGCACCGTCCACAGCACTTTTAGTGCTCGTGAGCTCTAGAGAAGTTCGAAGCCTACAAGTTCGCCTTTAAGGCAACCAACTACGTACGTCGACGACCAGTCAACCCGGCGACATGCAAACAAACTTTCTTCTTTTAACTTAATTAGTCTCCTCTAGACACATTTAATTAGTAGTTTAACTGTAACTCTTATTTTCATCTAGAATCAGCTTTTTCCATTTATTTAGAACCAGGTCACCTACACCTGGAACCACACAGTTACCTTCAACTATCCTCGACTTGGTGGGTGGTAGCACAGGTCACGTGTCTATTGAACTTTCAATAAACATATGTTGCTTTCTTCTTTGCTAATTTCATTTCCATGGTATAGATCTGTATTCACAGGTGGAGGAAGATTACGCTGTGCACTGCCAATGGAATCCGGGGAAATTATTAAATCGAACTAAGACATACACATTAGACGGCTACCTGTTTCTTCCCATCAAACACACAGCACTATTAGTGCTCGTGGGGAAGAAACAGTAATGCCCCACCCACTAATGCCCCACCCACTAATACCACCACACCAGGAGGCACGACACACTCGGATTGCTTCGCACCACTCGCACTATTAGCGCACGATGATGGTGACCTGCAGTGCTGTCTGGTATTCTGAGTGGACGCACAAGCAGTAGAGCCCTGGCGTGACTCCGGTTTAATGTCCCTGATCAGTTCATCTATGGTGGGGGATCAGTGGGGACTCTTATCCGAGCCAGCCGATAAATCACTATTGGGGTACACTGAAAGTATTTCCATTTCAGTGAATTGCGTAATTGATATAACTGTTACCCTATGCCTCATGAGAGAAGAAGTGGTAGGAGATGTAGAAAGCAACACCTGGCTCACCCTGCTGCCTGGCCGAGGATAGTATCACCGACGTGAAGCAGTTGAGCCTGCACCGGTAATATTAATTTAGTTTCCACCGTGTGTCCGTACCAGCTACAAGTATCACCCTGTTGTCTACGGCTTCTTAACCGGAGTGGAAGTTCGTCTAAGTTGGGACAACTTGGTCTTCTGGACGAAAGAAGCACAATTTTGGAACATTCGTGCAGGTATTCACTCTTGGAACATTCGTGCAAGCATTCACCCCGCTTAAGACTAAACCTTCCTCAACTACCTAACTAGACGTGAGAGAGTATCAGAACTAGCCAACACTCCTCGCCTCATCCCCGCTACCCAAGTCGCTTTTGGTATAGCGAGTAAAATCTGTAACTACCATGTCCAGTCAGTCTAACCAGACACGTGTCAAATTCCAGGATTTTACAGGATTGTTATATAAGACAACCAGGATTTCAGCTTCAGGGCTGATGGCAGCTCTGATCTAAAGCAATGCAAAAATTGTAATAATCTTCAAAATTCACTGAAAAATGTTTTGTCCTAAGCTGCTTATCAAAAAATTGGGGTGTGCATGGTACACAGGTGTTTACGGAATATCGAAACCTTTATTATTACATATACATAAAACATGTTGACAAACATGATGCATAGACAAACTAATAAGGGTAAAGCTGTGTTTACCAGAATTTCTTGTGTCAAAATTAATTATTTGCTAACAAATTTTGAATTCTTATGGACCCTCTTGTTATACCACTAAAAATTTTAAGAGTAAAATCATATTAACACATTCTTTGAGAAATAATCACAATAAAAAGGGTCTCCGACCTCAGAATTACTTTTACAAATGTAAAAAATTGCCCAACTTGCTCCTTTCCGACAGACACTGACATTTATCAGTCAAACATTGTCCATTCCAAAAAAAATTCAGATTCTTTCCACACAATATCCATAACCTTTTAATTTAAATGCGCAAAAGTGACTCCTAACTGTATAACCATTTATTCTCATCAGCAATTGAAGTTCGGCAAGTTAACTATTTAATTTCAACTGCGGCTACGTAAATTTAAGTATCAGACGTTTACATACACAGTATGAAATATTGACATGATTTGAAATGTTTGCAATCTTGCATACTTTCAGTATGTTCAGTGAATTTGACTGAATAATTGAAAGGTTTGGTTTTAGTTTTTAACAATTCACTATTGCAATTTCTGATTTAAGCTTCGTCACAAGATGAAACTGATTGAAAATGCTAGGTACTAATACAAAAGTTGCAATCGTTGACACAGGACGTCTTTCAAAATATTAATAAACAACTGCTACTCATGAGTGCAACTACATCCCTGTCTCATGAAGGGTTAAGCTTCCATAAGCTCAAGCTGGTAGGAGGTAGAACATCACCACCACTGGAATAAACACAGTTTTATCCACTTAAGGATATCCATCCAGTAGCTTAGCACCTTTCCCCATAAACATCAGCCCCGTCAAAGGGACAACAGGTGACCGGGAGAATTTTGCTATAACCGCGGCATACGTTAAGTAGAGTATACACATGCATCTTGGATGGCACCCTATCTGTGCAAGTCCGCGCCAGAAAGGTAGAGCCCCGACTTTAGGTACTCTTTCTCTCTTGGGGTCAGATTGTCTGCTTGGTACTTGTTCTCTCAACCACGCTTCTGGTGCAGGAGGGGGCATTCCCTGAGTTGGGAAGACTGGTCCTCAAGTGAAGTTTACCCACGTGCAGAGACCACCTGCCAGTATGACCTGACTCACCATACCTATACACCGCACTTCTGGTGTCGGATACGGGGATAGGGATCCTACACTGGACTTGTGGAGGCTGTATGTGGTTCAACACCTGAGTAGGACCACAGCATTACCTGCTCCACTTCTATGAGGTTCAACTGTAGCATTCTCTATCTCAAGTCTCATGCCATACTCCATCTGTAGTGGTAACCGTAAGAGGGTAAAACAGACTGAGACAATCTCTAAATACCAGCCGGAGCCTAGCCCAATCCCCACCGGACTCAAGCACCTCAGTCCTAGGGAGCAAGCCGCCACCCCTTTTGCCAAAACCTGACCATGCCAAACTACGAGTACGCCTCTTAGAGCCACCCACTCATTTTGCCTGCGAAACACACCCAGTTCTAGCAACCTCCCTAAGCGGACAGGACAGGTCACGCTACCTTTACAATCTGTGGTTTTGCGGAATGCCGGACTCTCCATCTACACCTGCGGTGAACAGCACCGAGTCCTTGAGCAGTAATACACCTGACACAGAAGCTAACCCCAGCGTAGCTCAACCAGAAACCTCGCAAGCTCAAACGGTCAAGCGTCACCCAGGTATACTAGCCAAGGGAATTCTGCTGAAACGCAAGATAGCCCTGGCCACACCTGATTTCGTGCCCTGCAGAAAGACTACATGGCCCGTTTAATATTCTGGACGTGCTCTGGTACTACCTAAGGACTAGAGTCCCAGATCAATCGCGGATGCGCCTGGCCTAGCTCCAACCAAAAACGCTAGGCGGTGTGACGTGCCTTCAGTAACCACACAACTTCACGCATCAAATTAAATAAATAACTGAATAAATAAATAAATACACATGCTATTGTTTTCATTATAACTAGTGAAAACTAACTTCAAATACTGGCATAAACATTTGTGTTCTATTCTCAATAACATCCCATTTAACTTTTTTAACTGTTACTTCAAGGAATTCATTACAATTTCCATTTCCTCATTATGCAGTCTAATCTAATTAATTTTCAGATGTGTAAAAATAAAATACTTTTGGAACATAACTAAACCACAAAAAACAGTGACACTGTTTTATTCAAGTTTTAATATAATATTTTTAGTTCACTTTAGATAATAATGTGCCAATATGAATTTCAAACAAAAACTAATATTTCTGTTACACTTTACTACAGAAATGTGAGACCAATGAGATAATATAACTACATTCTTAAAAACATGATCAGAACTGCTTTCAAACTCTGGCCACTACTTATGAACTTCGTGTTTATATGAGTGCAAATTTAGTAATTTTGAAAGCCACTACTGTACTGGCAAAAATATTTTGATACAGCAGAAATTCTGGAAAACATTAAATTGTTTTAGTATGCAATATCCTCCACTAAAGTAACAAAAAAAAAAACCATTCAATCTGTAAAGTTTAGCAAAACAATGCACCAACTACCACCATCCATGCACGACCTCGACAAAATTAGGTTCTTAATCTAAGGCTATTATACGTGAACAAGACAGAAGAGAGAAGTCAAGTCTAACCTTCCTTTAGCGGCAAACCTCGGCCCGATGTGAGGCAGCTCAGGACCCTTCTCTCGACCAGGGCTGACACGACTACACAACATAAGAGAAACTGGACATCATGCAAGGGTTCTGCCATCATTATACCACAATACTGAGCAGGAAGAGAGAATGATGTGTAACATGGGACTTTCTATCACTGTGGCTGAAATAGTGCATTTACTTTCTCCAAGCTATTTATTGCTACCTGTAATATATTTCTGTATATTTATATATTTTCATTAAATAAGAAACTTCACTAACAAAACCAATACCCAGTTTTGGTTAGTAAAATAATTTCATTTTTTTCAACTATCCCACCCCATACTTCATATCAATATCAGCTATTTAATTCTTTTAAAAATAAATAATTTAAACAATCTAAAATATTGTGTGAAATAGCGCCACGAGTCGAGACAGGGCAGCCTTTGAAATAAAGCATAGCTTGGCTGGTTTTAAAGAGATCAACATCCGGCAAGATTTGGTGCCACAAACTGCATTAATTTCAATGTGGTATGTTTATGTCATGTATACAGATCAGTTAATAAAAATGGCCCATATTTTTTGTAAAACTCAAATTTTACTTTGTTTGGATGACCCAAGCCCATATGATGCTGACAACTACTACTCCTGCTCAACAATTTTGCATGCCAAGTGGGAGAGCTGATGGCCCAGGGTGACCTACCGTACACAACATCGTCTGAGGAGAGAAACTATGCATATGGCAATACAATGCAGCAGAGCACTAGAATTGCGAGACTATGTCCTACATGTGTTGTCCTTTGGGTTCCTCTGTTACCATTCTATCACTGCACAAAGTGAAAAGTACATATTTAAGATGGCATGTGGAGCAGTTGGATAATTCTGCTGCTTGCTTTCAAGTCTTCAGAAACTCTATGTCTGATAAAAATATTTAAAAAAAAGTACTCAAATTCAAAAGTCTGTATTTTTGTTCTGTGTAAAGAGTTGTCTTAGTGAACAAATCTTGAGCTACAGAGACTTATACTGCTGTTTTACTAAAATCACAGTTGTAGACAGATGGCCTCCATGACTGGTCCTGTCGTCATGCGTGCTTGTAGGTTGTACATAATTAAAGGATGTGGAAACAACTACTTTAATGTGTTTCCGCCCTTCGTTGGTCCTCCGGTTTGTGAATCAAATTGTACACAACAATCTTCATTAGTGTGACTCAACATTATTTTTTGAGTCTCAACCCTTCACTAGAAATGTTTTACTGTGATCAATGACCACAATATAACTCAAAAATTCTATTTTGAGAGATGATGATGCAGCTGACAATGACAAGCAAAGTATGAATACCAGCATCATCACATCAAGGTGAGAACACACTTACTGGCTCTCATGTTTACATTCATGTTTGTGGAGTGCACAGAAAGAGGAAAAGAAGCTCGGCTTCCTATAAGCAGTCCAAGGGAAGGTGGCCCACAGAAAAATCTGGATGAAAACGGTGATAGTGGGAAACTGGAAAACTACCCATCTCTTGCCAAGGGTTGCCACAGGTAAACAAGCCAAAGGTACTCTACCCGCGTGGATTGTGATTTGTGGCGTCATATTAGACGATGCTGTTGACAGGTCAATATACATGCCACTATGATTTATACATTATTGTGCTTGACCATGTGAAAAAGGGATATCGGATATTATATTTTGTGACCCATGTATATAACCAAATACATTACATGCATAACTCGTGCAAAAAGTGTACACTCAATAGAGGAAATTCATTCTTGCCCTTTAAAAAAAGAATTATTTCTCAACTCATACATAAACTTTTCTTTTTGAAAAAGTTAAATATACAAAAGAAAATGTGTTTCTATTGTCAATTTATTAAACATCATTTTTCTTCCTCCATAACAGTATGGTATATAATGCACACGGCAAGTTGAAAGTTTTCAAGACAGATACCACTTTCCAAACAACAAAAGTTAACATTAACTACATATTGCAACAGACTCTATTCCTTGTGTAGCGTTAAACGTTAAACATAAACAAACTAGACTATGTATTTAAAAGCTTACAAAAATTTTGCAATCTGGCAATAAGAAGCAGGTTTTTTAAATACTGTACTGTATAGGTCTAAATTTCTTATAATTTCCATTGAATTTCTACATGCTATAATAATTTTGCTTGTTCATGACTGCATTTAATTTAACCCATCTAAGGAATAAAGCTGTGGTCCAAGATATAAATGCAAAAAACATAGTCATGCACATGACTACGGGTTAAGTCCAACACACTAAAACACAACATAATATGCAAATATAAGTCATTAACTTCACTCTGAATAATGGTATACTCATTACTATAGACTACAGAAGAATAATAACACCAATACAGCATTATTGTCACCTTTTATTACACTATATCAATATTTACCACAACATGTACACAATGTTAGTATTTTTAGATATGAGAACTATCCCTATTACATACTATTTTACAACATTATGTTACCAGGCCAAAATTACAGAATGAAATCTTATCAGGATAAAAAGAATAAATCAAAAATAATCTAACCTTCCTTTCCTGGATGAAGGTTCTAGACTGACTTCACTAGTACTTGGCTTCATACCACTACCAGGACAAAGAAAAACATGAAATACCAACACAGATACAAACAGAAACATGCAAATTAACATGCTTTCTAACACCCAAACACAAAAAATACACAAAACAAGAAGTATAAACAATTTTCAAAACTATAAAGCTTGGAAGGGTGAGGAATCTTCCATTCCCAATATAGCAGTTTTCACCACCCTCGCATAGTCAGTACAACAGAAGAGGGGAAAAATGCTGCACCATAGTAAATAACAGTTTCCTCAGACAAAAATTAGTTTTACAAACAGCCAAACTGGTTTAAATGTGACAACAATTTTTTAATTAATAAATTACCTGTCACTGAAGTTTTTAGTTATAATTTTCCTAGTGAAAATAAGAGCACAACAGCTCACAGATTTGTACTTTTAGAAAGAAATGCACATACTGCTTCCAAACACATACCACTACTTGATCATACTGTCTCGCAGGTTGGAAAGTTATGTTAATTTAGAAACAAATGCAAAATTCCAAGAATTTTTTGGATTCTGTGCACAAACACAACACAATAATTCTAGCTAATTTAGGAAACTCTGCATCAAAAATACCATTTATGAATTTAAGTTATTAAAATTAGTAGAAAATTCGTAAGCTACCTTAATCACTTCTATAAAAAATCTGATAATAACAACAGTTTTTACATAGTTCGAAGCTGTATTAAACTGCAAGTTACCTGGAAACGGTACTGAATGTTCAATAATAAATACAGTATTTTGTGTCACAAACATAGTAAATCAGTGGTTAACTTCCCTCTTTGAAGATACACTGTATTCTTAGTAATCAGTTTCGACCAAGTTGTCTGCATGTTTTGAACTTGTCTTGTGAAGACCCAATCATCAAAGATCATCGGTCATATTCATATAGTATGTGTTTATCCGCAAGTACTAACCTGTGTTATACTTAATCCATTACTTTTCATTTTCAAAATTATTTATAATATCTACTACCTTCCAATTTTTGTTTAGATATCTGTTAAGTTGGTTTTGAACCATAAAATTTTGATATGAAAGACTAAAATTATTATCTGTCCTTGGTCATCCCCCCCCCCCCCCCCCAAAAAAAAAATACGACACAAAAAAATCAGAAAATATTTATTTGCATATTAAAATTTTATTACTGTAAAATACCTAAAATAAAAATCTTAAGTTTTAATTAATTACACTCAAAAAAAAAAATTGAACATTAAATTTTTGAAACTTAAATAAAACACAAACAGTTAATTTATTATGATACAATGTTAAAATTAAGTTGTAGTGAGTAGTGATGGTCGCATATGAAGTGTAAGCATGCAAAAGGATAGACAAAGAAAATAGCAGAAAGAAACGCACAGGTAGGAAGTGCCAGACACACCTTGATTTCCGGGACGGGACGTCGTGCTCAGGTGAGGATTCCCGATCCCTGTCGCGCTGCTCCTTACTGCTCGCACAAGTGGACACACAAACCAGAACACGTCACCACACACACATGCACAACACAGGCATGCCCACAACACCTTCATGAAAGACAAACAAGAAAGATGGAGATCAAATGCGAACACAGTAAAATCTCACTATATCAACCCCATTCAAAGCAATCAATCTTTCTATAATAACTTGTTTTTGAGGAACTGTGGAAAATCTGGGTGAAAATAGTAGATATACAGAAAATTGCCACAAAATTTTTGCACTTTTTTTTATTACTGTCCATTGCATTTCTCTTTGTGAGCACTGTACTAGATGAAGGGCAAATCTAAAAGTTGATACCACCTCCTTAGGCAACCAGGGCTACCCAATTACTTATTGACTCCACCCACCCTCCTCCCCTCAGGCAGCAGAATGTTTCCACACAAGAACTGACGAGTACTGTCATTTGTTTCTCCTGAGATTTTACTCTTGCTCAGCAAAGACCATTCTGTGGTATCACTTTATTTGGAAGATGGCAGTTTACTACTACTACTACTACTATTATTATTATTATTATTATTATTATTATTATTATTAACAACATATTATATATATGTATTTATACTTTTTATGCAAAATACCATCAAAAATTGGATTATCAATTTGCCAAAAGTAAGGCGTCTCTAATGTTAGTTTTTCCTATTTGTGGTATAATTTCAGAACATGCCTGTTTATTAACACAAATAATGTTTTTTGAAAATATCCTCTGGTTTTTCTGCAAAATGCCTTCAAAAATTAAATTTTTGCTTGTCAAAAAGTCCCTAAGATTACCATTTCTGTAATTGAGTGGCAACGGAGGAGGTTGCATATACCTTACAAGGTATCATCCTACTCTTAAAGACGTATGTTTACTAATATAAATTTTTGGTTCCGTTTTACCACAAAAAAGTATTAAAAATTTGAATTTTTGCTTGCTGAAACCTATGCCTTCTCCCAACGTTACAGTTTCTGTAATTATTTGGAGACAAGAGAAGTTGCAGATACCTTTCTGTTGCATCGCTTTATTCAGAAGATATCAGACTATTCAATTAAATTGATATTCTATGCAAAACTCGTGTTAATATTATGCCAGAGACAACTGAAAATGAACTTTCAATGCTTGGTGAATCCTTATGCCACTCAAAGTTTTCAACATTTTGGAAGACAAGGCGATGCTATATATACACCAATGAGGTATCATCTTTTTCAAATGTTCCGACTATTAAAATAAATTTTTATTTATAAAAAAAATTGTAATATTCACTACAGAGACAACTGAACACTGACTTCACATTAAAATTGCAAATTTTGATGTACAATGATGCGTCAAAGATGCTCCGAAATTTCCTAAAATATCTATAGCGACAGACTTGTCAAAATTATCATATTGTTGGTAACCATGAGGGATTGTTTCAGCAAGGTTCTACTGAACCACAAAAATGCCTAGAAAATATCAATTTTGCTACAGAAAACTGTCTCAAGTGTAAACATCTACAGTTAAAGTAGTGCAAATAGTGCACTGTAACTGCTTGCCTTTCTTACAAATTACTAACTAATTTCCTGAGGTCTTTCACAGCTACGTAAGACCAAAAAGATGCTTTAAAAACAGTTTTTTTTTGTACATTAGATGTTTATAAAAACTGAATTTCAAGAAAATGGAGGGCAGAGCTGAAACAACTAAAAAAATGGACAAACCTTTAAGGTAAAACATTAAACTAACTTAAGTTAATTACAGAATAAAAAAGATAATGTTTAACCTTTCAAAGGCAGTATCAAATGCTTGTGATTAGGAATGCTGGTTGCCCAGCTTTCTCTGAATGTTAAAGCACTAAAATAAATGTATATATGGTTGTGTTCAAAAAAAAATTAAGATATAAATTGAGAAAAAAAATTATCAAAGATACTAACATATCTAAAGAGTATGGAAATAACACATATTTTCCAGACATTACAAAATAAAAGCACTACCAAATACATATATCATGCAGAAGACAGATCACTACATTGATAAACATGGGAAAATTACACGCACGTTCACAAACATATGTACACGTGCACATATGCACACACACACACATGCAATTCCTTATGTCACCAAAAAAGTATATTACGATACATTTTGCACAAAAGAAGTAAATTTATACTTTCCTGATTGCGTTGAATTGGCTGATTCTGCTCACCAAAATCTGATTTACTGCACTATAATTTACAATACATCTAAATACTCATCAACACCTTATATAAAATTACGTTCAGCTTCTTCAAAACAAACATTTAACTAAAATAATTATTTCACATAGTGGTAACGACACTTTTCATTCTATTGTATTATTAGCTTGATGTCCACAAATTTTATCCATGTGTATATTAGGACAATAAATTGATCACAGATTGAAATGTTAATTGCACAATAAAGTAGAGATGAACACCGCAAATTATCTCTGATGCATACCCGTCATTTTCTCCAAAACAATGTCCTGCCTCATAAAATTACTTAAATTTTCATCGCTTATTTTACTTAAAATGGTAAATAAAAAAGCTGCCAATCCACGATTCATAAAATCCAAGGCATTTGAAGAAACTATTACTTGAGGCAGCATTTGAGCAAATGATATGCTCTGTAAGCCAGTTAAATTTCCTTAACTTAATACCTCGAATACTACTACTTAGCAAAAAATCAAAAAAATACTGTTTCCTACAAAATAATTTCAGAAATTTTGCCAAATTTCACTAATAAATTACTCTTTTAGAACACAAAAAAAAAGAACATTCATAGCATAATTACTGGAATGAGAAAATAGCACTAGCAAAGACTAGTTCACATAAATCACAAATACACCATTAAACTGAATGGGGCATAGAGCTATTACCAGTCAATCAAAATTCATCTTAATTTTCATTCTGGTTTTCTGCGAGTCTAAAAAAAAATCCTGAGCATAAACCAAAACTTCTACTCATGGAAAGATGAAATTTACTTAAATTACCAGTCTGCTGCTGCAAATGTTTGACAGAAGTCACATGGATTCTCAAACAATTTGTATTATAACTTTTTGGCATAGTTATATGAAGATTGAATCATTAGCATTTCATTCAAAATATTTTTTAAATTATGTTAATTAATAATATGCTAACAGGTGGCTTTATACTATAAAACATTTGGAAATACACAAAAAGGCATTACTAAAATAAATTAAAAATTGTTACCAAACACAATTGACTAAAGAACAGTAAAAACATCTGCAAAAACTAGTTTGTCGTCCTGCATTTACTTTGAAATACTGTACCATATTTACCCACATTCAATCCGCACATTTTTTCCTTTAAATTATAGTCAAAAACCGGAGTACGGAGGATACACGAGAGTTAGTAATTTTTGCAACCATGTGTAATGACATGGCTACAGCAGTATCTATCGATGTGTGCTTCCCTGTGTAGTTCCTTTGACTGAAGTTGTTTGTTTTGCAACTCACAAAAACAGCATTTATACTTCTATGTGTACCTATTAATATTTGAATTAAAGTGTACGCATGAAAATTGGGCCTGAAAAAGTCAGTGTATTCATGGCAGAGTCCTTACAAGTGATGTCACATTTTTTTCCACTGTTGTACCAGCGAGCGCATGACAAGGTAGTAATGACACAAGTGGATTAGGGCTATGGGAGTTTAGTTGATGCGAGATTGTGAGCTAGAGGTGAAACGTTATGTTCTTTCACAGTGGCGGAAAAACAACAAATTTTGGGTGAAGCATACATTGGTAACCATGCAGCTGAGAAAAAATTTGATGATGATGAATCGTGTATACAGGACTGGCGGGAAAACAAAATTAACTTCTTTTGGCTAGCTAGTGGTGAGATGCAGAAGCAAAGTTTCTAGAAATTGAAGAAAAGCTTCTTGTGTACATGGAGAAAAGCGATGGTTAGGATACGCACTAAAATTTGTTATCTTAAAGCCTTAAAATTGCACACAAAATTGGTGTGACTAAAAACTTTAAAGCAAGTATGAACTGGATTCTAAGATTAGTGGAAAAAAAAAGGTTTGTCCACAAGATATCGTACTATGATCTCGCAGCGTTTGCTGGCAATCAACGAGGTAAAAGTGATTGTGTTTCAAAGATACTTAATCAAGTTGCATAAACAACATGGATATTTGTTCTCCGGACCAAACAGCCGCATATTTTAATATGCCGGCAGACACGACTGTCGATACTAATGCATGCCGCTTATATCAATTATTTAATTACGATTAGGACTCATCTCATTGCAAACCTAGTATACCTACTCCTACCCCCAAGTGAGTCAAACCCCGCACCAACCCGTACACTGAAGTTGCGGCCCGCCACAATCCTGGAGGGCAGCCAGACACGTGGATACAAGGGGTTGTGCTAGCAAGCGGCACATCACCCCCACCCCCCAGCGCTGAGCCTACAAGCCATCAGCCGCCTCAGGGTATGCCCGAACGCCACCAAAGATACGCAAAGACTAAGAGATGACCAGAGGGTGCTACCTTCACTCTGGCCTCCCAGCAGAGGGACGTCACACGCTACCCTGACTATATAAGTCCATACGCGGCGGACCTCACGAGTTATTCCTGCAAGTCTTCGAACTCGTTCCACCACTTCCAAGTGCTGGAGCCCTTCGACTCCTGCACGATCTCCAGCAGCCTTCCAGAGACTGCCACCCACGACTCAACACCCTTCAGCAGCCACCAGCGGCTACCGACATTGGCGTCAATCAAATTACCAAGTTACCAGAAGCTTCTTCAGTAACTAGAGACATACCACACACCACCCTCACCTTCTCCTACAGAGTTATAGTTATAGTTAGTTTTTTCGTAGCAATTTTAGTCAGTTTTATTTCACTTTCCCTAACTAGCCTAGACCCCGGTCACCTAATCCTGGCTACCGTAGGTTTACTTCCAGTCACCCGTCTGCTTGGCAGGAGAGCACGAGTCACTGTGTTTATTAAGCAACTAATAAACACAGATTTGTTTCTTCTAACTATGAGTCTCATTCATAGAGTACTTTTGAACCAACTGTTAGGAGCACCTCGAGCCAAGTACCGCTGACCGAGAATGGAAAATTGTTACTACGATCTAGCTATAACTGGACACTCCCCCTCAGGCAGCTCCAGTTCTGATACACACATATTAGATGGCCATCTATTTAATTCCTACCAAGTATACAGGTACTGGAGGAATAAAATAGAGGAGCCCCAATCACTAGAAACACTTTCCACACAGGGAGCGACAGTACACCTGAGTTGTACCTGTACCGGAGCACCTGGGTGCTGGCAGGGGTATTTGCTTAGGTGCTACGGCCTGGCCTTGGTTGGGAAACTCACACCCAGTAGTAGCAGTGGTAGCCCACACAGCTTCAACGCTTCTGGTTCGGCCGATATGGTGGGGGGCCTTCTGAGGCACTGGACTCGTACTACCAGCCACTACTGGGCAACACTATTCTAGGGTCATTCGTGTCCATGGTGCACGACCCACAGTTCTCAGCAGCCCAACCCGCTCTATGCCATTTAAGATGAGAGACAGCGCAAGAAGAGAGGAGCAAAGAGTTGCTTGCATCCTTACCAAGTAGCCGGGTGGTTTAGCTTCCCCTACAGCAGGTCAACAGGTAGAACAAGACTACACCAGCATCAACCGTCTGCAGTCAACCACCACTTGTCACTAAGACGTAGATAATTAAACCCTGAAAGCACAACTAGCCTAAGTGCAACCAAAGCCACACGACCGTAATCCAGCCTTAGCTAATCAGACACGCGTCAATACAGAGACTGTGAAAACTGTTCGTATATTAACTAGTGAAAGTGAGAAAATGTGATGCATAGTAATGTTGATACACAGTAATACTGACAATTATTTTGGATGGAAAAAAGGCTGCTACCATATATTATTTTTAAAATGAAATTTCTCCCTATGGGTGAAAAATTTCCCTGTGGTGTGATTGTAAGAGCACAGGAAAGGGATGGATGGACAACGTAATGGTCATGGTTTGAATAGAATCTGTGTGGGATTGAAGGCCAGAGACTTTGTTGAATTTGATGCGTGCCGCTTATACAACTAATCTAATATGATTATGACTCATCGCCTAGAGTACTTCCAGCAATTCTTTCTTACCTGGAGGATATGCAACCCAGAAGGCATGCCCCCCTCCCACCAACTGAGAGCCAACAAACTGCCCAGACCTCGGGCGAGGCCGAGCGCCTCCGACGAGCCACAAAGCAGAATCACTGACCAGCGTATTCCCACGCCAGCCAAGACCGGAAGTTGTCACGCCACCCCCGCACCCTGTGCCGTCAGCCTACAAGCTCCACTATATAAGTCCGGATGATGCCACGCTTGGGAGTCATTCTTTCGCATCTCTAGTAACCTCCCACAGCACTATACCAGTGCTCGGGATCTTCGGAGAAGTTTGTTACTTTCAAATACGCCTCCGCTGCTACTTACTACATACGTCGACGACCAGTCAACCCAACAACCACGGAACACGCTCACATATATTTTAACTTCACTTTGTCTCCCTAAGACCCCTTTTTCTTAGCAGTTAAACTTTAATTAATTTGCATTCGTTTTCAACCAACTTTTCCCTTTTTCCTTAGAACCAGGTCGCCTACATCTGGAACCACAGTTACCTTCAGGAAGGGAGGGAGCTGCCTAGATAACATTCCTCCCTTTCTTTCCCCTCTGGGGCAACATTGCCACTGTGACAGACCAGCGGTGAGCCATTCTGTGCTATCTACTCCTTTATGCCTTGCCACATGGCTGGGCGGGATAAAGCAGCCAAACAGAGGTAGCGCTGATTGAAGGCCTGATAGGGGGCGAACACAGTGCCAAATGGGTGTATTCCTGGGAGAGGAAGCAGCCCCGACAGAGGAGAACATCCACCAGCTCAACCAGTGGATGCAAAAGCCTCCTATAGCATGTCCCTTGTGCCAGCTCTGTGAACGCCATTATGTATGTGATATTTTTCATCACGTATATGCCAGTACCTTAATGGCATTATGTGAATATTTTACAGTTATTTAATGATTTTTATATTTACTTTCATTAACCATACTTGGTTGTATGACTGCCTTTGTAGTAAGTTTTCTTGCGTGAAATGTAATATTATTCACACATGTATGGCTTGGTCAGTCATTTTTGGTACTGTCATGAAGCACCACCGTGTACTTTGTCTGCAGTTTACTAGTTTAGAGAAACCAATGAAATGTATTTACTGAACGATTCAGCAAATTTTTCTGCATCAGTGACGCACAAAAGTGTACAAGATTGCAGTAGAACAACATATGTTCTCAGGAGTTGCAAATAGGAATTATGAACTGTAAGTCAGTGTATTTTGTAAATGATGTGTTTAGATTATTAGAATGTTTGAAATGTACCTTGACTAGAAAACAGCCATTCTAATGGTGTTTTACAATGTAAAAATAACATGTTTATTATACAAAAAATCCAACATATATGGTTAACTTCACCAAAAATATTTACGTACACACAATGTGTTTATTATTTGCACTAGTACAAACAATCTATTTATCATGTTTTCTTCTTTTGGTGAGGTTAAAACTTTAAAGGTTACAATAACTTGAATGCTACTTACATACAAACATAATTTTCCACTGGTCTATTAAAACAACATGTATGTAGTTCAAAACAACACTGTTTCATAATAAGAGTTGCAAAACTATGCAGTCTCATGAAAGACAAACTGAAGTCTCTCCCAACCCCATTCACCCACAATAAAATAACCAGAGCCCCAGCCGTGTAACTTAACCATAACAAAACAAAGTAACTTGAAACGGTAACATACAATCATAGTATCTGTTTACACACACTGTTTTCTTCATAGAACAATTGTGGCAGGAGACACTGTGGCCACACTACATTTCAAGAACCGTTAAAATTTAGAGAACTTGTATGAAATGGAATAGACATTTCGAGAAAAATTTTTAATACTTCAGCTGATTTTTATTAAAACTATTTGTTCATAGAAAACTTTCTTGCTACAGGTAACATGTTGCTGCTAATTCAAAATGTTACATTTATTTCCTCTGAATAAAGGTAATTCCTAAGACGTCTGACAAGCAAACAAAATTTATGCCTGCCAAGATTCAAAGCCGCACAGTTTCTGGTGCGTCACACCACACATGCTGTACACAATCTTCACATTTCTTGGCTAGTAACTAACTACTAATACTTACAATGGTGTTGACGTTTTTGGTCGCGACAGTTTGCGGTCTCTGGAAGCTTGAGTTGCCTGTGCTGTCTGTGGCTGTTTCACCTGCCGTGACTTGCACACACTGTCGACCTCTCCTTGCCGTTTGGATGTGTTCTCCATGAATTCCCGGTGATCTGATATCAAACCTTCCAGAGTAGGAATGTCATCTGGCAAGGGCTCTGCCTCTAGTGTCATGAGTGTCCCTTCCAGCCCTGCAAGCCATGCCAGAAGTTCTTCCAGCAGACCTTCCAAGTCTCGCAAGGAACGTAAGTGTTCTTGGAGCCTCTGCTCTCGCTGAAAAATCACACATTTTGTGGATACCACTAATTATACATGTACACAGCTTTACAGGAGAAAACTATGAATGTAAATGAAAAACCAATGAATTTTAATTTAAAGGAATAATTATAAAATCTCAAAAATCACTAAACATAAACTGTAAGATGAAACATCTACATTAGACTCACTGAAAAAATGAAATAAGGAACTGGCAGCTTGAGGAAGAATTACAGAGGAGGAGACAAACTTAAGCAAGCATAAACAGGAAATTAATATAACAACAAAGAGGACAAGTTATATTATTCTCAGTTATAAATATAAATACAACAATGTATGTAAACTCATTTAATATCACACAGTCAAAAATATATAAAAGGACAGGAATCCAAGTACTCACAGTCTAGTACTTGTCGATAGGCACACACACAAAGTAGGGCACTGCAGTATGGTGGAAGGGCGCTGTTAGTAGTAAACCTAGCGGCCGGGTGGCAAACTAGGGTGGGGCGGGACAATTTTGAAAAATTGCAGGTATATCAGATTAATGTGGTAAGGAGCTGTGATTATCTTATATTGAGGCCATTCGGCTGCCTGGCTTTTGTTACAAATTGGTGAGCTAATTCCCAGCGTCTGAGTTCTGAGCTATTGCTTGAAGGTGGTAGGGCTCTCAAAACTCTGGTACTGTAGCAGGAATCAACATTTTTGCCGTGTGATGTAGAATGTACCGCAACTGATTTGTCCTGTAGGTTATTGATGTTACCAGCTATGGCATGTTTGGTGTCTGCTCTGTGGCCATTCATTCTTTGCCTGCGTGTGTTGGTGGTGAGGCCAATGTATTCTGCATTACAGTGTTGGCGCTGTAGATGATAAATCAGATTTTGTGTTGCACAGTTGTAGTTGCCTTGACTGGGATATATATAGTTAGTGAGTCTGCTGTTGAAAGAAGTTGAGGGTTAATGAATGGTGCAGGTGCCACAACAAGAGCTATAGCAGGGGTGGGATCCTTTGGGAGTGATAGTTTGGTTGGCATTTGTGATGGGCTGCAGCTTTCGATGAACAAGTTTGTTGCGGAGGTTAGGTGGCCTTTTGAAGTCCAACCTGGGCAGTTTGGAGAGCAGGTCTTGTGTTTACTGTGAAGAAGCTACAATTTTGTATCCAGAGTGGAGAATGTTTCCAAGTTTATTTAAGCCTTTTTGAAATGGGACCACCAGGAGAATATCAGAGTGGTTGACCTTGGTTTGTGTTCCGGTACTTGAGATGGCTTGCTGTATCTGTTTGTGGACGAGGTCCCTGGGGTAGCCTCTGTCGAGGAATGCTCTGGCTATTTGTTCACACTGTTTCTCGGGAATCTTAAACCTAGTCACCCTTCGACATTGTTGCTAGCACTCGCTGCTCAGTAACACCCTCTCAGCTCATTCCAATACTCGTTGCTTGGAATCGCGTTAGGCCCCCATCATCTAACTACTCGGCTCTCATTAGTTAGGTACTCTCTGCTACGGAACCCTCTAACCCATCCTCTCTGTCTCAGCACAGACATGGTCGAGCTAAGGGAACAGCCATTCATCAGTCCTTCTTAGGACTACTCCTTCCTGCTCTTGCTTAGTTATCCTGCCGTCGTGCCAACTAAGTGTACTGACGTTGACATAGGATAACTATGTCTCAACAAAGTATTCTCTTCAACAATCAAGCTCACAAGCTCGATAATCCCCATCAACGCTGGTCGCCTCTACCAGTCCACAGAGATGTACTGTGCAGCTTCTTTAAGTAGTATTTGTGGAATCCCCAAAGCGAGTACGTCAACACATTTATTTTCCATTTAACTGAAATAAACGTGAGACTAAATCCCAATCTTATGTACCACTTTCCTTTAGCAATAGAACCTAGTTCCCAGCTGATGCTCCAGGGGAAGGGAGTGTACGAACTCCCGGGTACCTGTGATAATGCTGTACACACTGGTTTTCAAACCCAAACGCACCTAGTTCAAGACCAGCCCTTCCATCTACCACATGGATTGTAATGGCCATGTCACACACGTACTCGGTCTTCGATGTGGCTTGTCAGCCGGTCTCTCCACAGCATTCTGTGCCAGGAAAGATTGACGCCTCGTTGAGTTGAGGAGACTACACGGAGCAACACCGACATGTCTGGCTTCAGCTGGTGCGCCCTGTCGTCCCAGAGCAGACCACGGTCTTCACCAGATGCTGGAACAGGGTAGCCCCTACGCTATTGTTGGTCCATGGTGACACACATAATCTGGGAAACGGGAGCCTACCTTCTACATCCTCTGCGAGGTGTTTGTGCTATCCGATAACCTATTCCAAGAGACGTGGTCTCAAGAGAAGGGTAAAGTCAACCTTGCTTGCCTCTGGGCATATTCACGAATACTCTCCAGCATTAGTAGCTTCAATCTCCAAGTTACCAACTAACCAACTAGAGAGCAAGCACAGGCCATCAGGCAGTTGTTGCAACCAGCAGAGCAGGAGATGTCAACACACAAATTCCAAGAGCCAGCACAGTCCGGATCCACAACTACCCTACAGTGGATCGCCGAGCTGAGTGCCTTGTCGATGATACCTCAGCCGCCGGTAGTATCCTATAGAATCTCTGATGTGCTGCGTCCATGACCTGTATCTCAGCCTGTACCTGTTGATCCATGACCTGAACCCAGAACATCTGCACATGCCTTCCACACCATCCGTCGCCCAGGTACATATATCAAAGCCCTCCCGTCGACCCATCATGCTTAAGACAGTTCACTTTGCGCCCTGCCACCATCCGACCAGACCATTGTATAAGGGGAAGGTCCCTACTAGCCAAGGAGAGCAAGCCACAGGAGTATTATAGGAGCACTTGGTTTAGCTCCTGGACAAAAGCCCCCTTCTTGCAGACGGGATCACCAAGGGCATTGTAAGTATGCACATACATGATAACCTACACATAAATTAGCCAGTTGTCTTGCGTCAATTTATTAATGGTTATATTTAGCAGCATACTTTTTAACAGGATATAATCCTGTACAAATTACATATATACTGCACTTGAAGATGAAATTATTATTTGTGGGGAAGGTTTTGTTGTGTGATCAGTGAACTTATATTTATTTCTGTTACATACAACTGAAATGAAATATTTATTGGTAGCTATTCGAATTCGAAACAATTCGCATGTTATTTGAAAATGTTACTATTTAATTGGAAGATATTTGAACATCCAAATCCACTATTCGCACACCCCTAAATTTTACCTGATAAGGCACACGCATGGTAACCACTGGAATTGTTGATGATTGGTAAAAACTCTGGAACTGAGACTGATATGGCTACAGTTAAAATCCAACTTCAGATTTACATTTCCCATTTAAACTTTTTAAACAAAAAAATGTGTATGAAAATGTAACACATTACAAACTGCATTAAAATCAAGAAAACTAAGTTGTACCTGAGATGCCCATGTAAACACTTCTTCCCATCGTGACTGGATGATTGTAATCCAATGTTTTATAACAGTTGCTCCATCTGGATGTGCTTTGGCCAGTATCCTCTGCGCCAGATCTATTGTTGCATCTTTTTCCTGGGCTTTTTCTGACATTTCACGCATAAACCTTGTAAAAAAAACAAGATAAACATATAAACATTTTTACAAGGGAGGAAAAACGTTGCAAATGTGCATGTGCGAGAGAAGGATAGGCGACGCATGCAAGAAAGAGACATACAGGCAAAGAAAGACAAATAGGTGGCAAGTGCAAGAAATAGAGATGGGGGAAAGTGTAAGAGAAAATCCAGAAGTAAATAAGGTATGAGAGAGAAAAAGGGCCATCATGAGACAAAAACAGCTATCATGTAAGAGCAAATGTGAGAGTGTGAGAGCATACAAAATTACATTAGAAGAGCATAAAAAAAAAAACAAAAATAAATTTGGAAAAAAAAATTCTGCAAGCATGAGAGGAAGTACATATAAGAGAGTGAATGAAGTTGTTGTAAAGTTTAGTTTTCATTGTGTAGCACACACACAAGTCTGTTGCTATTAAGGTCGAACACCAATCATACATTTATTGTGTTGGCTACTACTAGAGTGGGAAGAACGGTGAATAAAAAATGTAAACAACAACATAAATGATTACACATGTACTGTTGCCAACTGTATTTTAACACTCTGCGTCAAGACCTAGCCACAACAAGACGTTAACATTTTGTGTCAAGACCTAGCCACTTCACACCCATCTGTCACCATTTCTTCTGTAGATAGATAGTCAAACACCACTTGCCTAACCTCAACTGCACCTTGCACAAAATGATGATGTACATCATTGTGTTTAGTTTTGTTGTGTAGTACAGGGTTATGCGCCAATTTTTGAGCTCCCCGATTGTCATTCCACATCTTCATTGATTCATCTCTTCTGAACAACTTCATCAGAAAGCTTCTCATTAATACTGCCTCCTTGGTAGCTTCTGCCATCGCCATGTATTATGCTTCCGTACTTGAGAGAGCCACTGTTCGTTGCTTCTTGGATTGCCAAGTAATAGCAGCACCTGCCACAGTAAAAACATAACCGGTATATGATCATCTGTCCCTTTTATCATTTGCCCAATCAGCATCTACAAAACCAGCAACATCTTTGCCACTCTTTCTGAACACAAGGCAGTAATTCACAGTTCTTTTAAGTATCTTAGCACTATTCCAGTGTTTCTCACCATGCTAAGAATTAAATTGGCACGAGACACTGGCTGCATGAGCTATGTCAAGCTTAGTGTTCACAGCACGATAAACAAATGAGCCTGTTAGGCTTCTGTAGGACAAATGAGATAAATTTTGTTCAGTTCCACAATCGGTGTCACACTAGTCAATACTTGCATCCAAAGGTGTGCAATCGGTCATTCTAAACTTTTTATACATGTCTTCAATGCATATTTTCTCTCATAAACATAAATCTCCAAATCATAAATTTCTCCTAATTCTCAGTCCTAGACAGCACTGTGCTTCCCCAAGATCCTTACATAATTTCAGTTTTGAGTTTCGTTTTCTCTGCCAAGTTGTTGGAGAATATTAGACAGTCATCAATATATACAGCAATGATCAAAACACTTTCCTTATTCAATTTACTGTAAACTCAAGGTTCTGACAAGGTCCTATTTCAGACAAGCAGTATGGAGTTTCTGATTCCATGCCCTCGATGCTTGTTTCAACCCATATATTCCCTTTTTGAGGAGGCAAATCTTATCTTCTTAACCGGGAACTACAAACCTTCTAGCTGCTCTATATAAATATCATGGTCCAATCACGATTAAGAAAAGCTGTTGTTCCATCTAAGTGATTAATTTCCAAGTTTAGTTCAACAGCTAATCCGAAAAGTATGTGAATGCTTGAATGCCTCACAGCTGGTGAATAAGTCTCGTCATAGTCCATTCCATACTCTCGAGTAAAACCCTTGGCAACTTACCTGCCTTTGTGACGGATGACACTTCCATGAACTCCTCCTTAGAACTTAAACCTTCTTCTAGTGAATTATTCATGACAGCTTTGGTGGGGGAGCAGTTTTTGAGATAAACAGCTGAATTACATGCTTCAGCCCAGTATCTGTCGCTCAATTTTGCTTCCTGTAGCATTGTACGAGCCTTTTCAACAATGGTCCTGTTGGAACGTTCAGCCACCCCATTTTGCTCTGGTGTGTAGGGGACAGTCAACCGATGATTGATGCCATGTACTCTACGGAATTCTTCAAGTACAACAATGACATATTCTTTTCTATTGTCGGAACAAAGAGCCTTTATTTTCATTTCTGTCTGATTCTCTACCAGAGCGTTGAATTATACAAATTATACCTTCAATTCACTTTTATTCTTGAGAAAATAACAAAAAGTCTTTTATGTGTGGTGTGTGGTCATCAATAAACGTAAACATGTAACGTGCACATCCCCATGAATTCACTGACATGAGACCACATAAATCAGAATGTAATAGTTCAAGTTTCTCTTGAGCTCATATGACAGTATGTCTCTTGAACGGTTTTCTGGATTGTTTCCATTTAGCGCATGATAACCATGTTTTATAATCACCACTCACACAGCTTATGCTCTCAGCCATACCATTCCTGAGCAACAACATATTGCTTCTGCTCAGGTAACCTAATCATCTGTGCCACAGCTCATGCAAGCAACTGGTGCTGCTGAGCTTGCCCTTCATAGTGCTGACACGTTATCTTCCTGCACTAAACAAACAGGTACTGTTTTAGTGTGTACATCTAAGTTTGTAAATACCATTTACTTCAGTGGCAGTGACTTTTGCCTGTCCCTGAATGTTACAGTAACTTTCCTGGTACATTTTGCACCCCTCAGATGTGAACGCTACAACCATTCCTTTCTTAACTATGGTACTTACACACAAGTTTGTTGACCATTAAGGGAAATGACTCACATCAGTTAAGAGTTTTCGGCTGCTTTCATTACGGACACTAATACTGTAGTTACATTTTCCTCACCAGTACTGTATAACTTTCCACTGTTAACTCACACAAGTGCTTTACCAGGTGAGGATTTGTAGTCTTATAGCCAGTCCTTTCTATTGGTCGTGTGATTGGTCGCAACATAGTCAACATATCACACTGTAGAATTTACACCAGCTGATAGGGCCATCAGTACTGATCAATCATTACCTTTATCCTCACACTTAATACATGTCCTGGTTATGGTTTTGCTTGGGCATTCCTTTACAAAGTGTCCCGCCCCTCCACAGTTGAAGCACTTTAAAATGCTCTTCAAGTTGGGATTCTTTTACCATTTATTGTTTGACAATCTCCTGTACCTTTAGCTCTAGAAGAAAAGACTGCATCACTTACGCCATCTTCTACTGAGGTCTTTCTGCTTTCTGTCAGAAGTTTTTGTTTGACGAAGTCAGTTGTGAGCCGTGCTCCTGAGTGTTCTACAGCCGTCACCATAGGCATGTACTATTCAGGTAGACCACTCAAGAACACTGAAAACAGCTCATGATCTATGGGTTGCCCTATGTCACTCGGGTGTTGCTGTATTGTCATGAGGGCTGTCGCATATTCTTCCACAGTTTTATAACTGTCAAGTGTCTGATGATGCAATTTTGCCAATAGCTTGACTCCTGTACAGACCTGTCTCTTCATAGGCCCTTTTTAATTATTCCCACGCTTCTTTAGCAGTTTTTGCTAAAACATATGTGCAAGACATTGTGTCTGAACCATCAATCCAATCTTGGCACATGCCTTTTGAGCCTTTTTCTTATCTGTAGACATTTCAAGGTTAGCTGACTCTACACAATCCCACAAATCTTCATGAATAAGACAAAGCTCCAATTGAAATTTCTAATCATTAAAGTTACTTGCACCCTCCAGATTTTCAATGATTGGCAATGAGCTAGCGCCAGCCGTGGTCACTGTAGTGATATTAGTTGTTTTAATATCACTACTTGCCATCAATACACAACAGCACACAAAAAAAAACGCTTAATAACTCTTCCGACGGTATATCTAACTAGACTTGCGGCAAGTTTTTGCACAATAACACTACCTTTCTCAGAGTCTATAGAATCATAACCTCTCTTTATAACACATCTTTCCCACCATACATAAATAGACAAGTGCTTCACAAAACTCATCTTATTTGTTGTGTTCTGGACCCATAACCTGTTGTAAAGTTTATTTTTCATTGTGTAGCATGCGCACACATACATGCACATGTGCACACAATCATACACATGCGTGCACACACATACAAGTCAGTTACTATAAAGGTAGAGCAGAATTTATACATTCATTTTTGTGTTGGTTACTACTAGAGCGAGAAGAACTCTGAATAGAAATGTGAACAGTAACACAAAGGATTACACATGTACTGCTACCAACTACATTTTAACACAAGTAAACAATAACATCATGATGTGCGAGTGTGTGTGTGTAAGCATGTGAACGTAAAGCTTATACATATGATGCATACATGCACATTGTCCACATGTATACATTTACATATTTCTTAAACAATTTATCCTATTCTAGACTAAAGAAAATGCTCACTTCTCATGTTCAGCTAGCTGGTTGCATGTCTCTTGCTCATCCTCGGGCAATGGCCCAGCAAACCTAAGTTTCATTTCCGCATCCGACAGCCATTCCAACAACATATGAACAGATTTGTGCAACTGCTCTGCCTGCAATTCACACCACACAATAAATCAATCGGGTAATAATGGGTAAATACAAACTATACCCTTAAATGAGCAAAGTAAATTTTCAATAATGAAAAGAAGAAACAAGTTATTTTGTGTAGTAAAATTTATTAAAGTTATATCTGTACTATTTTAGTGTACTGTACTATTTAAATTAGTTTCAAACCAATCCTACAAGAAAAAATTCAATGTACACTGTGAGAACAGTTTTCAAATGTATCAATTCACGTCTAAATTAATGTTCCATTTCAGATACTAATATTTCTTTAAAACAGAAATCAGTAATTGAAAAATATTTATTACAGTTCAGTAGAAAAGGTACAATATTATTCATGATTGTCCCTTATAAACTATCAACAAATGTAACAAAGGTGCATAATAAAATTACAGGATCAAATTCAGTAACCAACAAAACTACTAAATAAATTTAAATTAAGATTTTGAGAAAGAGCAAATATGAACTATTTAAAACTAACAATAAAACTACAGTAAACTCCTGATTAACAGTGTTAATCAGGGCCAGAGAAAATATGAATAAGCAAATTTATATTAAAAAATCCGGATAATCGAATTTTAACATTTTACTATTAATGTAACAGTGATATTGGCTCTGAAAATCTTGATAAAACGCAGTACCTTGACGCGAACTGCTTTATCATACTACTACAGACAATTACATCCCTTATGACGCCAGTATACCTACTACAACAAAGTGAGTCGAACTCCACCAAATAGTACACGAACGTTGCAGAAGCGCCATAACCCTGGAGGGCACTTCCGAACACATGTAGACCATAGTTGCGCAAGCCAGCGGCACGTCACCCTCCCTTCCCCCGCGCTGAGAGCCTAGAAGCCACCAGCCACCTCTTTGTGCAGCAGAGTGCCACCGAACATTCACGAAACCGAGAACCAGACAGAGGGTAATAACCCACCCTCCCCCAGCCACACACTAGTGAGATATCACACCTCCCACCGCGAACCTGCCACTGCACCTGTCCTTCGGACTATATAAGTTCGTGGACTGTAAGGCTCGCAAACAGTTCTTCCTTCTGATCTTCGGAGGTTCTTCCCCCAGATCTTCGAGCTCGCTCCACCACTTCTTGTGCTGGGGCCTTCGACAACTACCAACGTCTTCAGCAGTCTACCAAAGACTGCTCCCATTGTCGACAACAGTATTTAGCAGCCACCAGCGGCTGCTACCATTGATGTCAACAGTCTTCAGCAGCTACCAGCAGCTGCTACCATCGCCATCACCAGAGGCTCCTGTAGCAGCAGCGACCAGAAGCTTCATTGATATCAAACAACCACTTACCAGGGGCTCTTCATTGCCAACAGCCTCCGTCTACCAGAAGCCTCTTCTGTTACAATTGTCAACACCCTCCGCTACTGATTCCTTCCTGGACAGTAGCCGTCCTTACATACTGGTAGGAGCAACTACACTCCCTGCTACTAGAGCAAAGGATCCCGTTACTTATTGTCTCGTCTAGACATCCCGAAGTTAATCACGTTCATTATATTTAGCCGTTGACTTCTTATAAGTATTTGACTAGCTTAGAACCAGGTCACCTACACCTGGATAGCAAAGGTTACTTCCAGCATACCATCTGCTTGGTAGGAGATAGCACGCGTCACTGTATTTATTACGTCCTTAATAAATTCAGCTAGAAAATGTATACGTTGTGCACTGCCAATAGAGACCGAGTATTTGGAACACGACTTAGACTCGGACTGGGAGATCCCCATCAGGAATCCACCAGCCCTACACACATACTCATCATTTCGACGACCACCTGTTCCAGACCTCCGGGGATAGAACAGCAGAGCCCCAACCAGTAAGTATTCTTCCAACCAGGAAGAGATGGTACACTTGGGTTGTGTTCCTACCGGAGCACCTAGGTGCTGGTGGGAGTATTTACTCAAGTGTTACGGCCTAGCCCTGGTTGCGGCCCACACCCAGTAGTAGCAGGAAGGCGACCCATATGGCTCAACGCTTCTGGTCTGCCCGCAGGCATCGGGGGTGTAGGGGGGGGAGGGGGAGCTTCTGGAGCACCGAACTCATGCCGGCAGCTGCTACTGACAGAACACTAGTATAGGGAATTGTTTCGCATCTGCGGTGCATGACCTGTACCATTCAGCTGCGTTTTACCCTCTATGCCTTTTGAGGAAAGGACCGACTCAAAGAGGAAAGAGCTGCCAAACAGCGATCTGTGTTGACCCAGTCTAATCCAGTCAGATGTCACCGCCTGTTCCAGCCAGCAACCAGCAGCAGCTACACCGACGGCAGAAGTAAAGTTAAGTAAGCAAGGTAACCCCGATACCTCCTGACAGTTGAATACCTCGACATGTAAACCCCTAGTAGGAAATAAGGGATCGATCCGCAAGTCACTGGTCAGCCAGACTATAGACAATGTAGTACTGACATGCCAATCAACTTGCCTGACCAAGGTGACGAGCCGCAAACGCCAAGTCAATCAGTACATACATATCACAGCGTGCTTGGTCTAGAGCAAAAACAAAGCCACAACGACCGTGCTAGCTATTATATAACCTGGCACACGTTAACCTATTATACATTTCAAAGCTAACACAAATCACACACTGTAGGTGCAGGATTTAAAGTACACTATACTTTAACCGATATTTATGTTGCACCGAGTATGGTGTAATTCACAGCGCATCGAGTACACACAGCCTGCGCTGGCATATCGTTAGGCTGGAGACACGGAGCAGTAGATAACTGGAGTGTAATTGTGTGTGTGTCGCTTTCTTAACATGCATCACTCATACCTGTCCTTTAGAAGGCAGAGTTAGTTGAAAGTTTACAATCCAGCGCAATAAAGACTATAACGGGACTTTAAATGAGGCAACCTGGCATTTAAACAATACAGTACAATCCTCATTAAAAAATAACCCTTATAACACAAATGCAGGACCTAACGTTAACTTTTTCTAAAGCAAGGAAAACACATTTAAAAAAATTCCAAACTCATTAATTTCAAAGTTAGTGAACCATAATGTATTTTACAAACACGTAAGTGCATAACTCTATCGACAACTGTATGCTGCTTTCTCATTCAGTCTCAATAGACTCAGCAGAAACATCCCAAATTTCTATACATTTTTAATTACTAGGAGCTTATTTAAATTTTACCGACTTACACACACACGAGAAAATTTAAAAATTCTGAAATGATAAGTATTTTGTAAACATTTAAAACACTTGATATGAAAAAATGTAAGAAAAGGTAAACCGTGCCTTTCTTGAAAAATTCATAAATTTGCTTTTGTCTGGCACTGGAATTGATGTTTTTGTTTATAACAAACCATGTTCAAATTGTTTTTATTAATTCTAACTTTTTCCGCAATAGTTAAAACTGTCCTTTTACGCTTTGTTGACATGTTGCGAAAATTACACTACAAACAGTGAATAACAACCATGTCCGAGCGATCTATAAACTTGCAAGACATGGCTTTGGATTGGTAACTCAGGCCATGTGCAAATTCGATATGGCAAATTTGTTATTTTGTAATTTGTCAGTTCGTAAGTTTCACTTCGGAAGTTGTTGACAGTCACTTGTTTAGCACTCGCGGGAACACGTTTTTACATTAACAATGAAACTTATTTTTATCAAAATTTAATGTTAAAACGGACGTAATATTTCTACAATCATCACTGGAATGCTGCGCATACGTTAAAAAATAAGGAAATAATAAGTTATGCAAAAACGACTTCAAAAAAATTTGTTGCAAAATATATGAACAAAGCACAACAGTTACTTGCTTTTTAAAACATACCTAGTGTATTTTAATAACAATTATTTGTTTTAGAAAACATTCACGCACAAGTTCATTTTGTATTTTTGCTAACATCCGTTACTAGATAGAAAATACGAAATACCAAATAGTCACCATTTTTTAATACAAAATCGGGTCATGTGACCATTTTGTCAACAAAATCTACCATTACAGACACGACCTGAGAAGTCAGAGTTAGACATGTTTCAACAGGCTGAAATGGACGTCTCGCGCACATCTCTGTGGGAGGCTGACAGTTTAAAGAGATAAACATCAGCTCATGCGGCACAGCGATAGATGTACAATACTGCTGCTTCTTAAGTGACACGTTGCAGCAGTGCTGCCCTCTATACTGGTTATTGCTGCCACCGCTACAGATGGTAGCGCCCAGAGTCATGTTCCATGGCCAGCTCGGCTTCCATTCCTTTTTCCTTAATTTCCCCCACCATCTTCCTACAGCTGCCACACTCCAAAGTTTTACATTTTTAATGTGATTGCTATACCTCGCCTCTCACCAGCTCACCAGATGAAATGTTCACCTGCTGGAATATTCAACTATACGAGTCGTCGCCAATGATTCTGATGTGTGGCCTAAAAAGTAATGGCGTTTCATAAATTAAGTGTGTTTACGGGCAATAAGTGGTGGTAATATTACAATTTTTTTATAAAATGTGCACCCAAGACGGAACGATAGGTGATTGACCTGGACGGCAGTTCTGCCCCATTTGGTTGGCCCAATGCAGTTTTGTGCATCTAGACTTAGCTGCCCAGACTCGCACAGGGGAATAGCTTTGGTATAAAATATTATTTTAACTGTGTATGTAAAGTTTTATGGTGCAATGCTTTGTTTGACCCTGTAATTATTTTCAGAACGTTTTTAGTAAATTATTCTGGGGCGCCACCGTACGGAATTATCGCTTTTATTGAGTTTTAAATTATAATTTCATTTGCTTGCAGTCTTTAATGGGTATTTTGACTGCAGCGCACATATCATGTGAAGTCCTTGATTTAAATCTAACTAAAGTGCTCCTAAAGAATCCCACTTTAATTTTTAAATCTCATTTATGAGCTGTTCATACGTGCTTTTCAAGCACTGGTATTAAGGCCAATTTAAATTCATACAGTTTGGCATGATGTTGGCACATGAAATAATTAATTTTCATAGTCCTACTGACCTGAGGGTCTTATGACAGGTAGTTGGTGAGTGTATTACTGATCTGAATTTATTTAAAGGGTTTTCTATCAGGCCAGCCCAAACAAATCAAGGTCACTACCACCGCAAGCTTTTGCTCTATTAAAAGCAATTACAAATGTTTTTGGCACTCCAAATTTTTTATTGGTTACACTTTATAAAGAGTGTGCTTAACTACAGAATCCTAGTCATTTCCAAGAATATTTTGCATTGAAATCAGTAAACTAAATGTAATAGTATTTTTAATCAATTATTTAATTACTGATTATTGTTCTGATTACTGTTGTAATGAAGATAATGATATTAATAGATACTGTGATATTACAGTATTTGTGAAAAGGGATTAAGAATTGCTCAATAAATTTAACATTGCAATTTAGGAATTCTGTGTCAAGTGTATGTTATTTCTATTTTGTACAATTGCACCCGTGTGTGGTGCAACACTTTACAGCATTGTCTTACCGCCGCACTGATAATCTGAAAACCGGCTAAGTGAAGCACGAGTAAACAACAGTCAACTGTATAAATTAAATTTAAAAAGAAAGTGACAGCACATAGGTAGCACATGCTTTGCTTGTATCAACACCAAGTTCATACTTTAAAATTTATGTTACAAAAATATACATTTGTGTGCACTTTCTTAATTAACTTTAAATCAAAATATTTATCAGAAAAATCTATTATTCAGCATTATACGTACCTCCTTGAGCGCGTCTTCCAGCCTGACAGTCTTCCTGGAGCTCAGTGTTGATATCTTCTCCCACAAGTCTGTCAGTTCAGACAGCTGAGCATGTATTGTGGCAGCATCTGCAGCTGTGGCCTTGGCCTCCAATTCTTGGCCTGTCCGTAACACAGAGTCCATCTGTGCCGCCCGACCCTGCAAATCCTCTTCGAAAGTCTGGAGTGAAAATGCACCAAAAATATAAATGCAGGTATCTCTTAGTTTGTCTTTCAGTTTAATGATTCTTTCGCTTTAATTACAGTGTTCTCTGGTCCAAGCAAAGTCCTGAACACATATTCATCATTCAGTTTAATGACTATTTCAGTTCAGTTTAAGGACATTCATTTCCAGTCCCTTGATAGTCTTTAAAGTGGAAGATTACTGTCAAATGTTTACATATACAAAAATCTATCTATTATTATTTTATGTATGATTAAAATTGGCAGGGATAACCTTCAGTACTCAACTTAAAATACTATGCGAGGGTGTCTAGCATAGAAAGCTTAAAAAAATCCATGTACAATTCCCGTACACATCTATAAAAATTTAAGCATCTTTCAAAATTCACAAACATCAGTTTACTAAATCTACATAAAATCAGTACTTTTATTTGAGCTTAAGTATTGTTTTCATTTCATAGTGCCAGATTCACTAAATTCTTTAATATTCAAAATAATATTTCTTTCAAAGTTTTTACAAAAACAATTAACATTAAAAAAACTACATAAACCAAATAAAAAAATTTGGTTCCCTTCGGCAATCTTTGGCTCCAGACAAGATGTGTCGCCTTGGCTCTTAGGCAACCAGTTACACAGAATTATCCAGCCAATCGTTCTGCGTTTTAACTGCACCAAGAATCTCTCTAGCTTATATTGGAACATCATTCTAACATTGTCTTCTCAAAGTGAATATAACGCATTTAATTGGATGAAGCGACTCATCCTGCAATTTACGAAGTTAATGCAAAAACCCAATATTTCGCATAAATTCCACATTGGAAGTTCATGTCTCAAGTGCAAACAGGTAGCACTTAGTGGAATAAACAACCACTTATAAAGGCAAGCTGAGCTACAGTGTTGTGCAATATAGCTTGCCTCAAGGTATGTACGCTTCGACCAATGAAACAGTAAACGTTTGTGAAATATCTATAATTACAGATAACTGTGAACACGAAATACAAAATTGCTCTGTTTATAATTAAAATAAACCCTATTCTATATGAGGCATTCAGTATTTATAATATTTGTCCTAATATTGATACACAGAAATCAATTTCCTGCTGTCTTAAACATTGGCGAAAACCGAATATCACATTTTAGCAGAATATATGGCTATAACCATCAGTAAATAAAGCAACTGAACATTAATGAAACAATCGGCGCATGTTGCAGATTTAATTATTTTATGCGCACATCAAGAATGTTTCTCTTGCAACTAGCTGCTGTCTGCATGAAAAGCCACGTCCTATTTCACCAGACCAATTTCTACACTGCCAAATCAAATCCTTAGGTCTGTATCTCATTACCTAGATAAGTCTTATTGGTAGCCATTTTGGAAGACAGCACTACCTCAAATATAATGCTTATATAGCATTTCTCACAAATTGTTCAACCATCAAATTTGGGGTCAGTGAAAGTAATGGGAACGTCAAAACACTGTACATATTTATATTTCTAATGTAGTAACCACTAAGTACTGCATTTTAATGCATTTCTTCAAGTAAAGCTTCAAACGATATAATGACTTAATAAAAGTATAAAAATGTACAATTTAAGAGGGGTTTGGGGCTGGGGACAAGGGAACTATCCGACTGCCATCTTTGTTGACGTCATGCAGGAAAGATTTTCAGTTTTTCCCATTTCCCCCCCAAAAATTTTCCATTTTCCTTCACGCCCATGGCAGCTATCTTGGATACCTATCTTCTGTTCTGTCAATCCAATGCCAGGGTGTTTGGACCCGAGTCTCATGCGCTGTCCTTTTTGGGATCCGTCGACCTAGTGTCATAATGCGGTGTCGAATAGGTACCACCATCGGCTTACAAGCTCACCAGACCTAAGCGCACATATAAGCATAGTTGACTGTAATTTCCGAACCGCACAAGATATAATTGTCAAACTCATAACACAGGCATCATCCACGACGATGAAAAGGGTCCCAGGGCCAAGTATACCCTATGTCTACTTGTAAGCATAGTTTGCTGTAATTTCCGAACCTTGCAAGATATAGCTGCCAAATTCATAACATAGGCATCACTCATGACAAGAAGGGTTGCCAGGTCAAGTATACCCTACTTCTACTTATAAGCACAGGTGGCTGTAATTTCCAAACTGTGCAAGATAAAGCTGCCAAATTCATAACATATGTACCACCCACGATGACAACACGGGTCGCAGAGTTAAGTATACCCTACGTCTACTCATAAGCACAGGTGGCTGTAATTTCCTAACGATGACCGTTAAGCTGCCAAATTCATAACATATATACCACGCACAATAACAAGAAGGGTCGTAGGGTCAAGTACACCCAATGTCTACTTATAAGCATGGTTGGCTGTAATTTCTGAACCATTTAAAATATAGTTACCAAATACATAACATATACATCACCCCAGACGACAAAAAAAGATGCGAGGTCTCGCAAGGATCAGGGTGCTTTAACGGGATAGGAGCATCTTGGTGGGGGGATGAATCTCATGCTTTCCACCTTCATAACATGGAGTACAGCTGGCCCATGCACACTAGGCTAGCGTCGCACTGTGTACTTGTCAAGTAAGTGCTAAGCACACTTATAAGCATAATTGGCTGTAATTTTCAAACCGATTGACCATCAGCGCAGGTGCCATACAGGTCTCAGCAAGTCGAAGAGATGGCACAGAACAGTAGGAGAGGGGGGCCAGGGGGGAGCACGACGGCGTGCGCGAGAGGGAGCGAGAGAGAGCAAGAGAGAGAGAGAGAGCGCAAGAGCGAGTGCGCAAGAGCGAGTGAGAGAGAGCGAGTGAGAGAGAGCGAGTGAGAGAGAGCGAGTGAGAGAGAGCGAGTGAGAGAGAGCGAGTGAGAGAGAGCAAGAGAGAGAGAGAGAGCAAGAGAGAGAGAGAGCAAGAGAGAGAGAGAGCAAGAGAGAGAGAGCAAGAGAGAGAGAGCAAGAGAGAGAGAGATAGAGAGAGACATGTCAGGGGGAGCCCAAGGGACTGTAGACCAGCCGAGTCACATGTGCTTTTCCATTACGAGAGAAATTCAAGTACTGGTCAACCATTGCAATCATACTACGTAGTAGAGAGAGAAGGCAGGTCAGGAAAAATCTGGAAACCAAGCTGCTTCAATGTGCCTCCACGGGATCACATCTTGTAGACATTTTGGAATTGCTTCCTCGGGTTGACAATGCACGTTATGATGAGTCATAGTAGATAAGTAATAGTCCAATAAGCGGTACGCATCAATTTTATAAACAGGAAATCAATGATTCAGTAATTTAATTAAGCCTTCATATTGCTTCAACAATGTTCAACATTTAATGGCAATACATATATCAATATTGGCCTGTCAAATGAGTTTGTTGTCATATTTGTAAATAAAGTACTACTTGTTTGCATGACGTCCCATGCGTAGGCAATTAATGGATAGCTTTTTTGTTTGCTTAGAACCGGTGCATAAAGAAAATGTATGTCAAATATGAACACTTTTTAACACACGGAAATAATTAATTTTTAAGTGGCAATGCTGCGAAGATACTTCAGAACTAAATGTTTTTCCAAAAAATTAATGTCTGCACAGGCTGTTGTACAAGAACCAATGTTTCCCGCACCAAGGATTTAAACAAACCTGTAACTAATATGAATTAACTTCCCTTTTATAGGTATCTTTTAGCTATTATAATTATTCAACTAATTTTTTTCTATTATATTTATTCAACAACTTGAAAGAGAATGCCACTAAATAGTTCCCCAGTGTGCAAGATTTAATTTCAAACGGTACCTACGTGGCGGGCTGCGCACACATGCTTACCAACGTGTCACGTCAATGGCGAGTATGGTCAATGCCTGGCCTAGCTGCTGCTGGTTCTTAGCCGACGTCAGCAAGGCAGATGTGTGTCACTAAGGATGCAATCGTCACATACGAACGTATTTGGTAAACATTGCAATAATCTGTTTCAACACAATAAACAGATGTGCATTCTTTGAAACATGATTGCTTCTCATTGCATTTCTGATACACCACCATCCATTCACTGCTCACTGTACTGAAAACGAATTTACGCACAGGTAGTGAGCTGCTACAAACAATGTTACGTTAGATGAGTAGTATTGTGTGCGGGTGCATAAATACGGAAAAATTGGCATGGGCAACTAACCCAGCATAAATTAAAGCATCCCAGAAATTTAAAATATTTTCTTCATTTTGACCCAATGAAAAAAATATACTGTGTGTTAGAGAACCTCAGTCTCCTCGGTAGTTATTAAATATAAAATTAACTTCCAAATAAAAGCTTGAAAGCATTCTTACCTTGTGCTGTTCCACCAAAGCCATCACTGTATCTAGGTCACCATGCACTGGTCCTTCTTCAGATAATACTTTCTCCACTTTTTGCAGCCATTCTAACAAGGCCTGCACAGCATCCTTAAACTGGCCCGAAAACAACAGTGCTTCCTCCAGTTTACGTTGTCTGCAATGGCACATACCAACAGTTAATAGAATATTACCTTCTATTTATATCACAATTACATGGCCAATACTTCATACAAATTTGAGTGAATGTAACTCGATACCTAAGGCAAAGTTCTGTTTGGTAAGATCAGGGATAGGTAACTGCTCCCTCATTTATCACCACTCCAGATACCTATATATTACCAAAGGATAAGGCCAGAGAGAGAGGGAGGGGAGAGAGAGAGAGAGAGAGGGGAGAGAGGGGAGAGAGGGGGGAGGGAGGGAGAGGGTGGGGAGAGGGAGAGGTGGGGAGGGGAGAGGTGGGGAGAGGGAGAGGTGGGGAGAGGGAGAGGTGGGGAGAGGGAGAGGGGTGAGAGGGAGAGGTGGGGAGAGGAGAGAGGTGGGAGGGAGAGGTGGGAGAGAGAGTGGGAGAGAGAGGTGGGGAGAGAGAGGTGGGGAGAGAGAGGGGAGAGGAGAGAGAGAGAGAGGGGGAGAGAGAGGGGGGAGAGAGAGAGAGAGGGAGAGAGAGGGGAGAGGAGGGAGGGAGGGAGAGGGAGGAGGGAGAGAGAGAGAGAGAGAGAGAGAGGAGAGAGAGAGAGGGGAGAGGAGAGAGAGGGGGAGAGAGAGAGGGAGAGGGAGAGAGAGATAGGGGGGAGAGAGGGGGATATATATATATATATATATATATATATATATATATATATATATATATATATATATATATATATATATATAAAATCTCGCAAGGTGAAAGGAAAAGCTTTTTTTTAAACACAAAATTCTGAGTTCCGTTTCTTGCTAAGTTCCCACAATTTTTTTCTTCCACATGTACCTTCCCATTCTCAGAATATCACCACTTTTCACCCTTGCAGGTGAAAACCACTCTGTCCCATCCCATTACTGCAATCACCCTGTCATTCTGACAACTGAAAATGCTTCTCTTACAGTTGAATTTCATCCAAGCATATCCATGTTAGTAGAAAGCAAGCTTATTAGGGTCAAGAACTACATTTTTAATACCTGAAATGGTGGAACCTATTTGCAACAAAAATAGTGGCTGAACTTCCTAAATTTACAAACAATGTGTGTGCTTGCTCACTATTCCAAGTACGAGTAATGAAAATATATAAAAAATGATAACTTGTACAACAGCCCAGGCAGCGAAAGCAAGCTAACCAGCTAAGTACAGTACACTGCCGTTTACTCATGCTTTGCTTTACTGGTTTATGGCTTATCCGTACGTGTAGTTATTTGGCTTTTTTAAAAGTCCAGACCCAGAAGACAAATTCTAAGGCTACAATAAAATATATCTACTGACTATTATTCCGAAATAATGGGGGCTACAAAACGTGCTCGCTTTACTGTGAATAGTCTACACGTCTATTGCTGTGCATGTAGCTGAGGTTTATCTCTTCAAACTGTCAGCCTGTCACAGACCTCATTCAAGCCGTGTCTGAAATGGCAGATTTTGCTGACAAAATGATCACGTGACTTGATTTTGTATAATACAAAAATGGTGATGTATTTGGTAATTTAGTATTTTGTATCTAGCAGATGTTAGCAAAAATACAAAATTAGACAAATTCAGTGTCATGTTTTTTTTATCTACAAAACACACGTGTGAATGTGTAAATAAAATGTTTTTTTAAAACAAATAATTGTTCCTTAAATACACTAGGCATGCTTTAAAAAAAGCAAGTAAGTGTTGTGCTTTGTTTTTATATTTCGCAGCAAATTTTTTTCGAAGTTCTTCTATTATTTATTAACATATTCACAGCATTCCAGTGATGATTGTAGAAATATTATGTCCACTTTAAGCTTAAATTTAGATAAAAATATTTTTCACTGTTAATGTAAAAATATGTTTCCGCAAGTGCTAAACAAGTGACTGTCGACGTCAGAAGTGAAACTTACGAAATGGTAAATTACAAAATAATGAATTTGTAATTTCGGACACTGCCTCTGTTACAACCCCAACACCACTTCTTGTATGTTTATCTATTACTCAGGCACAGTATGTGTGATGCACACGCAACCACCGCTCATCACTCCGTGCCGCCTGCATGATGCAGGCTATAAGCAGTGTATACTCAATGTGCCGTGAATAACAATATACTCAGTGCAACATAAATATTGTTGAAGTATCATACATACAGTACAGTATTTTAAAACCTGCACATACAGTGTGTGATTTGTGTTTGCTTTGAAATGTATAATAGGTACTGTGTTTTATCATGATTTTCAGAGCCAATATCACTGTTCCATTAATAGCAAAAATGTGTAAATTTGATTATCCAGATTTTTTAATACAAATTTGATTATGCATGTTTTCTCTGGTCCCAAGTAACCATGTTAATCAGGACGAGTTTACTGTCTAAATACTCCAGTTTCCACTGTAATTACCGTGAAAACCCTTTTTTATACTTTTCAAAAGACAGCAAAAAATTGTTGCAAAATGTAGGAAATTCTTAGAAGAAAGAAAATTATGTTGTAATGCAGAAAAATGACAAATAACAGAAGGAGGAAGGGGTGTAAAAGAGAGTTTATCTGGGCCAGGTTGTGGGTCTAGTTTTTCAAACTTCCCACCCTCAGTGCTGGAGCTACAGTGGTGCCGAAGCTGGCGCCTTTTGGTTTTATACCAGTTGTTTGCATGGCGTGACCATGGTAAGTCATTACCCGGGTTATTGGTAAAATGTTTTGGTATACAGTACACTCTTTCGTACCCCGAGTCCAGACATTTGGTCCTCCGGGCCAGATTGAACCAACAATTCTCAAGTTAGTTGTTCGTTTGCTAATATCGTTCTTGTTGTGTTTCTGTTTGTGCTTACATTGATGCAGTTCATGTGTAGATATGATGCCTAAAATTGTAAGTGCACATCTGAAGATTAGGGATGTCTCCTGTGTCAAGTTAATCAGCACTCATAATTGCTAAAGATTTTTAGTACACAGTAAGTTTGTGACCTTTATGTATAAGTTAACTGTAACTAACAAAGGACTCTGACAGTTCAAAATGCCAAATGTTTATTTCTACATGCCATGAATAGCCCGACCTGAAAACTAGATTTGAGAATTATAACTTAACCTTTGAATTGAAATGAAAGACCTATGCAGATTTTGACCAAGGTAAGCACACACAAGAGGCTGGATGAATTTTATGATCTATATTATTCTATAATGGCCATTTTAGATACTGTGTCCCCAAAGGGCTTACACCTTCATCGCAAGTTACGCTACCGTCAATTGAACCTCCTCATTTCACAGGAAATCTAGCAGTTCGGATCAATTTCTCAAATTTATTTGAGACCTTGAAAATAAACCAGGGCCTTTCCAATGTAGGACCGAGCGAGGTGGTGCAGTAGTAACTCACTGGACTCTAATTCAGGACAACCTGGGTTCAATTCCCAGTCCGGCCATCCTGATTTCGGTTTTCCACGATTTTCCAAAATCACCCTAGGTGAATACTCGGATGGCTCCCAAACAAAGGCAATGGCTGATTCCTTCCCAATCCTTCCCCAATCCCTCTTCTCTGTGCAACTTCCACCATCTCTAATGATCTCGCAGTCAAGAGACAAACCCAACTACCTACCTACCTGTCCAATGTGGAACAATTCACGTACTTAAAGTTGGTCTGGGAAGGTGAGCCGTTAGCACTAGTACTGTTAAGTACATTCTGTGTGTATTCTGTGTGTGTTGGAGAAACCTCTTATTATTCATACTTTGTGTGGGGAGAAGCTTGTAACTGTTCTACCATCTGCTGCCGAATGCAAAAACAGTTTATGTGTTTATCTGCAAATGAAAACATCTGCCACCAGGCAGTGCTCTCATTAGTGTGTCACAAGATGGTGGCATAGTACCGTATTTTATCGCATATAAGTTGCACATTTTAATTTAGAAATTTTATTTAAAACTTGAAGTACAGCCTATAAGTGAGAAAAATGATATTGGCTACGAAAATCATGATAAAACATAGTACTACCTATTACACATTTCAAAGCAAACACAAAATCACATGCTGTATGTGCAGGATGTAAAGTACACTATACTTTAACTGATATTTAGGTTTCACTGAGTGTAGTTAATTCACAGCGCATCGAGTATACACAGCCTTTCGCCGGCATCAGGTGAGCGCGTTGGGCGGGCTACCGGGAGCTATATAAAATCGGTCCATAGTTGGTGTGTGTCACTTTCTCAATGTGCATCACTCAGATCCGTCCTTTATATGGCATCCTGACATTTAAACAATACAATAAAATCCCCATTTTAAAAATACCCCTTAGAATACAACAGCTTATTAAAATTTTACGGACTTACAAACCCACACAAAAGTTTTCTGAAATGTGTAGATTTATGCACACATTTAAACACTTGATACGAAAAGATGTACAAAAAGTTGAACCATGCCTTTTTATTTACTCCAAATTCATGGCCCAGATAGATTCCCGTTCTCTTCAGCGAACAAAATCACTTTCAATTTGAAACCTGCCGGGTAGCTACTTTCCATCAGGAAACTGTCAAAACTGTTGGATGCACTACTTCACTCCCACAACAACAAAACAACACTTTTACTGTGTATAGCCTACCCTTTTTTCTCAAAATAAAGGAGAAAAATTCTGGGGTGGCACTACAGAAAAAAACTAAGAAAAGATGGGGGGAAAGGGGTAGTCGTAAACTTGTCAACTTATCAGGAGTCGTAAACTTGTCAGTAAATGTTTAGAGTCATAATGAAAACAAAGGGGCGGGGAGAGAGAAGAGAAGAGGTGACACAGTTTATTTTGGAGAGAAGGGTAGTGTCACATCCAGCCAGTATGGCAAAAAAAAAAAAAAAAACCATGTCACTGCATAAAAGAAGCAAAGGCCTGTAGTTATTGATGTTTTTCATTTAACGACCTGTCACTGCATAAAAGCAACCCATGCATCTGCCAACCTTGTGGCAGGCTGTGTTGTACAGGATGTACAACCACAAAGATGAATGTGACCTATAATCAATAATTTTTTTTTTTAACGTACCCCTGAAAAATAAGGGTGCGACCTATAGACCTATATGCGCAGGTGACCTTTACGCAATAAAATACTGTAAGTCGTTTTTATGTGCACGTTTCAGGATAAAACCCTGGTCCTCCAATAACTACACATTTGATGTCTCTACCAAACAAGTACAGTCACTATCTTTGACAGGTGACAATTTTGAGGTTGCTTGGACCTTATTGGTGAATCAATATAAGAGATAGATTATGTCTCACCACATAGATGCCATTTTGCACGTTCCTGTTGCCCACTTGAACTCTACAGCACCCATGCATTACCCTCTATCCACAGTGAATGAAAACATGGCAGCACTGAAGGGTCTAAAACTTCTTCCTGTGGATCAATGGGACATCTCATTACTTCATCTCTTTGAGAAACGTGTAAGTGTGGACCAAAGAAAAATGTGGGAGTTAAATTGTACAGGACTTGGAAATTCCTACATTGAAAAACTTCCTGATATTTTCTCAAGAGGCAATGTAAGTCTGGTGAAACAGTTGCGGGAGAACCTGATCAGCCCCAGTTATTCAAGTTGGGTCAGAGCAAAGCTACCCTTAGTCGGAAGGTTGACCTGCGATGCATTCCCACATCTAGGATGTGCACTCTACTAAACGACTTTGCCCCATCTTTGAGCATAATGTTTATACTGGGGCAGGTTAATCGATCAACCCAGTACTGAAGAGGTGGGACACATGCCTACAGAATACCACATGGTACATGTCAGAAGACACTACAGACACATGATCCTAGCTTATACTGTTCGCCCAGACTCATCAAGAAGCCATCATGCCAACACCCCCCTGACGAAGAATGTACTGTCTGACTAAGCCACTGCTCCTTCCAGCGACTGTCATGCTAGTGTCAGAGTGCACCACTGGAGAGCAGCACGTATTTTACCAGCATCTGAGGTTGAGATAAGAGATGATAGTGCCACATCAGCATCCTAGAATTCTCAACCCCTGCAGCTGACACTATCTTCCCTCGCACCCCTCACCAATGAGCACTTATGAGAGATAAGGATAAAAGGACTGGCATGACCAACGCTCTTCAGTCTCTGCACCTCGACTGTTCGTAAGGCCAGAGGTTGCCATCAGAGTTCGTAACCACTGGAGCTTCCGCAGATTAGAGCGCTCGGAAGGCTGGGATCTCAACCCAGATGAAGACATCACCAACTAGAAGCCACCCATCCACTGCAGCTGCGACGACGCTGATCGTCAAAGGGTTATTTTTATGCTGAGTGCCAATATGTGATGGTTGGCCATTTTGTTTTGAACCTACAGTGTAACGATCGTTTATTAGTCTTATTATCTTGGCCAGCCTATTTGTCACATTTGATGTATATGTATGAATATTTATCGTGGAGTGCAGAATTTACAAATATATTTCTACAAAAATGAATTATATATTTTAAAACTTAATCTTTATTATGATTAGTTGTTTGTCAGATATTTGATAATTATAATTGGTAGTTCCAGGAATTGTTGCCAGGCAGCACTGTGAGCGGTGTAGTTTGGTTTTGCGTCATGTGGTAGGCGTATCTTGTGTGTCGGCAGTCGGCTGTGGGAGTTCATGCCAAGAGACGAGATGGATTGGAAGTGTGTGCTAGTGAATACCTGGTCAGTATAATGCGGCGGTTTGGACGATGTCTGTCTCTTGAAGGTATTTATGAACATGCAAATAGTTTTGGAAACGCAGTATGTTTAACTGGGACTTGTTCATGTAAATGAGCTATATGAATAAATGTGAGCGGTTTTTTTGCACAGGAAAGTATTGAGGAAATTTGTAATGTAAATCAGTTGATACTATGTATACTAAACTTAGCTTGAAAATGTTGATGATAAAGATAAATGTCATAGATATACGTTATACAAAGGGCAAACTTTCTTTTGTGCAAATGTAAGAGCAAATCTGCAAAATTTTTGATAAAAACTTGTTGACATTGAAAACAACTGGAACGCAAATCTTTCCTAGTTAATTTATGAATAACAACAGTCATTATTTGAATATAAAGTTAATGTGTAGTTTGTTGAGAGCCTCAGAACACAATTACAGCATAAAATACATTAATTTTAACACCTAATGAACCTCCTGACTACCTGTGTGTGTTGAAGTGGGTTATTAGTACAGACAGTACAGTGAGGTAGTATAGACAATCCTGAAACCTGCTGAGTAGAGGGTGGTATTTTAGCGCTTCTGGGAGACTGCAGACCCCCTCCAGAGGCTCCTAAAGAAGTAATTCCTCTAACACCCCCTCCTAGTGTTGAACCCAGAACTTCTGGTAGCACCTCACGTCGACTGCTTTTCAGGATCTCCCTACGCCCACCGGACAGTGTGGCATCGCCGGCAAATACCCTTCTGCTTTTATACTAATTTTGTACCGTTGCCTGCTGCTGATTGATTTGTGCCACTAGGGTGAGAGATGGTCGCAGAGCTGGCTTGCCTTTGTGACGTCACAGACCAGCTGGAATGGGATGCGATACAAAAGACAAGTGATAATTACTACTAGAGTTATCTAGTGGGAAGTAAAAGAACTTGCTGTCTTTAAGCATTGTTACGGTGAACCGGCGAATAAAACAATCTGCCAGCCAGACAGTACAATCTCGCACATTAACAGGATAAAGTTAACTTCCAGCTCCACAACAACTGACCTAGGGATGGAGAGGAAATAGTAAAAAAACCACCATTGTAAAGAAGACGTTGTGCATCACATCCTATTTACCATTACAGTATGTTTGCCCAGAAAAGTTAAAGGGAAAGGTTTAAGTGTGTTAAGGAGCATATACTTTGCTTCAACTGTTTACAACCTCTCCACATGGTGAGAAACTGTCCATCGTCCATTTCTGGTCACCATTGCTCATCTTGCCCTGCATTTAACCAGTGTCGATATAGACATTTCTTATCAACAACCAAAGGAACCTAAACAGTCTGTAGAAATGCCTGAAAATATAGTGGGAGGGAAAAAAAAAACATCTCATGCAACTGTTCTTTAATCATTTTCCAAAAGGGCTACCTGTGATACAGTAATGTTGTCCACTGCTGCAGTTGTGGTTGAAGACAAAATGGGTGATTTCAGAAAGTTCGAGTTTTGTTAGACTCAGGTTGCCAAGCTAGTTTTATTTCAGAAGATGCACTGTCACATCTACGGCTGTCAAGTAGGAAGACAACAATACCATTTCGCTGCCTTTCTCAAGTGCCACTCAGTGTGGCACGTGGAGTTGTGTCGTGTGCTGAAACCTTGTGGGAAGGAAGACCTTGCTTTTAGGCACACGTGCAAATCCTTCCACGTCTAACAAGATAACAAGACACATTCCTTTAACACACTTGCAACCAAAAGCCTGGCAGCATCTTTCGCATCTGAAGTTGGCAGACTCCAACCATCACCACCCACATTGTGTCGATCGATATGCTTGTTGGTGCAGAACTCTTTCCATGCATCATAACAGGAACAATATTTGAAAACCCCCCTGGTAATCCGGTTGCTTTGGACTCAAGTCATTGTATGGATATTGATGGGTAGCAAATAGTAACATGGTGTACACAGCTAGAAGAGAACAAGAACTACAATACTAAACGTGTGAACTCTGCCACAACATTTGGACCATCGAGTCATGAGGCGAGAAGAACAAGTATTCCCACAGATACCACAAAACACAACACACATGGTGGTGGGTGACAACATGTACATGAGAAGATGAGGGGATCTAGAACTGCAGTGGGATGAAATCAAGACCAATTAGCACGGACCAGCAGTTGTGATAAATCCACAGGCAGTGGCCATCCTAGTAGCAAATACACTTTCACGAGGACAGCTGCCTGCACAAGCCAGAGACCAGCAGAGTGCATTTGCAGGTTTCATTCCCCCTGTAGTGGACACTGACCCCACCTTACACCCATAATTAGGTCCGTACAGCAGATGATGGCTGGCGAGAGCCCTGTCACATTGGTTGGGGCATAAAAGAATGGTTAACACTAGCAAAAACTGTTGGTTCAGTACAAACTAACCACTAGTAAAGAATTATTTCAAATACTTTAGAAAAACAACACAAAAACTTGTCTGCAATTGAAAGCTTAGTATTTATCTTATTTTAGTACCTAAATGACTGCAAAGAGTTGCCATTAATGGGGAAGTCAAGAAATGAAAATGACACACAGAAAAGAGCAAACATGTTAACATAACTTTCAAAGTTTGCATTAATTGCTGTCAACAGAAATTAAATTCAGGTTTTCGTAGCATACTTGTAAAGGTTCAGTAATTTGGTATTTTATGTGGATGGAAAACATGACGTGATATATCTGAATACATATGAGAGCAGCATAAACTTTAAGTATGATGGTATTAATGATCATACAGCACTGCCAAAGCTAAAGTTACCAAATAAATAGAATTTTCGCGAACCTAAATTCTTACCTATCAACAGACTTGGCACATACAGTTGTCCACTTGTTTTTCAGATCTGTTAGCATCATCTTCAAAGCAGGTTCATCAGTCTTTGGTGCACGCTCTTTAAGAGCTTTTCCAGCTTTCATGGTGGAATCATAAGTTGCTTGCTTGCCACTCAGTGCTCGCTGGAACTCTCTATGCTTGTTCAAACGAGCCTTGATTCTTTCTGGGTCATTACTTGCACCAGAATCAATTGCCAAATCATCCAAACTCTTCTCTGTATCATTCAACCACGTCATCAGACCAGACCTGAAATATTCACAAATGTGTCAGTGGCTAAAAACTGACAATTATTTAATCTGTTAGTAAATAAAATATGTAGTTTTCTAAACCAGTATAAGGTTCCATGTAGAGAATATTTATAAAATTCAATGTAAGTTACAAACAAATAAGCTAAAAAATGAGAACACATACTAGTTCCGTTTTTGTTTATTATTACTGAACAAAATTTGCCACTTAAGGAGGTAGTATCCACCCCATCTTCGTAATGAAAATGTATGACCAGAAATAAAAACCAATTTTTGCCAAACTTTGCATGAAACAATTTGGTTTGACCATGGCTGATTGTAACAGATACCGATTTTGGGTAAATCAGCCGATGTATTGGTATCGGTCCAGCCCCAGTGTCAAACCTATCAATAGGTCTGTTCATGGCATTTAGGGTCAGACATAAATTTTTCAAAATGGCGTCCATATAAACATTTTAGTAGAGCTGGACCGATATCGATACATCTGCCGATAAACCAAAAATCGGTATCAGTTACAATCGGTTATGGTTCAACTGAATCATTTCATCAACCAAATTGATTTAATCATCATGACAATTACAGCACTTGGTTATCTTCCAGGACAATTTTTTAAAAACAAAGAATTTTATTTTTGCAACCATAAACTATTTTCTTAATTTTACTTTTATCTTTTAGTAACAGGTGATGTAAAATTAAACAGAAACTGATATGGTTGGCTTTGATGTTGCTCAATATTTAACTCTATATAAGCCACACCTGGTGAAATTCATAAAATGTAATTTAATTAAACTTATAATAATACTGGTATCTGCTTTTGAGGAGGTTAAAATTAATTTGTAAAAAAAAAAAAACATTTTAACGCTATAATAGTCATTGTGACACATTTTCAATCAAATAAACGGCAACTGTATATTGATCTATCACTTTCACATTGTATATTGATATTTCGTTCGCAGCATGAGACAATTCATAAATCGATTAGTAGCAATATTTATAGTTTTATGAACGAATCTGATTCAAATGAGCTGAATAGCTATGGCAGTGACACTCATTCATGGGCAGAATCAAAAGGTTTATTTAATTTATAAAAAATATATCTAACCATATATGTTGGGAGATTTGAAGAAAGTAAATAGTACACACATATAAAGCAGATGAATGCAATTTATGCACTGAACATGTGCGCAGTATTTGAAAACACTGCTGTATTTACTCATCTTCTGTGTTTTGTGGTTAGGTTCTTGATAAATACAGCATTTGCAACTATTGGGAGAGGTTGGTGATTGTAGCCGGCTGATTATGTCCCAAAATTGGTTAAGAATGTGAAAAATAGTTACTGGTATTACATCATGCTCGAAAGTTTGATAAAGTGAAGTTTTTTTATAAACTGACCAAATTGAGTAGACAGGAAAAGACACGTGCTTAAATACTGCTGTCTCGTATGCACAGTGATTTATGGTGTATATATTGTATAAGGAATTGTATGTAACTTTTTTGTATTTATTGACATATTTTTCCAGATTCTGAAGAGTTTGTGTTCATTTTAAAGTTACTCAGACACAATATAAAATATTACAAATGAAATTATTTGTACCGGCACTATCTGCGGAATCGTCCACAAAGTATTGGTATCTGTAATATCAGCAAAATGGGGCTTGGAACTACCTCTACTCGACACCTACGAAAAGGCAACAGTGAATTACTAGATGTTCGAAAAACCCATTTTCACTCCTATCATAAGTACATACACTATTGACAAAAAACACTGCTTTGTGAGACACTATTCCACATCTCTGAATGTCCTCTTACAAGCATGGATAAAATTCACCTAGAAAAGTGACCAGAAAGATTTCATAGATGAGTACATACAAATATTGAGCACTATTTTTGTGTGAAAATATTACCACTAGCATATTTTTGCAGAGGATAGGAGTGAGCACTAATTTTATGTTTGCATTTCATAGTAATCAGTAGCTTTAATGAAACAAGTAATCAATTATACAATACTAACCATGAATCATGGAAATCCCTGGCCTCCTTGTAACCATGATCAAGGGCACGGGTTCTCTCTGCAGACTTGGAAACCACCCTCTCCCAGCGATGCTGCACACTTATTAAGAGATTCTTTATCAGGATGACGTCTTGCTTTTGGCTGAAGTACTTGAGGTGCGTGCCCTTCTTATCCAGGTTCAGCATGGTCTCACGGTGGACACCAACATCCTTTTGGAATGCCTTGTGTTCCTCTATCTGCTGAAGTATTGTCTCCATCACCCTTGACACAGGCTTGAGATTGCTGAGGGTCTTTTCCGCATTAGTCAGCCAGTCCACAAATGCCTGTCAAAACAATAGTTCATTTTCACTCGCCTTTCTGAATTTTACTTAACATAATATAACCACACCTATTTTTACATATGTAGTTACATCCATGGTGATGTCACCCTTTGTGTGAGAGTGTGCACTTGAGGGCATGTACTGTTTATCTCCATGAGAGCGGGGAAGCAGGGGCTCTCATTATACAGATAACTGTCATGGTGCTTTGGTGTTTGCACGAACCGCACCCTTCTGTAATAGCATGGGCACTCTGCAGGGCCTAGGCTCTCGGACTCCACAGCTTCCTTAGCCAAGACAAAGGCCTTCCACTGCCCAGCCCAACGGCATAGCATACGGGAGGAAGAAATGTTAGAGCAGTAGAAGTGGGTGTTCGATAGGGGCTGGTAAATCCGAGTTCCTGTGGGGAAATTCATTAACTACATCCCAAAATGATTACCACTCCCAGCCCTCAGCACGTACAAGGTTGGGCAGGATTATTGCTGCCACGCCAAGCACTACACTAAAAATTACGATAGCAGTCAAGCACTGATCTTTGGTGATGATCAGTAAGGAGGGAGGATACCCAGTCCTCAGCAAGAAGAGAAATTCATGGTATACACAGTCTTAAGGGCATTGGGAGCTAGTAGTGTAGGACAACTTCTGAAAGAAAGTTTCAGGTTGCAGGGCCAAAAAATATAACAATGAGATAAGGGTAACCAAAAGAAAACAAGCTACAAGTGAAAGTCAAACAGGCAGGAATGTGGCTGCTTCATTGTTGAACCAATAAAATAAATACACCCTGCCTGTACCCTTTCTAGGGCCTGAAGAGCCGAATCTAAGTTGACAACAATTCCTATGGGAAAATGTGCATGGTCGTCAGGGCTGCACGAATCTCCAAGGTGACCACCAGCCCTTGCCATGCAAGGGTCAGTGTCTCCAGCCGGCAGCACCACTACCTCCGAAGAGTAACAAGCTCCGAGGTAATTGTGTAAACAAGCATCAGCCAACTCATAGGGCCGTGGCAGTGGTTTTGGATTTTGTGCCCGAGACAGACCACCAGATCTGTTCTATACACTGGCCTCGCGCCAGTCAAACATTAACATGCTCAACATCATGATTCTGGTGTCATGTAATAAAACAGTTAAGGTAACAGACTTCTACTGCCACATTTAAATGATGTGTGATGCAAGTCACCAAACTATTGACCCCAAAAATCTTAGGTCCTTTATTAATGCACCCAACCCCACTAAGAAATTGTTGTTTCAATTATACCCCCCCCCCCCCCCCCCCCTTCCTCCTCCCATGGGACAGACAACAATACTGCTTTTAAATAAAACTGAAATTTAATTCATGAATATATCTTCAATTTAAGTAATTCCTTGCGGGACAAACTGCCAAAAGAAAAAGTATATCTGTTACAAGGTGGCAGTTATATTCATAATTTTTCCTTATTATACATGGGAGTACCTAACTCCAATCCATTCTTTATGAAGTGGTTAGTTAGCAACTCGTTTTACCCAGGTTACTTTGATCTCTAATCTTACAACTCCCAAGGAGCTAAAAAGAGAGGCTGTGTGAAACAAACCTATAGTAAAAAAAGGCTGATAAAGTTACTTATTTGAAAAGTTTTTCTTTTCGAGGTATTAATACATTACGAATGCATACATTTTCTTGAACAATCTACAGTATCTACTACAAAAGATATACAAATACAGTAGACTCTCTATGTATTGTTATTGCATGTACTGATAAACCACAACCACCAAAAATTTTTTTGTGATCCCGGCACGATTCCTATGTAAAAAATGTTAACACAATCAGTTTGTATAATTTATCGCACTGTGCCTCGATCGAAATACATTTTGGGTCCCTTCACCTAATATTTCCTGCAACTATCATTTTTAAGCTGCTTGTTTATGCAAATGTCTATTAACGGGATGTGAAATACGTCGCAAACGCCGCAGTTTATCACAGCTCTGCGGCGCATTGTTTGCCTTCCCAACACGTCTGTCTGACACTGCGGCACGGCGCAACTGTGCAAGACTGGCTTGCTACTTCCCCTTACATGCCTGACAAGATGGGAAGTGGTTGGTTATCTATAGCAACCAGCTTAGTGACCTAGCGTCCTCTCTCACACTTATTTCTGGCTCTCTCAGCTGCGCACTTTCCTTCCTCCCCTCACATGCCTTCGAGAGTGGAAGCAGTTGTCTAGCAAAAGAAAAAAGAAAGCCTGTCGGCAATGCCCGTTTGCCTTCAACCTCCGAGCAAATAACTGTGCCTGGCGAACGTAGAAATTTTATCAAGATTATCCGTATTTCAAAACAAACGGTTCCGCCTAAAAATGTTACACAAAACATTTTAACAATGAATTATTATTTGCAAAGATATTTTCTTTTGTGATTAAAAGTCTTTTTTCCCGTAAGGTTAGTGTTTCAATTAACATGATTTTAAAACGTAATATTTATTTAACTCAAGAGGCAGCATCTTCGCGAATAAAATTTTATGCCCAGAAGCATATACTCTACCACTTGTCACCAAAAATTGTTTTTTCGAACATTGAGCAACTTGTATTACAAGTGTAAAATTCATTTCCAGTAACTTTTTGCGGAGGAATCCAAGGAGTTATATTAATTTATTTCAATAGACACAAGTTTTTTGGTAAACACCCAGCCAAGTGAAGTGTAACTCACAACAGGGAAAATCGGAGGACGTGGTTTTGAATGATTTAATTACCGTATTTACCCGAAAGAAAGACTAGGTTTTATGATTGAAAAGGAATAGAAAAAATAAGGGGTCGTCTACAATTCGGGGTGGTTCAATTCAAAACCTAGGACACAAATACCATAAATGTGTGACACTGCTAGTTCAGTATTTAAGTTTGTGTTATATGTACAAAATTACTACGGGCTTAGGTAGCAGTTAGTCCTCCAAAATTGGTGTACCATAAGACAGGATTTTGACAAAGACTTACCATGCTTAAATACTGTGTGTCTAATGGTTGTACCTTTTTTTGTAGTGCTGAGACTGTACCTGCCAACTTTAACAAGGGCCCCCTTATCTGATGTCAACTGGCCATAAAGAGGAAGGGCTTTGCTGGGGAGGGTTTTGCTAGGAAGCAAAATGGCTCAAGTTGCTGCTACCATACAGCCAGGTTAGACACACCTACTTCATTGTGAATAGTTTTTTTTAAAGTAAATAACATATATCATATTATTCATATAATAGCATTTCTTCTTGAAGGGTTTGTTATAAATTCATGCAAAAATACTTTCCACTTAAATAATTTTTTCAGCAATTCACAGGATAATCTTGAATTCAGGTTTAAATATTTTTCCCTCAAACAATATTTTTTTAGGAAGTGGTCGTCATAGATTCACGGTCTTCTTCCTTTCGGTTAAATATGTTGGCAAATTACTAGTGAACCTGCTCCATCTTCGCTGTGCGCATAGTTCGCCCTCCCTCTTCCTCTCCACCAGCGCGGCGACAGAGCCCGGAGGGGGAAGACACGACCACGCAGTCACCACCCCTCAAACCAAGGCAATAGAATGTCAGCCTGATTTACACGAACGTGGTACAATACTGCATGGACGATATAATGTAACTGCGACTAGACGACTCGCCAACCAATATTGAAAGTACTCAACTACAAACATATATTCACAGAAATAAATAAAGTTTATAGAACAGCAGCATGGTAATTTGAAAACCTCAGTGTAAAAACATGATTCTAAACCAACATTCTCTCCGAATAAAATTTAACTTTCTTTGAATGTTAGAACAGGATTTTAAATTAGGAATCTATTAACTGCCTTGTCAAAATAGCATTCTCTAAAATATAAAAGACCGGTAATTTGTGTGTGTTCGATGCAAAAATTAAGGCAAATACATATACATAGCTTTTTAGCAGCTGAAAGCTACTGTTATAATTCAATAGTTATAATAAGTTATTAACCTATTCTGAGTCTGAAGTGAAGTTCTCATTTTCCATGTCAGTCGAGGAATCTTCGTCACAAGAATCTTCAAGGTTAACAATATTTATATGTATTTCAGCATCTAACAACCTATCACTATTCCAGTATTCTTTCTCAATGTTTTTCACATGTCGGCAACATTCTTTCCAATGTTTTACAGAATACCTACTAAACAGCTAATCACATGATATTTTCTTGTCTTCAAATGAGGATGATATTTCTTTGCTAACTTTTCCTTTTATGTATCCCCACACTAACTCAATCAGGTTGAGATCGGGATAGTAGGGAGGCAGCCCGATTACTTCGTGACCGTTCATTTTTATGATTTCATTCATTTTGAAGGTTTTGGAAGAGGGCACTTGTTAAGCCAGTAACAGCAGATTGGCTTTTGTTAGGTCAGAGGAGAAAAACGCATTGTTCACTTTTAACCACACTTGAATGTATTTTTTTGTGTTAGCAGATGTGAGTTTCTTATTTCTCTGAACATTGTGATAACTTGCGTTGTTGAGAACAATTAAAGAGTTGTCAGGTTAGGGAGTAGTTTCTGGTTTGCCCATTTCGAAAAGTTATCAAAATTTGTGTCATTATGATAATCTCCCATTTTTTGTTTTCATCGGAATATCAACGATGCATTCGGTATAAAGCCTTCTTCCCCTCTTCCATGCACAATTATCAAAAGCTGGCCTTTGCCAATTGGGTCAGTGATACCCAGCTCCTTGTCCGACTGCCAACAAGAACTAACACTGTGGGTAGCATTGATGTACGTTTCATCTACATACACAATTGTTCAACCAGCATTTCGAAACTTTCGCATTTCTTGTAGCTGCAGTATCAGGCTTCTCAATCAAAATCTTTCTCCTAGATTGACACTTCTTCCAACGAAATCCCAGTTCCTTTAACAATTTTCTTAAAAACTCTTCACTGCAGTCCAAAACCCCATCATCTCGCAAAGCCTTATTTCATTTATTTTAATTTGGAACAGTTTTCCTGACAAAGTAAAATTTGTGTCCTTTTCGCCGTATTGCACAACACATAAAGTCGTCAATTTCAACACATTTTTTGAGTTCTTTTTTTTTCTGCCTGTTGGTGTTGAAATCTTCAAAATTCTACTTTATACTTTCCCCTCGGCCAAAATGACCTTTACTGTTGATTGAGACACACACGTCGCAGTATTTGTTGCTTCAGAAACATTGTATTTTAAGCCATACAACAACTTATTGTCTTTTAGATGTGCCGCAACGTTGTAAATAATTTCACGCACCTGTCATAACGGTCGTCCCGGAATAACGTTAGACTTCATTCCCGAGGTCAATGGGGTAGGCTCACTTGTATCGTGTAACGCAGATCCCAACATTATGCACGAAAGTAAACCTCGCACACCAGAGTGGAGCTCGTAACTGATCCCCTCCACTTCTCCTAGCGCCGACCGCGTCACAGCTGTGTGCGCCACGCCAACATCTGGGGTCTGCACATGTTCCTGTGCATCTTGCCGGCCTATAGTATACAGTATTTTTAGACTTTATTTTCTTTATTTAAACAATTTTAGGTTAAATGTTTTTAATGTATTATTAACGATGATACTTTTTCTAAAATTCCCATTTTTATTGAGTTTATTGGCTAAACTTTATTCACAGATAATGTACAGCTCTTACTATACTTAACATAGTTTTATAAGGTTAGAAGTTGTATTTTATTAATGTACACGTCAAAAACCTCATCAACTGAAATCCTGCATGCATGGACAATTTTTGTCAGTCTCCTGAATAATGATAGATCTAGAGTAGACTGTAAAGGTACTCAGTTGGAAATAAAGTGTAATTTAAAATAAGAACCAAAAATTAAGTTAACTGAAAAATATTCAAAATTTTAAAATGTTTACTGCAATCTGAATGTCAACCTAAATTTTGGAAAAATTACCTGTAGGGCATCATGGAACTCTGTGGCTTCCTTCAATGCTATCTCCAGCTTTATCTTCTTGTCACTTGCCCGAGCAGTGACGCTGTCCCACCTGTGCTTCAGTGTACGAAGATTGTGCTGTAGGTTTCCTGCCGCCCCACTGCTGGACTTCTTCAGGTATTCCTGACCTTGCTGCAGCACTGTTTCTACCTTCGGCCTGTTTTGCTCCAGTTCGTTGTACACCTCCTGCACATTGTCATTGTAACTACATAAGTTACCATTTATTCAAATACCAACTTAACAACTTTTTTTGTTTCAAAACTTTTTACTCCTAGTAAACAATTTCAAACCACAAATTTTTAACTTTTTGGCAATTCCAATTCCGCAATTTTCTTTCATATATATATATATTATATATATATATATATATATATATATATATATATATATATATATATATATAGAGAGAGAGAGAGAGGAGAGCGAGAGCGAGAGCGAGAGCGGAGAGCGAGAGCGAGAGCGAGAGCGAGAGCGAGAGGCGAGAGCGGAGCGAGAGGAGAGCGAGAGCGAGAGCGAGAGCGAGAGCGAGAGCGAGAGCGAGAGCGAGAGCGAGAGCGAGAGAGCGAGAGCGAGAGCGAGAGCGAGAGCGAGAGCGAGAGCGAGCGAGAGCGAGAGCGAGAGCGAGAGCGAGAGCGAGAGCGAGAGCGAGAGCGAGAGCGAGAGCGAGAGCGAGAGCGAGAGCGAGAGCGAGAGCGAGAGCGAGAGCGAGAGCGAGGCGAGAGCCGGGGGAGCGAGAGCGGAGAGCGAGAGCGAGAGCGAGAGCGAGAGCGAGAGCGAGAGCGAGAGCGAGAGCGAGAGCGAGAGCGAGAGCGAGAGCGAGAGCGAGAGCGAGAGCGAGAGCGAGAGCGAGAGCGAGAGCGAGAGCGAGAGCGAGAGCGAGAGCGAGAGCGAGAGCGGAGCGAGAGCGAGAGAGCGAGAGCGAGAGCGAGAGCGAGAGCGGAGCGAGAGCGAGAGCGAGAGCGAGAGCGAGAGCGAGAGCGAGAGCGAGAGCGAGAGCGAGAGCGAGAGCGAGAGCGAGAGCGGAGCGAGGAGAGCGAGAGCGAGAGCGAGAGCGAGAGCGAGAGCGAGAGCGAGAGCGAGAGCGAGAGCGAGAGCGAGCGAGAGCAGAGCGAGAGCGAGAGCGAGAGCGAGAGCGAGAGCGAGAGCGAGGCGAGAGCGAGAGCGAGAGCGAGAGCGAGGAGGCGAGAGCGAGGGAGAGCGAGAGCGAGAGGAGAGCGAGAGGAGAGCGAGAGAGGAGAGCGAGAGGAGAGCAGAGAGCGAGAGAGAGGAGAGCGAGAGAGAGAGCGAGACGAGAGAGAGAGAGAGAGAGAGGAGAGAGAGAGAGAGAGGGAGAGAGAGAGAGGAGAGAGAGAGAGAGAGAGGAGAGAGGAGGAGCGAGAGAGAGGAGAGAGAGAGAGAGAGAGAGGAGGAGGAGAGAGCAGAGAGAGAGAGAGTGAAGAGGAAAGAGAGAGGAGAGAGAGAGACTCAATGGGAAGTTACATAAAAATGTGTACCAAATGAATATTAACAATACTAGGCTGTAAGGTTATAGTTGCAATTGATTCATTCTCTCAACAGCTTTAAGAAACACACCTCGAGGCTCCTGATCTCAAATTCATACATTTACATGAAATGTCTTCGCCAAACAGTGTACTACTTCATGTTTCACTGACCCCTGGTTTATCACAGGGCATAGATAGCGGTGGAATTTAGATGGGTTAGGATACGAGAGAAAGAAAGGAAGGATCTCTCACTTTAAGACACGGTGAACCATTCACCAACACACTCTGACTGCCACTGATGAGTCTTGAGTCAGTGCCCCTGCCTGCACAATCCTCTTGTCTACCCACCCATGCACAAATACTAGGTGTGTGCAGCAGGAGATTCCAAGAAGCACAGAAGCCACCACATCACCCAGAAAAACAGTGGATCAGCACTTTGACAAAGAGTAGAGGGGGGGGGGGGGGGGGGGGGGGGGGGGGGGGGGGGAGAGACAGAGAGAGAGAGAAAGGAAGATGCTGAAATAGAACACTATGGTTATGTCTTTATATCCTACCTAATGAATGCTTCTAGCATTAGGTTGGCGACTATGAGAAAGAATTTTGAAACCTTATTCTTCTTGCATGTTTACTGCGCCCTTACGTTAGCGGCAATGAGAATGGATTACGCAATCTGACACTGTATCCAATATTCTACGGCCTTGTTTTTGAACACTGAATTTTAAACGAGGTTAGAGTTGTGACAGTACTACGTAATTTAACAGGTATGATTATTATCAAATACTATTGGCTGCGTGTTTAGTTAGAATTTTAGGAGGGCGCAGGACATAAAATTAATGCTATTGAGTTTATCGTATTTTACTAATTTTATGGAAGCAGATAGAGAAAAACAAAGAAAGGGCAACCATACAGAATAGTTTTTACTAACTACAAGAGCTAATGTTTTACCTAAGTGACATTGTGCCGAGATACTTCTGACACCGTCAATTTTTGTTTGTTTTTTTATGTGGCGCAAGACATTATACGAAACTGATACAAAATACTGCTAAATACTTGGTCGTTATGTTGGCAAACCCTATTATCTAGGATTGCCATTTTTACTTTTTTCTATGTTGGCTTTCAAAAACCAGTAAACATCAATTTACGTATTTGCTATTAATTTATGTCCCACGCCCCCTTAAAGATTTGAAATATGCTTGGAAAGTAATGATTGGCAATAATCATTGCAAATAATTAAGTTGTGGTTATTTTTACTGAGGGTTTGAGCATTGCTCGGCCACAAAGGAACACTGAACAAAAATAATAGTATAAATAAAATTATATTCCGCTCAAATACAAAAATTGAAGGTTTTAATTTGAAGTGAATATTTATCATAAATCAAATTTGTTTTAATAACATCTTTTGGATGATGGTTAAAAAAAAAATGCATTTTAAGGTTATGTATGACATTTCTCAGGCCTAAAATCCAAGTCTGTATCCCTCGTTTTCCCGCATGCTTCGATTTTTCTCGTTGGTCCACTGAAAAACGAATAAAAGTGGTTCCACTGTGTTTACAGGAATACAAAATTTCGGTGAGGCCTATACATGAAATACTAATAGTAACTCCTAATTTTTTATCAAAACTTCTGGTGAATCCTATACACGCATGCAGCCTATACATGCCAAACTACGTTATTCCATGTAAAGGTGAGATGTAGTAAAAATGATAAATGTGACAAAACTGACAAAAACACCCCAGAAGGAAAAATTAATACAACCTAATTTATTTTGTTTGGAAGTACACAAGCCAAATATTACACAGTAAAAAGGCAATATTAAAAAAATTTACAAAACTTAAAAATTAAAAGGGAAAATTTATGTTAACAAAAGCCATAAAAAGTCTCACCATAAATCTTTCCAGCTGTTCAGAAGCAGTCTCTGGTAAGCCACCAACTGGTTTCGAGGCTGCAATCACTCCATCAACATCTCCAAGCCACGATAAAAGGTCTTGTATCTCTGCATGGAACCTCTGTGCCTCCTTCAATGCATCCTCTAATTCCAACTGCCTATCGGCTGTCTTCTGCAGTAAATCACGCCAACGTCTGTTCAGCTGCGAAAGCTTATCTTGAGTTGCATTAGCTTCATCAGATCCCTTACTCGATTCTATAAGTTGTCGGCCAGCATCGTTCAGAGTATCTACACTCGTCTGATGAGCTTGGATGTCATTACAAGAACCTAAACAGAAGTAAAACCTTTCAAGTTAAGGGAAAATGATACCAAAACCACAAAAAATTACAATCCCAAATTTTTACATCCTTGCCAAATTAAAGTTTTTAGTTGAGTTTCGGAGAGAGATTACGTACATTTTGAAGAAAAAGGAAAGCAACAACATAATCTTCATACATACACATGAGTAACAAATATACTGTGCAGGGGCTTTAGGAGGGATCTGTACCTGCCATCTTTGATTTACAGAATTTTTGCCACAACCTACACCGTAGATTTTATATTTCATTTTCGGCATCTACAAGGCATAAGTCAATGTTTTGCCCACTTTCTGAAACATATATTGCTTGACCACTGTTGATAGTATGATTTCTGTAATTGCCTGTAAGAAAAAAAATTACTTAGTTCTTGTCAGCAGTCACTAGTTAAATATTAAAAAAGGCAGCGAAACTAATAATTTTATAAAAATTGAGAACTATTATTTATGCTGTGTCATGTGAAAAATTTGGTTAAACATTCTTCTGACAGATGGCAGAGACTGGTCCCTCTAACCCCACACTTAGGGATTTGGGAATAAAGAAAGAGCTGAATTTCAAACTGTGATATTAACTTTAAATGTTGACAGTTTGCAGACAAATCCTCTTAGCCTGCGGGACTAAGAAATTATATTTCTCTGATGATTCTTCCCAGCATGTTAAGAAAACATAATCATATCCATTATCAAGATTAAATTAAGAAATTCAATTGCATGGTTCACGTTGTGTCAACTGAATATGAAAAATTTAAGGAAATGACCTTAAGAGACTTACAAACCAGATCATAAAACCAGTAATTAAGTTGTGAACCATATTAAAGCATGGAGGGACACATCCTGTACACATTAACAGAAACTTATATGAGCAGTGAAGACAAAGATGTGATACATGTATGACAATCACTCAAGCAGTTTTACCAAACCTTTAGAAAATTTGTCACAATATTTTTAATATCAATTGTAATATGTTCATGGCCATTTTGAAAAGTATGCCATACTTTACTTTTTCAGGCAAACTAATCAACTCTACTGACTTGATAGCTTTGTGTGCTTTTTTTATGTTAGAATTATCTGAAGATTGAAATTAACTGAACAATCCAAATAAACAATCTCAAGTGAGTAAGTATGGCACAGTGTTTAAAAAAAATACATTTAAATAGTTTCATGTACTACAGGACAAAAATTGGCAAAATGTATTTATATATTTATTAATATTAAAAAATTTATAAAGTGTTTAGCTTTTTCTTTATTATATAATACGTTTAACCTGTTTTACGAACTGACATATCCCTGAACATTTACCTTTAGCTTGGCAAGTTCTACTTCCAAGACTTGAGGATCACCAGCAACAGGTTTTAGTTCATCCAAAGTCTTGTCAGTGCGTTCGATCCAAACAAGTAACTCAGCAAGAGCATGCTGGAACTGACCAAGCCTTAGTAATGCATTCTCTAGCTGTCTCTGTCGTTCCACCATTCCCCGCAGCAGTTCATCCCAGCGACGATTCACATGCGACAATGGCTCCTTTATAGCTGCAGCTTGATCAGCAGATGTTCGTTCAGTCAGCTCCTGAGCTTGTCTAAGAAATATAAAATTGGAAAAATTCCATAAAAACCATCAGCAACATCAACAAAGTTACCCATACATATTTATTGTACACACTGCTTGCTTCATAAACACAACTTTACACACTGATTAAAAATTTCCATATGAAGGAGTTGCAATTCATAATGGTCACTGATGTTTGTACTTTCTATTGTATAAATCATTGCAAATACAACTCAAAAACCATTTGCCTACAATTCTAGCAATCCTTTAATGAACACTTTGCATAAAACACTAATGCCATACATACAAAGCAAATACACAGCAGACCACTACAAAATGGTATGATGAAATTTTATTTATCAGAAATTATTCATGTAATTTCAATTCTTAAGTCTATAAACACTGCAGAACAGTAGAAAGATACTGTAATTTACTAATACAAAAACTAACAATGAATACACATTTATAGAGGTGGGACGAAGTGAGTGTTTGAAACTACAAAAACCAACAACCAACACATTTATCGAGGTGGGACGAACTGAGTTTTTGACACTAAACCATACTAGAACAAAACCAAAAATATTTTTCTCAAACTGAACCTGAGTCAAACATTTAAAACTGTACATAAACATAATTCTAACTGAAGCATGCAATAGTGCATCAAACTTGAGACGAACTCAAACTGAACTTCTAAAACATACAATATAAAGAACCCTGCAAAATTCAGCTCCTAATTGTTCAAGAATAAACACAAATAATGAAACAATAAAATGCATTCACAATTCCACCTACAAGGAAAAAAAAATTTAACCTCTTAATAGTTCAACCCTTAACTGTTGAAACACGTACATTATTTTTTACACAGTTTTAAACACATGACTAAAAATGAAGTAACTACGTATTAACAAAACATGTTTGCATCAAGAATAATTCTGTTTTGGCTGCTGTTTTTATACTAAACACTAAAGTAACAAATAAAATGAAATTCACCTCTTCAAATGCTTTTAGTAACAACTTTTTAAGGTGTCACAGAATTCCTTTTGCAAATTATGCCATTTTCAAAAGGAAATTTAATTTATTAGTGTAAAATTGTTGGCATGGAAGAATATCAAAAGTATAACAATAAACATGTAGCACTCATCTAGCCTCCCCACAACCGCGGCCCCCCTCCTAAGAAGAGTAGTTATGCCATAAATGCCACAAGGCGCCTTCCAAGCCAGGGTGGTTTGCCTGGCCCTTGCCGCCTGCTGCGCTAAAAACCGCTTTGCAGTCGCAGCTTACTCCTCCATCACCTGGTGAGTGAGGAGAAGTCTCTGCTGCTCTCAGTTACTGCCTTCTCTCCTTCGCATCTCTCTCCATACCCCGCAACCACCATGCTGGCCCTACAAGCTGAGTATAAATAGGACCCACAGTAGTCAATTAGAGGCTGTCTTGCACCAGACCACTTGCCCGGTGTTACTCTGCCCAAGAGCCACCACACGTGACGTCTCGCCTTCGCAGAACGTCATGCTGACCGAAGAACTACAGACTTTTTCAAGTTGCATCAGTCTTACACTGTTCAGTCGAGAACTCTACTCTGCACGACACTGCCTCACTGGCCGTCAGCATACCAAAGCCCCCTGTGCTTCCAGCTACATTGTAACTTTCTCTAAGCTATTGTGAGAACCACAATCTTGGGGTTTCCCTCGCCCCCTGCACTGTTGCGTCTTCCAAGACATAGTAACTATACCAGTTGGCAACTTAGGACTGGCCCTTCAGGTCTCAGTCAGGGTACAGGCTGGTTTGTGTGTGTTTAAATTGAGCAATCAATAAAACAGGCATAAATCAGACTTGGCTGAGTTGTCTCTCCAGCACTCTTTATTCCTACACCATGTCCTTTCTCTATCCGGTTCTTCACCTGTCCTAGTACGAATCTTCTAGGGTTAGCCAAGAGCCGATGCCTTGCTACTTTTGTCTCCTATTGATAGCTGTCTCGAAGTGCAGCTTAGGAAGTTTGCTTCCTGGGCCTCATTAGAGCAGTTGTCTCTATAACTACCAACCTTCCAGTAAGTGCCTGGGACCGACTGTGATGTTCCGCAAGCCAGGTCGCTTGCTTGGAAGAAATGATAGCCCAACTCTTAACAGGAGTCCTGCTCTTCGTGACACCTGGGTCAGACCGTGACATTCTGCGCACCAGGCAACCACGGGAATGGACGCCCTTTGCCGTCTACTGAAACCTCCAGCTTGGAACTTGGGTCAGATTGCGACATTCCACATGCCAAGTCTCTGGGATGAAGACCAGATCACTCCGGTAGCTCAGGTAAGAAATATAATTCTGGCCTTTCAGCCACAGTAGTGTAATATTAAAAGTGCGTGTTTTAGGCCAGTGAATAACATCCGCTGCCATTAAACTTATTACTTCTATCAGTTTTGTGTTGTGAACACTTCAGTCAATAAAAACTGTAAGGTTATTTGAGCACACCATGATGCTCAAGGAAGTTTACAAGCGGCTAAAAGAGTTTGAGCAGCAGGTGTGCCAACATCTGAGGGAGCTACAGGATCGCCTTACTTCTGTTGTGCAGGAGTGACCTAAATCGACAAACAGTCGAAACATCCCCAGAATGCAAGAAGTAGTCGTCACTTTCTCTGTTAATTTCCAGGAACAACTTGATACCACATGTAAAGAACTACAAGCCGTTTCAGACAGTGTTTTGCGCCAGGATGAGAGAATTGAATAGCTTGAACAGTACAGTAGAAAGAACTGTCTTCTTTTACATGGCGTTGCAGAAAAACCACGTGAAAATTTGACAGATGCGGTTCTCAAAATAATGAAAGAAACATTGGACATCAACATCGAACAAAGTGCCATCAACCGTGCACACAGAATAGGCAAGCTAAACAGATCTGCTACCCAGACCATCAAAGAAGGCAGAAGACCGATCACAGTGAAATTTGTGAGTTACCAGTTTTGTTCCATGATATGCCGTGCTAAAAGAGCCCTGAAGAACACGCCCATCATCATTACCGAATCGCTGACAGCAGACAGACAGCGCGTCTTGAAATCCGCAAAAGAAAAGTTTGGTCCACACAGTTGTTGGACACAAGATGGCAGAATTGTTGTCCTGCACACGAACCGCCGTATTTACTTATCCTCTATGTGGGAACTGGTTAACATTCAATAAATCTATCTACCAGTGATAGCTATTTAATGTATGTAGATGTGTGAATAAGCATGCCCGAGTAAACACTGCATTAATATTTTATTTTATGTATATTTTTAGGTAAATGATAATTTTAGACGTCATATTATAATTTTAAATGTCTTATATTAATTCATTTTTTGTCTTTTTCCCAAATTTAAATAGTTATTTACTGTGATTTTCTTTCCTTCAGTAATACTGAAAATAAATTTCAGTTTTAGAATTTTTACTAGTCGATATTATATTGCAGTTTTTTTTATAAATACTACAATTATATGTATATGTATATATATCAGGTGTGCATGTGGTTTTGTGTATGCATGCATGCATGCGTAAAGAGAAATTGTGTAAGTTCACTATTCAGGTTATTTTAATTTTATGTATGTTGCTTTTATTCATTTCAGGCTTCTTTCCAAATTTATGGTAGACCTTAAGTTCTGTGTCATTGTTTATATCTTTTTCTTTTCAAAAAAATTAATCTTATGTTTTATTATGCAAAGTGGTTGTGTAAGTTAACTTCGTCACAAAAAATAAAGACGTTATATGATCGTAGTTTACAAATTAATAAAACTTCTGATGTGGTGGTATTTGTGATATGTGACGTGCTGTTTTTGTGCTCAGACACGTGTTAGCAGTTTGTTTGCCATGAGAGGGCACTAGTGTCTCAAGATGGTGCGAATGGAGGACGAGCACGATTGCTTGTCCTAAACAGTCATCATCGTCACCATCATCATCACCGTCGCTGTCGTCATAGCCATCATCGTCGTCATTATCCCACCACTTTATGCCTACATTTATCTGGCCAGCTAACGTTACCAAGGTAATAAGGGCCGTTAACGTTACACCAGCTTACATTCCAACCAGGGCACTCGCTCGCCCATCGCTTGCCTGCGCACCACCCAAAGCTCAATTAACAATTACTGACATGGCCAAAGCCAACAACTCTGACACTAGGAAAAACTCCCTTCAAGCAACGACCACGGCTTCACTGTCATCCAAGGGGGAAGTACCTCAGCCTTACCATCCAACAACAAATCCTAATAAGGCTAAGTTACAAGTTTCTTTCTTGGTGCCCATCGTGGGGCTATTGGAGAAATGCAGGCTGTTTGCCACCTTTTTTCCAGACCAGGAAGCACCTGAGAATAGCCCTTTTGAGCTCCCACCCCTCCCCCCCCCCCCCCCAGAACAACCACTGATGACTTCAAAGAGTCAACTAAATACATCCTGTGGTGCCCAATTCCTGTCAACAGCACCGGAATGGCCACATCCGAAAGAATGACTAAGACAGAAGAACAGATCTGCACCATGAAAGAATGTCCTGACATAGGCCACCACTTTATATCTTGTGCGCACTGAAATGTAGCATTTCACTGACTCTGCCTAGCTTGGGAAGACCAGGAGAGGGACACCCAAGGTTTAGAGTACCATTGTCCAAACTGCAAGGATGGACAACAACAATGTGACCAAACAGAATGCCCAAGAAGGAGCATCTACCAGGTAGCCTGCCACGGGTGCCCTCGCACATACCACAACCTTCGCCTTGGGTGGCAAGACCTTGGACGGTCTCTACTTCCATTGCCCGACATGCAGAATGACACCTGAGCAGGTGCTGCCCAGAACCGAAACTACACTAAAAGAACGCCTTCTATAGAGAATCTCACTCTAAAATTGCAGTGTGCGGTGTAATGGACATTCACTCTTTCCAATAAATGATTTCTGTCGTTAACGCTGTTCTTGTTCCTGTGTACACTGTTGCCTGATAAGTTATAATTTTGTAGCCTCAGAAAAATATGCCATTTTCTTTGCTTGCGTGCCATGCAACCATAATGATAGGGTTTCTCACAGGTTTCAGTTTCAAAGGAGCCGCTTAGCTTTAAAACTCAGGATTGGATTCTCTTAAAGAGTTGTCAGGGAGGTAAACAGATAAAATTCTCTTAATCAGCCCATTTATTTTGCCACCAAATTTGTTACTCAGCATGTCAGTTACATCGCAAAACTGGAGTAATTTGGCAACAGTGTGCGCCATTCATACTGTACTGCAATCTAAGAGTGAGATGCTCTATAGTACTGGAGCCAGTCTCGTTACCAGAGTACTCGGCCAAGACCCAAAAGGTTCCCCGCAAGTTTCTGCAAGCTTGCCAAGCAGAGTTTGAAAGGAGGCACCTATCCAAAGCCTTGTGGGTCATCGAGATGAATGCCCAGCATCAAGGCGAAGTCGAAAGATGGTGGGGAAAATACAGAGAGTTCATGAACACCTGGGAGGAACTGTCCGAAACTAGCGTAACACACTTCTCAGGACCTCGAATGGTCGTAAAACTGACAAATGAGGTTTATGCTCTAATCCAAAGAGAAAATGAGTAGCCGGAACTTTTAATCAGGTATAAAACCTTGATTTACCAGCAAGTATATCCAGGCTGCGACGAGCCCGATGCAATCAAATTTCTTACCAGGCTTTTACTACCAGAAATACGCTCAGATCTCCACAACCCTGAACCAGTGACACCTAACTGGTAAGGACAGTGCGTATTAGAGAAACAGACTTTGTGGACATCCGCAAATAGACTTTGTGGACACTAAAGCCAAGCCTACACCTGCTCCAGCAGGAAAACCAGCAGTTGTCGTAACCACCGCATGCGAAAGAACATCGAGTCCCACCACAGCACCTCCAACTATACTGCTGAATTGCTACCATTGCCCTACCCGACACATTCACAACTACCCTGTCCTCTGGCATAAGCTCTAAAACAGGCAATGAGGACCGACCAGAGCGCTGGCAACCAAGCAAGAGGAGGAACCAGAAAACACGGAGGAAAGCCCTAGCAAAATCCAGGAAGCCCTAGAAAAATTCAGGAAGCCCGAGAGGGTCAGGACACCGACAAATAGGAGAGACTCTACACATCACCTTTATGCAAGAAAAACCAACCCTCCGAGACCCCCACGCATCACAATACTCATCGGAAAAACAAAATGGCTGGCTACACTTGACACAGCCACCAACGCAACCAGCAAGGATGTCGTCCCCTGGGAGTACAGAAACAGAATACAGCCTGCCGGTGATATCTTAATTTATATGACTCAGAAGGGAGCCCGGAACCAATGGAGGGAAGCCTAACATTAACCCTACGGATTGCAGATGAGGCAATATCAACACACTTTCACGTAACCAAAAACCTGGGTGAGGAGATGATCTTAGGATAACCTTATCCATCTTAGACTGCAAGCGGGGAAGAGTCTACCATGGCACAACTAAAAGTAAATCAATAACTTGGCAGATGTATCCCGAGCCTGAACTACACCAACCCATCACATGCAACAAACTGCACTACCAACTGCACTGCGAAGCAGTGAACCAGCTGACCTAGATAATTCAGGAGCATCACACAGTATTTGAACAACATAGCACTCTATGCCAGACCACCAAAAACTCATGTCAACTTTTCAAACCAAACTTGTACACAGTAATCAATTTCTAGTCAAAATTAAGATAAATTTAAAGATTGGTTTCAGTTAAAAATTTGAATGTTCGCTCCACCTCTACAAATTTGTATTTATGAGTAAGTAAAAGTGATTACAAAAGTATTACTTGTATACCCCATTCAGTTCAGGCTAGCAATTCTAAGATTCAGTTACCGTGTTAAAATTTATGAACTTATAAAATTTTTCTTGCAGAATTATGAAAATTGAGTAGCAGTTATAAAAATTGTACTAAAATTTATAAAAATTATAAATTAATCAATAAAAAAATTAAGCACCCAATAACAATGGTCCAGAAATTATACCTGTCTATATCATTTCCGGGTGTGTAAATTACATCTATAACACCTCCCAGAAAACATTACTGTCCCATCCCAAATTATAGTGACAGAGCTACTAGATATATGCTGAGCATGTCAACACACTGGGGGAAGGTCGCTGAAAACAGAGCTATGCCTCATGCATACATTTAAAACACGTTTCTGGCACTTAAAAGTTTAACAAGGACTGCTTGTGGGTATGCTTGAGGCCAAGTGAGTGTAATGTAAACTGCCAGGTACGTGGGGCATACCGTGATATTGGAAACAAAAGGGTATATGAGGGTACTCGCTTACATGAAGGACAGATTGCTATATTGTAGGTCTCGCATTATGCAAACCAACACATCAGCACATGCCAACTGGATACCTCACGTCATCTCACACCATGTCCAAGCGATTGCTGTTAGCTGGACTGCGAGTTCTCTGTTCCATGCATGTACTGCTACCACCAGAGCAGACTCTGTGGCATGATGAGTAACATTGCATCATTTTCAGCAAGAATCTCAGTTCTGCAATTTCACAGATGACCATGAACACTCCTGACAATGTTGCAAAATTACACCCTGGAAATGCTCCATGCATCACAGTGTGGGAAGTCACAGGGTGTGACTTCAGGTCATCTATGGTGCAGTTCATCAGTGATGCATTGCATCCTTATAATACTCTTCATGAGAGGCCAGCAGTATGCCCATATTGCCAACACTATTGTCAATGTGATATGATAATGTTTATTATCAGTGTGATCTTATCACTGATCACATACACACTAATGAAGTCTCATGACCTTTATATGCAAGCAGTTTTATTTCGTTCCCATCACTCCTAGGATGCTTAATTTTTTGTTCACAACAGTACGGTAATTCATGTGAACTCCAAAAACCCTACAGATATGTTAGTAAAATATCGTAACTACATACAATATTTTAATTAACTATACTCCACTTGTAAAAAAATACCAATATAACCACAAACTCCAAAAAAGTTAGTATGTTAACATCACAGAAAAGCTACACATAATATTATTCAAGTATTTGAAAGTGGGAGTAAACTTACAAAATTCATAAAAACTTTTAATACTGTAAATGTATTACCAACTCAAATAAAATGAAGCATTCCACAAAACTTAGAATTTGTGCCTAAAAAAGTGTTTTGTAAGCTAAAATGGATAGTTAATTTCATAATAAAAAAAACTATAAAAACTTTTTCAAGTGGGAAACCAAGCTGCAGCAGTCAAAGAACAAAACATCATACTCATAACGATGAGAGAAAGCAGAGGCACCTTGCCCAACTAAAAGAAACTCTGGATCTACTACTCAACAAATCCACTTTTTGTTCACAAAAAAGTTCGTAATGTTCTGAAAAATGCAAACAAGTCTTTGAGAAATGTATAATGTAAAAAGTCTTTGAGAAATGTATCAACATAAAGCACAAGCTGATATTTTTATAAATTTTAAAGAAAAACAAAGCAGAAGCTTTTATTATAACAGCACACAAAATGTTACAGAAATGTTGAAAAAATAGAAACTTTACTTGCTAAGCAAAGGACAATTTTAAATTTTTCACAAAGAAAATGCTGTCAGCACCTAAAAACGTAGAAGAAATTTTCTAAACAGGATTTAAAACCATCATGCTATGAAACTGAACACACAAATATGAATACTTTACAACATGCATAAAATAGTGTGCAAAAACATATGTGCAAATACAAGCTATGCACTACACAACAGTGGACTAAAAAAAAGCTTTTCAAAATCACTTTAAAATTTAGTCCAACTTGCCTTCGAAGTGCCCTGGATGTTATTCACGTAGCAGTACGAGTGAAAAAAATAAAACAATACACATCAATCAGGACAACATACACAGCAGAATCTGATTAAACAATTATTGTTTATGCCAATAACTTTAATGCCTATGCTGCTGATAATAACATGAAAATAAATTCAATTACAACATACATCTAAAATCTGATTAAGACAGCCAAAAACATAAGAACAAAAAGTGAACAAAAAAACTTTAATGCAGTGTACTTTACATAAGGAGTGAATAACAAGTAAATGCATTTAATTACTAAACTCCCATTGCAAACATTTGTACAAGTTAAAGAAGAATACTGAAAATTACAATAACTTTTAATTTTTGAAAAAAATATTAGAAATTAATAAAAATAATTTTATTACTGTAAATACTACATACCTTGAATTATAATATAAAATAAAACTTATGTGATATACTTTGGTACAGCATAACATTTTTAAAAAAACTACAAATTTGTCATAAAAATAATCAGTTAAAAAATATGCATGACCTACAATCTACAGCGATTCCTACCAAACAAATATCCTTGTTGGTGGAGCTAATAGACAAGCAGTAGTAAGGTAGTATTTACAGTAATTACTGAAGTTGAGAAACTACAACAAAACCTGCATCTTTTATTTAATTATTACATGGACAGAATCGTAACTCTAAAAATTATGAGGAATTCATGCATGAATATTGTTGAGAATTGTTCTCATCTAGTTGCTAGTTGTACAAAAAGGTGGGGGAACAAAAGTGTGTGTATAGGGTGTGTTTAAATAAAATTGTGACACCAAACTAACACATATGAAAATTAATAAGTGGTATACTGGAAGGCATACTATAGTTGGCATAATTGAGAAGTGTCTTACTGTAAGGGTATACATATTAAGTATGTTTTCACAGGGAAACATTTACGTGGACTGCATAATTAACTAAACATTAAAATTGGGAATATGTCTAAGTATGTTTCATTCATAAATACTAAACCTTCAAAAAGTGACATCACTGTTTGCAGAAAATGCTTTAGTGTAACGGCTGATGAAACTTTCTCTGCTGTATACTTATTTCATGTCTAATCTGCATATCACTTTATGAACATTTTTACCAATGGGCGCACAGAAAATATACTCCTGCATCATGACATCTCATTGACATGACAAATTCGCCAACATGTGAAGCATAATAGTTTTTAGTTCTTATTGTTTCAAGTCACATAAGTCCAAAAATCATAATTTAAAAAAAAAAAGTGATATTGTGTTTGCAGTAGCTATCCTGAAAAAAATTCTGGGCAAGTGGCACTAACAGCCAAAATTCTGTAGTGCAGTATTTGAGACCACTATTCCTGTCACAATGGCCCCACAACCTAATACCAAAATGACAAAATCTTCAAAAAGATCTTAGTGCTAAGATGTAGTCACTGAAGATGCACATAACTGTTTGCAGGAAAGCATACATTTATTCTGTCAGGGTGGATGACAGAACATCCTAGTAGTAATTTAAGTTTAAAACTATTTTCTGATGATGAACATGTACAAAACATTTGTCAATGTCATTCAACAGCATCCTGTGTACATGTGACTGCACACACTTCTATCTTACCTTCGTTTATTTTATGACACTCTGGTACCTCAAGTACGATTAAAAGATCTTTTATCACTAATTACATGTGTAGGAACATCAACAAAGATGGCCGACCGGTGAGTGTCTCGTGCAGGGTCTGTCCCAATATTTGGGATTTTTCCCTGGTACTCCGGGAAATATGTGCAATTGTTTGTTTCTTGTCTTTTGATCCTCCATGGCTGGATAGTTAACCGCTACATATGAAGTGAAGCTATACACGTGTTTATTCAATTTTTTTTCAATTAGCGAAGACTTGTTTCGATTCACGGGAAAATGGTGACCAGCTACGTTAACATATTTGCGTAGTTTTTCATGTTGTGCTGTAGTTTGGTTTTTGTAATAGTTACCATTGACTAATGTGCAAAATCGAAACGGAGTGTACAGGTTATGGGGTATCTTGAATGTTACTTGGCGAGTCCTTAATTGTTTCTGCTGTGTCCCGCCTATTTTGTTCTAGGCTCATTGGCCTAGTATTGAAAGGTAATTCATCAGAATGAGTTTCAAAGGGTTAGTAATTCATCAGAATGAGTTTCAAAGGGTTACTGATGCAACTTAAGCTTCAAGAAAATAAGGTTAAGTAGATTCAGGCACACCTGCCACAACTCATGACTGAAGGTGCAACATCCTTACAGCCCACAGGAAACTAAGGTATATGTACAGGATATCTAAAGCATTGAGGCAAGTATCAATTCATGTTGTGACAATTTTCTGACCTTGGAAACTGTTCCTAAGGGTTGTCAAATTTGTCAGCATTGATTTTGGATACTCGCTCTACCATATTATCACTGTTGGCAAACAAGGGTGAAACAACCACTCTTGTGTCTCATATGAATATCAGACTCCCAAACTGAACCTATCAACCTTTTTAGGGCAGTGGGAGGAATGGCCTACATTTCACCAACTGTTTCAGGCCACAATTCAAGAGAATTACACACTTTCCGATGCTGAAAAATTTCAATATTTAATCAGCTGTTTAAAAAGCGAACCTCTCAGCTCATGAAAAACCTACCCTTAAATGGCGAAAACTATTCTGTTGCATGGGAAAATTTGTCATCCCGTTATCATGATTCACGGAAACTAATTACACTCCATATCAACAGAATTTTGAAATTGCCTCCTGTTACTGTTACAAATTTTAAGTCATTGCACCACTTTGTCAACATCCTTATGGAAAATTAAAGTGCCTTAGAAAACTTAGATTATGCTGTGACCCAAAATATTTCCATACTACTGACTGTTTTGCTGAAAAAGCTGGATTTGCCCATTCAAACAAAGTTTGAACACCACCATTCTTCATCACCTGACACATTTCCACAGGTTGTTGAGCTTTTAGAGTTCTTCAAAACTGAAGCTGCTAAATAGGAAAATGCACATGAAATAGGAACCAAACTGGGTCACATTTTGTCAAAACATAATCCAGCAAGTTCATCCCAAAATAAAGCTGTTCTCTACTGTCTAGTTCTGGGCTCGGTCCTAAGAAATGTGTTTTGTTTCAGCAAACCTCTCATGTTATCTACAACTGTGTAGAGTCCATGGAGAAATCTCTTACAGAAAGACACGAAGTTGTGCGCAGTAGAAAGTTGTGTTACAATTGTTTAGGTACCTCCCACATAGTGACAATGTTCTTCAAAACATACATGTTTTCATTGTGGCCGGAAGCAAAATTCATCATTACACTCTGATCAACAGGTTAACTGACTCGCAACACCCACCAACTTCAGAAGCACATGCTAATCAGCAATTGAGCTCGGGCTTGGTTGACACTGATGGTAGCTCACAGTTTGTGTGAATATCAGCCAAAAACCTCTGCTCACACTGTAATTCTTCTATCTACAGCCATGGTGAATATTGCTGGTTGTCAAGGAAGGTTTCACAACTGCAGTACAAATCTAAATAGTGCTACCCAGGGAAGCTTTATGTTGGAAGCATTGGCACAGAAGCTGTGCTAGCCCAGGGTCCGCAGTACAGACCAGGTATCTGGACTCTGTCAAAGTTACGTTAAGATTAGGGGAATAGTGACTACTAAAATCATGGCCACTGCAGAGGGAGCATCCGAGTTCAGCCAGTCCTTATTGAGTGTGTCAAAGGTTACCAATCTCTTACCCCCTACCCCAGTGGATGCTAATATCAGGAAGAAATTACACTCTTTCTTTAACTGACCCTTCATTTGATATCCCTGGTGGTCTAGAAGTTATTTTGGATGCGGAGGTGTTTTCTCAAGTTCTGGTAGAAGGCAAATTGAGCCTGGGAGAGGGCATGCCTGTTGCCTTCGAAACCAGCCTTGGGTGCATTTTGATGGTAAAATGCCCTACGACCCTTGTCCAGACCAGTGAACAACCAGCAGTCAATCACATTGTTGTGTACGAACACACTCGAAACAGTCCTCAAGACATTCTGGGAACTAGAGGAACCCCCCTCTGTTAAGCAGTTGTCACCAGATGAAATTGTGTGTGAGCAGCATTATAAGGAAACGCACTATGGCCTTCCCTCAGGTAGGTATGGTATTCGTCTCCCATTCCATACCCACATGGAACTTGGCAACTCTCAGGTGACTGCTCATACACTTCATGTCATTGGAGCGCAAGCTACTGAATCAACCTGATGTTAAGTCTCTCTATGATGATTTCATGGCAGATTATGAAGCATTAAAGTATATGGAACCCTCTATCCCAGAGCACAGTTCTCAATATTACATCATTCGTCACCACGGAGTTATGAAGCCTTCTAGTTCCACAACTACACTTTGAGTTATATTTGATGCCAGTGCCAAAATGTCAAAAGGAAATTCTCTTAATGACTGTTTCTATTCAGGTCCCAAATTGCAAGCTGGAATTATGGATCTTATCTGTAAGTTTAGAACCCAGCTATTTGTCTTTTGTTGCGACATCAAACAAATGTATAGGCAAATTGTTCTGCACCCTGACAATAGAAACCATCAGGTTTTTTTATGGCGTTCAGACCCAGCAAACGTGTTCAACGTGTATGAGTTGAGTAGAGTCACCTATGGCGTGACAAGTTCTCTGTTCTTAGCCATCCGAACTCTGCAGCAGTTTAGTATTGACAAGGGTCAGGCATTTCCTCCGGCAGCAGCTGTGCTGTGTACTCAAAACATTTGTTGATGATATTATTACTGGTGCTCCATCACTCAAAGCTATTGCTGTGAGGAATGAGCTCATCCAACTACTGCAGAAGGGATGCTTTGAGTTGCGGCCATGGTTTGGCAAACACCTTCAGATTTTGGATGGTCTTCCAGTGGCAGATTGTGACACGCTCACGTTCCCCAATGATTCAACGAATGTTCATAGCATTTTGGGACTACAATGGAATGTCAAAGGAGATGCTTTCTCTTATCATGTGGAAAGGAAGGTGCATTTTTTCACCAAGCGAGAAGTGTTGTCATATGTTGCTAGGATTTATGATCTTCTAGGATAGTTGGCTCCTGTTGTGATGTGGGCAAAAATCTTCCTACAGTCACTGTGGCTACATGGACTTGGTTGGGATGGCCGTTTAACCCCATCACTTTTTGATCCCTGGCAGCACTTCATGCATGGAATGGTAAACATGACCTATCTGTCGATTCCCCCTCCATATGCGCTCACCAATCTTCCAAGCATTCAACTCCATGGCTTCTCAGATGCATCAGAAAAGGGTTACTCAGCTATTATCTATATCAGTGTAATGTATTCAGTTCATTCCACTTCAGTCAGATTAGTTATGGCCAAGACTTTAAGTGGTGCAACTAAAATGTGTCTCCCTACCCTGTCTTGAGCTTTGTGGAACACTCTTTGTGGCCAAGCTCCAACATCATTTTCAGGAACTTCACCTTCCAGACTATCCTGACATGTCAGTAAATGCATGGTCAGATTCAATGGTGACACCTGTATGGATCAGGAGTGTTCCCCACCTTTTGAAAATGTATGTAGCCAACAGCGTGTCTAAAATTCAGGAATGGACTCCAAGTAGTTGGCAACATGCGAGTTCAGCTGACAATCCTGCTGACTGTGCATCACGTGGGTTGATGTCTGACCAGTTGCCCCCTGATCACATCTGGTGGGCAGTTCCTTAATGGCTATCGCAGCCCTGTTCCACATGACCACATGCCTTGGCTGTTACTCAAGATGAACCTGGGGTGAATATGTTTCAGCGATTCTCAACGTGGATGCACAGTGTGCATATACTTTCTTGGGTAATAAGGTTCATTTACAATGCTAAGAGGGAACATCAGCTTAAAGGATCTCTCTCTGTTGATGAATTGAACTTGGCCACAAAAAAAATCTGCTACATGGTTCAACAGACAGCCCTTTTCCATGAAATAAAATCATTAAAAGCCAACGAAAAATGTTCACCTTGTATACAGTAACTTGCTCCATTCCTTGATCCAGATGGCTTGCTCAGAGAGGGCAGGCACCTTGAAAACTCTAATCTTCCTGTTTGTACTAAGCATCCTGTTATTCTGCCGAAAGACCATCATCCATCATGTTTAACTACTAGTGAATCATTGCCATATAATGTAGTCGCATACTGGTCCACAATTGCTGCAAGCTATTTAGACCAGCCGGTTTTAGATTCTGTGCAGTCACAAGGCGATTAGATCATGCATATCGAAATGTGTACGATGCTTGGTCAGCAAGCTGCGAAAATCACCATCTCAGAAGGCATATATCTGTCTTTTCATCTGCTTGTGAACCAAAGCTGTTCACCTAGAATTCATTACTGATTTATCTTCTGATGCTTCCATTTCTAATGTATGTGGATTGTGGACCCAACTTTGTCAGGGCAGCTGATCAGTTTCAACGAACGATCTCCAACTTGTTGCAGTCATCCTCCCAACAAAACTCCATCACAAACTTTTCTATGGCCAATGGGATCACTTTTCATTTCATCCCGCCAGCTGCTCATCAAGGTGGCCAATGGGAAGCTGCTATCAAAATTCCCATGAACATTCTCAAGAGAGTAATCTTACTGCAAATATTAATTTTCAAAGAGTCCACAACAGTTACAGATCAAGTTGAAGACCTTCTGAACTCTAAAGACCTCACTCCAATGTCATCGGGCCCATCTGACCTCAGTGTATTGATTCCTGGCCATTTCTTAACTGGCAGACCTCTTCTAAGCTATCCGGAAGATAATCTAACTTGCAAGAAGCTGGATGGTCTCACTCGATGGAAGTTAATTGAAGCTGTTAGCCAGCATTTCTCGACCCTATAGCAAAGGGAATATCTCTATAACCTCAAACACCATACAAAGTGGGCTGTCCCCCAGAAAAATTTGGCTGTTGGTGACCTGTTCTGGTGCAACAAGAAAACCTGCCACCCTTAAGCTGGTGCTTGGCAAGAGTAGTGGAAGTATACCCTGGACAAAATGACTTAGTGAGAGTAACAAAAGTGAGAACCTCAACTCGTGAACTGAGACGCCCCACTACCAAGTTATATCCACTACCACCAGAGACTGTTTAATAACACTAAAAATATCTCTAGTAGCATAGCTTTTTTTTTTTTTGTTAATGAAAAAAAAAGTTATTTTAGGTGGGCGGAATGTTTAGCCATAAGTGTTCAGATACTCTCTGTGTAAAAAATATGGTGACGTGGCGCAGTGGAAGAGGTGCACAAATCACGTGCAAGCATGAACTTTATCAGCAGGCTTCTTCATCAAGTCAACAAAGACGGCCAACCGGTGAGTGTCTTGTGGAGTGTGTCTAAGTATTTGGGATCTATTCCAAGTCTCCGGGAAATATATGCTTTGGTTTGTTTCTTATCATTACAACTCCTCTCTGCCATTAAGCGCACTTACCAGTGCATAGCTGCGCTTAATTTTGCACAAATAACAACAGTGTTAGATACCAAGAATTTTAAGAGTGAGGAATGTATGAGGGTAGCGTTTTTGAGTTAATTTCGTTCAGTCAAAAAAAATTACAAAACTGAAGAAAAAATAAAATAATATGTTAACAAAATCTATTAAAAAATACGTTACCTAGTGATAAAAATAAAATGCAGTGTGTGCGGGTCGAAGAGTTGAGGGAACACAGAACTTTATCACCGCCTGGTTGGTCATACAAAGGAGGGTACCAGAAAGACATGCAGGTTGCTAGGCAACCATCTCCAACTCACCACATTAAGAGGTGGAAATGAGGTCACCCAAGGACAGCTGAAGCTTCACATGTGTGATTGCTTCTCACTTTACATTTTGCAGACACAACATGCCCGAAATAGTACATATAAGACATCTCATTTTTTGAAGTAATTAATAATATTTCATTTAAAAATCTTGTCAGTTTTGAGACATAGGCAAATAAATAAGGTCATTAAAGATTTGTTTCTTTGTGACCTTCTGTAATTAATAATTCAAAAGTATCCTCTGACTTTACTTACTACTTAGCACCTGCCATTACATTAAGTCACTTTCAGAATATCAATTTATCCATAAGATGTATGTAACAAAACAAATTATTATTTCAATAACACATACTCTTATTTTCATGTAAATAGTCATTGACTTAGCCCTCCATAAAACACAACGCCCCACACAAAATTTTAACATTTTTAACAACAGGGAGATGTACACAAGTCTGGGGTACAATTTAATTTAGATGATGTAGACTATTGCATTAAATTAATATTTCATTCAGAAATTTTGTTATTCTTATATTAGAGATAATGAACATGAATGTTATGCAAAAAAAATGCATTTCAAACATAATTGTTTAGTTTGTTAGGGGGTCAAAATTGGTTAGTTTTGAATCTGCAACAGAGATTTTGTAACACTATTCCACTATTCTTGGGAACTGTGGACGGTCACAAAATTGGGGAGACTACAAAATTCAAAATAAACAAAGAACCAATTTCTTTGCATCAATTTTGAGTAATTTCTAAAACACCAGACAAAATTCCTTCCAAAATAAAAAAAAATTACAAAAATATCAGCAAATTATGAAGTAACATAGTTAATATCAAATGATAAAAATTATAGCACGAGATTCCAGTTTTTTTTTTTTTTTACTTACAAAAGTATAACAGAATGCAATTATAACTACCTGCTTGGCTAAAATTGTGTAGACAAAAATTATTCCTGACATATATTTATAGTAAATTCTCAACAAATACTGACTCCCTTGAATAAAGAAACTTTTTGAGGAACTATAAAATATTTAAAAAAAAAATGAAAACTTAAGTTTGTTTCATTAATTTTGGTTGCTAGCCATTGTGATTCTCTTCGTAACTACTGTATGACTTGGAAGCAGGAAACTGTGGATCAAGCTATTTTATGAAGCTGTATGCACATGTTGATGTGTTTCACTGAAGAAGACACACTGAAAAGGCACCTACAACCAACTGTACTTAATGGAAGCTAAAACAAAAATAATGAATAACTGATTGTAAAATATTCAAACAATACCAGAAACAAGCACTTTTCGAGACACACAGTTAAGAGCTCTGCTCTGTTGTCACAGTTTCTCCTTTAGAGGAAGTAAGGTATATCAAGAGTGGACAATGCAGTGTTAGCCAATGAACCACTAAATAGGGATGTTGAGGGCAGGAGAAATCATAATAAGTTTGCAATTTACAGATTGGCTTGATCGCCACATACTAGATGTGTTGGTGTCGTGCTGTTGCTATATAGAATTCCACGGAATTAATCAAATGTAAGGGACGATTCACACTTGCAAAAATTCGAGAATGACCCAGCCAGGAAGACGGACAGCAGAGGGTGGAAAGAGGATAGAAGGAAGGAGGGAGGGGGGGGGAGAGAATTAGAGAGGGTTAGGTTGAGAGGGTTAGGGGGAGAGGGTTAGGGAGAGAGGATAAGGAGAAGAGGAAGAGGGTGAGAGGTTAGAGAGGAAGAGGGTGAGAGGGTTAGGGAGAGAAGAAGATGGGGAGAGGGTTAGGGAGAAAGGGAGAGGAGAGAGAGAAGGGGGAAGGCGTAAAGGAGGGGGTGAAGGGAGAGGGATGGAGAAAGAGGAGGGGATAGAGCATGGTACAGGGGGTAAAGGAGAAAAAGGGGGAGATAGTGAAAGGGGGGGAGAAGAATAAAGAGGGGGGAAAGATAAAGGAGGGTAAAGCGAGAAAGGAGAGTAAAGGGAGAAATGGGAGAAAGGGATAAAGGAGAGTAACGGGATAAAGGAGAGTAACGGGATAAAGGAGGGTAAAGAGAGAAAGGGAGAAAGGGATAAAGGAGAATAACAGGATAAAGGAGGGGAAAGGGAGAAAGGAGAGGAAAGGGAGAAAGGATGGAGAAATGAGATGATAGAGAAAGGGAGAGAAAAGGTGGGAACAAGAAAGGGGGAGGAAAAAATAAGGGGAAGGAAGAAAGGGGAGAGGGAAGAATTGGGGAAGAAAGGGGAGAAAGGGGAGAAAGAGGGGACAGGAGAGGGAGAATGTCTATTTATGGACTTGCAGGTGTTACATAGGATTCTGCATAGCTCTAGATGGCAAAAGGATGTATCAATGGGGTGGTAAGGGATGGATTTTCCAGGCGGCTTCATGGAGGGTGGCAATTTCCATTTCTCTGCAATAGCTGGGGTCGCAGTGGCTGAGCGGTTAGCCTGCTTGCCTCCCACCAAGGCAAACCAGGTTCAATCCCCAGCTGGGCCGCTCCCAGATTTTCACATGTGGGAATCCATACTTGTGGCTGTATCCTACGGCACACTATTGTACTAGCTCTGGACTTCTTGCATGGTCCCAGTGGCTCATCGGGTGAAATAAATTCCATTATTGGGGCGTCTGTCCCAGCCTGGTAGATACAACACTCTTGTAAGTGCTTGCGGTGACGCAACTCTGTTGGCAACTGCTAGTGGTGTAGTTGCACTGATGAGTAGTAGTAGTTTATTAATAAGGATAAGACGTAATGCGTAAAAATCTGTCTGTTTATCACAACATTGTAACCTTAACCTAGATGTTAGAAAATTTATAATGTTACACAATAGTTTCAGTGATTTCAACATTTTCCACAACCCCAAAAAAATACTAAGCCCAGTCAGATAAATTTAAATAAACAATGAAATTAAGCTATAAAACAATAAGTACCAATGTATAGAAATATGAGTGGAAAACAAGTTACAATAGGCCTATTTGTGTGCATGTTCACCATTATCTTTCAAGTTTATTGTTGCTATGTACAAAAAAAAAAGTGACACGAGATGCGTGCTTGAATTTACTGTGTCTTTTCATTGGACTGGTTGTTCCTTCATTTTAATTTATATTCCAACTGAGGCTGTCCTTTCCATGAAATAACGGAACACATTTAAATAACAAGAGGTTAAATACTACAGTTCTTTCCCCCATAGATAACAGAGTTAAACAGAAGCGGAAAAATATTAACATGTATTATGTGTAATGAGCTATGTCGTGTATAACAAATATGTTAACAATGTAAAACAATAACCGTAAAAATATCAACAGAGACGTTATGATGTAAAGTTGACCTAAATTTGGCTATAGCGAGGCCTAAACTGTGAACATGGTTTTTTGAAATCTGACTAAATTCTTTGAACAGCTGAAAACAGTAAAGCATTTGAGAATTAAAATGTGGTCACATATCAGTGTTTATGTTTACGTGTAGCGGAAAGATACGTTATCAGTAACCAAAAGTAGAACTTTAGCAGAGCTTCAGAAAAGTGTGATATAACCATGAATGGCCAATACCTATATTAAATTTAATTATTCTGAAAGTTTCCCGTAAACTTCCAGCCTTTCAACCACCTAGAGATTTCAAATGCAATGTTAAACAAAGGGAAACTCATTACACTGCTAGGAATGCACTACAGAAAATTGCTGGATTTTCAGGCATTTTTCGATAACATTAGTTTCAATACATCCCAATTGGGATACTTAAGAAACTGTCTTGATATTGGACTCTTTCTAAACATACTATCTAGAAAACTTGTTATGAGATGTACCCATTTTCATAACTATATACACTTCTTTGTCAGCAGTTGCATAAAAAGTAATTTCCTGCAACAGCTGCAGTGTTAAAGAATCCAAAACAAAAGAATGCATTTTGTAACACAACTGTTATTAACAACTACTCACCTATTAAGAGCTTCCACCTTCACCATATGTGGATCAACTTCAGACTTGAAATCTTTCAGCTGTTCTATTTGTTTCTTTACTGCATCAATATCTGAACCCAGAGCTCCCATGCTTGCAAAACGATCTTCAGCACTATCCAAAAATTCTTGCAAATTCTGTAAGAAAAACATAGTAAAATCACTTTAGTCTGAAGAGATGAAAATACTACTGTAATGCATAGGTTTCCTGAAAACATTTACAAACAAACCTATACATCATTCATTTAATTCAAAAGGAAATTATTTTGCACCTAAAGTTATGTCTAACACTGTGGTCACAAGGGATGCATAACTACTTCACTTCAAACTTGTTTAGTATTGCCCATGGTTACATTGGCTCAGAATTTGTGTCCCAAACGCAATAACTTCTTGTAAAAGGTAAACTGACAGTTTAAGGTAAACTGGTGGTTTAAGTACACCAAAAAAACATTAGTTCTGCATTGTGCTACTACTAGCTGCTATAAAGTCCCTGCTGCTAACCCTGTCACAACCATGTCCGCACACAAGCCAAACTGCACCAAAATTTCAAACTGTATTTCCAGAACTTACTAAAAAAAAAAAAAGAACATTATGAACATCCTAACAGCTCGTATGCTCGTATCAGTAATCCCTGACATGACCAACTATTACTTTCGAAAAAACACACTCACCGACACGTGACCGTGTTTCCGCACATTGGGCATGCACGCACTACTATACCACTTCACCCATCATCTAGCACCAGCGCTCATATAGGCAAGCCATACTCCCAGCAATACAATATTCATGTGCCTACAAGGTCCAATAAACTACTCCTGCGAAGAGAGACTAGTCACCCCCGCACCTTTCTGAGAACCAACTCAAAAAATTTGGTATAAAAGGAGGAGCCATTCCCTGGCTTGGGGCAGTCACAGTGCTCTCCAGCTTGCAAAGGCCAAGAGCATCAGTAAGTGGTAGCCACCCTGTTCTCCCAGTCTGTGAAGATCGGAAATCTAGGTCACTTCCGCATATGCCGCCAAAGTTCGTCTAAGTCTCCCGGGTAAGTGGTCCGACTACCTTCCCTACCAGACTGCGAAGACTGGGGGGGAGGGGGGAGCTCATATAACAGGGAACTGACCACTAGACCACTCCGCGATGCAATCTGGAACAGTCTCCGAAGGCGGTACTCAACAGCCGCCAGCAGCTACCCCAAAGACGCTGCCACAGGCTTCCGAAGACGTCCCCGTCTTCCACGTGGTAATCACTCCAGCACCCCCCGTGGTAGCAGGTTGTACCCAAGGTTAGTAAAGGGAGGTTGTCTCGGTTCCTTAAGACCTGTGTAGCCAGCCGGCCGATGGCGTGTTGACATCACAAGTCCTGCAGCTGCTGGTTGCCTGTTACCTGCCAGCTGAGCCACAGACGCACCTTCACTTAAGCTGCCGTTACGAAATAACTGACTGGTAAAAATCCCTCCAAATTTTAGATTCTACACTGGAGTGTATGACGATAAATATTCAGGTTTGATGTATGTGGCTGCTGTGTTTGCATTTTTTTTTAAATATTGTTTTACATAAGACAAATTGTAAGTTTAACATGCTATGCATGATGTTATTAAAATTATATTTTATGTCTAATACTGTTACTTATAAAACTTGCGGTGTACTTCAAAACTTACTCAGAACTGTACACGTCATTTTACAACAAACCGCAGTATGCCACGTGGAATAGTTTTCGTCAGATGATGTGTTATATTTATGAAAGTTGAGATAGGTGTGGAGTTGAACCTGTGTGCCTGTGGCTTTCGCACCGCCGCTGCGCTGAGCTGGGTATTAAAATGTTAAAATATCTTATTTTGGTTTTCAAGTAAAGCATACACATTATTTGTTGTATAATATTAAAACTGTTAGCATCATAAATGAATATTCATGTCTTATACGTAAATAAATGCAGTATGCCATTCAAAACAGACTGTATAGAATTACGACCTGTGTTTATTGACTGGGTTGTAATTATACGTGAGATCATGTTAAACTTATAACATTTACATAAACCAGATGAAAGAGTTCGCTTATAAAATTAATATGATGTTCATAATCCTACTATCGCTGTAATAAAACATTTTTTCCTGACAGCACTCTTCTATGCGCACAGCTAGCCATACTTATTAGTGCCAAGTACAGCATTTTTGTAATTACCGGAATATCTGAGGATAAGGCAACTTACGAGCTTTGTCTGATATACAAATATACTATAAATGTTCTAAGTAATAGCTCTGAACAAAAAGGGTCAAAAATGAAAGAAATTCCATTTTTATTTTGTATAATACATTGTCATCAATTTTACCATCTGAAGTATACAGGAAATCTGGAAATTCTGAATGTATTTACATAACAAGCAACGTAATCTTTAGCGAAAATGTCTAGTTCTAAAAGACAACATTTTTCCGCTCTCTTGCCTTGCATCTTTCAGAGTGTTCATTGTTATGACTTGGGCATTCTTTCAGTGGCAGATGTAATGATGGAATTTAATCATTAATTTTCCGGCACTTATCTGGAGAATTATTCAACATAAAATGTTGTTTGCATTTCGTATATTCTTCTCGCATGAAGTGGATGTAGCAAATTCTAGCTGAAAAGGTTAGTACTAGGGTACTAAAATTTAAAATTAATTTACAATACCATCAGGAACAATACGTAAAAACTAAATAAAAAGTTATCATCTTACCATTATCAATATTAATGTTATCTTTTCTTTTGCAGGTTATCACTCTCTTTTTAGACAAATCTTCATTTTTTGGAAATCTGAAGTACTTAATGGGCATGCCTACCAAGCCGGCAGCCGCGAACTTCAAATGGGGAATCTATGTTAAATGAAATTCCTTCTCATTGAGCCAATTTTCAAGATAACTACAGTATTTCAAATCAAAAGTATTCTAAATGAAATTTCTCAATGAATGATGCTACGTTAAAATAATTTGCCAATTTTTTTGTTTCATATGTTTTTTATAAAATGTAAATATTGAAATTTACATGTAACAAAAAAAAATGAGTTTTTTTTTTTTTTTCTCCTCAACAATTTTATGTAGCAATATTCTCTGAGAAAATTGTGTGAACTCGTTTTTTGTTTGAAATAGTTATCTTTAAAACCGACGCAATGAGAAGGAATTTAGTTTTATATTGATTCCCCATTTGAAGTTCGCAACTGCTGGCTTGGTAGGCAGGCCTGTTAATCGCACTTCCTTTAGTTTTTTGCATGTGATTGTGACAGCCATAAACTGCACAATTTGCCATGATAAACTCACTGATTCTTCTGTTAAGAACTATGAATGCAACGAGACTGCAATGCAGTGACTGATTTTGTCCGCACAGAAAGATAAATCTGTAAAAGAGCACGCATCTTAACAGAGAAAGGTCAAGGCGGTGTATTTCACATGACGTCACCATGCTACCTGCGCAGAAACATGAGCACCCGTCTGAGGCAACTTCCATTTACTAACCTTGGGTCATGCCAGCATCCCTTCTGGACCTCTAATCAGAATTAAACTTAATAATTACCACCTGGTAGTTTTGGTCTAAGTTCCTTCAGAATACCTCATATTAAAATTAAAACTTTCCTAATTTTGACGTTTTGATCATCGTTGATTTGTCAAATCTCACTTAAATCTTGCGCAGGTCACCTTCACCTGCTTTAATTAATAGCTTCCAGTTAACGAGTTAGGAGTAAGCTATGCATCACACTGCCTTTACATACGTATAAATAAATACGTATTTTTATTAGAATTTGTAAGTGTCATTCAATTAATGAGTATAACCTAGTGTAACCCCCTTTCTATGTTTTATTAGTGTTGTGTGGAATTTCTTAATTTCACTATCAGCAGCCGCAAAGGTAAACCTGGTATTCGCGAAGAAAGCCCTAATGGCAGAAAAAACACAGAGTAAGAGGCAAACCAAAATACTGCCAACAGGTAGATCTTCAGCTACACCGAAACCACTAGAAACTCGGAACACCCTAAGAGAGACAAACACACCATGAACTCTGTTTGACTCCCAGCTTGCAAAGGCCGAGGGAGAACCTGCAGTGCTTTGTCCTGATTGGCCTCTTGAGGGTCACTCACCCAGGGTTCGGTTGTCTATTCCATTCTCGGTTCCGTCCCAGCTTGAAAAGGCCGGACGGTGGAAACAGCGAGTGAAAGCACTGAGCTCTGGAAGTACACTGGGTAGGACCACTCTTTAAATACCAGTTTCTACTTTTTCTGAACATGTTATGAGGTACGACCACGTTGGGTGTTCACACCTACTCCCAGCTTGAAAAGGCAAGAGTACACTTCGTAGCATTCCGGCTTGTCCAACCTCTGGCGGGCTTCGCTACCCAGACAACAGGTATCACAACTACCTAACGTCCAAGTCCCAGCTTGCGAAGGCAGAACTATGGGACAGCAGGTATCATCCTGTGTTCAGGAAGTTTCTTCCACAGAAACAGTGGCTTCATTTATTTAACAGCCTTCAGCTGTCAGCTAAATGCCTTATGCCACAAAAGGCATTTTGAGTAATCGAAGAAAGACCCTATGGGCAGCAGTCAGAGAATTATTAATTCTAAAGTCAGCTGAAAATCCTGTCTACCAGTGACACTCTAACTCAGAACCAGTCCCGTTATTTGGTCCGCCAGTGAGAATTACACCTGGTGAACACCCACGGGTAGAAGCAATACGACAGGGAGGAGAAACCGTGCTAGGGTTAAACTGGCCATGGTCCATTCTTAGTGTTCCCACAGGAGTGAAACTTGTACCAGCACGCCAGCTGCAATTAGTATCTCCAGGCCAGAAACTAATCCAAGAACCTCGCACACAAACCCCATGCCCCAGTAGAGTGCCACCAAGGCCGTGGGATCATGGGCAGTAAAACTACCTGCAGGACAGACACGCCGTCCTGCTGTACCACCACATAAGCCTGCACCAAGCAGGATGAAACTATCCGAATCAGACTTTGTGCCAAGCTGACGGCCTACTAGGCCAGTACTGTACTTCGGTCGGGCACCAATGCCCCGAGAGTAACTAACATAGTGTCAAGTAAGTAACCCAGAGACAAGGGCAGCCAAACATCAAGGGACTGTCAAACATCATGCTGTTATAACTAAATGCCAGTGCCCCTATTATAACGGCCATCTTGTGAACCCTAAAACACATGCTGCAGACTGTTCCAAGTATGTTCAAACAATCATCTGCTCGTGCTCCTAATGATCCAGTGTCGCTGTTCTAACTAAATGGCAGTGCTCCAATATTATAATGACCATCTTGAGAAACTTGAAAAGCATGCCACGAGCTGATCCAATACCTCTGGCTGTTCACTTTACGTGCAGGTGCTAGCGCAAATAATACGTATTTGTTCAAGTGCAAAATATTTAGAAAGCTAACAAATGCTGTAGTCTTAAGGGGGGTTTGGTGTCTTTTATTACTATTAACACGTGATTTCTGAAAGGAAAAGTTTTTCCCGGAATTCTGCACCATAAAATTAGGGTACGCCAATTATGCCAGAGCAAGAATTATACCAGTAAATACTGTAAATGTGTGTACCAATCTCAAGTTGCAGACCAAAACATTAGATCAAGACACAATGTAATTTCTGTTATCAAGTAATGTGCACTTGATAAAGTATGTCATTCTTAAAACTCAAGTTTATATAGCAGAATTATGTAGCAATAATTATATAAATAGTAAATGAAACTCCCCCCACCCTCCCTCCCACCACATGTGGGCAACTTTTTGTAGTTTAAGGGCATTTACAAATCATAAGAAATAAACAAGTAGGTTGAAACAGGGGGAATATTATTATGATTTCACAGTCTTGTAATTGTTTCAATCATTGACTTTGAAAACTGCCTCAATAACCCTGAAATCACTTCACTGCGAAAATGGTCAAGTGGGACTTTAGTTATAACACTTAGGTGTGTAACATCAAAATAACTGAGCATGCCAAGTAAACTGTCATGAACAGTAGCATTTGAAGTTAGGAATATATATATATAGGTAAATTTTGACAGTGCTAGAAATCAGTGAAACCAACAACCATGTATATGGTACCATATTTTAGGTACCTTAATGCAGTGTTTGAGGGTTTAGAACGTTCAATGTTAATTGATACTTTTTTTTTTAAATCTGCTTTTGAAAGTAATTCATGCCTGTAACTGTATGTTGGTTATTGTAAACAATGATCGGAGTACTTGCAACAATGACGGCAGTTAATGTGGGACAGTAGTTTGATACCTTACGAAATGTGCAATTTTACATATGATAATCATTGCTTATCTACGTTTTATCAAAAATAGGGTAAGAATTAGCATGGCAGTAACATATTTGTGTTCATAAGAATTGTTTGGTGTCACGTGTTACCATAGATACTAGTCATTAGTTCCTTGAAAGTGTTCATTTTGATTGTTGGGAAGAACAGTAGCTCGACAAGTCTGGCACAAACAAGTGCTCAATTAAAGAAGACTAGAGTCACAGCATTGTCAGTTGGAAACTTCTGTAGTGCCTTTTGACGTGAACAAGTCTTCAAATTTAAAACCATAGTGGGAGGCAATCCAGAAAATCGATGATAAAATCAGGGTATACAGTTTGGCATTGCAGCTACGAATCTATTGTCTACATTAAAAATTCAATTACACCACTCGATTATTAAAAGATCAAAGAATATGTTACATTGAAAGAGGACTGCGAAGCATCACGCACGGCATGCCGAGATTGGAGAGGGAAGGGTAGGGAGAGACCCGCAATTTAGAGTTTTTTTCGCAGTGTCTCATTACTTCCGCGTAGTATAACTTTTGACTAGGAAAAGCTACGACGCTCATTTAAGTTTCAATCAACAGTTCTCGTCAAGATCAATCAATTGTGTGTATAAAAACATTTGTGTTGCGTGGCTATGGAGAAATTGTATGTGTTTAATCTAAAAAATTAAGAAAACCCTATTTTGACCCATACTCATCAAAAAGCCAAGTCGAAATACAGAAATTGTACACAGTTGGAAAGAGTATCTCAAAAGCAACCCAGCAATACCCATAAAACCCCATATGATCCAAAGCAGTGCCAGGAACGTAAAAAAAATCAAGGCATCTAAGCACGTCAACAGACGTATTCACGCAAAACAAATGGCGGTGTCCCCAACACCGCCATACCCCAATTTTTATTTTTCAGGTATGGCGACATATGAAAACAAATGTCCAATCTAAGAATGCCGTAATCAATTATGAGCATCACACACTAAATTCGATTTGGTGCAAAACCACTGATTTGCAGTGAAATTCAACCACTTGGAACAGTGAAAATGGGTCCACTTAGAATCAGAGGCCACTTAGAATCAGTGGAAATCACAGATTGTTTCAGTGAAAAAATTTCACAGATTGAATTAGTGTCGTGAAACAATTTCACTGGTTGAATAAGTGATGACCGACTGCAGTGGCAAATTAAATATTGTTTTTATTGAATGTAGCCAAATAATTACGTGAAATAAACATATTTACGATAGTTTACTATTCATACTAAGCAATTTACAGTCATTTAAAAAGTAAAATAAATTTGCAGGTGACCGGGCTCAACTCACACATCAGTTACACTTCGCTATTAAGCTATTACCTTGCCATCTGCACTACCAGGACAAGTTTAAATATTGAGAGGAAAATATTACACTTATATGTTCACCACGAAATTGTGAAGATTTAATTTGTATGCTCATCCTTTTCATTTTTGGTCTAATTGGTACCGTAAGAATTAATAAAACGAATATTATTTAGGAGTGCACTCTCATCACATTATATGTAGTTTAAACCTTCAAACAGAGTGCTGCGACAATTACATAAAAACAAAATGAAAGTTGTAAGAACATAATGAAATGCTGAGTGTACATATTACCTCACAAAATAGCGTTCCGAAAAGACTCAACACATTTTAGAAAGTATTTCGTATTGGTTTTATTAGTTTATTTATTGTTAAATTCATTTGATACATGTTTAACTGCCATTTTTAAACATTGTTTGACGGCCATTTTTACATGCTGTTTAACTGATCCATCATTTTAATTTTGTTATTTTTGAGTAGCAAATAACTTTCATAACCCTGAAAATATAAATTTATGCTACTTGAAACTGCACTTAACCTCAATTCTGCCACTTCCAAGCCTTTTGACTATGGTCTCGACGGCTAATCTATGACGACACAAGAATGACGGGCACGCTTAGTTATGACACCCAATAACGTGCTTATATTTGACCGATGCTCGCTTTTTCAGATGAAGCATCACAACAATGATAAGTGGCGCCTATGACAAGCAAAAATTACAACCATGCTCGCCCTCCTGGTTTCAAACACGAATGTGTACAATCGCCAAACTGTGGCTGTATTTCAGAAATGAGACGCAGGTATTTACGCCATTACAGATGAAATTCAATAGAGGATGTGAATATATTTTAAACTCATAGTGGAACTTCTCATATACAATGAAAAAGAAATCAAAAAGGTTTGTGTCACAAACAATACTTGTGCTAACAATGAAGCTTAGTAACCTCTCTAAGTGAATATTCAGCACGTCTAAAATTCTATTTTACTTTGAATTTTCGAAACTTCACACACCCCTATTGATTACTTTACATTAAAAGCTGAATTTTCTGAACACAGTACTACTTCAAATACATGGTTTACGTTAACAAATGCCCACCTGCAAGGTTTCATGAAATTCCATTGCTTTCTCCATGGCATCAATTAGGTTCTCCTCACGCTTAGCATAGAGTGCAGTGATGTTGTCCCAGGCTGAGTCCAGGTCCTCAATGTGTTTCTTAACCTCTGGTTTGTCCGGCTCTCCACACAAGTTCATCAACTCTTGTCCAGTCTGGCGACACTGCTCCACTTCTGGCTTGGTCTGCATGGGGGATGCACATTCTTGTTAGCAATTCCCAACACACGATTGAGTCTCTTAGTGTAAAAAAAACTTTTAGACCATTCTGAAGGGATTCAGAAAATTTGGTAAACTGACTTAGGTACTTAATTTACTAGGGATGGGTCGGGTTGGTTCAATCATTTTCTTCGTTCTCGGTGTGGTAACGGTTTTTTAAATATATATGTTCTCTGTTCTCGTGGTCTTTTTTTTTGCTAGAAATATAAATGTCACGTAACATTTTGTAACAGCTTCAAGTTTTCCTTTTATCGTAGGTGAATTTGATTTCAAAAAGTAATTTAGAATTTAATGCTAAAATTCAAAGCAAATATGATGATTATTTTTATTCACACCTAAAAAACAAAATCAAACTATTTTTCACAAGTTTACCACATAGTAGAACATGCTTTACCACATAATATAGCACACAACTAAATCAGTAATACAGTTTCATGGTTTTCTACTTGGCAATTAAAACCTCAAAATTATTTATAAAATAATAGTTTTGCAACTTGAACGTAAGGTTCGGCAAAGTGTTGTTAATAAATTTTTAACGTTTTTAATGTGTGCATACATCACATAACCTCCAAGATGGTAATTTGTGTTTATGGATGCCAGAGATATGGCATCAAGATGCATCAATCATCTAGTTATTAAATGGTTCCTCCAGTTTACCAATGAAAGCACTTTATTTTCCACTGTCCACCATACTGTTCCCCACTTTGTGCAAGTCGCACATAACAGCTATATACAACATCCATGGACACTATTTTGGTTTACATACGAGAAATAAGTGCTTAGAAATCAATACGATTTTGTTGTACACATAGAATCTCAAGACACTAACCAATATTTTAACATAAACTCATTACTTATCAGCAATTAATAGTAACGAGATGATAGACTATACTTTTCCAACTTCCATGTACTTTTATGTATATAACTTGTGTTTTTACTGTTTTGATCATAGTAGAACAGACATTTCGAGACCGGTTCTCAATGCAAAGAACCAGCAAAACCATGAACCGGAAACCGGATAACCAGAACCAACCCAACCCATTATTTCCATTAGTCACACATAGTAAAAGTAAAACACTTCTGTATCATTTTAGATAAATACAAAGAGCTTTTCTTGAAAGGTTTTAAAGTACATTTTTCTCTTTTTGCTCTAGATATAATTAAATTTGCTTGATATTATTACTAAAAGAAGCTACTTTAAATTCAAAATTGATATGAAATGGACAGATATATTTTCATGTTATTTCACCTCTTAATGGTTCTTCACATAATTAAAATATTACTGTCAACTCTTGTTTCTATGACCCTTCAATGTTCTGTTCCCAGGAAAAGAGTAGTAATTTCGAAAGGGTTGTTTTTGGAAAATTGTTTTGTGGTTCCCCAAAAAAAAAGGTGATTTTTAGTGTGTTGTTATTCCAGGGGTCTTAGAATCAAGAGTTGACTGTATATAGCAATTAAAAATTATGGAAAAATTTACTACTGTTTATTAAAAAGTTAAATACTATACGATAGCCTTTAGATGTTTAGACAGGTATTCAACCAGTCATCAAAAATGAACAAAAAAGATACGAGATTCAAGTTTGTTCTTTTATATTAAATGGAGCATAGAATTAAGTCAAATTTTCTAAATAAATTCTATAAAATAATGCTACGCAAAGCAGTAAGTAGTGACTCTGCATTAGATATTCCTCTTTACAGTATATCTTTGAAATTCCAAACAGATGCAACATCTACTTATCCAGTATAATGTATGTTTTCAGTATTGAATATAAAATTTCAAATCCCTTTGTATACTTAACATTAAGATTATACTGTATTTATACTGTGAATGGATATGAGCAAAAAAGTGCTTAGTCTAAAAAGGGATTAACGGAGTAGTATCCATTCTATCTTAGATACCATTCATAAAATTTCATAACCAGACACAAAAAAACAAAGCTTGACATGACTAAGGTCTAGGTAACAGAATTGTTTAGGTGTGCATGGTTCCAGATATATCAGTATTTAACATTTAGAACAGAAATTATCAAATGAGGGAATCTACGATTACAGTTGCAGATGGGAAATAAACAACAGGAGAAAAATAAGTTGGATTTTGAAATAACTGAAGATGTTCCACATCCCTTGACTAGATTTGTTTTCAAACAATGAATAATGAAGTTAGTTATAGAGGAAAATAGTACGTAAATCCAAGATGGTGGGGATACTGCCTCCATGGGGAAAAATACATGTCTTACCTGATCAATCTCATGCCTGATCTCTTGCAGTACGACCTGCTGCTCCTTGATGGCTGCAGGCTCGACCGCCGGAGGTTCTTGGGAGCTGAGAGAGTCCTGCAACTCTTGAAGCGTGCCCATCACAGCCGTCAGCTCTTGCCAGAACCTCTCCGCCACTGCAAGTGTGTCTTCCAGAGACTTGCTGCGGTCCCCGGTTGCCTTCTGCACCTCATTCCACAAGCTGTTCAGGCGATCAAGCTTGCGTTTGATATCTGCACACACCAATACACACTTTTCCCAATTTAACATTACTACATACATAGAAGCCACCAAAGGCACATCTTTAGAACATTTTCTCAAATAGTTTTGCTGAAATTAATAGGCTTATCAGACTGCTCATTAACCTGTCACATAAAAAACCTAATTTAAGTTTCCATGAAAAACAAAAATGAGTGACTATAAATATTGCAACTGTGACATGAGCAACATCACCATGCATACGACAGAGAAAACCCAGTCCAATACCTACAACCACCTGTTTTTCACAAACAGATTTTACAATCAGTTGTATGCCAAAACACTAACTCAAAACCACTTTCGTAATGAGGATATTTTAACAGTTACACATGTCAGCTATCAGTTTGAGAATCACAAGCAGTAGCAGAATAACTTAATTCTAACTGGCCCAGTCATGACATAAAATTATGTTGATTTTCTGCCAGATACAATGAAACACCAACCTTGCAAGGAAAAACTACTCACAAAAGATAACATCTTTGGTAAAAAAAATTTCCTTGTAATGTGTTACGTTACATATATTGTGTTACGTTACATATATTGTGTAACATTTTCTGGCAACCATTGGCTTTGAAATACAAGTGATGATAGGTGCAACTATTTTGAGTGGCATTTTCCAGGCACACTTTATTTGTTCTGTAGCAGGAGTGTGAAGGCAAGCTCTTGCGGGGGGGGAGAGAGGGCGTAATTTTTCTTTTGCTATAACAGCTTACCCTCACGAAGGCATGTTAAGGGGAGAAAGGAAGATGCGTGGCTGAGAGAAAACAAGGGGCGAGAGAAAGGATGCTAGGTTGCCACGCTGGTTGCTAGGTAACCACTTCCCCTCTCATCAGGCATGTAAGGGGGAGTAACAAGCCAGAATAGCATGTCGCACCACGCTGCAGACGTATTGAAAAGTAGTGCTGGGCCAATGCAGATACCACAGTATCTGCAGAAATTTAAAGTATCGGTATCGTAAGTATGTGACCAAATCAATTCAGATACTCGACACAGATACTGCAGTTTATCTATGCTTGGCCGTAATAAAAGAGGATAAGAAAAATGGTGGCGACTTTGGAGCAAGACATGCTCAACTGTTGCTGTTTTGAGGCAGCATTTGCTGTGAATATTCTAGGAATTAAACTGACAGACTCGCTTAACAACTGGGAAGGACGGGCGGGAAACACACCATCCTGCTAACAGAGAATCATCAACCGAAAATGTGAGGAAGAGTGAGATGCCGCTCCCACCTCCCATCTTGGCAGCTTGCTGTGACAGGTGCTGTAAGAGATCATCTACGGCCTGTATTGTGCGTCACCGAATTACCATCTTTGCAGTAGTCACACTGCAGCTCAACTTTCGTCATTTCCGTATTTAAAATCTTTTAAAATATAAAATAAAACAATTACCTGATAACTGGCAGTGCTTCAATTTTACTCTCAGTAAAATAAGGGTGTGCTGAATTTAAAAACTATACATATTAATCATTTTTAATTTTCTGAATATAAACAAAGTTGAATTATGCTGACAAATGTGATGCACAACCTTGAAGATTTAATATTTTCTATATGATAAATTTAAAACATAAATTGTTTAAGTTTCCCTGAACTAAGATTAAATAAAAATATATTACTAAAATATTCTTTGAGTGCTGCTTTTATCCTCCGACTTTGAAGAATTTACGTGAAATGAATTTACATATTGTTTTGTATGTTTAGTGAAAGCATAAAATACTATATAGTGAGACACTGACTTTAACAACAATTTTCAAAATACTTTTAGTGCTAGTAGTAGTCTTTCCGTTCATTACTCATGCCTTACTTCCTCTCTGAAAGTTAAAAATTCATAAATAAATAACTACTCATAATTTACTTTTACTTTTATTTTTGTAGGAAAATGGTTTTATGTAAAAAAAATCCATTATTTTGTAGGTACTTTAACTGTGCAAGTTAGTTCTGGTTAAAACTGTCCAAATGTAAATTAAACCATCACAACTGTAAGTGGACCTACAGTAAATGTTATGTTTGTACACTTAGTAATTAAATTGCTTTATTTATAAATGGCGACTTCAGTATGGATTCTTCCACAAAAATTACTGTAATGGGTATAGGTATCTAGTATTTGTGGTATCTGCAACAAAGTATCAGTATCAGCCAAATCTGGCATCTGCCCAGCACTATTGGAAGGACAGACAATGCACTGCGTACCAGTGATAAACGGCGGTGCGTATGACATATTGCACATCCAGTTAGAAGATGTTTGCACAAATAAACAGTTTAAAAATGATTGTTGCGGGAAATCTTAGGTCACGGGACCTGAAATATACTTTGATCAACGCAACATCCGATAAATGATACAAGCGGTTAGCCTTACCATTATTTTTATTGGAGTTTTACTGGGACCACTGAAAATTAACTGTGTATACAGTTTATTGATACATGCATTTTTGGTAAAATGAGTCAACTGTATTGAAGTTTAGCACAAACATAGATATTTTTGTGAAAAAATTGGTGGCCCTACAAACAACACACAAAAACTTTAGCAGTTCAAGACTATCCCGAAAAAGCATTGAAACTTTACTGTGCAAAAAAATTAGAGTTGTTCCGAAACTATACTAAGTATTAGTATCAGCCGAAACATCGCCATTTTCCGATGTATCTGTATCGGGCATGGTATAGGGCAGATACTTTAGTATCGGTTGTAGACAACGAAGTCATAAAAATTACAGTATTTCGGTTTGTATAAGTCACATATTAAAAGAAAAAGAAAAATCAAATTCAGTATTTACTCGTGAATAGCGCACCTTTTATGCCAAAATAAAGGAAAAAATTCAGGGGTGTCGCTATACACGGAAAAAAAAACAGAAAGAGGGAGTGTTATTCATAAATTGTCCGGGGATGTTGAGGGAAGTGGAAGTTGCAGAACTGTCTGTTGTATCATCTCTCGCTCTTACATTACTCCTCTCTCTTCTCTCTCTTCCACACTCAGCGACCCTTCAGTTACATGTAGGCTGAAACCCCGCTCCCTCCTCCATACCAACTAATGGCATCCTGTCATGCCACACAACCAAAGTTGCCACGTGTTAAATGCCGCCCACCCCCTTGTAATAACACCCTGCCATCCCTCTGTTTCCATGGCAAAAGCTAGGGAAGAGAAATGACGAGACACTTTTTTTTATATAAGGTTAGTGTGACATTCTCGCACAGTAAAAAAAAGGAAGCCGGTCACTTCTGAAAGGAGAAAGGAGAAAAAAGTGAAAGGAGAAAGGAGAAAAAAGAACAACTAAGCTGTAAATGTTGAGTAGTAGGAGAAAGAGGTTTGCAAAATATTTTTATTTTGGCTTTTTGCACCCAAGTTGTATATTGATATTTCGTTCATGGCATGACATAATTCTTAAATTGATTAGTAGGAAAGTCGCATGTCTATATATCAGCTGAATTGCAATGACTGTGGTGCTTGTTCAATGACGGTGTTATAACTACAAGTATTTTATTTATAAACAAACATCTCTAACCAAAAATGTTGGTGATATGACGAAAGTAAATAGTACGTATATATAAAGCAGATTAATTTAATTTATGCACTGAATATGGGCGCTGTATTTATAAACACTGCCGTGTTTACTCGTTTTCTGTGTTTTGTGATTACGTTCTTGACAAATACGGCATTTGAAACCATTGACAGAGGTTGGTGATTGTAACTGGCTGGTTACGTCGTAAAACCAGTTAAGAATGCCAACAATAGTACTCATATTCTATGTTTTGTGTTTATGTTCTTGAAAAATACTGCATTTGCAACTATTGAGCGAGGTTGGTGATTACAGCCGTTTGCTTATCGTCCCAAAACCAGTTAGAAATGCAAAAAATAGTTAATAATTTTGATTGTGCCCCGAAGATTAATACAGGGAAGCTTTTTTTATAAATTGACCAAGTGCTAAACTGCAATGTAAGCACAAAAAGTTAAGTTTGGGGGTATTTTAAAGTTACTCAGATACTATATCAAAAAATACAAATCAATGCTTTGTATCGCACTATCAGCGGGATCGGCCACAGAGTATCGGTATCTGTGGAGACGTGAAGAATTCACGAGTTCAGTGACCTGCAGCTAAACTCTACAGTATTATGTAATAATATGCGGTATCAACTGCACATTGGTCGTCAGTTGTCACAGTAGAAGGTGATAATTGAAGACCATTCTCCAGGAGGTATTGAACAGTGTGGGCCAATAGCTTAAGTTATATAAATCCAGTGTTTCGAATTATAGCTTGCAACAAAATGAACCCGCGAATACTTCAGGTCTGTAGGTATTGATAATATATGGAAAAAGGGGTTTGGACCCATCTCTACTTGAAACCAAAAAATTTGTGAAAACATCTACTTTACCTTTGACAGCAGGGTCGGCCTTGTTGCCAGCTTTGTTGATGACGTCATTGGCTGCTCGTTTAACAGCAGCATATGCCACCTCTCGCTTGTCAACATCTTCAGCCAGGGCAGCATTCTCTTCAATCTGGTCCCTGATACGAGAAGGATGTGCAGACACTGGCTCTGCAGATGACACCTGGTCTGCAGTGGAAGACAGCGCCCTAAGCATGCCTTCCAGCTTGTCTGAGAACTGGCTAGACTCCTGTTGAAAAAAATTTTACTTTCTCATAACTATGTTTAAAAAGTTTGCCAGCACAAATCATATAATATAACTAGAGCGAGGATGAAACCAATTTTTCTAGATACTCCTATACTATCTTGGCACTCATTATTTGCTGCTAACTGAAAGAAGTCACAACTGTTATAAATGAGCACTTATCTTTGGCTCAACATAATAAATTTAAAAATAATATTTTTTTGTTCAAGTATTGGCAGTGTACATTTATTTAACCTACTACAACGTATTTTCGAGGGCTGCAAGCCTTAGCATTTCAGTTCAAACTGAACCCAAGTGAACCTACTGAGAAGTTCCCAAACTTTGACTCCAGCTCTTTTATTGGATACAAGATTATTATATTCATAGTCGTACATTTTCATTCACATAAACGTCAACTGTATATTTATCCATCACTCCCACATTGTATATTGATATTTCGTTCATGGCATGACATAATTCTTAAATTGATTAGTAGGAAAGTCGAATGTCTATATATCAGCTGAATTGCAATGACTATAGTGCTTGTTCAATGACGGTGTTATAACTACATGTATTTTATTTATAAACAAACATCTCTAACCAAAAATGTTACTGATATGACGAAAGTAAATAGTACGTATATATAAAGCAGATTAATTTAATTTATGCACTGAATATGGGTGCTGTATTTATAAACACTGCCATCTTTACTCATTTTCTGTGTTTTGTGATTACGTTAATGAAAATAATATTAGCATTTTGTATTTAATCTATGTTTATATCAGCAGTTCTATAGAATAATTTTAATAGAACATGCCTACCTTTTAAAATACTTATTTGTTTGTGAATAAATATACACACCTGTTTTCCTTGAAGTTGTTTCCATGATTTCTTCAGTTTTGATAAGGTAAATTCGCTATCTTTTTTTGCTACATTTTGTAAAATTTCATTGAAAATTTCTGTTATTTTAAAATGTAATACAATGTTACAAACAGTTAAGAATAGGTACAACTAATTTTCATTTAGCAAAATATTAAACTGAAGTGCATGATTTTATATTATTTATATAAACAAAATACTCCAATAATTATTTATAGTCTTGTTTTCAACCATAAAAATTAATTTTGTTGTAATAACCTATTTATCATTGTAGATTTCAGTTTTCTCCACCAATGTTGTTGACATTATACATATTTTCTTTTTAATTTTGTGTTCTAATAGTTGCATACAGCAATGTTAACATTATAAAAAAAATGTAAAAATAGGATTATTTTGAATTAATCAGTGTTCATATTTCCATTTCGAGGTATCCTTTTACTGAAACTCCTATCTTTTAAATACTGTATATAAGTTTCAATAAAGAACACTATGTTGTTTTCTTTCGTTAGCAGTAAAACTCAGTCTAGATGGTTCTCGACTGAATGACCTGACACTGACAAAAAAGCTTAAATTAAAAATAGTTTGCAGGCTTTCATGGCAGTTGTCGTCAATTTCTAGGCTTTTGGGTTTGAGCTGCGTGAAGGATTTTTTTCTCCAATTTTTCAGCAGTCGCAGCTGTCATGGCCCAGACAATAAGGAAACAAAAGTTTTTGATGACAAATTAGGGATAATTAATATTTCAAGTATAGGCTGCACTGAATTTTTGTATTCCTATAAATACTGTTAAGACACAATTGCATCATACTCAATAAATTCAGACTTAATTTCCCCCTTAAAGAACATTTGTGACAGAAAATTTGCATTATGTTGCAATGTTTACAAATATGTAAATGTTACGGGATTACTATTTCACAGATGGTAATGTGACTTAAGAAAGTAAAACCACAGCAACATGTTACACAAAATAGCATCCATCAGTGTGCACTTGAGGGTGCGGTGGTAGGCATGCAAATTACATAGAATATCTCTCTCTCTCTCTTCTACAGCAGCAAAATTATTTTCTTACGTACTGCATCAATGGCTGAGCTCCAAAATATTCACATTTTATGCATGCGGGATAAAGGTTATTTTGTTTATGAATGTAAGTGAACAAATTATTGCACGAGCGAAAAACTATTCATTGGTTTTCGTTTTTTAGTTCTCAAGAAACTAAGTTAAAACATTAAAATGTTCTGTATGTTGACAAATTTCTAAACACATTTTGGGGGTAAAAAGTTTTTTTAATGCCAATATCTGGTAAATAAGCCACACACCACTTTTTGTAGCCATTTTTTCTGTAAAAATATGCAGCCTATACATGCCAAAATACAGTACTCCGTTTCAGTCCTACACTTTGACATTTGTTCAAAGATATTTACATTTTAAAAACTGTTTACTATATGCAAATCCCCGAAACATCAAATTGTTATCACGGCTGTAATAATTATTTTTTTGTGATTTCATTACTTAACTTTATTTTCTGGTCCTGAACATCACCAATCAATACAAAATCAAAAACACCCAACATTTTACCTAATATACAAAAATCAATTACCTGCAAAGCCTTTTCTAAGGCCTGCTGGCGCTGCCTCAGTTCACCACGCAGGGCACTGTAGCGAGCATTGTCTGCATCCATGATGTCCTGTACCTTCGCCCCCTCGTCATCATTGCAGAGCTTTATTAGTGCTTCTCCTGTCTTGTTAAGCTTCTCCACCAGAGGTTTGTGTTCCGAGATGGACTGAACAAACAGTTCATTTCGATCCTGTTGTTGTGCAATCAGGTCAGGTCTCAACGCAGGCATTGTCAGCATGGCGACCTGAGAAATTCAGTAAAAAAAAAAAAAAAAAAAAGCAATATCTCAGCAGTGGGTAAAGCAAAAATAAGTAATCTAAATAACAGAGACACTAACGGTTATTAACAATTCCACCTGCTTACAGTTATTTTGCACATTTGTAGACCTCAAAATGTGTGAGCTATAAGGCAAACTCTTACTCACCACTTACCTAATTGCCTCTACGTGCAACGCGATCAACTGGCGTACAGTCTTTTCGTCAGCAAGTTACCAGAACATGACTAAACATTGACCCTATATTTTTAAGGCATGCTAATTTAAGATAAAAGTATGATGAAAGATAACTAAAATTTCTATATAAAAATACTTAGCAGCTGAAACTTAGAGATGGGCAAGTTTGATTTTTACAGCTTTGGGTAGAGTCAAGTTGTATGAAATTCAAGTCAAGTACAGTTCAATATACAATTTGAGTTAAAATTGAGTTTGCACCATAATTGTAAATACATACCTAGTACGTAGGTTATAACACCTGCTCATTATAAAACTTCCACTATTATAGTCACAATTTACCAAAAAAAAATCTGGGACTAGTTTCTACATAAGAATAATTCTTGACCTGTTTAAGTGATTCATTGCAATACATTTTCCTTCCCACATACGAGTGAATAATTATGGTAGGAACTGTAATGTCAGCCAAATGAAACAGATAGAAAAATAAAGATAATTGTTACAGGGATGAAGTAGGAGGATAACCTTCATGCTGATCTGCCAGCCGCTGGGTGAGCGAATATGCAGTCTAAATTTTAAGTTTTTGTTGATAGTTGTTCTTGTTTTCTTTCATGCTTAGGTTTTTAAAATAGTAATTACATGAGCAAAATAATGACAAGTTTACCATATTTATACACATTTCTGCTGAAGGTGTGATGTGTCATGAGATAAAGAGGCTTTCATAATGAAATAAATTATATGGTTGTATATAAAAGGACAGGAATTCCAAGTTGATCAGTGACGTCTTATTGGCAAAGGAGGCACATAATGGACCCAAGTGTTTTGGTTGATCTGAGCGCAGACACACCAGGGTGAGACTGAACTCTATATGCAGCGCGGAACTGGAGCCTGACCAGTGCAGAGGACTGGTGGTGTGGCTTTCAGCTGGGTACAAAGTCAAGAACAGCTAGCACAATTTTCTGTTTCAGTGGAACCACTCTCACAGGTATACCTGGGTGACTACTGGCCTGGGGAGGTTGCTGGACCTGCTGCGACCCTGGAGGTGATGCGCTAGGGCTGGCACCGGGACCTGGTGCACAGGTGGTCAGCTGGTCGTCGACATTGGTAGTTGTCTGGGTCGACTCGGTGAGCTGGAAACACCTAATTCACAGGTTGGCTATACTGTATCTGGTTTCTTCCCCAATCAAATAGGCCAGCACTCAAATAGGTGCAGTTCAGGCTGGTTTCTTTAGAGGTTGATTACTTGAGCTCTCACGCCGACTTAAGTTGTCAAAAACAGTGGGGTGGGAGCTAAGCTCTCGGTCTTTAGAGATGATAACAGCCTGTTTAACCCACTCATGAGTACCACTCAGATGGGAGTAGAGCATGTGGAATACTCTCTCTAATACCAGTCCTGCAGAGGTGGAGCAGGTGACGTTCATCCCTACTTATGTGTACTTTTCACATACTGTATCGACGGGAAAAACTGTCCCCTCATCCAAGTATCCGGCACCAGAAGTACAGCAGACACAGTCAGGTTTCACAATGGCGATGATCAGATACATAGGCGAGTTCCCCTGAAGAGTCAGGCCCCAGATCCATCAAAATACTCCCTCCCGCACCAAAAGTGAAGTGTAAGGAGCACAACCCAGACTAATAGACCAACCCCCCAAATGATGAGTACCTTGAGTCAAAGCTCTGCCGTTCTATACACTGAGGTGCATAGAAAGAGTGGCCATTGGTTTAGAATAAAATTCCCCTCCTGCTGTACTTCGACAGACCTGTTGCTTACGGGGAAAGGTTCTAATACAATGGGAATTATATCCTAAGTGGGATAAAACATGTTTATTTCTGTACGGAAATAAACAGGATGGTTTGTACTACCCTCTATCAATAGAGTTTAACAGAAGCTTGCTATGCTAGACAGGTGAAAGCAACCTGTTTCTACGCTAATAGGGTAGGTAGGCAAAGTGGTTATGAAAATAATTCAACTTTAACTAACGCTATGGTGTTTATCCTGAATGGACTGAACGGTGCATAAGTGTTCGACGACTTTAAGTGTAGAGTACGTCTGGCCGTAGTCTTCGAATGCGAAGATAGGAATCTCAGACCACAGCTTTGACACCAAGAACACGGTGAATACCACGCGAGAGCTGATGGTTCCTTCGGCACTAAAACTGCAGTGAAGGAACAGGACAGACTGGCATTCCAAGGCCATGCCCCGGTATTTATACTCTTCCTGGCTCGCCCTTTGCCAGGTGGAGGGGGGTGGTGGCATTATTTCCTCTGGGCATACTATGTCACCAGCCGGCCGAAGTTCCAGCTGCTGCATGTCTTTGCAATTCAATTAGTGGTGCGATCCCTCGGTGCGCTATACTAGTAGGTGATCTTGAAGCATATCTCGGTGAATAGTACAATATCTTCGGGCTAATGAATATGTGTCTTTTACCGTTGGGTAACCAGTACAAATTCTTGACATCTGGAGATTGTACTAACAATCAAACTCCGTTGGAGTGTGTGATTGAGTGGTTAGCACTGATGAGTAAAAGTTGATTTAAATAAGTAGCAAAAGATGTTACATGTCACAGTACTACACTGCGAGTACTTGAATTCCTGTCCTTTTATATATTTTTGGTAGCCTACCAGCCCACTTGCAACCATCTATGGTTGTATGTTAAGTGTTGTGCTCAAACTATTAGGCCTGACAGTTTCCGGCCACATTACCGTTTGCGTGTCGCAAAGTCAGCAAGAGGAAGTGTTTCACTAGAAGACAAACTGGCATAAATCATAAATATAATTCCCACCCAATTCAGAGATACCAATTTTTTTTTTAAGAGGTGTGTTTATTTTCAATAGAATATACCGGTACTGTAACTTCTTCAGGTATTTATTCTTTAAGTCAAAATTTCCATAAAAATTTGTATTTCATTTAACATTAATGGATTTTATTTCATCACTGAGAAAAATATTTTGCAACAGCAAACTAAGACAATTAAATTTATATTTCTGCCTCAGTTTTTGCAGAAAATCAGTAATATTGATCATTGATCTGTTAACATGATCAATTTTAGATACAAACAAAGCATTAAGCAAACAACCATTAACAATTTTACACAAGCGTTTCACAATATTGTTAATGGAATAGCTTGTGTATCGTGCATCATCAGGTTACATCTCGGCTGAACATCACAAACATCAAAAGAGAGTTGAAGCTAGCAGCAGAGTTATTGTTTTCATCCTGGTGCAACTTTAGCAGTATAACAAAATTAAATTATTGATTCCAAATTAAATTATTGATTCCTTACACGTTCAGTAGCTTTATGTCTGCTGGGATAAACTCTACTAATGATAAGTCAATCTTTGTCAGTTTGACTCATTGCTACTGAAACTTATTCTGAAAATACCTGTTTTAGCTACAGTAGAACCTAGATTTAAACAAATGTCACGGTTTCTGAAAATCTTTACTCTTTCACTGTATCATTAAAACAAAATAATTTATAGTCTATTTCATATACGTGGGGTAAAATCCAACAGACAATGTGACCAACCTACACATTACGTATAAACAGTAAATGATCTGTTTGTAAAGTATTGTATCAGCTGATGAATTGCTGTGGGAAGCATGATGTTAAGTTGGCAATATTGATAATGGCTTTGGATGAAAGTACTACTCGGAAATAAAAGTTGCAATTTAAAATCTTAATTAAACTGGCAACATTTATTGTTTAAATTATGTTTTTAAAGCAATATTACTATTATTACTTTTTTTTAATGGAATTCAAAAACATGTTTAGCAATTATGACAAAGCATGTAGACACAGATGAAGAGTAAACGTTTCCAGCAAATAGCTAGCACGTTTAAGTTTCCAGCCTGATGAACGCCATTGTGCGTATGCTTTTCTCTCATCATGTTTATACGAGTACTATCTTGTTGGTGTTGCTGGAATATTTTATCGGTTAATTTTTTTTTATTCGCTTTCTTTAAACATAGTTGCTTGTAGGTACCGTTGTAGTGAGTTTTCTCAAGTTAAATGTAATATTAGACTATACATCTTTACTGTTTCGTAAAACTGCTCGTTCCGCCATTTTCCGTAACTGCTGTCCGCAATGAAAATACACAAATATAATTTACGTTTCTTCTAAGCTTAAATTTGTTGGTTTCAGGAAACGTGCGCGGTGTTGGTTTTAATCAATGATTCTGCAAATAAATTATTTAATGCTAGTGGCGAACAAACGTGATTTTAGTAAGTAAACTTGCAAGGATTACCATAGAAAAAAACGTGTTCAAGAGGTTGCCAATTTTACAAACAGTAAGTTTGGGTGTTTTATAAATAATGTATTGTTGTTAACAATTACTATAATTATTGAAAGTACGTAGCCTGAAAAAGCCACATTTTCAACACTTTTGTAGTGAATGAGTAATGTTTGTTTATTTGTCTACATCGCAAATTCAATGAGTGTAAGGTTAACTTCGGTCATAGTGTGCATGTGTATATTGCTGCATCCGTACGAATACGAACAGCGACGTATGTACCACATTTTGTTTTATAATTGAAGTTAAAATTTTTGAGGTTACAATAATTTAAATATTATTTCCATATTAGCAAAATTTTTCACTGTTCCAGCAAAACAACATGCAACTCAAACTGCCACATACTCATAACATCTAAATAATGCCATCTCACAAAACACAAACTAAAGCCCCCAACCCGTCACCGTTTCATTTTTTCCCCTCGAAATAAAATAATCAGAACCCCAACAAATTTAACTTGGCAATTACAAAAATATAACTGGTTGGAATACCTACTTAGCTATAATATCCTACATTAATTACTGGACTGAAGTTAACTAATGTCAGTCTTTCATTGCTTGCAATGACAGTAAACATGAAGAAAGAGGAAAATACAAGTATGCTTTGGATTCAAACATTTGTTTACAAACATCTTTTTCTTCAGTGAAAAAACAACTGTGGTGGAAGGATACATTTTGGCCACGCTACTTTTCTAGAACTGTCAAAATTTACCCCACTTACATGAAATGGACAATACCTCTTAATTAACATCCCAAAACCAATAAGATGTTACAAAAAAAATTTTCACATTAACACAGTGCTTCATCATCAATGGTACAAAATAACACTTTTATTTACATGAAATACTAATGTAATTTCCTCGGCCAATGTTCTACAAATGAAATGGTACCCCACAAGACCATAAAAGATCTTGCATTAATTTTTTTCTAAAGTTCAAACATTGTGCATGCCTTAAATTTAAGTGAGCGCAAAATCTATTCTCAATAACTGTTTGTGCAAAATTTGTAGATTTATTAATGCAACACAAGTTTATTTTGATGACCCATGGTGGCACAATAAAATCAGCCGACATGCATGCACACAGCTGGTGCGAAGGACGTGACCTACTTTTCCAGGGCAACTGCCAAAATCAAAGTTATAACAGCACTATTGAAAAACGTATCATGAAGCTAAACACTGCACACAAACCTTAAAGAACATAGCATTGTCACGAGATAAAAGATGCTCGTAGGAGAGAAAGCGAAGATCTTTAACCCACAATGTTATTTGCTACCACAGTTGTGATGCACTCGTGGTTGGATAGTAGCTAGGATTTCAGGGGTGAGATAGCAACAGGGAGGGAGGGATAAAGAACAAGAAGTCATACGTGATATATGTCATGTGAAATCTAAAAGTGCATTCCAACTCAAATCACCGCAGCCATGTTTCAAAATGGATGTTAACCTTCTTTTTTTGTGTCAACAGATATTTTCAGAGTACCTAATGAGAAAAAAAAACCTACATATTATTGTCATGGGCCAGTGACTGTATTTTTAACAAGTTTTCATTGCAATTTATTTCATTTTAGCGAAGAAATTTTTATTTTCATAAATTTTTGGGATTTTTTTGGCACTTCCTGAAAACATCTACTTTAGATCACTGTTTTCGTACCTTCCATGTTCATTCGTTACTTCGGGGCTCGACTGTATATTCATGCCCAAAATAATATTCATTAGAGAGAATCTGAAACTTGTCTTTGGGCATAAAACACTGCTGAAATAATTTTTAGTTCAACCACCACTACAAAATATTGAACCACTTTAATCAAGTATTTTCTACCAACGCTCTACAATGCACTTCAAGGATCACACAGACAGAGTCCATGATCTGTTTCATACACATGGGCTAATAAACACCCAAAAAGATATTTCAAAATAAATTATTGACAATTTAATTATTGTGGATGTAATTGAGTTTTTAACAGTTCTTCTCTGCATGCATTGAATGAATATATTTTATTTTAGCCTTGGACGTTTAACTTCCGAGTGCAGTGAAATATGCACACTGTGTTTATTACTTACAAGGCAATATTTATTTCAAAATGTGGTTAAAGGATAAAATATGGCTGAAAGGAAAAAGTAACTACGGTGTAAAAAGTGCTCACTTTATCGTGTACAGCTTATAGTCAAACATTTATAAGACATAGCAATACTTTAAATACTGAGTAATATTGTGCATACCAACAAAATAAATTATTATGTTTAAAACCTACAAACAATGTGTACACAAATTTAATGTGCAGGAGTTCCTCTAGGGATTCCCATTCTGCACTTGCCTGTTGTTCCATATCATCCAACCAACTTCCCAGGCCAGCATGTGTCTCGTGGAAATGCTCTGCCAAGGGTAAAGCTTGTTCTAGGATGCCTAGCCTATCAGAGTTCAGCCCTGATACAGTATCCATCGTCTCACGTAAATCTTCCATTTTTTCACGAATCACTGCTGTATCTTCTCCTTGTGCAGATTCACGGAGCACCTACAACCAAACAAAACTAAAATTCCACTGGACAGCAACAGTACCTAACCCCACAGACAAGGTATGAATACAAATTATAAACATGGAGGGTGAAATACTCGTAACAAGTTCCCTTTTAAAATGTTTTCTTACATATTACGCTTACATAATTATGCAACTGGTTTACAAACACCCAAGAAATGTAAATTTTTTTAGGAAGTTTTCCTTGTTAATAATGCTAAATTTTTCAGCCCCTTCAGGAACTTCTCAATAGTATTTAAACTGTTAATATATTATTTACAAAGATGTTTCCACATCATCCATCATGAATCAGCCTATTCAAAATGAAACAAAATATATTAAAATGGAAACAATGCAACATTAGCACTGTCACGTTAAGTTTTCTAGCGCAGTTGTGTGGTGCCCTCTTTGCTCAGTTCAGATCCCCTCCCTTTTCCACCATCCCATTTTCTCCTCCATGCGTAATGGTTGGGCGGCTCTTAACAGCGTGGTCTTGAGAGCCGATAAGGGTGTTTGAGGTGAGTATTGATGAGCGGTGCTGGAATGAAAGGGTAGGGGAAACGGGATATCCCCGAGAAAACCAACCAATCAACTGCATCATCCGGCACGATTCCCACTTGCGAAAATCCGGTAACCCGGCCTGGGAATTGAGGTGTGAGGTGAGCAGGCTAACTGCTCTGCCACCATGGCCCTTCCATGCGTAATGATTTATAATTGGTCATAGTAGTTTATTTAAGGCCTTGCATGGCTGCGCTCTGCCTTCTTTACATGCTACCTCTACGCCTGTTTTACTACTACGCATTCTCCGCTCTGCACTGTGTGGGATTGCCGCACTTCATCTCATCCAGCTGAGCTGAATAGTAAGTTGACAATGATGTTAAGCTGACACCTTCTCCTGTCACGATAGAGAGCGATGGGGCATATTAAACAGTAAGTGGTGGAAACCATTAATAGTTTGCGGTAGGGTATTTCGAATGTTTTGTAATTTGTGTCGCATGGTTGTGTAATTGACTGGGTGTGAAGTAGTGTTATACTATTTCTAAATTTTGTTTTAGGTGCTCTTCTTAAGTTTGTTTTGATTTAACTATGGCCTCGCGTCTCCTGTGTCTCCTGTTTTAATGTGTCATAATTGTCTTGTGCACCGCCAAAGTTTAATTTAATGTTTGTTGTTTCAATAGTTCCCATGACTTTTAGAGCATTTAGAGTACAAGCTTTTTAATTGTTTCCTGCATCATTTAGCTATGGTTATTTTATCGGTTGGAGCTGTGATGGGTCATACACAACTGCCTCCCACTGTAATTGTTTTATTTGTCAATTTGTAATTAAGTTTTATGGAAATGGAAGCTTTGATGGGCAAATGGTTGCTGCCCTCTTTTTATGTGGAAAATTTAATTAAATTGGGTGATAAGAAATAATTGAGTCAAGAAAGCATCTATTATTTTAAAACCATCTGTGGTAATTTAAGTTTCCTGATAACTGAAATTAACTTGCATAAGAGCCTATCAAATTTTGTAGATAATTTAAGGTTTTCAGGTGCTCAGAAGTTAATTGGGTGTAATAATTGAATTGTATGATTTCTCCATAATTTGCTCTTTATTGTGGTTAAACCTCATTTATGGCTGTGAAATCAACTAGTCATTCTATGCTTGCTAGCTATTCAGAAATATTGTACCTATAAATCAATAATAAACAGTGTTACAAAAATCTTGAGTTTTTGTAATTATTTGTGATTAGTTACAACACTGTACAGTGTAAAATTTCTCAGTTATTTTTTAGGTGACTGACAATTTTATATTTATGTATATGCTGTCATACAATGGCTTGAAGGTGGAAGAAGGAGAGGGGGGGCAGGGTGGTGGAGTGTGTCTTGACATGCAAAAAAAAAACAAAAGCTGACCACCTTAACCTCCTAAAAAAACATGCACATAAATAGCTACTGATGAGAGCACCATACAATAGTCACAGCTACAAGCGGAGAAAATTAGGTAACATCATAGTCACCTCTCACATCTGCATTCTTCTTTGATTACTAAAGATGTGGTGAGTAATTTGAGACAAATATTCTGAATATTCTGAAGACTAATTTTTTGTAACAAAGCAATTTTGTAATTACTATGACATGGCAGAAAAAATAACTAGATTAGGTACTTCAAAGCAATATATAACAGTAGGATGAAATAAAGGCAGCAAGGCTATAGCAAAAACAATGTGCTTGTTGAAAACAGACAGGACTCTCTGGCTTAATCTTTGAAATAAGTATGACACGTGAAGCAATCACAGCACTGGGCGACAAGTTGCAATGGTGCTGTTCATCCCTGCCACTTCTATTCCAACATTTGTAGTGGCAGTGGGAGACGTCTAAACAAGGTGTGACAGTAGCGTTTGTGGTATTGTGGTTAAATGTGTTTAAACATCACATGTAAAATTCTTGAACATTTTCAGCCACTAGTATAACACTGTTCACATTTCAAGATATTTATAAATTCTTCATAACACCTAATTTTCAAATAACCAGAACATGCAATCTTTGGCAACAAGACAAAGATTGTTTGATCAATATGGTAAAAAATATCATTCTACATAAAAATCTACATTTTAAACATTACATATTTATAAAGAAAATTCGGAAGGATGATAGAAAATTATCTGGGGGTTAAAGACATTACAACCCACCTGTATTCAAAATATAGTTTCCACTGTACCTACACAACATGAATACTGCTACAACAAATAATTATTTTATATTCTCTCAATTAAAAATACATGAAATTAATATTGCAACAATCCTCAATATACACCCATTTTTCACAACACATTTCATGAACATTAATAATTTTACTATCCTATTAGAAGCTAGACAAAATATATCAAAGGTAACAAAATGAGTACATCTTTATTAGCACTAGCAAAAATTCATTAACATTTACAATGATGCTGTTAGTCAAATTTGACTATAAAGAACATTTAAAATATGACTACAAATCAAATCAAATAAAATCACTACAAAAATACTTTTTACGATACAGACACAAAATCTGTCATCATTGACAAACACGGATCTCATTTGGCACAAAAATATTTTCCCATAATAAAAAATCTGAGATGCCACAATACCACATTTTCTCGATTCTGATACTGATAACAATACCATGATCGATTCTCGATTTCAAAGATTGGGATTCCTTTTATAGTTGGAAATATTTTGTTTTAAATGAAAAATCCTTTTACAAAAAGAAAACTAAAATGTAATCATTAAAAAAGTTAAGTTGTAAGAAAGTGACTATATACTAATACAAGTACAACATCCCGTAAGTACTTGGAACATAGGAAATACCAAATCAAGAAGTTCAAAAGTAGAGTATGAGAACAACACTGGTATATAATGAAACACAAAAATCAAATTCCATTAGCCCTACAGTGCACACTATGCACAAGGAAGGTATGTATTCTGATCCATTGCTGTAAGCTCATCTGTGTACGTCATCACACTCGTCGGCTCTAAAGACCATGCTGTTAAGAACTACCCAAATCTCTTCATTAAGAATGGAGGAGCAAAGGGGAAGAAAAACGAGAGGATCCGAACCGAGCAAAGAGCACACCACACAACCGCAGAAGTACATGGCGATAAAAAACTTAACGTCTGTCATAACCAGAAACCTTGAATAAGGCACACTGCACTGGCAGGGGCCCACTGTTATCTAATGTAGATTACCTTCTCGTTTATTGCGCTATTTAAACTTTCAGCAACAATATTAAGGTTTATTTTTTTTATTATGCTTGCTGCCAATCTTTAGTTTGTTCAGAACATGATTATATTTCACTTTTGACATGTTTTAATTGCCTCTTGTCGTTTATTTGAAACAACAGAGTTAAAATATTTACACATCAGTGTTGTCTCAGATGCATTAAAATCATAACTACAAACGTCTTTTGCCCACTAATTTGCACTTACTGCATTTTTAGGGCTTTCACACGAACATAATTTACCACATACTATAATTGCAAATATTTATTATAAAAACAGAATTATGAAGGATTTGGGAATAAAATACGTGGATTTGAAAATGAATATTATTTTATAAATCAGTAAAAGCATATTACAATTTTTTGACATCCTGTTCATGAAAAACTTGATAAATGTATGCTAAATGTGACATTTTATATGTAAACAAATCTTAATGTTTGGCATCCGCCACTTCCAAAGCTTGTGCAGTGCTGTGTACTAAATTGTTTACTCAAAGTACAGTAGAGTCCCGTTATAGCGAGATGTCACAGTTCCAGGTTCGATCCTCACTATAAGAGTGTCCTCGCTGTCCCCGAATTAGGCCGATTTTGATACTACTTAAAAATTACCCTAAAATTGCTTTTAAATTGTGTTCAAACCACCATAACGTAAAAATATCCTGTTATATGAAAACTAATTGCGTAAAAAAGAGCGGAAAATCTGACCGCACCACACCCCCTAAGTATAGCCGTTCTGCCTACAATCAGTTGCTTGACCTATGCAGCATTGCTCCGCAATCAGTTGCCCGGCCTACGCAGCATTTCTCGCTATCACCTACTCGGCCGCTGAAGCACTGCCCTGAAAGCGATAACTCGCCAGTCACAGCTCCACACAACCGCCTCAAATCAAATACCAGTATTTACTGGTATAATTCTCGCACCTATTTTACAGGATTTTAGTACAAAAAATTAGGGAGCGTGAATTATGCAAGGAATCGCCAAGACACTTGCATGTAAACATTAAGAAGGGGTTTACTGTAAGTAATCCATCGCTAACTGCGGGGATAACTTTTTTAAAAACACAGCACTTCATTTATTGATAATAGATGTAAGGATACATATTCAAAATTAAATCACTAGTGTACTGAGGCTAGCAGCGAAAACATTGCAATGTGCACGGAGCTGGGCATCCGGCGAGCACCTAGATTCTCAGTAGCGCGGCCAGGCAAGTGGCTAGATCCTCAGTAGCGTGGCTGGGTGAACGGCTAGATCATCTGTAGAATGGCCAGGCGACTGCTTAGATCAAGAGCGCCACGGGGCGCTGCAGCTTGCCGCTGCTCGGCCCTAGACAGATCCTCGTGCAGGCAGCTGTCGGTTGGTGGGTCGCTACACGATTACTCTGGCGGGTGGTCGTACATGTCTGGTCGTCCAGTTAACTTCCTAAGTGACCCAGTATTCGTATAACATAAACACGTTAAACTCAGAAAAAAAGCATTTTCGGCCCGCTTCTCTATTGCAGTGTTCCTCTGCATATGCTATTACCTTAACTTTAAAAGCAGCAGTTTGACTGGCATATTTACCTTTTATGCATTTGTACTAAACAAAAATTAATATAAATGTAAACTATTCCCTTCACATTAAAAAAACCACCTGCATACAAATAAACTCTGTGCCTCATTTTGTTTTCATGTTTCGCGGTAGACAGAAATAGATAAGGGGACCAGCGCAGCGACCTTGAAGTGTAAGCAACCTGGCGCGGACAAAGTGCGCGCCGTGGGCCCATTAGCATTACATGCCTCGTTGAGAGAAATATGCTGCGTGAAATATGAAAGAAAAAGTTTTATCCACTGATTCTGCACCATAAAAACGGGGACGTGAATTGTGCCAGTGCGAGAATTATATGAGTAAATACGGTAGTCACTAGAAAATTATACATTTTACACTAACAAAACCTCCATCATGCGAACTTCCTTAAAACCAGCAAAAATTCAAGAAAACCTTATAAAAATGGATTCAAATTAAGTTCATTATAGCACAGCAATAAAATGTAGTAGTAGTTGTGTCCCTATCTTTAATTGGTATGCCACAGTATGGAAAAAAAAACTGCAGAAATCTTAATATGTAGCTGTATTAGATTCCAGCTATCACTATGACACTATGTTTAAATTAAATTTATTTTCATTTAACAATAACGTTCGACCCACATACGCCAAATTCTTTGAAACCAAACACAGTTGACAGCACAATGACCGTGAATGACTATGGGAAAGCAGAACTGGTAGATGAAAACAGTATCAAAGAAAAAGGGTGGTATTCTATTTATAGAACAATGCACTTGGGGAGAGCGTCACAAGGTACTTACGGAAATGAGATGTCAGGCGAGGGAGTGGAACTAAGGCATACAAATAAGAAAAGCGTGCTTCATACGGTCAAGAGTCCTGCCGCAAGCGTGCTTTACACGATCTCGCCGTACATGTTTCAACTCGTAAAATTACAATTTTTCATGGAATATATTTGCGGGGCAAGGGGGTAGAGTTACGGAATACAGGTAACAAAGGCACGCTTCACACGGTAACGAGTTCCACCACAAGCCTGCTTCACACCATCTTGCAGCACAGTTTCAACTCCTAAAATTACAATTTTTCATGGAATATGTTTGCGATTTTTTGACGGTTCCTCAAAAAGACCACGTTGTACCCCTGTTCTCGCAATTACCCTGCTCGCTACAACAGGATTCTACTCTAATGCATATTTTGTGGTTGTCTTGACAGACATGATGGAAGAAAATTTAACATTTAAGTATGTATGCACTGTAATTAAATTACTCACAAAATTAACCTAGTAACTCAGCTTTTGCATTCAAATCTGCAAAAACCCATAAAATCATTGTAAGAATACACTCAGTAGTAAGGAAATGATACAAATTCGTGAACATACATCATAAATTTATACAGTTCATGCATATGAAACTAAAAAAGCTAAAAATTACAATTTTTTTCTTTGTGCATGAAAAGTTAGGTTAATTGTTTTTGATAGAAAATGTTCTGGATTTACATATGGGTCACACCTAATCACTCAACATGATAAACATTTTAACATTATTTACTAATTTTAGTTAGGTAAAACCTTCGAGCCAATTTCAGTTTCTTATAATCTTCGCATCTCCTACTTTCAGTGTTAAAATTACCATTACATACTGCATTAATCACTCTCACACAAATACAGTAACACATATTTGCACTAGCAATGGGTTTGGTACTTTTAATTGGTTTTTAATACCTTAGATTCAAAGTCTTTTGATTCCTGATTCTATCATTCCTTAAGAATTGAAGGTATCAAGGAATCACGAAATCAACGTGACATCCATAAAAAAGCGACACTAACAAAAAATTAGGTTATTAGGTTATATGCACATTCATTTCAAAACAAATGATTCCAAGTACTCAATACCTTCTTTGCAGTTGAAAGAACATCACGCACTCGACCCTTCTGGCTGGATACGTCATCGTTCAATGCTTTGTGTTCTTTTAGTTGAACCCGAATAATATCTGGATCTGCACTAGGTGGCTCAGCTTCACGAAGTTGTGCATCCACATCACGGAACCAATCAAGTAATTCATCTATATCAGCAATTACCTCCAAAGATCTCTACAAAATTAAAGAAAAAAATCACATCACTGATTATGAAGTTAATATGTATTATTTTTATAATTAAAATTATGTATATAAAATTACAATGTGTGCACTGTGTGTATATGTAAAGAGAAAGAACTAAAACAACTTTAAAGACTACTGTATTATAAGTATAAAAATGAGAACGTCTACACAGTATAAAAATTGTTCATAGATACAGTGGAACAGCGCTACAACAACAGACACTGTATTATCTCACCTCGTTAACATCCTGTATTATCTCACTACATGGACATTCTATATATGTCATTAGGTGCAGGGCAACTTACATGGTGGTCGAAGATACAAAACAATCTAGCACATTTGAAAGCAGCATTCCCCTTGTAACCGTAGTTTACATAAAGATTTTTAAATTAGAATAAATGATGAGGACTTGTAATTGAGAATATCAATTTTTTTTTTGCAGCCAGTCTCTTACTTGTACTTTCATGTATTGAACATTGAAAAATAATTATGTATTACACATTACAGCTATCTGAACCATTGAAATGCTACAACAGCTAACATAATCTGCAGTCTGTACATGCAAAACTTTTTATTTCCTACAACAGCAGCTTTTATTTGTCCTTCTTAGAAATGTAAAGAATGTCAACAGTTGAGATATTGTCTGTAGATGAAGCTACTGATAAGCATAGCATGCTGATAATCCTTCCCTGACACATGTTTTGCTCTGGTTTTCTCTCCATCTATCTATCTCTCTCTCTCTATTTCTCTCTATCTGTCGACCTCTATCTCTCTCTCATCCACCACCTCCCCTCTTCTAGCAGTTATTAGGACCAATGCATTCCCACATCCTTCTGATTCATTAAATGCAACAACAGGACAATAGCCAATCAAAAGAAAACATTTACATGTGTTTAAACTACCAGAAGTGTGATGCTGTGATTGAGCGAGAACACAAATAGGCAGTCATTTTAAACTAGTGTATTAACTTCATATCTAATAAAGAACATGACTGCATTAAAAAATTATCTCTATAGCAAATGTGTTGTTATAGTCCATACCTCCAGTTCCACTGGGTGTCCAAAAAATACCTAAATACAATAATAACAGTGATTTTTATTTCCATTGTCAAAAATAACCAGGTGTCAATTTTTACATATACACATGCAAACACACAACCTACCTGTTTGGAGAGCATTAACCGCTCACCCTTCCGCTGGATCTGTTCAGCAATAGCATCAAATCTACGGTTGTCTCTCATCACAAGACCTTCTATAGTCTGCGCCCCTTCACCAGGGGAAATCTGGCACAGCTGTGGGCCCACCTGATTGAGAGATTCCAACACTGGACGGAATTCTGCAATTCGAAAATTAAGCCCACTTAATTACTTTGCTACAACTAAATTAACAGTAACACTAAAACTTTATTTTCAAAATTTAAAAAAATAAAAAACATAATACACAAACCTTGGATATCTAACTCTAGTCTTTGTATATCTTCCTCACGTGGTTCAGCTGTTTGTAACTGGGCTTCTGCACCCATCATCCAATCAACAAGACGGTTATGGCAATTGTGGAACTGTTGGACCAGAGGTAATGTTTCCTACAAAGCAAAACAATCACAAAAATAATTCCTGTACTATTTCACACACAAGCTGCAAAAATAAATACACATTCTGTTTATTTAAGTACTGCACAATATTACCATAACATTGTTAATTTCAAAGATCAAAAGTCAGTGAAACTTTTATTACGAAATAGCACCACCCATACTAAACAAAAACAAAAGCAAACACGAATATGAACAATACGCCATGTCGTGAAGGTTGTGACGCGTTCCGCTTATATCTATATACCATAAACGACTACAGCTCATCCCACGTGCTTCAACTACCACAGGAACCAACAACTATCAGAGATGTCTAGCAGGATGTGTTCTCTGGAAGGGACATAGAAAACACTTGGTTTCCCAGACACACACACACACCCTCCCTCTCCCTCAATCCCTCTCCCCTCCCCCATCCATCCCTCTCTCTCTCTCTCTCTCTCTAGAGTATTTAGACCCGAGGAAGGAGCAAACTAAGCACGACATTTTACAAATGCGCAGACAAATACGCAGAGAGTAGTTTCAACTCAAATACACCTTGTATGCACATAAAACAAAAGATATTTAAAGTGTCCACACAACACATCAGGCCCTGACCCACCCGGCAGACAGTGTCTCGCCACACCGCCGAAGATGGCTGAGCACCCGCCGAAGATGGCTGAGCACCGATGAGTGCCTGAGGCCACCATATCCTGAGCACACGAGGGTAGTTCTCCCATTCCGCTTATTCCAGGCAGACATCACAGGAGCACGTCACGCCTCCCACCCCAGCCTGCCGCACACTCCAGAATGAGCCATGAGCGGCTAAGGTCGGGAAATATCGTTTCCAGTAGCTCGCCTCAACAATTCTTGTGCTGGATGTCTCTACTGTCTTAGGGCCTCATGGTCCTCTCCAAGAACTTCCAGTTCTCCAGCGGATGCTGCCACCACCTTCCAGAGGCTTCAACACCTCCTGGTAAACACAGTCACCAGTAGCTTCATCTGCAAGAAGCCATCGACCCACCAGGCACGGCCATCGACCCACCAGGCACGTCAGTTACAAAGAATCACCGCAGGGACTATCACATTCACTAGGAGGGAATCAGCACTCTAAAGAATTAAGGATTAAAGTTCCTAATGCACTGAGACTTAAAAAAAGTTACCACTGCAACAGCCTAAGCCAAGCGGAGAAGGAAGTGAGCTGCAAAAGCTCCCCTTCCTCCTCCCTCCTTTTTCCATTACACAATACTAGTGAGGCAGCTAGCGAAGGAGGGTGATTATATATATACACACATATATACATACATATATATATACATACATATATCATACATATATTATATTAATACCAACATCTACATACTACATTCTCACTCATATACATATACATAACATATATACATATACATATACATACACATACTATACATACATATACATATACATACATATACATATCATACATATACATATACATATACATACTATAATACATATACAATATACATATACATACATATACATTACATATACATACATAATATACATATACATAATATACATATACATACATATACATATATATATACATATACATACATATAACATATATATACATATACACATATACATAACATATATACATATATCATACATATATATATATACATATACATACATATACATTAACATATACATATATATACATATATATATATACATTATAACATACATATACATATATATATACATATAACATATATATATACATATACACTACATATATATATATATACATATATACATATATTTACATATACATATATAATATATACATATACATATATACATAAAACATATATACATATACATATATACATAATATACATAATACATATATACATATACATATATAATATACTATACATATATACATATACATTACATATATACATATAACATACATATATACATACAACATATATACATATACTACATTATACATACATATACATACATATACATACATATACATACATATACATACATATACATACATATACATACATATACATATACATATACATATACATATACATATACATATACATATACATATACATATATACATATATATATATATATATATATATATATATATATATATATATATTGAGCCCGAGGAGTGTGTCAACATCTGTTTTAAGCATTACATTTAGATAAACAGTTTCACTGATAATGTAAAAATTTGTTGCTGTGAATGCTAAACAAGTGACTATTGACAACGTCCATAATTTAAACTTACAAAATGACAAATTATAAAGTGGCGAATTTGTCATTTCGGACATGGCCTCAGCAATGATACAACTACTACCTCATACTCAAAACCATTGATGTATTCACTCTGGAAATGTTGAACATCAGCACAGCATTGATCACAGCGTTCACAGACATAATGCCATTTTGGTGATCAATTAGCTGTTCTAGATCACAAGATGTTTCGTTTACCACCATGTTACAAATGCATCTTTAGTAAAAGCAACCTAACCAAAAATCGCCACCAGTGGTGTAATGTAATGCACTGACCCGTTTATGCATATTTAATATTTGTACCAATATTTTAGCATTGATTTTGTCAGGTGGTTTCGTGATAATTATAAATATCTGCTCGCCTAGATGAAAGACCAGTAACTGAACCTATTATACGAAAAAGTGACTGAAATTGAAGTTAACCTCACTTTTTGTTATGATTGTGTTTTATTTATTTTGATAATATTAACCACACTTGTGTTTTCTGAAAGATTAGAATATTTCTATGTAAACCATTACCCAAGTGCCATTACCTATGCGTAAATATTCACCTGAATTAATTTTTGTGATGAGAAAATAAAACCCCCCCTTAATTTTTGAAAGTGAAATTTGGAGCAAAATACAGTCATATAATCGGGTGAATATGAGTATTTCAGTACAGAAGGAAGAAAAATATTGTGGTAAGTGGAAAAGTGTAAAAAAATTGATTAACTAATTTAAAAAAATGTGATCACATTACATATGGAATACGTAGGACATACTAACCTGAGCATGTTTCAGTAAATCTGCTCCCCTTGAAGTGAGATCATTGTAATGCCTCTGCAATGAGTCAAGTTTATCTTTCAACTGGAGAGCTTCATCATTTGATATGTGCTTCATAAGTTCCAAACCACTGTCTACTGTGCCATCTACTTGGGTCTGATGGTTTGCTATTTCCTCGCTCAAATCCTATTCATGTAGAAAAATAAATTAATTATAATATAACCCGCAGCATACAAATGAAACAGAAAATAAACTACAACACTGAAAATTAAAACTTTCACATACAAACACTTTTGTACTGGGGCATTTGCTAATATAGCAAAATAAAAATCCATTCCAATGCTCTTTATGAAATTTACATTCTGAAAATACAATTAGGAAATTATAGTGTTCAGAGTTAAATTTACATTTTTAGCAACACTTTTTAAAAAAAATGTTACTTATACTTCTCTTAAAAATATTTTACATGGTGAAATAAAGTATAGTCAACCATCGTATTTCAACTGATCTTCAGAAAATTGAACTCTGGTACAACAGAAAAATAACAGGCAGTTTTAATTCCAAATTATTTTATGATAGGTTTTAAAATAAATTCCAACTATGAAAATACTGTACAAGAAATTTTTCTAAATGAACACTAACTATTAATGAAAATATTTAATAATATACAGACTAAAAATAAAATGCTAAGAGATTAGCTACAACATAGTTTTACTGTTTAGAATTGAGCTACGTAATTAAAAAACCTAAGAGTTTAAACAGTTACAGCATGCAACATAGTACAGTATTTACTCGAAAGGAAGAAGACTCTTAAACATAAGACAAACCCTTCCTAAAATTTATTTAGGTTGATAATATTTTTGCATGAATTTATGACAAATCCTTCAAGAAGAAATGCTATTATATGAATAATATGATATATTTTATTTACTTTTAAAGAAAATAAAATCACAATGAAATGGGTGTGTCTAACGTAGCTGTATGGTAGCAGCATCTTTCAAGCCATTTTGCTTCCCAGCAAAGCGCTTCCTCTTTGCGGCAGGCGGACATCAGATAAGGAGAACCTTGTCAAAGTTAACAGGTAGTCTCAGCACTACAAAAATACGTACAGGTAAACCCCTCTATTACGACCTAATTTATTATGACCACCTCTCCATTATGACCCAATCACGAGGAATCGTGAAAAGTTTGGGTCGAAAAAGTAAAAAATTTGAGGCACGTCTAAACATAGATACAGTAATCCCTCGCCAACCGCGGTATCTTGCACCACGGTTTCAGTTTTCTGAGGATTTGTTTTTGTAGATCTTTTCTCCAACTGTGGTACAAGTTTCTATTATTCACGGTTTTCAGTCTATGGAAAACAACCCCATATAGATGTTAGTAATCGTACATTTCTCAAGCTACAATCACAGACTGACATTTTTTGTCCCAAGCAGCATAAAGCAATAAATTACTTAATGCCAGAAGCGGACACTGATGTACTGTCAATGGAAGTGCCGTTGGGGGAGGGGCGGGGAAGAAGTGCAGGCCGGATCAGTGAGGATTCTTTGTTCTTTGTTCTAGTCACATGCCGCCGCCTCTGTCTTACCCTCTCTGTCTTTTTTTTCTTCCATTATCCCTCCTCTTTTGCTGTAAAAATAGTGGCACATTACACAGACTAGTTTCTTAATCATTGTATGTATGATAGCTTCAAATTAATTCAATTCCCTTTTATTCAATGATTATTTTAAAGTTTATGTGCACCCAAGCCTATGTAATATGGTAATTTTTTTTAAGGTGGGGAATTGTTTTTTTTCTCGTGAAGTCAATTTTATGTGTAAAGTGAATAAAGATAAGTGTGTGCAAATAAAATGTGTTCTTATGTTACCTGTATCATATTATGGCGAGTGAGGCCGTGAGCGTGTATAGGCAACTTCAAAAGTTTTTGATGAAAAATTTGGGATAGTTAATATTTCAAGTAGACCGCACTAAATATTTATATTCCCGTAAAAATTGTTGGGCCTCATCATTCCAGTGCAGAGGCCAACATGCTGCCTACATTTAGTGTAAATTCAACACATTGATGTGAATGGCAGCTATCAGCATGTTTTCCAATGTGGGCCGCCATTATGAAGTGAACAGGCCCTGTAATGACGGCAGTGGCGGTGGGCAGCTGCCGCCCACCATCTTGTAGCGACTGACCGACAGCTGCCCAGCCAGAGGATCTATGGCCGAACTTCAGCAGCAAACTGCCACGACCGCGCCCGACCGCACTGCAGAGGATCTAGACGCTCCCCCAGCTACATACACAGCCAGACCCAGACCAAAGCTAGAGCACAGCACGTGCACACGTACTGCGCAACGCCACCTAAACTTGTTGATCGCTACGTGCCTCATACCAATGTATGACCCACGAGACCTGCTTAATAGATCTTTAATAATAACTTTATATTTTAACAATACATAGTCTAGTATTTTCACACACTTTCAATGGCCATGTCATACTGTGTTTAGGCCTTCTTTTTTATGACAAGGGGTGGTTCAATATGCCCTTCTTGGGTATCAAAATAATCAGGAGACGTCCAGCTATTAAAATATACATACATATTTATATTTAATTAAAAATAGGTTTTTTTTATGCGCTAGAGACGACTGAACATGAACATCATGTAAAAATGGGGGGCATAGGGGTTTTGGGGTGGATCTAAATCGCCCCAAATTTTCCAAATTATTTATTATGACCCCCCTGTTACGACCCTATTCTCAGGAACTGCGAAGGGTCGTAATAAGATAGGTTCTACTGTACAACCATAGGACACATGGTATTTAAGCATGAAAAGCATTTGTCAAAATACTCTCTCATGCCATGCCAATTTTGGAGGATTAGCTGCTACCTAAGTAAAAATTATGAATAGAAGACCGTAGTAATTTTGTGCATGTAACACAAACTTAAATACTGAAATAGCAGTGATACACATTTATGGTATTTGTGCCTAGGTTTTGAATTGAAGACTACCCCAAATGCTAGACAACCACTTATTTTTTCCATTTCCTTTTCTGTCAAAAAACTTTCGTCTTCCTTTCGGGTAAATACTTCCAACAATTTTGGTGCACGTAACTGACAGCACAATATTATGATGGAATGAAGGTGAGAACATCCTGGCAACATCACATGGCAAGCAAATACTATTCCGCTAAATAAACACGTGTACTATCTAACAAGTGGCACACGCAAAAATAAGTACCCTATTTTGGGCGTGTATACGCCACATGCTTGTATGGGCCGCACCAGAAGTTTTTGATGAAAAATTAGGGATAATTAATATTTTAAGTATAGGCCGCACTGAATTTTTGTATTCCTGTAAATATTGTTAAATCACGATTCCGTACAAACCTAATAAATTTCAACTTAATTTCTCCCCTAAAAACATTTGTGCCAGAAAATTTGTATTATACTGCAATGTTTACAAATATATGTTTTACAATTACTATTCCACAGATGGCACTGCGACCTGAGAAAGCAAAACCACAGCAACATGTTACACATAATAGCATCTATCAATGTGCAGTGGGCGTGCTAACTACGTACAATATCTCTCTTTTTTGTACAGCAGCAAAATGATTTTCTCATGTACAGTTTCTATGGCCAAGCTCCAACAAGTTTACATTTTACACATCCGGGATTGTTATTTTGTTTATAAACGTGAGTGAACGAATTATTGCACAAGTGAAAAGCTATTCATTTGGGGTTATTTTTTTATATCCTTAGAAACTAAGTTGAAACATTAAAACGTATTGTATGATGACAAATTTATAAACATGTTTTGGGGGTAACAATTTTTTTTAATGCCAATCTCTCATAAATACGCTGCACGCGCCACTTTTAGCAATATTTTTTTTTGTAAAAATTACTATACATGCCTGATAGTTAACTTAAAAAAAAAATTTTAGGCCCTTTCACATGATTAACATTCACATCACCTTCAAAATTACTGAATTCAAGTTATTGAATCCTGTATGACATTACTTGGACGTCATAATCAGCCATTTGTCTATAAGCCATTGAATAATTTGAATTCCTTCAACATTGGCATTTAATAACATGTTCTATGTTTACTTGAATCAAACTTTTCAACTAGCACTCCGTACCATTTAAAAAGTATAAATATAAAGTAAGGATGGGTCAAATCCTGTTTTTGGACAAATCCGAATCCATAGTCGAATCCAAATTCATAGTCAAATCTGAATCGATAGTCGAATTCTTCAAAATATCCTAAAATCCAAATCCATGTAAAAAAATTGTAACTTCCAAAAATTTAAAGCACAACTATAGACTCATGAAAGAACACATTAAATCCAAATTAAAAAGATAAATTTTATTCCAAACGCACTAAAAGATGAAAAAGAAAAAATTTGCTAACATTACCTCTAGTGGAAGTGACTTCACTTTCAGTAACAATTGTCTAACGGCACTGCAGTGTGAAGTAGACCGGTAAAATAAACAACCATAATGACAAAACATTCACGTGTTATTAAAATAAAAAACAGAACCTTAACTAATATAATTAATTGTAAAAGCAAAAATAAAAAGGCACCAGATGTAAGTCCTCAAATAACCTTGATAATTTTAAAAACAAGTTTACATAAAACTTAACCAAAAAAATGGTAATATTGCCATACATTAGAGTTTTTCCCATACCATGGTTTCCGATACCGATAATCCGATACCACTGCAGATACCCTGATACCAAAAACTGATAGTAATGCCCCTTGCACTGAATGTTAGAAAAGGTGTTAACAATACATTAAATACATTTCTCCTAGACTCATTTAAATAAATAAAATTATGTCTTAAAATACTGTATATAATTTATTGCAATCCAACACGAAATGCAAGTTGACCAAAAACTTTCAAACCCTCTGAAAATGAATAATATTACACCAAATACAATTAAAATTTTTAATGTTCCACGTGCACTATCAGCTAAGGGTGCACGAAGAGGCTCTCCACCCCGCTACCTGTTGGCGACACCTCACACGCGTGGCAAATGTCTGTCTTGTTAAGTAATTAACAATATATTACTGCAAAGAAAACTTGTAATTTTGAGACACAAATAAGGCAATTATAGTTGATTTCTTCACTTTCTTTAATAATTAATCATTCAAACCCACGTCCTCTGAATTTCCCTGTCATGAGTTACACTGCACTCAGCTCGGTGCTTACCTCCCCATTATTAGATGGAAAAAGGTGTCAAATAGGCACTTACATGTTATCAGTTTATTAAAAGACACATGTCTATTGAAATAAATTCATATAAATCCTCCGATTCCCCTGCAAGAAGTTACTGAAAATGAACACTTATAATACAAGTTGATCGATGTTCAAACAATTTATTGCTGACACGTGGTAGAGTATATGCTTTTGGGCATATCATTTTATTTGGTACGATGCTGCCCTTTGCGTTAAATAAACATTACGTTTTAAAGTCATGTTAATTTTACGCCAGACACAATGAAGCACCAACCTTACCGGATAAAACAACCTTTAAACACAAAAGAAAACTTCTTTACAAATAATAATTCCTCGTTAAAATATTTTGCATTACATTTTCAGGTGAAACCATTTGCTTTGAAATTCAAGTTATGTTAGGTGCAACTACTTTGAGCGATGCATACTGTATTTACTCGTGTATAGCGCACACCATGATTTTTGCAACAAGTTCCAGGGGAAAAATTTTTTTTAAATTAAATTGCACCAAAAATTTTTGGCATCCTGTTAGTAAGAATGGAACAAATTATTCTTTTATACATTAATGTGTGGCGATTGTGATATGTTTGGATGATACTTTAACTAAATAACTTAGGTACAAAAAGCCAAAAACAAAAAAAAAAAAATCCGGAAACCTCTTTCTCCTACTACTCAACATTTCCAGCTTCGTTTTTTTTCCCTTCCTCCTTTTAGCAGTGCCTATCTCTTTTTTTTTCGTACTAGAATGTCACACCAACCTTATCACAAAAACAAAACAGGGCTCTCCTCACCATCACCCCCCCCCCCCCCCTTCCAACTTTCCCAACCGGGAACATGGCTCGGGGAACATGGCTCGCTAGCCACTGCCATGGAAACAGAGGGATGGAGGAATTATCCACCAGCAACAACTGGGTGTTATTACAAGGGGGTGAGGGGGGGGGGGTTGTAAACACGTGGCAACTCTGGTTTTGTAGCATGACAGGATGCCAATAGAGGGAAGGGGAGCAGGGTTTCAACCTACACATAACTGAAGTGTTGCTGAGTGCAAAAGAGAGAGAAGGGAGAGGAGTGATGTAAGAGCGAGAGATGAGACAACAGACAATTCCGCCACTTCCCTCAACATCCCCGGACAATTTATGGCTAACTCTCCCCGTTTCTCTTTTTTTTCCGTGTATAGGGTATTTGTTCTATTTTTTTTTCTTTTAATGTACGGCATATACAAACCGAAATACGGTAACGTTTGTGCCCAAAGAAAGTAATAACCTAATTTCATTGTCTACAACCGATACTTATCGGCCCGATATCATACCAGATACAGATACAGCGGGAAAAGGCAAAGTATCTGCAGATACAGATACTTAGTATCGGTATTGGAACAACTCTACCATAGATATACAAATCTATGTTGCATACTGTGTGCCTTCGCCGAATAAATGTGCAGCCAGCACCTAGTAGCAAGGGAAAATTGTGAAAAGGACAAAATGCGAAGAAAATTAGTTTATTTTAGAAAGTCACAGAAATAAGTTCATTTTCGAAACCTAGCCATATCTCGTAGGAGTAGATATGCTTGTTTGCAATATCGCTTTGGTTGTGTACATTCGATACATCAATTGCATCAACTTTCAAATCCTTCTCACCTAGAGGTTACGCAACCTGGCTGGCACCTCCCCCCCTCCCCCCCCCCCCCCCCCCCCCCCCCACAAGATGCCCAGACCTCGAGCAAGGCCGAGCGCCTCCGACGAGGCACGAGAAGCAGAATCGCTGACCAGTTATTGAACCTACAATAAACACACATTGTTCTCTACCTTTCGGTTTTTATTTCCAGGGTATTTATTTGTATTAACAGTTGGAGACAGAATACGCTGCGCACTACCAACAAGAACCGGAAGATTTGTTTAGATTGAGTTAGCCTGACTGTGGATCCCTTTCAGGTATCTGCACGTCAGAAGACATACCTATTAGATGGCTACCTGTATCTTCCCAGTCACACATCAGCATTAAGTCAGTGCTCGTGGGGGAGAAACAGCGATGCCACAACCACTAGAAACACCTTCACACTGGTAGGCACGACAGACTTGGGTTGCTTCTCACTATTCGCATTAAGTCAGTGCACGGTGCCCATAGCCTGAAGTTTTGCCGTTCATCCTAGTGCGAATGCGCAACTAGTAGAGGCTTGGCAGCTCCCACGGCTCCACGTTGTGACGGTGTTGGCCAACACATACAGGATGAGGTCCTTGTCTCAACTGCTTCCTGAATGTAGGTGTTTTAAGTTGGAAAACAGCTGAGAGCCCCCCAAATGATGTCAAAAAGGTGATTTGGGTTGGTTACAGTGAAAAGGTTTGAAAATATCCGTTGCCTTGCGTTTATATAACAACTTCAAATCATTTACAATATTTTTCCAAGATCACACAATCAATAAACGTTATATACAAATGTAGTTTTCCCACTGATTACATTTAGTACAAAAAGGTATCAAAAATAATTCTGTTAAAAACTTCTCCCAAAATCTACATTTTTACAAGATTACATCTCTTTCCAGCTATATGCAGGATACATATAATCATTTTGCTTTAAACCACAGTTAACTAAAATGGCAGCAAGCCCCCTTTTTTAAAATGTTGATGGATGGAACAGCAGTTCCTGCCCAAGTGAAAACCCTGTGCTGTCTCCCTGAATCAGGGCGAAACACCTGTATTTATGTTTCATTTGAAATCATCTAGAACATTTCAAAATGATCTTCACTCCGTCGATATCTGAAGTCCTGGAAGGGGCACCCTGGTGGTGTGTGACTGGTAGGCTGGCATCACGTGGTCAAGGTGACGTACAAGGGAGGGGAAGGCAGTCATAGATTTTGTCTACGGCAGAGCGGCCCTGCAGGGACCATACTTGCAGACAAACAGACCCACCCAGTGGACGTGAGGTATGGAGCTCGTCAAACACACCCCCATCGCAGCAATGGTAAGCCATCCCAAATTGCCAACATTTTCTCAACTTCATATGGCACCATCGGTTTGACTTTCGTTCAATGTGCAGGGATAGCCGTCACAACATCCCTGATCAGCCCGCATACTGTGGGGGATCAGCGGGGACTCTTGTTGAGCTTGTGCCGGCAAATCACTACTGGGTTACATTGTTAACCTTCCTGTCTAAGTGCATCGCATTGTCAATAGGACTGTTTGCCCTATGCCTCACGAGAAGAAGAAACAATTCCTGGCTCATTCTACTCACAAACCATGAATCGCATTACCCCATCCTACGCAGGAAAGGCCAGTGGAACAGGACCATGCCGCCGAAACTCAGTCAACAAGCAGTCACGCCTGCTTCGGTTGTAATCCTGTACAGCATCTCCAGCAGTAACCAAGATGACAGTGTTCTTCAATCGCCAACACTCCTTGCCTAATCTAAACTAAACTACCCTGCTTTTGGTCTAGCGGACAAAATCCTCGACCATCGTGGCTGTCCGTCTAACTGGGCAAGCGTCAATATCGAAACAATTTATTGAATTAGATGCTGAATCGTATTGCCCACACCCGATTTCATGCCCTGCCGCATAGCCACACTGACAGTTTTGTACAACAGGAAGGCGCCAGTACCCAAGCAAAACTGAACCCCCTTGTACATAGAGAAGCGCATGGCCCAGCCTCTAGACAAAAAGACCCCAGCATCCACTACAAAGACAATATAGTGAGTATACATTCCTGGTATGTCACGGGTCATCTCATGTATGCACAAAAAAGTCTTGTAAAAAAGCCAGAAAACAAATACTCAAATACTTTGAAGATTATATTTGAAACCAAGAAACTTCACACAGTTGGACATAAATGTACATGTGCCACTGTATTCTTTTTCACTTGCATTAGAAATAACATCTAAAGCTAAACTCTCCATTACTATAGAGTAAAGTAACTATTAGCTGAAAATTAAAAAACAGAAACACTGTGAAGAAAAAAAAATGATTGTAGAGTAATTCTTCTAATCCCACATGTAATACTGGTTTACATTTTGTGGGTGGGGGTGGTGGTAATATATACCTTCCCTATTTGAAGTTAGTGTTCTGTAATTACTTCTGTATTCTAATATAACTTCTGAACACCAGGAAGAGGTAGATGCAAAAACACAAATAAGAGTCTGTCTCACTGGGTTCCGGTGTTGTCTAACACTTATGTGAATCATCAGCAGCAAATGTAATATAGAGTGTGTGTTTATTAGTTCAAAGTTCCGTGAGAACGATAAAGAATTGTCCCACTACAAAAGCATGACAAAAGCATGACAAAAAAAATGTAAGTATAACCTAATCAAAAAGCAATACAGGTTTGGAGGTCTAGCCTCAAAAAGATAAGAAGGAAGGAGCTGTAGGGAAGAATGCTGCTGGACATGCTACTAGGCCTCAAGGCAGACCAAGAATGAAATGGGATGAGCTGGAAAAAAATATACAGAGAATTCAGTGAGATTGAGAGAAAATGTGAGCAGAGGAGTAGTGGAAAAAAGATGTACATGATGTGGCATCACTCATCGCCAACTTTTGATTTTCTTATGATAAAAGCCAAACTGTTTCCCCATAAATTGTTCCCCGGCAACAACAATCTACTTCTCTATGTTGATTCAGTTTTAAAACCCTCACGTTCCACAGTTTGGTCTGTTAGTTGAAGAAAAAAGAAACAGCTTCACGTGCCATTATGATTTAAATTTGTTTTGCAAATATCGAGATTGATTTTGATTCAACATAGTTACTTTGAAAAATAGCAAGCGTTAATTTTTTTTCTTCTTCATCAGGTTTCCTACAGGTCTTAGTAGCGTAACTACTGTTGTGAGTTATTAACTGGAAATTCAAAAGCATAACATCTACACATCAAAGTTTGAATACACACAGATCAGTAAATTGTATCTGTGATACCAACCCATGTAGAAGAAATAATAATTGTAACAGAGTGGAAGCTTTCATAGTCGTTCAAATTAATGTTGCATTACTGGTATCTTTAGTAAATGCACAATATTTTACTGAACATATTTAATTTCTGCCCAACCAAAAAAACTGTCATGGTACTGTAATTTATAAAGCTAACCCAGCTACAGTATGGAAATCTACTCATTTCCAAAAAAAAATTGATCACAAACAAAAAGTGCAAGTACAACAAAGGTTGCCACACAGTATTGTTATACTAGTTAGACATGTATCCCATTTGTGTTTAATGTGGTTTGCTTTGTGTGAATGTGCTACTAAGAGGAATCATTCGTAGCTGCAAGACACAAAATAAAGCCTTAATAGAAACATGAGCCACAGAGCCAAGTTCTGATAACACACAAATTGCCTTGATGGCATATTCAACAAGCCTCTGCCCAAATGGATGAGTTAAAGAGAGGCTGGCTGCATTGTCGGCCTCTAAGGGCAGATTGGATATTTGGTTCATTGCTTGCCATTTGAACCATTCTGCCTACACTGTGAGTCTGGGTGTTGGATTCAATGGGAACAAGAGGGTACACTCACCCATTGAGAAGCCTAAGGTCAACCCTGGTGTAACACCAGCAAATCATTTCAAATCATTTCATTGTGCGACAGGCTGTAAACACTATTCAGGGACATGTCACAATAGCTGGAGATATGCCTGTATCTTCCAGTACCATATGCAGGTGACTAACAGAGCACGATCTGTTGTTACGGCATCCCTTACAACATCTACCATTACAACCTGAGCATTACTGAGCACGTGAACCTTCGGCCAAGAAAGGGCAGCATGGTGTCACGGAGTAAGGACAAGTGGTGTCCAACAACGAGTCATAGTTCTGTCTGGATACAGAAAACTGTCGAACTCGAGAAACCCTGGCTAACAGAGCGATCCAAGCTTCATTGTACAGTAGCACGCCTCTACAACAAATGGTGCCATGTTGTGGGGTGCTATTTCGTACAATTCCCGCACTCCACTGTTGGTGATTGAATGAACCCTGACAGCAGAGCAATATGTATAGGAAATTCTGCAACCATGTGCATACCCCGTCATGGTGCATTTAGACTACCAGCCTCACACAGCACATGTATCTCTGGCCGGCCTTTGTGACGCCAACATCCTTCCTTGGCCAGCAAGGTCCCCCAGACCTCTCACACATTATAAACGTTTAAAACCAGATTGGAGAGCAATTTCAGCCAGAAGCAACTACAGCGGATTTAGAGAATCAGTTACACCAGCAGTGGCAGGATCTTTGTCAAGAAAATATCAGATATCTGTATGCATCCATGCCTGACAATTGCAGTGTGTCCTATAAGTAGTTGGTCCCCTTTAGTACATTCTTGGTGTAGTACAATACCATATTTTGATGTTTGCTGTATATTGTACATACTACCATGTCCTGTGCCTGTACCCACTTTGTGCCCCAGCAATGGCACCTTCAGAGTGACTGATTTTGTTTGCAAATGAGTATAGGGTAGGGTTTCATAAATTTTGTAAATGAGTGTGTAGTTGTTCATAAAAATTAATATTAATTTAAAAATAATTTACAGCAAGGTCATCCATCTGTTCCAGCAGCTTGTCTGTGTGAACAGCGAGGACACGGAACTTCCCAAGCTTCTTATCAGCACTGTCCATCCAGGCCTGCAAATCCTGGTAGCTGAGCACCAGGTGACGCAGTCCCGCTCGAGAAGCTTCCAACAGCTGACCTACGTTCTCAGAGTTAGCGACCATGGTGGTGTAACGCTCTGCTATATCCTGAACCTTATCAGTTAACAAAGCAGCTTCGTCATCGCCCACCATTGCCATGAGAGCACCAGCCACATCTGTCAGTTCCGTAAAGTCTGGCTTCTTACGCAGGATATCATTGTGTAGTGCCTACAATCAAGAATCAGATCACAACAGAATTAACTGCTGAACAATGTGCATTAAAATATACAACAGTGCATGATAAACATCCAGTACAATTTTCAAATTATTACGACTAAGTAACAGCTTAGTAAAAACCAAAAAAAGATTTTGACCAATAAGCAATTTGAACAAAAACATAAATACTGTATTTACCTGAAAGGAAGACTAGATTTTCTGACAGAAAAGGAATATAAAAAATGGGAGATCCTCTACAATTCAGGAATCACCTTCAATTCAAAACCTAGGCAATTGTGACAAAGGTTTTTCATGCTTAAATACAGTATGTCTTATGGTGGTACATATTTTTGTAGTGCTGAGACTGTACCTGTCAACTTTGACAAGGGTCCTCTTATCTGATGTCACCCCTCTGAAAAGAGGAAGTGCTTTGCTGGGAAGCAAAATGGCTCAAGTCACAAATGTAACACCACTCGCAAAAGTTTTACAGTGTAAGAAAAATGCTGCTACCATACAGCCTGGTTACACACATCAATTTCATTGTGATTAGTTTTTCTTTAAAAGTAAATCAAATATATCATATTATTCATATAATAGCATTTCTTCTTGAAGGGTCTGTCATAAATTCATGCAAAAATACTTCAACCTAAATTATTTTTTCAGCACTTTTTTCACTTCACAGGGGTAGTCTTGAATTCAGGTTCAAATATTTTTCCCTCAAAAATATTTTTTTAGGAAGGGGACCTCTTAGATTCAGGGTCATCTTCCTTTCAGGTAAATAAAGTATTTAGTTACTTGTAAACTGCAGACCATCAAACAAACCAACTTTAATGGTTTAGTAAGCAATATAAATACTGGCCTAGGTTAATAATAAAAAAAAATCAAAGACTGTTAGCAGTATCAAATAAATTATCAGTGCAAAAAAAATACTTATGTTACATATAGTAACACCAAATATGATCAAAAAGCTGCAGCATCATTCCGAAAAGGTGAAAAAGAGCACACGCCAACAAGTTAGCGACCATCATCAATTGACAAACTTTAAGACCTAATACTACAGATGGGCCCAAACCCCATTTTGCAGATATTACCAATCCAGACACCTTGTGGCCGATCCTGCCGATAGTGGCGATATAAATCATTTCAGTTGTAATTTTTTATATTATGTTTGAGCAACTTTAAATATCCCCAAAATTAACTTTTTGTGTTTACGTTGCAGTTTAGCAATTTTGGTCAGTTTATAAAAAAAAAATTTCCTTTATCAAACCCCAGGGCACTATCTAAAATAGTACTATTTTTGGCATTCTTAACCCGTTTTGCGATGTAAGCAGCCGGCTACAATCAGCAATCTCGCCCAATAATTGCAAATGCGGTATTTGTCGAGAATATAACGACAAACCAAAGGCGATGAGTAAAGACGACAGTGTTTATAAATACAGTGCGGATGTTGTTGCGTAAATTACATTAATCTGCTTTATATATATATGTACTACAGTCAACTCCCGAAGTATCATTGTTGCACGTACTGTACTGATAAACCGCATCCACCAACAATTTTTTGTGGCAATGGCGAAATTCCTATGTAGATAAGTTGAAGTCAGTTGTAACGATAATTCATATAGGTACAAAAAATTGTCGCTATACATTGACTTTCGTTATAAAAAAATCCCACATTTACAAATTTTTTAATTGTGCTGTATATCAACTTTAATGACACAACCTGAAAAAAGTAAAGACTGGCATTTAACGCATTAAAATAAAATTCATATGTCATAAAATTCTATCACCAGCAGAGAACAGATGCATGTAAGGTTTAGAGCGGGAAGGGTGACAACACTCAATGCGCGCAGCTGTTTCCATGCGTAAGGTCGCTCAAGATCATGCCGTTTCCTGTCACACGCAGTCTGATAGGCAATGAATATGTATGTGAAGTTATTATGTACAACTGTCACTTGGCACATTTTATAGGTAAAATTAAGTGAAGAAATTTTATTACACTACTAAAAGTTAGCAAAAAAAATCGAAACATGTTAGTAACTATAAAAATGCTGATTGACTCACAAAATAAACAATAATTAGCAAATTGTGCGATAGCTCAGCAACAGAATGCACTTAAAAAAACTCACACAGTCACTCTAAAAATTAATTTTTGTTTGTTTCGCTTTTAAACTTTCCCTTATGACAAATGACTAGACCTCTTGGAAAGCTAGAAACTCTCCACATTTATACGTGGTATTTGCCGGAGTGGAAGGTATTTACGTAATTTAGGCCTTTAAAATTTCTGTATGTACTCGTCTTATACTGAACAACAGTATAAAAATATTCAGCAATCTTAAAATCCATGAGCACCACCCTGTGAGTACTTGTGCATTCTGTCTACTTTTTGTAATGTAATAAGAAAAATGGAAAATATTTATGGTACAACTTACTTGGCCTGCTTACTTGGCCAGTAACACCTCTGCAAATAGCAATAATCAACAGCCAATCTTAAACCAATTTACTGAATAGTAAATAGACACATCTGTGCCATGAATGTAGCAAACCCAGACTTTAACATCAGAAAGGTCTTTGGCATGATTTGGTAAATCCTGTACTGTTATTGAATATGCCTTACCATGCAACATGAAGATGACAATGGATACCAACAAATGTGTACTGAAATAAAGTAACTACTACATGCCACTACCCCGCTAAGTGAAAAATGATCCATTTCAAGGTCTATTTTCAATTTTCATAGGTCTTTAAAATGCATTAATCCATCATCCTGATATTATTTTAAAAAACTTACATTATGTTCTTTGATCCTCTGTTGAATTTTCTCCTCATCTGTTGGAACCAACTCCATGTCTTTGACTTTCTTCTCCGTGCGATCCAACCAATCAATGAGTGGCACCAATTTATCCTACAAGATACATTCACAGAAATAATTTTATAAGAAAAATTAATTAACTCTAAAAATTTTTAAATACTCAAAAAATAATGTAAGTACTTTAACAAAATATATTTTTTTTCAGTGAAAAATACTAGCGTACCTGGAAGTCCTTTGCAACAGCCATAGCTTCCTCCAACGCTGTCATACGCTGACTGGCTCCATCTGTGAGATTGTCAAACCGTTCCATGAGCTCCCGCAACTGCCGCTCTATAGCTTTCTTCTCAGATGGATCAGCACTAGCTGCCACCTCATTTCCCATTGCAAACAAGGAAGACATAGAGTTCTGCCGGTCCAGAAGCATTTTTTTAAGGAACTGGAAGAGAAATGAGTATTCAAATCAGATAAAAACACTTTTCTATTACGTTTGTCTAAAGCAAACTGGGCTATTCTCATAAATATTGTTATGCATTTACATATTAAAATACTATAAGTACCTTTTGTTCTTGAAGCTGAGCTTTCACAACCTTGTAATCAGCCGACGGTGGTTTCTGATTGGATACCATCTCCTCTGTGTCAGCCAACCACTTTGCCAGTCCATCCAAAGCTTCTTGGAACTTCCCAGACTGCAGCAATCCAACATCTAGTTTTCGCGCACGTTCATTCATCTGGAACAAACATAATTTTTACAATGGACAATGTATTACACACCACTACGGCTTTATACAAAATTTTTGAGCTGTTTTAGACATTTATTAAACATTCCAAATTAAATTTTTTTACTACTTTTACTGAATTGTATAAATCACAGTTTCTCAGGACAATCTTTAAGCACGAGATGAAAAATGTGAATAACCTTTATAATTAATACTACATAGTTTACGTATATGGCTAACTTGCCAGTACTTGTAGAAGTGTCAATTACAAGCAAGCAATGAAGCAACTAAAATAAAGAATGTCAAATTTTATGTACCTTCAATATTAATTGCTCTTTTTTGATAAAAGGCTTATTCTGTGCAAAAATTACATATGGAAATAAGATAACAAAATGTAAAATATTTTTGCCTAAACAGTGCCCACACTAATATTACAACCCAGACATCAAATTTTTTTCATTATAAATCACCACGTAAAGATCGTCAATTTTGTACACTCATTCATAAAAGTGGTGTGGTAATGTGTTGCTCAAAGCAACAAAACATATACTATTCAAATTCCTTTAAAATCAAGTTACAATCACTACACTAGATGATTAGACACACCTGTATTCCACGAATTAGGGGAATCGTATATCCTATAACTGTAGTAAAAGTCTGGGCAGCCCCCAGGGAGCAGTGACCTCCCTTGGGGTGAGCTGCCATGTTCCTTGGTTGGTAAAAAGGGCGGGACGTCACTGACAACTCAAAGTCCCCTTGGAAGGTTCATTTACACGTCCCTAGGATACTCCTGCTTTTAGCTTCCTGCAAGTACGTAGACTGGGCGAGATGTTGCCAGCAGACCCAAGTACTGTACACAAAGTGGCAACAGTAGTGCTGCACACCACTCCTGTGTTGTTCAGCAAGGCGAACCGTCACCATAAATTCCGACCAACAACCGAAGACTGAGTGCACTCTCAACTGTATGCCTAAAGAGCAAAAACACAAAGGCGAGAAGGAGAAAGTGGGGGGTGGGGGGTGGGGGTGGGGGGGAGCAGTATATGCCCAATCTTGGATAATTAAATGTAACACCAAGTCAAAAAGTGGGTATAGAAGGAATGCAGATTGTGAAGCAAAGAAAATTGTGAGCGAAAAGAGCAAGCTAAATACGAATGTGTGTTTTATTGACTGAGCAATAAAACAACATCCAGCCTGTACCCTAACTGAGGCCTGATGGGTCATACCTAGGTTGCCAACAAAAGGTGCGGGACAGTCATGATGGATGCGGCTGTGCGAACGGAACCCCCGACTGTCGGAACTCAAATTCGAGTACTGTGGGTTAGCAAGCAGCTATCCAAATACAGTACCAGAAAAGTGAAGCTTAACAGACGGTGAAGATCTAGCATCGGGTGCATCCTGCAAAAAAGCTGTATGAGTTAGCCCAGGACTAAAGACTACAGGTGATATTTACAATATGTATATCCAAAACACAGGGCCAACATGGAGTAGGGAGAGGTGGAGAGAGAGTGGAGAAGATGGCCGAAACCAGCTGAGCACTGAGATGTATATATTCCCATTCACAGCCACCAGTCAGAGGGGTGGAAAGCGCATGGATGGGATGAGAGTTGCCATCTATCAGGCGGCAGCAGGCGGCTCAAGGCAATTCCCTACGCATGAAGTGGCGGGCGTCTGTGGAGAGGCAATATCGTGTTACGTCACCCATGGTGTGTCCTGCCATTGCTGTTCAACCAGCTAATCAAGTCAAGTGGCAATGTAATCTAACTGAAAGATCACAATTTGGTGGCCTTCGGGAAGCAGCCATTAAGAATGCAAAACAACACCTGCAGCACATTGTGGGCACACAACTGCTGCTGTTTGAGGAGTTGTATATGTTGCTTGCACAAATCTTAGCAGTCAATTTGTGAACACACTATTCCCTATCCACTGATCCAAGTGAATACAATATTTTAACAAGGGCTCACTATCTTGTAGGGGAACCTCTGGTGGCATTTCCGAATTACGACTTATATAAACTGCCCTTAAATTGATGGCAACAGGTGGCAAATAATTTGTCCAACTGCAGCAGTGGATGTAGAAATGATGGAACATGAAGTATTTGCACTCTCTCCAAAAGAGAGCTAAGTGGGCTTAAAATGGCTCCAAATGTACATACAGGTTAACTAGTTCTCCTGAAAGAGGCCAACTTGCCTCCATTGTAATGGAAGATGGCAAGAGTGATTGTGGTGCACCCAAGTCAAAATGAAGTTGTGAGGGTAGTATCCATTCAAGTTCCTTCTTTTTAGTTACTCATGTGTGCATGGCAGTATTCTTAGAGCATTAGGTAAATGATAATCTTCAGTGGGTAGGATGTTGGTGCCTACCAGTAGTGTCGTATCGTCATTGAAAAGGTGTCGCATGCAACATGTATCGGAAAAAAAGAGAGTCAAGAGAGCACAAGGCACACTCGTCTGTTAGGTGTAAAAATGTTATTGTTTGCACCCATGCTATCTTATACAGAATAGTTATTTTTATGGTTGAATCTTTTTTTCAGTAGTTTTCTATTCTGTATGGGAATCATGCTGATGAATTATCCCTTTGATTATATTTTATAGTCATATGAAGTGTATTTTATATGCATATACATGGGCTAATAAAAGTATGTTTCCCATTCAATTAAAAAATTCTGGCCATTAAAACATCATGTTTACATAAAATTCAACACTTCAATTTTAAATTTGGTGACGGAGAATTAATTGTACATGAACTTTATTATTTGAAATATCTTTTTAAACATCTTAAAAATCATCTTAATTTTTAACGAAAATTTTGAAAAAGTAATGAAAAATATACAGAAATCACCTTATCAAAACTAACATCATGAAAATATTGTCTTTGAAATGGGGTGTGTCTAATGAGGACTCACCCTTTCTTTTAGAGAGTTCCATTTATCATTCATTTTTTCCAGATCCTTCTCGAGACTTGTGGTATTCACTCCTCCAGCAGCAGACTGTATAAGTCCTTGACCAAGACGGTTACACTCTTCCACTTGATGGACCAAAGGCTCAACTTGGGCATTCTCAAATATCCTGAAGTCTTCCTGCTGTACCCTGATGCCCTCCACTTCTGAGCTTACAGCCTTCATTTTGCTCACCTGCTCACTTGCCTAAAAAAAATTTATGAAACAATACTAACCTACAGGACTTGCAGTCTCTAATTTAGCAAGATTTGCCGGTTTGACTGTACAAATAACCTTTAATAATCTGTAGTTTACATTTTCATCAAACCTGAAGCTTGAACACTACAATGTAAAACCAAATAGTCAAATTCAAGAATTGAGAAATAACTAAAACATGCTCACTTGAAATCTCACATTTAAAAATGAACAAACCTCAGCAATGTCTTCAATGACAGCTGTGTGAATCTGGTAGAAGTTCTCCAAGCGAGACAAAGTTGAGTCGAGTTCTTCCTCTCTTGATTTAGCACGTTCATCCAGGCGAGCAAGATGTCTCCTTAGTAATTCCACCTGTTCTCTCGTGGCAGTTATGTCGGAAGCAAATCCGCTGTCCACGAGGCGTTCTCCTGCAGATACTGTATTGGCCACCTCATCCGCTGCTTTGCCAATCTGTAAAAAAAGGTCACATTTAGACAAAATACTACAATACCTTAAACACACATTGAAATACAATATGACTGATAATTTAGGGCTCTATTAATAGACAGATCTTAGTCCAAGGATGATCCAGAGATAATGTTCCACGGAGTTGGTCTGAGGTTAGACTGGACTAAGTGTGGGCTAACTACCTCGTATATTCATAAACCCTGACTAGAGTAGCACAACTTTAGTGGACGGATCGTCGAAGCACACTGTTGCAGGTGTCCTACGGATGCACACTGCAGATTCTAATCCCAAATATGCTGCGCTGTGCGAATGCACTCTCTACGGCTGACTTCGCCCCATCTACGAGCCACCCGCGCTCAGGGGGAAGATATATATGCGGCAAAACAAATTAAACTTATCAAGCAAGGAGATTCCACATGCCTGGAATGCAGAATACGTAATTGTAAATTACCTACGTAATTACAGTCTACATTGCCCGTCCGGAAACCTGAATGCAAGAGTCACCCCCATGAAATACATAAATATTTGTGATATTCTACTGCTCGTCGCTTAGCCCTGGAAGAAGTTTCTACAACCCCCAGAGATGGTAGCACCCTCGTGGTCTTGTGACGCCTCAGGAGCAAGCGTTTTAATCTGTTGTCGCATCCAAGAGGGGCGATAAGAAATAAGCGGCGTTCCTGCACCCCAGATAACGCACCTCTGTGTTGGAAGGCTACGCTACCCCCCTCCCCAGCACCCCAAAGAACTGCTGATCTGAGAAATGTTCGTATAAATAGAAGTCCCGAAGAGGACGTGAGCCCCACCCAGTCTGCGAAGACTCTCCTCAGTCTGCAAAGACTTTTCCACCTTAGTCTGTAAAGACTCTCCTTACCCAGTCTGCAAGGACTCTCTTAGTCTGCTAAGACTTCCTCAGCTTGGACAAGGCTCTCTTCAGTCTGTGAGGACTCTTCTCCTCTCCGCGACCTGCAACACGGCGTATCATTCACTCTACAGACTGTGAAGACTGCAACCTCCAACAGCTTGCAAACGGCTCTCCTCAACCATGACTGTTGTCTGTGAGGACAGCACTCCTCTTCGCCAAGGTAAACCTACTCCCCGACACTGGTATCCTTTACACCAAAATTCCATGACTCAGTGGTAACAAGCCGGCGCATCTTAGTTTCCCTCCTGATAAACTCCTGGTAATTTTAGTACCATGTCAAAATGCGCCTAAATTACAGTAGATTTTTGTCTGAATAGATTTTAGGAATTTTAGAATAATAAATTTATCCAGGCTCGCCTTTGCCTATTTTTTTTATTTACGTAATTGTGTAGTAGCCATAATTGTTTAGCCAGTCAGCTAACTATAACACATTTGTAATTTTTACTACTAAACGGGGCTTTCTTAGTTTTCTTATCACATAATAAATAATATTACGTCCAACCTACTTGTCCCCTTACCATCATTGTTAGATAGTCACCTAATTTCCCAGAGTTGTAAATTCTTTAGTATCGGAGAGATACGGTGGGTATTCAGTGTCGGGTATTAACTCTCATCAGAGATATACGGTGAGTATTCAGTGTATTGACAAGGTACCCGATGTATAATAGGAGGGTGGAACCCAGAGTAGGCAACGGCACAAGGAACGCCACGTCCTAGCGAGAGCCGAGATAGCCGAAGCCCTTGTAAACACCACGACAGAGGTCGAACCCCTGCCGCAGAGTAACGAGGCCGTCCTCGACCTATCTCACCCCTTATCCCCCTTGAGCACACGTCCCCGTTGGACCACCATTTAGGCACCTGTTGGCCTGGTACCTTACAGGAGATTACGTATACCTAGTAGAGCAGTCAGTCTATAGTCCACGCTACCCCTGAGGAAACAGTGCCTAGTCAGGTCACTAGGACGTCCAGCCTTGTCAAACTCACCTCAGTCAAGCTCATTCGGGTTAAACACCCAGCAGATACAGAGCTTCGCTTCCAAACTTTTGTGTCATAAAGCTGGCGTCAGAGAAGACCGTACGGGTTGGACCCCTGTCAAAAGCTGTCCCCAAGTCATGTGCGGTACCACCCTCCTCTGTTTTCATTCCCGAACATCAACTCACCCGACATGTTAAAGTCTTCCCAGCCAGATCATACACCTCCACCCCCACAATCGCGTAATTGCATCGTCCCATCATACCCCTGGGATAGCTGGCATCCTGCTTATTGGCAACCCACCAAGCAGCCCACTCAGATAACTAACCCTTCCACAACCTGTCAGGCCCAGAAAGTTAGCAATATACGCAGCAGTAGGCTTACTTGGCGTTCCGAGAGGGTGATCAGCGGCCTAACCACTACCTCATGAGGTAGGGCACGCATCACTACAAAAGAAATCCCATTTGAGATGACATACACATTTATATTACCTTCAATAAATTCAAACAGGTTGTTCCTTTACCTAATAACTAACTTAGATTGCAAATTATTCAATGTTTCATCTGTAATTTACTGGTCAGAAATAACTCATTTGTTATACGCTGTTCACGGTAAACTGAGCTCTTTCAAATGCCCGGCTTAAGATAGACTTGTATTCACATTGTGTATTATTCCACCATATGAAAAATTAACATTTGGATGGGCCTCATTACTTTATTCATGCATAGGTTAAGGTGGCCACCTGGTTGAAGGGAATTTGCACATCTGAGGCCTAAAAGCATTAAAGTGCTAGGGGCGACCGAGACATGTGCATCTACTCTCTCATTCCCTCTATGCAGAAAGCACTGAAGTATTGTGCTGTCTTGCCATCGATAACGCACTTCTATGAGACTTTCGGCAAAGACCATACCATTTTATGATGTAATAATAAAAATAAAGGTTTGATGCACGTCCCTATTGCATTTTTAGTGTTATGTAACTGCACATTCATACTTAAAATTAACAGTGAAAACACCTGTTTGAACCATATTCACTACAACAAAAACATGCTTTAGAATAAAATGGAGGAACAACTTATACACATGCGTAACAGTTCTTAAATGCTAATCATTAGTAGACCTCACTGAGACACGTTGGATGGTTTTTTAATAAAACTTTTGTGCTGGAGCTCTGCACACCATTCTGCGGCCTACCCAGGTGGCCAGTTTCCATAAGTGAAACTGCAAAATTATTATAAAAGTAAATAATTTACAAATTTGCTTATCAGTACACCTACATGATATTAAAAAAAAAACAATCATATAACTAAACAAATAGTTTTACAGTATTCAGAAACGTTTCCTTAACAACTGTAATTTGAACGTTAAGTTATGGAACTACTTTCCCTCCTTTACCAACTTTATGGGGTATATGCCCCTCAGTGCTTCCAGTTCTTCAGCGACCACCAGTGGTTGTCGCCACCAATGACCAGGAGCTCCAGAGGCTTCTACCACTTCTAACAGAAGCTCCAATGGCTTCAACCACCACCAGCTTCCAGAAGCTTAATATCTCCAGAAACCAGCTCGACTTCCACTCGACACTTCCACTGTTGATCCTCCTGGTTCAACAGCCACCGCTACTTGCTAGTAAGTGGCAACTACACCCACTGCCCTTTCGGTAGTGGCCTCATTGTAAGGTCTCGTCTAGACAACCCCAGATTAGAGTAACTGGTGTCAGAGTTGTTTTCATAGCCGTCGAGTTAATTCTATACTTGAGTAGTCAAGGAGCAGGTATACACCTGTTAAAGCGTAGCTTACTTCTGTATACAATCTGCTTAGTAGTAGGTACGAGTCACCGGTATTTAATATTTATAATAAGTAAAATTATAACCTATACTGAGAGTAAATTTGTTTAGAGGTAAATCGTGCCAAATACGAGGAACTCTGCTTCTAGACGGAGCAAGCAAGCAACCAGGTGTGATAATATTACGAACCATAGTGTAGGACTACAGATCCCCTTCAGGATCTGCACGTCAGCAAACACATATCATCTTCAACAACCACTCATTCTGTGCACTCTGTGGTGTACAGAAAGGCAGAGCCCCAACCACTAGGTACACCTCCATCAGGAGCAGAACAGAGACATCAGGCTATATCACTGAACAGAGCGCCGAGGGTGCCGGCAGGGGTATTTGCCAGGACTGGAGGCCCGACTGTTGCTGGACCTCACCCTGACAGTAGTAGGAAGACGGCCCATACGACCTACCGCTCTAGGTTTGTGCACCAAGGTGCAGAACCAGATGAGCATAAGGTTCACACTGTCAACTGCTGTTGAGCTCTACACTAAGAGTTCTGTCTTATCTGCTTGCACCGACTGGAAGTACGTTAAGTGTCAATATTGCCTCTGTGCCCTTCGGGGAAAGGCACAGCACTCGAAGGGAGAAGAAAAGGGAGGAGTTCTTTAATGCTAAGCAGTGTGCACCGCACCAACAACCCCTCCATACTTGATCGAAAAATACCACGGGAATATGCTCAGAGGCAGTCACTTCAGACAGCACCACGTTTATTTCCCTTTGCACACCAGGCTTGGCATCGAGCCACATCCTGCAGTACGAGCACTAGTCACAGGTTGTGACATGAGGTAGGGTATTGCCAACTCGTTTTGTGGAAGCAGTGCAGGCATCACCTGGAGCCAGAGATACTTGACCTCTCCGTACAGCACCTCATCAACTAGCACCACCCAGGCAACTGCTGGCCCTAGCCAGCCTACCTCTACACCGGAACCCAGAAGATTGGTGAGTGAGTCCTGGTAAGTCAGAGGCCTGTCTCGACAGGCTAAGGTGGTAGTAAGAAATATTGCGGTATTACACAAGGCAGCTTCATACCAAACTGGTATGAAGCTGCCTTGTGCCAAACTACTCTACCAGTGCTAGTCTCCAGTAGAAAGCAGACTCAGTCACAGTAAATGAGTACCCGAGCAAGCCTGATCTAGCAGACACCAAAAGTAACATTGACTAGTCTAAGCGTCACACATCAACATCAACAAGTGGGATTGGACATAGTTACCAAATAGCACAATAACCAATATAGCATACCAGGTTGCTGTATGGTAATTTGTATGAGCAACCATCTGATTTTGGCAGCATATTATGACACTGTAATGGATGAATTGCTGCATTTTCTTACGGAAGCAGAGTGATGTAGCACCGCGGTAAACAGGACACAAGCCCCGGGCGGTTTAACCACACAGCCGTGTTTAGGAAACAACACGATATGTACAGCAATTTAAGCACCGGCACAACCAGGCACGAGTTCTTACCACAGCCAGTCACCGACGACGACGGGACAAGATGGGAAGATGGGACAGATGACAGGAAAGCATTTCTGAGGAGTGGTAGAGTGGTAGTCGTAAATTATCCACTCCTAAACTGTCCCCTGATCTCTAAAGGGACTGTAGCGGAAGAGTCTAGGGGATTGCTACCTGGGGGGAGGAAGGGAAGTGGTCACACATTTTTTTTAGAGAAGGGTAGTGTCTTACAGTCCACCATGGCAAAAACAAAGGACCAGCACTGCAAAAAAAAAAAAAAAGGACCAGCACAGCAAAAGAAAAGAACCAACACAACAAAAAACGACTAGCATGCTACTGCCTACAGTGGAAGTTTCTCTTTTAACGACTGGCACTGCATAAAAGCAAAAAAAAAAAAAAAAAAAAGAAAGGAACCCAGCCACCCACCTCAGTTGTTGACACTCTTCTTTAAACGGCCAAAATTGTTACTGTGACCTTACAGAATGCCACAATATATTTGGCTTTTAGCCCCACGAGTTATTTAATTAAATATTTTCCAAACATATCGCAATTGCCACAAATTAATTTCAAATAAAAGAATAATTTCTTACATACATACTTACCAACATGACCCATAAATTGTTGGTGCAATTATAGTTGAAAAAAAAAAAAAAAAATTTCTTCCTGAAACTTGTTGCAAAAATTATGGTGTGCACACTCCACGAGTAAATATGGTATTTCACTACAAAGAAGATGAAATATAACAATGCCACACAAAAAAGATTACTGAACAAGTCATATCTGAATATTGTTTTTGTAGCTGTGATGGCAGAATTATATCTTGAACTTTATAGTGTGAAAAACCAGGTGCTATTCTTTATTTAAATCATTGTATACAAAATAAGTGATTTGCTTGAGTTTTTGAAAAATGAAATTTTCAACTGAAACTTTTTTTTGTGTTGCTAATTTGTGGTTTTCGCATACCACGTCTATAACGACTATAAAGATACATTTCACAGTGTTATGATAAATTATCATATCAACTATAACTATAAAAACCAAAAGTTAATATTATGTTAATTTTGTATCTTTTTTCCACTTTAGAAAAATTTGCCCATTACATTTTGAAACTATTAGTGGTGAAACTGTGCAGGTTGTGTGTGTGTATATATGTATTATGTATATATACATGTGTGATGTGTGTACTGTTTATTTTAGGCCCACATGTTTAAACAATTAGACATGAAATGTGAATATGGTTATATTAGTTTGTGTTTTTTACTTGAACAAATAGGGGCTGAACCATGAAGGCTGTATGTATATATGTTTTCATTTTGCACTTCGTAGCCAAGTCCATTGTCCAGTAATAAAACTCTCATTACTTGAATGAGCAACACTGCAAAAATGATCCACAGGACCACTGTAATCAATGTTTAAGTACTTAATTTGCAGATGTGTGTGTGTGCACACACCGATTACTTTTTAGCATCCATAATCCACTGTTGTGGTTCTACATACGTATTTACTTTTTTTGTTATATATTAAGGGTGAACTATGAAGGCATAAGTGTGAGGATAAGACTTTTTAAAAGTTCAGTTTGAGTTCAGTTCGAGTTCAACAAACTATAGTATAGTTCGGTTCGAGTTCGGATCATGTACGAATTTAAAAGTTCGGTTCGATAAAAATATACTGGGTTAAGTTCTAGTTCGTTTTGGTTTCAAAATCTGGATTCATCTCACTTCTACTTAAAGTAATAACTGAACTATAAGTAATTGCAACTAAATTGTAAATTATATATTGAGCCCCTCCGATGTAATTCACATCAGTTAAAGTAACTTAATGTAAAGAGTATTGTATATCATAATGTAAATGCTGAACATTTATCTATTTTAATACATGATGTATAGTTATTCATGAGTATATTTCGCCCACTTAGCTTGTAACTCCCCATATGGAAACTTAATTTGTAACACAACGTAACAATTTGAATAAAAAGTTTTTTCAATAAATACGTACTACATATAATTAAGCCTTCGAACATACATAAATGCAGCTGTAAATGAAAAAGTATACTAAAAACCTCAATTAACTTCTGGTACAGACTCCACTGTAACTCAAGCATAGTCTCCAAGTAAATACATAGCAACAAAATAAAAGACCTGCAATCCAGTTCTGTGTATAGCATTTAGCAGCAATGATGGACATTTTGTGCCTGGGTTATGCTTTTGTATCTCAAATACAGAACATAATTGCAAGTAGGATGAAAAGCTTTATTTATAAGGTAACAAAAATTGAATGGGAGACACAAATGCAATCACTGAAAAGCTTATTTCTGATTAGTTATTTTTATAGTGATTCACTAACCTTCTTAATAAGTTTTGATGTTTCATCTAGCTGCCCTCTTACAGTTTTCAAGTCACGCCCTGCTGGTTTCATAGAGTCCAGTTCATTCTCAAGATCAGAGAGATCATGTGTCAAAGACTTGATTTGATCCTGCAGAAAAAACAATTACTGTACAAACACAGCACTTGACATGAGATGTAAGATTCAACTTAATCTTAAGCACCATTCAAATTATTCTAACAAAGTATTTCATGCAAGTATCTACAGTAAAAAAACCTACATTAAATTGTGTGACAGCTGTGGCTGCAGACTGCAGCTCGCTGCAACGATCATCTAGCTTGGCTTGCAAGTCGTCCAGACGATCAGCTAACGTCTCCACATCATCCTGAAGATGACCGGCATCAACACCATGTTCTCCAGCTTCGTTCACCAGATCACTTGCCAACTGCCGCACAGACTGCAAAGGCTTCTTCAAAGCAGCTGTCTCTTCTCTCAAGTTCTGAAATTACATTAATGTCAGTTACACCAACATTCCCAAAATAAAACTGCTTTAAAAAAAAACATAAATTTGTATTTTTGTACATTTACTAACCTTTATTCGATCAAGCAGCTTGGGATCTTTTGCTGCACCTCCAAGTGCATCATGGGAAGATAGTTTATCCTCACAGCGTTGAAGTGTGTGCTGCAAATCTCTTAAATTCTCTGAGAAGTCTGCAAGACGACGAGCTGTATCTTCCAAAGACTGTGTTCTCTCCAAAACATCTACAACCCATTAAAGAATTAAAATATACACATTAATTTCACTTATGCAGCTGCACCAAAATTAAACATACAAAATTCTATTTTAATAAAAAATTAATATTTAAAACTGATGCCCGATGCTTATTTCAACAATGGGGATTTGAGAACCTTAAATTCATTCCTACGAATAACATTGCACTTGAGTCCTCAAAGTTTGAATTAACGTTATTATCTCACCACATGATGGCATTGTGCTGTTTACTCTTTAGGATGGACGTTCCACACAGAGTAGATTGTTTTATTCACTGGCCCACTATAACTATGAATCTACAGCAGTGAGTACTTTTATCCACTGCTAGATAACACTGCTATAGTCCATTCCCGATTGGAAGCGACTTATGAAATTCAACCTCTGAAAAAACACTCCAGGCATACCATGTCAATCTGTTTTTTCAATAAATTATACTTACTACGAAAAATACTTCAAATTACCACATCATGTTTGTAGACGTTGTGTTTATTAAACCTACCTAGGCAAGTTACGATGTGATAAATCTGTGTTTCCATGGCAGTAATAAATATACTGTGACGTGTCTTTCGTTAATCATTGCATCTGTGAAATGGCGTGCCTTTGTGCATCGTGGTCGATACGCTGGCCCAGTGTGTGCGTGATTTCAAATATTTGATATTAACTATTTATACGTTGTAAAAGTGAACAGTTTTTATGGTGAAGTTATTTATTTACATCCACGTCTGTTTATTTATCACAATGTTGTACCTTTGCCCTGGTGGATGTTTGAAACACAGTCGTGTAATGTGATTTACCACCAATCAACAAAATAACCAAGCACAGCCCTAATAATTTTCAATGAACCTAATACACAGTAAGTAGTATTACATATAAATTATATGTGGAATAAAAGTTACAGTAGGCTTATTTTTGTGCATGTTCACCGTTATACTTTAAGTTTCCATAACAAAAAATGAGCGACACGAGTTGCGTGTTTGATTTTAATGTCGCTCTTTTGTTGGACTGTCTATTCCTTCGTTATTCGAACTGAGGCCGCCCTTTTAAAGAAATAACCCAAGACATATCAATAACATAAAGTTAAATACTACAGTTCATTATCCCACAGTTATAACAGTGTTTAACACAGTCGCGGCAAAATATTAACGTGCATTACATGTAATGTGCTATGTCGTAGAAAACTACTTACGGTTACTGTAACGTAACCATAAGAACTATTTTTAATTCAGGCATTTTTAAAACGTCATAAAGCTGACCTAAATAATGTTATAGGCCTAAACTGTGAACATTCGTACGACATGGTTTTTGAAATAGTCCTAAGACAATACTTTGAAAAGCTGGAAACAGTAAACAACACATTTGACAGGTATAAAAGTAGAAATCACATTTTAATGTTTATTTTTGGTGTAGCGAAAGTATACGAACACGTATACACACAATGTCATGTAAACATTGAGTTTGACCAATGCTACATGGCAGTCACATGGCAATGTCTGTTTACATTGGGCAGAAGGATGGAAAACGGGCCTGCAAGTAGATATTTAGCAGGGCTCCGAGAAAGTTGCTTCCAATGGGGAATGGACTATAGTAAGATTCGTTTGTTCTTTTTCGCTCTCCAGTCAGCCGGTGATGGCACGCCAGATCACCCGCTCTGCGACCACCACTCACCTACGGGACACCAGCCAACCAGCGCAGAGAGTAGCAGTCCAATTTTAGTATAAAAGTAAATTCACCACTCGACTCCAGACCAGTCTTCAGTTCTCCCCTGCAGAGTTCTAATCAGCTTGAATGACCAGTTCTCTTACTCCCACAATAATAGCCACCAGGGAAGGATTAAACTGACCAGCCTTCAATCATCTAGCACCTGCTGCTGAAACATTCATCAGTCTACGACACCCAGTCTTCGTTAAGGTTACTCAAACTTGTCCTCACTTACCCTCCTTCCTTCACTGCACCTTTGTGCCAGGATACTCCAGTTCCTTTTACGCCCTACCCGAGGGTTCATCTATCACATCCTGCTTAGTCAACTTAGCACTGTACCAGTTACGAAATTCCGTCATCTACCCACTAGATACAGTGACCCCTTCTGGGCAACAATAGAATACTGCGTCAATCTAGTTTACCAATTATTCTCACAATGCTAGCCCATCCTATACCTATTGTTAATTAACCAGTCACCTCTACCAGCATTGCATAGCTAGCTTCCCGGCAGACGCTCATGCTGACATTAGGTAGTACGCCATCGCAGATTAATTCCTATATAAAAAAATAAAATGTATGTTTTGTTGCAATTCTGAATACAACACTTCCTGTACACTAGCACCTATTCCATTTCACTTTGTGGATGCAAGGTCAATACAGGTGATCCCGGAAAATTATTTGAGCCAAAACACATTGTTGCAACCTACACATATCTTAGATGGCCATCCATTCTATCCATCCAGTAGGTAGAACAGTAGAGCCCACTGAGGAATACTGCTCTAGGACCATTTGTTAGTTTGGTGCTCACTTTCCTTCCACTGCATCTCTGTGCCCGGAAAGGAGGTGTTCTCTAGACTAGGAAGACTCGGCCGAAACAACACCCATGTAGTTTCCCCTCGATGGTGAGGCCTGGCTTGCAACACACACTGCGCATCTACGCCAGGTGTTGGAATAAGATGTCCGCCCAGTTGACGGCCCACACGTGGTCTAACACGATGTAAAAATCATAAGGAACCTGCCTTGCCAACGTGAAGGGTATTGTATATTTTCCAATGACCTACTCCAAGCGCCGTGGGTTAAAGGAGTGCATCAAACAGCCCTTACTCGCAGTCTTTTGATCTCTTTGGTATGTTCTGGACAGACAAAAATAACATTTACACAAGATGGTTCCTTCCAGCACACTGCTGCAGCACCTACCTGCCCCTTTTCCAACATTTCTAAACATCTCATTCTGAAAGTCTGTTAGAGGAGAAATGGGTTGCAATTAAAATGGACGAGCTGCAGACACGGTGACGTCACGGGACTGTTGCTGGCTGAATGGCTATTGCACAGTTGCCAGTTCTGAGTGCCACACAGCTATGGCCGCCACTGCTGGCACACACACAGCAGCATGGTGCGGCCGCACACAAGCCAAGTTAGTCATGTGCGAAACATAGAGCCACTTAATGTTTTTACACACTATTCTATGATCATCATCATCATTGTAATATAGAAAGCATTATGATGAATTTAAAAAAATAATTTTACTATTTGTTATGTCTGCACCCAATTATTTTGGCAAAAATTTGGTCAAATATTTGCTGACATTATGTGAGTAAATACGGTAAATGAATTTATTCAGAAAATGTTTACCATTGTTCAACTTGTCCCACCGCTGCTTCATGTGTAGTAACTCGCCCTTCACAACTTCCTTGTCAATGTCGCACGCACCAACAAGTGTATCGCCCAGCATTCGGTTGTTCTCATATTCACCTGAACGCTTCCATACCTCATTGCGGAATGTTGCCAATTCTCTTAACTGGCGTTCTATATCCTTTCGTTTAAAACTAGCAGGTTGCAGTGTTTCTAACTTGTTCTCAGCCTGAGCAAGCCAAGGAAGAAACGTGTCCTGAGCACGGTAGAACTTTCGACAGTGCTCCTAGAAAATAAATAAATAGAATATTACATTCACAGTATACAACAACTCTACTTCTTTTCCCCACAGTGTAAGAACCTATGTAATAGTACTTCATGTGCTCAATAAAATGAAGTGTTAAAAAATTTACATTACTTTGGTCTACATCTTCTGTCTTATTTTTAAACAGTCCACCTACATATTATCTTTTCCACTACCATTCATCAAGTTTCAGCACAACCAATTTTTTCGCACTGTTAAAGTCTCTAAACACAATAAAAATTAAACAGCATCTTTAAATATAACAAAAAAATTGAGCATTGTCACCATTTCTTCGAATATGTGCTTTTTGGAGACATAAAATAAACTACAGTTCTGATATTAAAACATTAACATTTTGTTGAATTGTATAATTAAACACAAAAGCAGTACAAAACACATCAATAGTTACTGAGGAGAAAACCTATTATACCATTAAACATATTTTTTAAAAATTAAAATATTCACTGTAACATACAAAATGCATAACCTTTTTCTCTATGATTCCCATCCACACATCAATGTCCATAAATCAGAGACCCTTAGCACCAAGTCTACAAGCTCTGATAGAGAAAAAAAAAATTAGTAAAAACTTATTTATACACGTCATGTTTCCTTCAATCATTTCAGAAATTTTACATGCTTTATTGGAAATCATGTGTGTGTGTATGGAAAAATGACTGCAAAGTTAAGAATCTATATAAATTTTGACTAACACCTGATCCCTACAAGTGGAAATTTGCCATTTTTGCATTAAGTCAATGTTCAATTGTCTCTAAAGAAGGGGTCGACAAGATTCAATTGTGGTGAAGTAACGTTGCAACATACTGCTTCAAATGTGCTGTGCAAGGGGAAGGACGGAAGAACAACCATTGGTAGCAAACAGCATGCACGATCAATAACCTGCCATGTGCCTACAGACCACACTTATGGACTGCTTGCCTCCCCTCCTCCAAGTCTTCTCTCCCGCGGTTCGCATTGCCCATGAACAATACTGCTCTTCAGACGCGTACAACCACTATCAGTATGACGCGTGACAGTTCCGGCTATTTGGCTGTCCCTGCCCTAGGTTACTTGCTCAACGCTAGGCGAGCTGCGTCAAAGTTGCTTAGTCTGTTCTTGGCTCAGGGGCCTGCCCAGTGTACAACATGGGCCTAGTGGGTCGGCGACTTGGTACAAAGTTTGACTCTACAATCTTTATGTGGCAAGGTGCAGGTTTAGGTGGTGGTGCAATAGGGCGGCGTGGTGGTTGGGTGTGTGCCTGCACACTTTCAGTTTCCGCTACCGTAGTTGCACTCGACTGTGGGGTGATAAAACTCTGGTACGGGAGCCGGTGGTGGTTCTGGCGTGCTGTCCTGTGGTATGCCAAATAGTACCTCCTGCACTATAAGATGGTATCCTTCCACTACCTGGGTGGGAGGCTCGAACAGTCCACACAGGTGTGACGGTGGGTGCTGGTACGGTGAGTCATCTAAGTGCAGCTTGCTCACATGGACCAAGCAACCCGAACCCGCTGGGAAGATTACATAGCCCCTGGGGGAAGTTTGGCAATAGCTCTCGCCTTCTTGGCATTCCTCTGCACCACAAAGGGAGTGATGAGGTAGGGGCGACTTCAGTAGGCGAGCCAACTTCCAGGGGATGGTATCCTAGTGTCGTGGCTCTACTGTTCACTGCTGGAGCAGAGAATGGGTGGCCTTCCAAGGATGTGCTGTAGTGTTGTTAGTGTGTGTTCGGAAAGATAAAAACCAGGTCTCCTGCTGAGTCCTCCAGCTCTGATATGACACAGGGCAGGAGCTTGGAATGAAAGTCACGAGAACTGGTAAGATCTGTGTTTATTAACCAAAGCAAAAAACACAGATGGCAGAGATGCTATCTCCTAATTCCCCACGAGTTATGCGGAAGGTAAACACCATTATCATACTACCGGGGAAGGCGCCCTGTGCAAAGCTAGCAGGATAAGCAGTTAGCTGGTACGTGTAAAACCTCGGGGCGAGCTCTACTCTCAGGTTTGACCTTAAGGGACAGAACGTAGCTAAGTGTTGTAACTGTCGAGGGCCGCTGGTTCTTCCTTTGGTAAGCCACTGGAGAGGATCTTCAGCCCCACGAGGTGAGCGATGAAGTAAGAATGGGTCTGAGACTCTGCACCAGAGCTGGAGCAATGAGGGCCTAGGAGAGGCAATCAAAAACTGTAGCAGAACTGACCATGGGAGGCCGGAATGCATTTCCTTATATAATCCTCAGTCATCATCCCTTCTTCCACTGGCATAGGGCGTCTGGAGAGAGGGAACAGCAGGTGCAAGCCCAGTGCCTAGATCCTCCGAGTTTGCGGCATCGTGGAGTGTGGTGGGATCTAGGCAGCTTGCATGTGGCAGCATCTCCCTGCACACTACTGTACTCGCCCCGGACCTCTTGCATGGTCTCAGTGGTTCATCGGGCAAAATAATAAATTATTATTAGGACATCTGTCCCGGCCCACTAGCCGAGACAATCTTGCAGACAGCGGCGGTGGCGATGTGACTCGTGAACAAGCTGTCAAGAATGCAGTTGTGTTGATGAGTAGCAGTCGTTTAGTATTAATGAAAGAGACGTCATGCGTCTATTATTAAATATTTGTATGTACACAAATGCATACACCACTGTTTTGGAAATTTTGATACATCTGCACCTATTACCATCTTAACAATGTGGAAAAATGTGATGTTTGCATTAATCTACCAAAATCGATTTCACGTGTTGCTTCAAAACACTTGAACTTAAAAATATTTTTGTAATTTTTAAATACAGTACATGTTTTTAATTAAAGTGTTATTGTTTACGATGTTCACCATAAGCAATTAAATGGTGTTTTTTATATGACTAAAAAACAGCAAACTTCAGTACATGATGTAAACATTAAATGAAATTATGTGGAAACTGTATTGACATAAGATGGTAGAATACACAAACGGACCGTGGTGTTCACACTACTCACCTCCCAACTAAGTAAACCGGGTTGATTCCCAGCGGGGTCGTTCCCGGATTTTGGCACATTGGAAATCATGCAGGAGGATACCACTGGTCAGCTGGTTTTCTCAGGAATATCCCATTTCCCCCCACCCTTGCATTCTGAAGCTGATCCATACTTACCTCACTTCACCATCACTGGCTCTCAAGAGCTCAAGAGCTGCCCAAATCTCTCCACTCCAATCCCCATTACTGTAAACAGTATCCATAAAGAGCGACAAGCTGTCTTCTCAAATTCTACTCATTTTAAAGAAACTGCAAGTCCATATAAAAGGGAAAGCATCTCCAGCCGAGGCGACAGCAGCAGAACAACATACCACCAAGTAACTGTGTGAGCAAGGATCAGCCAGCTCGTAGGGCTGCGACAGTGGTTTCGGACTTTGTGCCCTTCAGACAGGCCATCAGACCAGTTCTATACACTGGCCATGCACCAGTTAAACACTAAGGTGCCCAATGCAATTTGTGATTCTGGCATCACGAGTTAAAACTGTAAAGGTGATTAAAGTGTCCACTTCCTCTCTTAAAAATAATGTGAAAAAAAATCACCATTACTTGCAACTCCAAAAGTCTTAAGTCATTGTTTGACATGACTAGTCGCACTAAATAATTTGTAATTTTAATTTCACTCCCCCTGGGCAAGCCTCAACACTTATAATATACAGAAAATGTGTGTTTATGAATTTTCTATATGAATTTAAAGCAGTTTTCCTAGCCAGGAAAAACACCAATTACAAGGTAAAATACTAAAAACAACTACGAATCAAAGGTTTCTCACAGAAATGAAGCACAAGGGGCAACAAGAGAAAAGTTTCCAAAATAAATATCTACATTATATAATTTCACATGAGGAAAGTGCAAATCATACCATGCAAGTCTGCAAACGAGTGTGACGGTCCAAGGTGTCTTTCCTTAACCGGTCCCAATGCTGCTGTATTTTGTCCAGGTCACGCTGCAAGTTACGAGTATCTGTGCGCTGGTTGGTTGAACGGGACAGCATATCACGACCTTTGTTCAACAACATTATCACCTCGTGCTCTTTGTTCATCACCTCCTTGTAAACAGGCTGTAAAAAAAAAAAATTGTTAAGGAAAATGTTTATTTATAAAATAAAATCAACTATTGTATTTACAAATAGGATCATGGTATTTATGGTGCAAAATGAACAGCAGCATCCAAGATACAGCTTTCCCATTCTGGGTAAAGTTGTAAGTATGAACACAACAAATTTCATATTGTAAAATTAAACATTTCCACACCACCTACGTACAGCAAAAAAAAGTGAATTGCATTTCTTATTATAACACTATCACCCAAAGTTATAATAAGTGCAAACAAAGAAGTCCATTTAATGGTAGCCACTTTGCTCAAATTTCCTGTGCAGTTTTCCTGTGCAGTTCTGTACACTGAAATGACTTGGTACACCTTTTACACACATCAAATGTACTCAAAATCATAAATACCAACAGGCAATCCATTAAAATACATTTTTTTTAAAACCACCAAAATGATCAATTTAAACATCCTGCAATCTTGAAAAGAAAAACCTTAGCACATGACCTTGGTTTGTGTGTGCAGAAAATTTGTTGCTGCTACATTTGTTTTAAAAATGTTACAAACATATCCATTATAAATGGTTCTAGAAAGCAAAGTATTTCAGGGCATGAACACAGTAAGTTGTTTGCATTATGTTATTTATATCATTCAGACTTCCGCCTCTTTTTTTTCTCGACTATAGCAATACATGACAAATATGTTCAGAATGTAATTAACATCATCAAAACTCACCTCATGGTGGTCTAGCTGCTGCTGAAGTATGTCTCTATCAGCAGAGACAAGAAGACGTTCTGACATCCCATCAATTTCATCAGCCAACCAGCCAAGAGTTTTGGCACAAGAAGCTTCAAATTGCCTTCCATCTCTAAAAATAAACGTGCACAATTAATGTATGTAACATTCACAAAACTGGAGGTACTAGATGAACCAAAAATAATCTTATTAAAGTGGTACCATATTTACCCGCAGACAGGTAGCACTCCTGTAAGGGTCTTGGCTGTATTTTTCAGCCTAAATTCAATAGAATATCTCAAGTACACAGGCAAACTTGAAATGTTATATTTAATACTGAAAACTACTTTATATATATTGAACAAGTATTTGAAGTTATTACTAGAGATAGGTCTAACGTTCAAATTTCGAACCGAACCCGAACTTTCTTTGTTATAATTGGTTCGGTTCGAAATTTATTGCCATATAATGATTGGTTCTAGTTCGGTTCAAAAATTTACACGAGTTCGTGTTCAATTCAAAAATTTGGTAAAAATGAACATCATTAACGAACTTTGGAACAATTCGGTACTTCGCTTCAAAGAAGTTGAAATATAACAATGCAACACAACAATAATTAAAGAACAAGTCATATATATTTATTTTTTATAGCAGTGATGACAGCATTATATCTTGAACTCTAGTGCATAAAACTGGGTGCTTTTCTTTATTAACTTAAAGTATTTAAATTATTGTATACAAAATAAGTGATTTGAGTTTTTGAAAAATGTAATTTTGTGTTGCTAATTTGTGGTTTTCACATACTTCTGAAACTACTAGAAAGAAATATTTCTCAGTGTTTTAATAAATTATCATATCAATCAAATCTATAAAAACCAGAAGTTACTATTAAGTTAATTGTGTACCTTTTTTTAACTTTAGAAAAAATTTGGCCATTCCATTTTGGAACCATTAGTAGTGGAACTACTGTGTTGGATACATATACAGTCAACTCTCGAACTACCATTATTCAGGGGACTGCCAAAAAATGTCCATACATGCGGGATTTCAGTAGATGAGGGTTCTGACATGAACATCAATAAAATATAACTTCTAACCTTAGAAAAATTTATGTTGAGAGCTGTACATTATTAGTAAATACAGTTTATCTAATAAACGCAATAAAAATCGAAATTTTAGAAAAAATACAACTGTACTGTAAATAATCAATTTTAAAAAAATTTCACCTAAACTCGTTGAAATAAAGAAAATAACATCACAAAATACTGTACATAATTTATTGTAATCGGACACCAAATGCAAGCCGACCAAAAACTTTCAAACCCTCTGAAAATAAAAATAATATGAGAGAGAATGCAACTCAAATTTTGAATGCCCGGTGTGGGCTCTATCCGCTGAGAGTGGGCGGAGAAGTTATCAATTGGGCAATGCTGCCAACAACTTGCGCATGTGGAAAATGTCTGTCTTTTAAAGTAATTAATTATATTTTACTGCACAGAAAACTTATAATTTTGAGACAGAAATAAATAAATAAGGCGATCATAATTGATTTCTTTACTGTCTAATAATTAATCATTCAAAAAAAGTCCTCTATTTTCCCTGTCTTAAGTTACACTGCACTAGGCTCAATGCTTACCAACCCATTATTAGACAGCAAAAGGTGTGTAATAATTCCTTACAATTTATCAGTTTATTCAAAAAATGTGAGTCTATTGAAATTAATAAATGTAAATCCTCTGATTTCTCTGCAGAAGTTACTGAAAATGAATTACAGGCTTATAATATATGTCACTCGATGGTCAAACAATTTTTGGTGACAAGGGAAGTTCTAGTATAAGCTTCTAGGCATATTTTTATTTATGAAGAATTTAGAGTTGTTACGATACCATGTTTTCCGATACCCCAAAACCATTGCCGATGCCCCGATACCAGTGCTGATGCCAATGCCCTTCACACTAAATTTTATAACACACTAAATTTTATAACACATCAGAAAGCATGCCACAGAGCAGTTATAAATGGTGGCGCACATGGCGTATTTCACATCCAGTTACTAACTGTTTGCACAAACAACAAGCTTAAAAATGACAGTTGCGGGAAATCTAAGGTCACGGGACCCGAAATATAATTTGTTAAGGGTAAAATGCGATGAACAATAAAAGGCTATGTTAACATTATTTAAACAGGAATTTCACCAGGACCATAACAAATTGTTGGTGGATGCAATTTATTTGTTCTTATTTTTCTTTCTTTTTTGTAATGTGCAGCATACAGAAAAAACCTTGTTAATTCGAAGTGCTCGGGACCCAGTTTTACGACATTGAATTACATAATTTCGAATTATTGAATTTAAAAGAAAGTTTTATTATGTGTATTAAAGAAAATAAATGCACATTTTCCCTTTCCTTAAACACAACTACAGACCCGGGAATAACTACGGCCTTGCAGTTACAACCCTGTTTTAAGGAACCATAAGATTTTTTGTTTAAAAAAGCAAGAATTTAAAGAAAATAGCCGAAATAATAAGTTTGTTGCATTTATCTTGGTCATTCAATGTATGTTTTCATGCAGTAAAGTATAGGTGTTGAAAATGTTGCCTTTCATTGCTACAAAAAAAAAAAAAATCTGGTTAGAAACTGCAGCCGTGGTAGCAAGAAACCCTCTCGCTCCTTCTACTAAGAATGCACTTCCGGTGAATGTTGTCTCAATCCCACGCTGCCTAGCCTGCCAGCCAGGAGCTAGAGCCAAGTGCCATCATGCGTTTTTGTGTTAAGCAGCCCTTCCTTAAGCTGGGTCTGGCCTCTGAAAAGGTCACTGGCACCTCCCCCCACCCCCTTCCGCCACCAAGGCTAACCATCATCCCATCCCTTAGTCACACTGCCCACACACCCCTTCTCATCCTTTCTCTCTCCATCCTTCAGTCAAGCTCACAACAGACCCCTACTCTCATTTTCTCTCTCCATCATCAAGCCATGCCCGCCCATACCACACCAAGCTTCCTACCACCCTCCAACTGTCACAACATGCAGTCCCAAATTTTCTTTGTCATACTCTCCCTAACTCCATGCAGTGCGTGGCACTGTCGCATATTTTCACCTCTTCAGTGGGCGGAAGAGTTGATGAAAACCAGTCAACAGACGTGAAAACTCTGGCACGGTTATATAACATCCTATTCTTCTGTTTCGGGGCGGATACACATTTCAAATTATACATGATTTCAAATTAATTAACTTAGAATTAACGAGGTTTTACTATACACACACCAAAATACAGTTATTTTTGTCTCTAAAGAAAGTAAAAACCTGACTTATTGTCTACAAGCGATACTAATGTATCAGCCCGATACCATACCCGATACAAATACATCGGGAAAAGGTGAAGTATCGGCCGATACCGATACTTGGTATCGGTATTGGAACAACTCTTAACGAAGCTGCCACCCCTTGAGTAAACTCAATATTACGTTTTAAAATCATGTTAATTTTACACCAGATATAATAAAACACCAACCTTATGGGAATAAACCACCTTTAATCACAAAATAAAACATCTTTTCAAATAATAATTCCTTGTTAAAATGTTTTGCTCAACATTTTCAGCTGAAACCATTGCTTAGAAATACAAGTGATAGGTGCAACTGAGCAATGCATAATATTGATAAAATTACATTCGCAAGGCACACTTTAAGCTCTAGGCCGGCGTGTGAAGGCAAGGTGAGGGAGTGGGGGAGAGGGGAGGGGGGGAGGAGGGGGGAGAGGGGGGAGAGGGGGAGAGGGGAGGGGGGAGTGGGGGGGAGAGGGGGGGAGAGGGGGGAGTGGGGGAGGGGAGAGGGGGAGAGGAGGGGGAGGGAGTGGGGGAGGGGGAGAGGGGAGGGAGGAGTGGGGGAGGGGGGGGGGGAGGGGGGAGGGGGAGGGGGGGAGGGGGGAGGGGGAGGGGGGGGAGGAGTGGGGGGAGAGAATGGGTGGAGAGGGGGGAGGGGGGGGGGAGGGGGAGGGGGGAGGGAGGGGGGGGGGGAGAGGAGGGAGGGAGGGGGGGAGGGAGGAGGGAGGAGGGAGAGGGAGGGGAAGAGGGAGGAAAGAGGGAGGGAAGAGGGGAGGAGAGGGAGGGAGAGGAGAGGGAGGGAGGGGGAGAGGAGAAGGAGAAGAAGGAGAGAGAGAGAGAGAGAGAAAATACAGGGAGAGAAAGAACACGCTCACTAACACACATTCACTTTGTCTCCTCAAGACACCTTTCTTAGAACAGTTTAAGAAGTATTGTATCATTTCTCGTTTAGATATTTCTTTCCCGCTTTGCATTAGAACCAGGTTGCCTATTCCTAGCCAGCACAGTAACCTTCAGCACTCAATTACCTGGTAGGAGGTAGCACGCATCGCATGTTTATTGAACCATCAATAAACATACTGTTTCCTACCTTACCACTTTTATTTCTGAGAATATCTATCTGTTTCCCTACTATACACAGGTTGCTATGTACACCATTGACGAGAACCGGGTAATTGATATAACTGATTTAACTTCAACAGCAGACACCCCTCAGGGGTCATTCATATTTTCTACACACACTCATTAAATGGCCACCTGCTGCTTTCCAACTGCCTCAGCACTGTACCAGTGCCGGTGGAGAGGAACAGAGGAGCCACAACCGCTAGTAACACCTTCACCCAGGGAGAAGCGACAATCTCGAGTTATTATCTTATCCCACACTATTGATAGTGCTGGAATATCTGTAGCTTGAGACTTGCCGCCCATCTCTGTGTGAAAGCACACCCAGTTTCGGCATTGGTGACCCACCAGCTCCCCGTCTTTGATCAGCCCACATGCGTGGGGGATAAGTGGAGACTTAACAGAGCCTGGTCAGCAAGCAAAAACCAGACTGACACTATAAACTGTGTTTAGTTTGTTCACGTCAAGGTGTACCTAGCATGCTGTAAGCTGAGACTCAATTCAATACCTTACAACCATAGGCATGGCCGTAAACATAGGGAACGAAACGCCGCATTCCTTGTCACCAGACCGTTGAGTGCACATCCTCAACCCACTCCGGAGCGACATGTGGAATGGGCTCACGCCACCCAACTCGGGCACTAGTCAGTATAGACTGTTCTGAAAACTATCTTATTTGTATCTCCATGCATACGAATTCCTCCCTCGTGCCATCCCGTGATGAAAGGACTGTTAACCAGCACTGCTACAGTATTCTGCTGGGATAACGTCCACTTCTGGACAAACCAAGCTCATCTCGGGAATCGCCAGTTCGGCGTAGGTCAAGCTCGCTACGTCTATTTAATCTAGACCACCCCGCTTTTGGTCTAGCGGACAAAATCCTCTACCATCGTACCTAGTAGCCTATCCAGGCACGCGTCAACTTTAACTAATTTGTATTCGTCTAGACCCAGTTTTTCCCCTTTTTAACTTAGAACCAGGTCGCCTACACCTGGATCTGCAGTTACCTTCATTCGCCCACAGTTTGATAGGAGACAGCACAGACCACGTGTTTATTGAACATTCAATAAACACTCATTGTTCTCTACCTTTCTGTATTTCATTTCCAGGGCATTTGTTTGTATTAATGGTTGGAAACAGAATACGCCGTGGACTGCCGACAGGAACCGGGAAATTTGTATAAACAGTAATAGCGTGACTGTGGAACCCTTTCAGGTGTCACATACATTAGACGGCTACCTGTTTCTTCCGTCACACATTAGCAATAAGTCGGTGCTCATGGGGGAAGAAACAGCGATGCAACAACCACTAGAAACACCTTTTCATTGGGAAGGGCAAGAGACTCAGGTTATTTCTCACCAATTGCACTAAGTCAGTGCGTGGTGACCGTAGCCTGAAGTTTTGCCGCTCAACCTAGTGCGAATGCACAACCACTAAGACTTGACGATCCCCGCGGCTCCATGTCCCTGATCAGCTCGCATAATGTGGGGGATCAGTGGGGACTCTTTATCAAGCTCGTGCCGGCAAGTCACTATTGGGATACACTGTCGGAATTTCCGGTCCGGCCTAGACCGAATTTGCCGCATCTACGTGTAACCTACCCCGACTACAAGAACCAAGAAGTAGGAGTGAATGAATACTAACCAACACCTCACACCGACTAACTAAACCAAACTCCCCCCCTTTTGGTCTAGCGGACAAAATTCTCGACCAGACCAATGTGCCAAGTCAGTCTAATTGAGCACACGTCAAACTGATTACTATTTAGCATCCATAATCCACCATATTTTAATGGGTGTTCTAGGATATTTGTTTTCTGTTATATACTTGAAAAATTTAAGGCTGAACTAAGAAGGCATATAAGGGAGGATAAGGCATTTTTCAAAGTTCTGTTCGAGTTCGACGAACTACAGCATTGTTCGGTTCATGGACAAATTTTACGGTTAATTCAGTTTTGGTTTGAAAAAAATATTATAGGTTAAGTTCTAGTTTGCTTCGGTTCCAAAATTTGGGTTTGTCACATCTCTAGTATTAAGGACTTCAATATAACAAACTAGAAAAATTTTAGTCGCTTTATGTCCTTTATACCGAAGCTTTACTGTACTATGATTAATTATGGAAGAACAAAATATGAATTTTCCATCACAAACCTCAGAGAACTTTCTATTTCAGCCTTGCGGTGATCAAGTTTCTTCTGAAGGTGGTTGTACTGCCTTCCAACAGATGCCAACTTGGCCTGTATCTCGGAGCGTGAAGCGGGGTCGCTGAGAACTTCACATAACTGCTCACCTGCTGCCTCTGCATCAGCGAGCAACGGACGTTGACCTTCCAGCTGACGCTCCAGGTTCTGCGAGACCACAAGAAAAGAAATTTTAAGGTGACAAGTGGTTGCCCAGTATAACTTCCACGCATAAAACAATTCAAGTTGGATGCTTCCTTGAAGTCTGGTTTGCAATTACTTTCTCTCTCACATCCACTACCGTATCACGACAGAGTAAGGGGAAGAAAGGAAAATCACTGTGGTGTTACAAGTTCTGGAGCCATAAAATGTATTCAGCATTTATGTTTTGAAATTTTCTCTTTGACAAAGTATACTATATCATTGAGATGAATAAATACATAGCTTTAATATCAATACTGTTCCATTATTTTTTTACATGTAGAATAAATAGGAATTATATTTGATTACCCTTCAAGAACAACTACTGAAGTGATAGTAGTACATAAAGTTAAAAGATAGTTGTGTCTAAAATTTAATAAACTACACAAATTCTATGCTCTAACATATGTAGTCACATTTCCAAAAACTAATTGCAAAAATAAGCAACGGCAAAAAATATATATAAATCCGAGATGTCACACTCTTCCCCCTAAACTGGACTTCTATAGAAAATGAAATTTCTTCCTGATAGCTGAATGGTATGCAAATAACCCTTCAGTGAATACTTGAGAAAAGACAACATTTTATTCAACCGGGTATCCTGTTTCTTAGTACTTTAAAATGTATATTGACGCAAGACACATTTCCGTATCTTTTATGCGCACTCTACAAATGACTTCACCCCATCTTGGATGCAATGTTCAACCCTTTGGGCACGTCAATTACTCCATACTATACTGAAGAGGTGGGACACGTGCCTACAGGACATAGTGGCACAATGTTGGAAGCGGTTAAAAACACATGATCATAGCTTGTACTGTTCGCCCAGAATCTCCAAGAAGCTATCCTGTAAACACCTCCCAATGTTGTACTGCCTGACTGAGCTACCGCTCCCTCCAGTCAAGATCATGCTAGTTCCGGAGCATGCCAAGGGAGGGATGATAGCGCTGCATTAGCATTTTGAATTGTGAACCCCTGCGGCCGAGACTATTACTTCCCGCACCCCTGGCCATCGAAGTCCTTTACGAGATTAGTATAAAAGGGCTGGCTCGACCAGCAATCTTCAGTCTCTCCTACTCCACAGCCTTCATATAGGGTCGGGGTTAGTTATCGGGGTGCGCGCTTGGCTGGTACGTCCCAGATTCCACCACTCTTCTGGAGCCGGAATCTCTACCAGCTGAAGACAACACCGACCAGAAGCCACTTCTGCAGCAGCTGCAGACCCCTGGGAGACTGAACGTTCCAATGGCTCCTGAAGCCTTTGCTCTCTCCGTATCAACCCCTGGTATTGACCCCAGAACTGTTAACAGTCACCGCAAGTCCCTTCAGAACCTCTGTGCCCACCAGACGGTGCTGGCATAGTCGACATTACTCCTCTGGCAGCTGTCCACCCCATTTCAGTTCCTTCAGAACAACCAAGTGATAGAATAGAGTTGTAGAATATTTTTACTACAAGGATTATCGCCTTTTCATGTTTTTTTAGCTTTTGTTCCATGTTGCCATCACCTGGCAGTTTACTTTAGTCTGAACTTCCATGTCAATTTGTGTTAGCTTAGGAGATAGAAAAAGGCCACCATGTTACTACCAATACATCAATGTAACACGTGGTTTTGAAACTCTTCTCTGCATACTAATTTTCTTTAAGTAGTGTGTTGTTCCTGCGTGACCACACCCGCCAAGTGAGGCCGGCAAACCATCAAGCACAAAGCTAAATACACACCCATTAAGTGGCCACCTGAGATCTGCCAAACAGACCGAATTTGGTAGCAACTACTCCACCAGGTGAATAAAAAAAACTAGGTTATTCCATACTACGCAACTGCTTCTTAAGGGGCCAGAAAGGAGCTGAAATTAACTTGGATTGATTAACCTGACCTCCTGTACATACTACACCTGGGAAGTTCCTGTCAAACAGCTCAAGCACCGCCTAACGCTCTGTCCACCGTTCCTCCAGGAGCCTGGCAAAAGGAGCAAAAGGTAACCACTCTTGCCTAGGAGATTGTGATTTTTTTCAGACATACATAGTAGGGAAGTGAGTTACCGGCTTGCCTTTCACGAGGCTGTATTAGTTCTTCTCCCCTTATGTTGTAATCCCAGAAGGTTGAAAAGAGCTGCGTACACTTCCGGAGATAATTAAACTTACAAAACTGTATCTCCTACTGCCCTCAGCAGTAGTTCAACTGAGCGGAACAGAGTTCAAACCACCTGCTCACTGAGAGGCCTCACCCCTCCACTTTACCAGACCCATGATTTCTACAATTAATTAAGCATCCCGGAATCCCTCGTCCAGGGGTTGAGGCATTCTTGAAAGGAGAGGAACCTTCCCTGCGAATTGCCAACCCCTCGTTTGGCAGTTCCCTGACCTGCAACCAAGCAGCACCCAGCAGCAATCCACAAGTCAAGAACACTCAACCATCCACGAGCAGCCAAGGCAACCACCAGCCCTCGCCACACCAGGGTAAGAGTCTCCAGCCGGCAACTTTACTACCGCAGAAGATCAAGCCTTCATGTAACAGTGTGATCAATAGTCAGCCAGCTCATAAAGCTGTAACAGTGAGTCTGGACTTTGTGCCCCTCAGACAGGCTACCAGACCTGTTCTTTACACTGGTCGTGCACCAGTTAAACATTAAGTTAAGATTGCAAATAGACTGCTAGGCTACTAAAAATATACAAAAGGACAGGAATCCAAGTACTCACAGTCTAGTACTTGTCTATAGGCACACACACAAAGTAAGACGACAATGTGTCGTCCTATTTTGTGTGTGTGCGTATCGACATGTACTAGACTGTGAGTACTTGGATTCCTGTCCTTTTATATATTTTCAGTTTAATATTAAAGTGCTCAACATCGTGATTCTGTCGTCACGAGTTAAAACTGTAAAGGTGACTATAACCTTCACATACTCAAACGTTGCGTAACAAAGGTCATCATAATTGTTAACCCCAAAAGTCTTAAGTCGCTGTTTGATGCGACTAGCCCCACCAAGTAATTGTTTCTGTTATTCCCTCTGGGCATGTGTCAATATTCATAGAGAATTGTGTTACAGGTTCGAAACTGACCTGCAAAATGATAGATAAACAACAAAATAAACTTTCATGAACTCTACCACAGGTAAAATGGATACAATATTTAAGATTTTGAATAGTAACTGAACATCAAGCAGTTGCATAAACTTTTTTTTAAAAAATCACAAATTCTAAAAACAATTACTGAGTTGAAAAATAAATTCCAATAAATCCAACACAACTGAAAAACATTAACTACATATTCAGCACTAAAACATATGACCATGGTTATTAATCACAAAACAGATTTGAAAACTTACGTTCTTACGCAGGCAAGAAAAGTTGTTTCACCTAGTTCAAACTTCATTCCTTTCACATTTACCATGACTTTTGGAGTACCATACAAATTTGATTATTCACATAATAATGACTAAAACATTTGAAAATCTACACAAACATCTCAAAATCTACAACGAATTTTATAATTATTATAAAATAGGTATCAACTGTAGTTAGCAAACAATATACACTACTAACAATGGACAAAGTCATTAGCATTAAAATATAGGTAGTTTATTCAGCAAACTCAAAAAAATGTATCTGATGCTAGATACAGTAACAAAAATGTTCATGTTACAATATTTTTGATGATGCTAAAAACAATATCCCTGTTACTTTAAAAAGGAGACCATGTAAATTAAAAACCTAAAGTAGATAACATGCATTATCAAGAATACAAAATTGTTCACTATCTGTTTCTACAATTTTATACTTTCAAAAATGGTAATTCTACATTTCTGAAGAAAAAATTGCAATCATCCTATAGTAGTAGAGATCTGGATATTTCCCTATTGTTTCACAAATTGCAATTAAGGATTTTAAAAAAAAATTAGATAACATTTATTCCTTTTTATCAAATGAAATTTCTAAAAAAAATATACAAACATTTCAACTATATGTCAAAAAGTATACAGTTTCAAAACTTTACTACATTTCTGAAAAATGAATTATTACTAATCAAATTAGTGACATAATAAAAAATATGAATTGAAAGAATCCATAACATTACTATAATGGATTGACTTAACAATGCACATGCATACATTCACGTATTAAAAATCTAACCAGTAAAGTGAGTATTTTTGCCCCACATACCTCCACTTTCCTCAGTTGTTCCTCAGGGTCCTTGTCGAGAGGCAAGTCATCCAGATTGTCAGATATTCCCTGTAGGGCATCTCTTAGTCTGTTCAGGCCGGCATCAAACTCCCTACTGGTATCAGCGGCAGCCCCTAGACTAAGTGCCCGCTCCTCAAGCTTGCCTAACAGGTCTGCCCACCGCTGGAGGACACTTGACAACTTGGCCGCCACCCTCTGGCCGTCCGGCAACCTCTCGTCCACCTTCGCGAGTACTGCTTCCCCAACCTCCGTGAAGTGCTGCAACTGTGGCTGCTGAGTACGGAACTCTTCTCGAAGAACCTATAACAACAAGTAGTTTTAACAGCAATACAATAGATATAAAACCTCCACAAATACGTCCAATAAACTTCTCTCCCAAATTAAATGTAGATACCTAAAAGTTTGTTTAAATAAACAACACAAATTTCCATAGAATTTTGGTATTTAAAATATACTGGACCTTTAAAAAATATATTACTGAAACATTAATCAAAGAACATAGATAACCTCAAATGTAATACAACAAATGAAAGGACAATATATACACAAGATATGCATTCTAATGTTGCATTTTTTTCCTTTATTGGTTTATTTTTCCAAAGTTACAAAATGCATTCTTCAAGAAATATATTTTAGAATGTGATGTGCATACTGCTCATGTAGACACATAATGAGACAGGGTATCCAATATGCAGATTTACAGAAATTAACCAAAATAAATGACTGAATGATTAAAAAAAATTGTTTTCACATATCAATTCACAGTTTGTGGAGGAGATAGTAATTTGTAGCTAGAAAACATGCCTGTAACATTGTATAGCATCTACAGTGGATTCTCTATCCATCGTTTCTCAGAGGACTGACAAAATATTTCAATACATGTGGACTTTCAATGAATGTGGTCTTGAAATGCAGATAAATAAAAAATGGGACCAGATGGGAATCCATCTGAATTCAATACATGGAGGTTCCACTGTATATAGTTAAAACTATTTTTCATCACCTCAAATTATCAAAGGCTCATTATCCCCGTCCGTGGGTTTTATACACATTCCACATAAGGGTGGTGAGAGAGATTTCTAAAGCAGTTGCAATTAGCATGTCTCCCTTCGACATTACATAAAACACGCTGTGTTGCAGTACAATGGGACCGGGACCCAGCGGCCATAGCAAACAGCCTTGATGAGGAGAATAGGGAGTGGAAGGCGACTAGTCTGCCATACTTCTAGAGGAAGTGCACGCATCCGATCAATATTGGTATTGTGCACCTTGCCACTATGTACCTCTGCATGCCTATCATTGCATTCTCAGTATTGCTCCACAGTCCAGACAATGAGAATCTGCACATAGCAAAGAAACTACTGAATAGAGCACTGATGGGTTGTCTTGTAGCTATGCTTTTATCTTGTATTGTCAGATTGTTATATAATACGTCCTGTTCAAGAAATGTGATTAGGATTACAAATGTTAAGTAGTTGTGTTTTATAAATAATGTATTTTAAAACAATTATGGTTTTAGAATGTTTGAAATGTATGTGTTAAAAAAACCATTTTAAAATCTTTGTTTCGTAGTTTAATAACAACATTTTATTTTATAGAAAATACAAGTATGAGGTGCACTTAGTTAAAAATGTTTGCACCTTTACTCACATTTGTATGAACAGTGAAATATTTATCACATATTATTCTTTCTTTCAGTAAAGTTTAAACTTTCAAAGATTTTATAAGTTTAATGTAATTTCCGTACAAGCAGAATTTTCCACTGTTCCATCAAAACTAAATGCCATTCCAAGTGACACACGTACAGGTAATTGTTTTTATAAGATGAACCACAAAGCAATGCCATATTAGAGGGCAAATTAAAGACCCTTTTCAGGGAAATTAAAAAATAAACAGAACCTTGGCTACAATAGCAAACATGAGTATTGAATAGAAGTTAACTGATGTCATTTTCCAGTGCTTGGTACGAAAAAAAAATTGGTGATACGATAAATATGTGTGCATTGGATTTTATTTGTAGCATTTATTTTTTATTGGCGTAACACCTGTAGCAGAAAAAATACATGGCCACAAATACTTATGTTTTACAATGAAGATAATGTGTGTTCTGAAGGTAATCTGTATTATTTCTGTAGTTCTGAAAAATAATTTTAACCAGAACACACCTACATTTAAAATATGCCTTAGTTTCTCACAAACTTTAAACAAACCGTCATATCAGGTGTGGCATCGTACCCAGATTCACGACTTAGTTTTAATGTTATTTTTGATAGTAATGTGTGATCACATCTGCAATTCTGAAGAATAATTTTTATTGGAACATTTACATTTCAGATTTTTTTTGTAAATGAATAGTCTTATTTTATAGCAAACTGCAAACAAAAGTTTCAACACTGCACTGAACGACAGATATGCAGCCCAGTTTTAATGCTAATTTTGATGGTAAGGTGTGTTGATATATACAGCGCTGAGGAATCATTTTTATCGGAACATACCTTTCTTTTAAAATATGATTTTGCAAATGAATAACACTATATTTTCTAGCAAACTGTAGACAAAACATATTGTTGACCAAATTTATTTTACGCTAATTTTGATGGCAATGTTTGCTCATGCCATTTTGAGGCTCTAATATAAATTTACTCCACCTTTATCAAATGGAGGAAAATAATCATCATTTCCCTCCCCAGTTCACTCTTGTTAGGTCATGAAGATTTTTTTACTTCCCCTTACTCTTATAATAGGAAGATGTTTACCCGCACATTTGTGGATATTCAAGCTTGGAATATTGCTTTCCTTGTACTGAACTGTTGGGATTTTTTTTTTTTTTAATTGGTGTATTATGCTTTATTTATAACACCCCACAAATTTTTTCTCCTTGCCTGTCTTAATAAGTTTCACATACGGAAAAAAAAAACTATCTGGATATGAACTTTAAATTAAATTGTTTGATGCAGTGTCAAAGATAGTCTTTATTTCTCCTTTCAGCAGTTCAGTCCCGTGTTTTTGTTATTACGCGGCCTGGCATCACAAAGGGCAATTTCTGGACTAAGCAACTCTGTAACTTGAGTAATGGCAGGTAGGGCAGGCACACTTGGATAAATATTGGTGACCTTGACGGAAGAGACTGACAGTTGTGTGAGTGAAAGGAGTTTATTTTTAGATTGTTCCTACTTTGAGTCATAGAACAGTGGCGAAGAATCAAGAGAATTCTAATTACCAACAACCAAAATAAATGCCAAAAACTATATTTCAATCTATTTCCTTCAAATTTGTCTATTTTTTAACCAAATTTTTCAAGGTTCCCCAAATTAGGGATATTACTGTAATGAATAGTTATTACCAGGGTTCCATCGTCAAGATTTAACTGCAATTCAATAAAACCAAAAACGGTGTGCCACAGCAGCAATAAAATGGCAATAAATTTACACTAAAATTAAAAAAAGTATTTCACATCAAATGATTTGTAAGTGACGAAGCATTACCCTACTGTTCACCAAATGAATAGTATGAAGATAAGTTTTGTAATATGAAAAATGAATATTAACAGTTCAACTTACTTGAACTTGCTGTACTTGACTTTGCACCATTCGAGAATCAGATGAAATTGGTCCAAGCACAGTCATCATACGGTCCTTTGCACTCAACCAGTTTGACAAATGTTCATGGGTGTCAAGGAAGTCTTTCACGTCCTCCATGAATTTTATCCTGAAGAAAAAAAATACAATATCTTACACAAAAGTTCAAAAAACTTTGGTAAAACTAGAATTCATTACTATAAACTTACTAAGAACCAAACATACATTACACATCCCAAAACCTCACCTGTCTTTGCACCAGTCACTGAGGAGCTTCCATCTCTCCACAACATCAACAAGCTCATCATGCAATGTGTCTGAACCTGCAGCTCCTACTCGTCTCTTCAGAAGGTCTGTGACTTGTGACCTGGTACTGTCCAGTAATGACTGCTTCTCATACATTTCTTCCAACACAGCCTACAAACCACATCACAATCTCCAATATTTTGATTGATAAAATTTTTAAACACACATGTTTAATGTTAGTACTTTACATTATATTGATAGTTACTACTGTTGGTGTTTTGTTTTATGACATTACTCAGTGTTCACCAAGATGGCGCAGTTGGACAATAAACTTGTTCTCGTCTGCACTTAATTTTATTTTAGTAGTGGAAATAACATTCTTATGAACATTAATATTTCAATACAGTAATGACTATGGTCCTCCAGAGAAATGTGTTATTGTCAACTAAACATGCATGTTAAAGAGTATAAAAAATATTAAACTTGGGCATTTTACCTACATATAAAAAACTATCAGTTGAACCACTGTTTATTTTCCTCATACTATTATGCAGTTATACTTGTCCCTAACCCTTCAAGCCAAATGCAAAAAAAAACCACACACATAATCCCCAAGTGTGCTTCATCTTTGTAATACCTTTTTATGGTCAGTTACATAAATTACTGTATTGCTATTTTTCATTTTCTTCATACTATCATGCAGAAATGACTTAAAAACCTATTAATATGTCAAAAACAATTCCCTGTCATTCAAAAGATAAAAATTATACAGCTTTGTTTTTCCTTGAAAAACAACAAACTTTAATCACATGGTCAAGAAACTGCAGAAGGTCCACGTTTAAACCACTCTACATACCTAAAACCTTCACAGTTTTCAGCTACCAGATTGAGTAAACAAGCCAAGATGCTGCTACAAATGAACTACCACTAACCAACACTGCTCTCTCCACCTTTCCAGTTCAATCCTTTAATAACTTTGACACATGAAGTGTACTGAAATATATATATGACACACACATATACATGTCTAGCTAGCTGCAGGTGCACTGCTGCTGCACTCTATTCTTTGGCCCTCCCTTCTCTCTTTCTCTCGCTCGCTGGCGAGTCAACCCCCTATTCGTCCCTTTCCCATTTATTGGGGGTAAGGGGAGAGAAAAGAACGAGGGTTACTCTATAGTTTAATTTAAAACAAGTGCTGATTTCCCTCTGGTCAGATGTAAGGAACCCTTCAGCGATGAATTAAGAGTTTGGTGGGTGTTTTGCCTGGCAGGTTGGGGTTTGGCCCAGGTTGGGGTCCTTGCTGGGGGTACCGCCTAACAGAAGGGTGATGGGAAGTCGGAGGGGAATCAAACCCCAGGATGAACGTAACTGTTAACGTCTCCTTCCTAGGGAGCACAGCCTTGCTCACCGTGAAGGCTGCAAAAATCCGGGATGCCAGCTGTCAAAAATTAATGAAATTATGACTTTTCAAAGATAAGGATGTCGGCGTACGTGAAATGTAATGAACTCATCCTCCTTCGGATGCTTCCTACTCAGCATCCCGTTTGTGATGTAAGCGCCCAAGGGTTTGCACAGTGGGATGTACATGTGGCGTAGGGGAGCTATCCGGTGTTTCGGCACAGTTGGAGGATTTTAACTACCTTCCTCGCGGTGGTGCAGGATGGTACACGTAGTTACTGGTGGACGATCACCGGCCGGGGGTAGAGTAAGTGGTTTTGATACAGGTAAGGGCTTCGGCGGGTAGTAATAACTAACGGATTCGTAACTAGGCCACAGCCAGCACATACCCAGCCCGGAGTCGAGTTCGGACTCGTGTACGCAAGTTACGAGGGGTGAGATTGGGCATGGGCCTGGTGCGGTGACCTCCAGCACTGGTGACAGGGGCGAATTATCCGGAACTGTGGTGGTTAACTGAGAGTTGTTAGAGTTGGATAATTCCCTGTGGAGGGCCCGTCGGGCCTGGTCACTTAGTCGGCTGGGGTGTCCTCCTCCCTTCTTCATCATTCGGAAAAATGCTTCAATAAAATTAAAATACACTATGCGTTCTCATTATATCAACAAATCTCACGCCTCCCCTAGCTATCAATTGATAATCCTCAGGGAATGACTTCTAAGTCACTCAGAGGCCCTACTAATGAGGACGATGGGCTAGAGTTGGAATGCGTCTGCAGGCAGGCGTGGGTGTTCCGACCCAGATATCAGAGTACGATATGTCTTTTACTAGAGGTCTTTTCAGACCCAGTGATACAGAGGAGATCGCCCCACTCGCACTTGGTCTGCAGAGAAAACTTTACAATTTACGGTGAGCTAAAATATTTAAAGCAATTCTTGCATAAAAATGACAGGGTAAAAGATAAATTGACAAAGTCCACAATGTTAATTATTACGTAGCGTTTATTTTGCTTTTGTGAAAACAGTGGGGAATGCAGTTGTTTTATATACTAATTAAGTTTATAATTTACTTTGTTTGACGCCAGATGAAGGCAAACTCGTTTATTATAAATTTCAAAATTCTATCGCTTTTACAGCGAGGCATTTTGACTGAAGTGTAAGTTAGGACGTTGTGATGGCCTGCTACCGCGGATTCAAGGAAGACTGTGGTAGGGGATGCAGTCCCAAACTTTAGAACAGTAAGCAATTTATTTCATGAGATTATTACATTGTGTAATTTATTGAGGAACACAGGGTGCGGACATTGTGGTTACCTCTGAAGCACTTGCTGCCGGAGATGGAGCTGGTAGCTGGAGCGAGCTTTTGCAAGCTGCAGGCTGGGAGACGTGGGGGTATTTTCAGACCCAGGAGAGCCCACTGACCATTACGGTTGGCGAGCCAACGAACTCTGGCAAGATTATTCGAAGGGTTGTAAACTTCTCGACACAGGAACTGGTTATCTTTGATAGTGGGTGGTGCTGCACATTTCATATCACCTCGGGTGGAGGCTGACGATAGGTTTACCTCCTCTGCCTGAGGCTCGGCAGCTGTGACATCACTGGGCGCAGGGGAGCTGCTATCATGTGGTGACTTCGTTAACATCGTTATTGAAGTTGGCTGGTCGATGGCTCGTCAGGTAAACAATTTTAGGTTGGGGGTGGCGACTGCATGCCGGAGTCTGGGCAGGCAGTAAAATCTCATGTATAATTGTGCTAATTATGCCCGTGTCTGTAGTTGTCTAGCATGTGGAATCAACTCTGTAGCCACTTGAAATTATGTCTGCCACTTTGGACTTGCCCCTTGCTTCTCAGCGCTCGCTGATGGAGTGAAGTCGGCCCGTTGAGTAGAGTATGCAGTCGTGCTGCGCAGCAGTCTGGCATGCGTTGTATTGTAAATAATACATTTAAAAACATTTCACCTAAACTCATTTAAATTAAAGAAAATAACGTCTCAAAATACTGTATATAATTGATTGTAATAAAACACCAAATGCAAGCTGACCTAAAACTTTCAAAGCCTCTGAAAATGAAAATAATACGACACTGAATGCAAGTCAAATTTTCAATGCCCCCTACGCACTCGTTCAGCTAAAAGGGCACAGAGAAGTTATCGATCCTGCAGAGAGTATACGGCGGCTAGTGGAGGCGGCCACCTTATCGAAAAATGATTAAAAAAACTGATCAAAGACAAGTATGATCGTATTTCTAATGTTTACAAAGAGAAGTTTGCATTGTTAAAGAGTTACACTATAACTACTGACATATGGACTGACACTATGCAAACTAGGAGTTTCCTGGGTACAACCATTCATTATACAGAGGGGGAAGAAATTATCACTTGTACACTGGGTGTGATACAACTAGCTACCAATCATACAACACAGTACATTTTGAAACAGAGTTGTTAGGTGAATGGCGATTGAACCCTGAGAATGTTCACTGTGCTGTCACTGATGGTGCAGCAAACATGATAAAAGCCATACATTTAGCATTTGGGAGAAATAAGCACATGTGCTGTCTAGCCCATATTTTAAACTTGACAGGGCAACATGCTGTGAAGCAAAGGGAAACATCAGAAATCATTGCTAAGGTAAAGAATATTGTGTCTTGGTTCAAGCGTTGTGCTGTCGCAAGTGATGAGTTGAGGTATGTAAGTAATTTGAAATTAATTCAAGATATACATATACTTTGGAATTCTACATATTATGTGATATAAAGATTCCTCATTCTGAGCTCCCATGTAAATGATATTGTCCATCACACCTCAACACCTCCAATGAACACAGCCATTGAAATTGAAACACGAAAGGAAATCCAGGAACTTTTGTGTACTCTTGAAACAGCCACGAGAGACATTTCTGGCGAGCACTACATGACAAATAGTATTGCTATTGTCAATAGCGAACCAAGTTTCAGACAAAATAAATGTTCTTAAGATTCAATCTGCAGTTGAGTTGGCATTGAAAGCTGCACTTTCCGCTCAGATTAACAACAGACTATCTGCTTGTGAACAGATCACTCTCCTTTCTGTTGCAACCATCCTTGACCCACACTTTAAAACCATATACTTCAAATCCCCAGAGGTTGTTGCAAAAACACTGAATGAAGTCAAATGCCTCATAATGATCTCTCAAGTCTCCAGCTATTTCATCTGAAGATTCAAATCCTGGTGAATGTGGAACTTCAGATGATTCTAGCTTGTTTTCACACCATAGCAGACTGGTACACACTACATTGAGAAAGTTGGCACCTCTCTCAGCAGAAATTGACATTACTGACCAGCTAGCAATTTATATAAGCGTGCCGGCAGAACCTGACATTAAGAAAAATCCATTAAAACACTACACTGATGTGAGTGTAGCCACTACAGAACTCAGTCAAGTGGGCTTCAAATTTCTTGGCTCTGTTGCAACATCAGTGCCATCTGAACGGGTGTTTTCGGCAGCAGGGCATATTCTTACTCAAGACAGAGACCTGTTGAAGGGGAGTGCGTTATCAAAATTGTTATTTTTACAAACAGTAAATGAAGATTTGTTCTTTTAAACATTATTTACTTGGCTTAGAGATATTCGTCATATCCATTTGCAGTAATTGTTGTTTTTGTCAACTTTCAGTGAAGAATTGTTGTGTAAAATTTCTATTTACTTCGCTTAGACATATTTATCCATATCCATGCACCATAACAGTTGTTTATGCAAATGGTGAAAAAATATATGTTCTTTTGATTATTATTTAAACGGCCTAAATAATTTTGTCGATATCCATGTGCAGTAAATGTTTTTGCAAATGGTCAGTGAAGTGAAGATTCATTCTTTTAAATATTATTTACTTGACCTACAGATATGCGTCCATATCCTTGTATGGTAATTGTTTTTGCAACAGTCAATGAAAATTTTTATTTACTTGGCCTAGAAATATTCAACAATTCTCAGTAAATCTTTTACTTTCTGAATTAAGGTTGACCTACCTTTCATAAACGAAATAAATTAGTGTCATAAGGAAAAAAAAAGGCTGCTATTAGGAATTTAATACAAAACATGAATGTGTTGATATCACACGGTATTTGTTTTAGTTGCTTTTTTTTGCCTTATTATTGCCTTTAAATTGTTTTACAAATTGTAAAAGACAAACATCGATGGGCACAAACATTGATGTTTACTGTAGATACTACTGATGGTACAAACCATTGATGGCTCATGACCGATGAATTCAAGACATCAATGTTTACTGTACAATGCCACCATTGATGGCTACATTGATGTTTTCCTTACAATGTCCCATCCCTAGCTACTTGTTACAGAGTGCCGACACCTTGCGCCCGCGGCAAATGTCTTGTCTTTTAAAGTAATTAATACCAGTATATTTTACTGCAAAGAAAACTTGTAATTTTGAGACTGAAATGAATAAATAAGGTGATTATAATTGATTTCTTCACTGTCTTTAAAAATTAATCATTTAAAACCACTTCTTCTGATTTCCCATTGCGAGTTACACTGCACTCGGCTCAGTGATATCTTCCCATTATTGGATGGCAAAAGGTGTTGGATAGGCCTTTACATTTTATCGGTTTATTCAAAAGATGCGTATATATTGAAAAAAATTAATATAAATCCTCCGATTTCCCCACAAGAAGTTACTGGAAATGAACTGTACACTTATAATACAAGTCACTCGATGTTCAAACAATTTTTGGTGACAAGGGAAGGTGCTTCTGGGCACAAAATTTTATTCATGAAGATACTGCCCCTTGAGTTAAATAAATATTACATTTTCAAATCATGTAAATTTTATGCCAAATACAATAAAATACCAACCTTATGGGAAAAAAATCCCTTTAATCAAAAAAGAAAACATCTTTGCAAATAATAATTCCTTATTTAAGTTTTACGTAACATTTTCAGGTGAAACCATTTGCTTTGAAATACAAGTGATGATAAGTGCAACTATTTTGAGCGACGCATAATTTAGATGAAACTACGTTCACCAGGCGGACTTCATTTGCTCTGCTGCCGGCGGGAGGCGTGAAAAAGGCAAGCAAAGTGGGCGTGGCCGAGAGAGAGAGGACGTGCTTTATCTTCTGCTCTACAACTTTCCCTCCCGTTGGTATGTGAGGGGAGGAAGGAAGGTGTGCGGCTGAAAGAGACAAAAAGAAAGGTGAGAGAGAGAGAATGCTAGGTCGTCACGCTCGTTCCTATAGGTAACTACTTCCCCTCTCGTCAGGCGTGATGGAGAAGTAGCAACCGGACTAGTTCATCGCACCATGTCGCAGTGTCGACAGACGTATTGAGAAGACAGGATACTAGACAGCGCACCGTAGGGCAAATATAAATGGCGGCACGCACCACGTATTTCACATCCAGTTACTAGACATTTGCAGAAACAACCAGCTTAAAAACGATATTTGCAGGAAATATTAGGTGAAGGGACCCGAAATATACTTTGATCGCTGCACCATGCGATAAACGATAAAAACATTTTATGTTAACATTATTTACATAACTTAAATAATCTATAGAACTGCATTTCTACCACTGCTGAACAAGTAAAGTGGTAATAACATCATTCAAACTTTAGAAATAAATAAATGGAGAAATGTACAACTGTAACAACAATGTAAATCCATGTTAAAGGAACTCACGAGGTACAAATATGATCTTTTAAATACTGAAGCTGAAAAAAATTTTACATAGCAAATTAATTTTACCTTCACTTGTTTAGCCTCCTTTCCTGCCTCTTCTTTGGTTTGTGGTACCGACTCCTTAGGAATATTGCGCTGCACTTTATCCAGGAAGAGACCAAGAGCACGTAAATTGTCCAAATGTCTCTTCACCTCTTCACGAACACTGTCTACCTCTGCTTGGCGGTCTGACAGCCGCACACCCAGCAAGCTGTACCTGTTATTTATTTCTGTCAACTGCTGCTGCACTGGCGACAGTTCTAAAAATAAGCAGATTACAAATACAATAAAATTAAGCCAAAAAAAATATTAATATTAAATAATACGACATCAGGATATAAGTATTATAGTCAAATTTGAACAAGAATTTGCAATTACGCTTTTCCTGATATCATACATTAGCATTTACCAAATACAAAAGCAAGCAGCAAATTTAAATTATTTTGAAAAGTATCTTTTCTGACAACATTTACAACTACCAACCTTCAAGATGAAAGCCATCTTGTGAAGAACGTCTACTGCTGAAGCCACTTGATCCACCTGGAGAAACCGGACTCTGGACTGAAAAACTGCTACCTTTCGTGGGAGAAGGAGAGCGAGCGTCTTGTGACGAACGACGTACTACACAAAAAAAAATGTAACTGAACTCCTCATACTTTTCTGATATCCTAACATATTTAACTGAAAATTTAAAACACTCACGGGGACTAGCAGTAATGGAAGACCTCTTTGTGGGACTATATGCTGAGCTACGTCGCCGAGTTGGGGAATCTGCCCTCTCACCTCTCAGTAAGCTGTCATACTGATTGCCAAGGTCGTTAACCTTATCTATGGTGTTTGCATATTCTCGATACTCCTTGTTCAGTGGCTGGAAAAACAGAACACAATTCTTGTCTACTGTCACACAAATCCATTACATCAGAAAAATCTACTGACAAATAATTTATTGTCTAAAATGTACAGCTTCGATTGTTGGTCTTGGTACAGAGGCTACAGTACTTGCCTCCCACCAAGGTAAACCAGGGTCGATTCCAGTCAGGGTCCCTCCCGAATTTTCGCACATGGAAATCACACTGAATGATGCTACTGGTTAGCAGGTTTTCTCAGGAGTCTCCCATTTCAGCACTACTCTACTCACCTCTCTTTGCCCACATTGGCTCTCAAAATCCCATTATTAAGAGCTACACAAACCTCCTAATTAAGTTACAGAAAAGTTCCCGATGATGTTTTAAAGGATTTTAGAATGGTAGGCAGTCGGAAGTAAACATCCAAAAATATCTACTACTTGAAAACATAAATATACGAATTTGTGTTCATATTTTGTGTTCATTTTGTGTTATCTTTTTTATTCCTTAAATAAAATTCTAAAAAAAAAAGTTGCGAAAGTGCTATGCAAAATTGATAAAACTTGAAGCATGCCTGGTTACTGACTGCTTGGCATGATCGTCGTGGTTTTAATGTGCTAGACCAAGTGCGCGTTTTAACAACGTTTCCGGCTAGAGAGTTTGCTGGGTCGTGTGGGTGTACAAGTTGGCACTAAGTCTGGGGTTGATACCTTATTCCCTGTGGAGGGTCGTCATATCAGTAGCTGACGGGAGGTGTAAGTTTTACCTGACTTACTCTTAAGATCTTCGGCCGGTTGGTGAGGTTGGGTTGGTGGATGAGAAAAGCTGGTGCTGCAGTCCTCGGGTTTCAGGTGGGTTGTACTGTGCCGGCTCGCACAGTGCTGTTGGTTTCAGGCCGCTGACTCTTGGCTCCAAAACCTGGCATTGGCGATTCCGTACCTAGTTTTCATTCTATACACTATACCCCTCAGAACAGGATGGTAGTCTAGGCTTGTGGAAAAGATACATAGTGTACCACGGGAGCAGTCGGGATTGCTTGTAGCCTTGGTGAGGCGGCGTGGCCCAGTTCTGCCAGTCTTTCCTTCGTAGGAGGGGTTAGGGTAAACCGCTGCTTGGCAGCAAGACGAGGTATCTTTTGCTCTATGCCGTCGACCATGCCTAATCTTAATAGACATAGAGTTTGGTTCGCCGTTGAAGAATGCACGTCGTGCACTACAGACAAGAAACTATATCCTATGAAAGCGTATGTCCAGTAGCAGCTTGGCAGCACGAGCTCGGTACTTCAGAAGGCCCCCCACCTTAGCAGGCAGACCAGAAGTGTTGAGCCATGTGGCCACCAATACTTCTACTGGATGTGATATCCAGCAGGCCAGGCCGCAACACCCAACCAAATACCCCCTCCAGCACTTGAGTGCTCTGGTAGGGGATACAACCTATGTTTGCTGTCTCACCTCGGTTGGAAGTATTGCTAGTGGTTGTGGCTCCTCTGTTTTATCCATCCAGCACCTAGGTACTCGGGTGAGGAAACAGGCTGCCGTCTCATGGGTGTGTTACACGAGTGGAGGACTCCAGAAGGGGGTCCTCAGTCAAAGCTAGTTCGGATTTAAACGTACCCGGTTTCTGTTGGCAGTACACAGTGTGAATTGTTCCTGGCTGACGAAGTAGATATTACTCTAGAAATAAAAACGTGTGGCTAGAGAACAAAGCTGTATTTATTGAGGACTCAATACACACAGTGACCCGTGCTATCTCCAACCAAGCTGATGGTGTACTGAAAGTAACCTACATAAGCCAGGTGTAGGCAACCTGGTCCTAGGCTAGAGGGAAGGTTGAGCTAGAAAACTGAATAAATTATACTGAAATAAAACTGTCTAAATAACAGGTGTCTGGAAGAGACAAAAAGAAGTTAGTTCCTTTGCTGTAGTAGCAAGGTGTGTTCATGTTTAACTGCTGTTGCAGACAAAACTTCCGGTAGCTGATTGCTGTTGCAGTCAACTGAAGACTCTGGTGACGACAATGGTAGAAGCTACTGGTGGTTGTCGACTGCAACTTCTTTCTTTTTCATAATAAATCTTTTCTACCGGTGTGAGGGGTCATTGATTCAGAGTGCTGGTAGTGTGTTTATTTTCTCTCTTGTCTTTATAAATATCCTTGCAATGCAAGTGTTTATGACTGCAAAATAATCAATACTGCGATTCTCTTCTCGTTTCTACTTCTTGTGAAGTTTTTATTTAGCGTGTCACCATATGCCACTGTTGTAGTTGAACTACAATATTTCTGTGCCACTGTTGTAGTTGAACTGCATTGTTTCTGCGCCACTGCTGTTGTTGAACAGCAATGTTTCTGTGCCGCCGTTGTAAATGAACTGCATTGTTTCTGTGCCTCTGTTGTAACTGAAATGCATGTGCCGCTGTTTTAACTGAAATGCATATTTTTCAGTGTGGCTGCTATAACCACCAACACACAGGCAGGGAATGGATGGCCACAGAGTAGACATCGAACAAATCATAGCTGGTTACATCAATAACCTACAAGACAAACCAGTTGCAGCACATGCAGCATCAAACAACAAAGATTTTTACTTCTGCTACAGTACCAAGTTGTGAAAGCCCTACCACCTTCAAGCAATAGTTCAGAACTCAGATGCCGGGAATCGGCTCATCAATTTTTAACAAAATATCAAGGCAGCCACCAAGCTTCAACAAAACATAATCAGAGCTCCAAACCACACTCATCACCTATACTGGCAATTTTTTAATTTTCCCACCCCACTCTAATTCCCAAGTCGATGCTAGGACGGCCTTCCACCATCCAAGTCGATCCCTGTCTAGCACCCTCTAAGTCTATACTAGGACTACCTGGCAGCTAGGTTTACTACCAACAGCATCCTTCCACAATACTGCAGTGTCCTACAACTTGTAGCTTGATGAAACTGGCCTAGCCGACGAAAAGTTATGATTGCGCAATTGCGTGGAAAATGTGCCTTCCTTCTTTGTGCACAGAGCATGTACCTGTGCATGTGCATGGGTGCATGCACCTATCGACAAGTACTAAACTGTGAGTACTTGAATTCCTACCTTTTTATATATTTTTGGTAGCCTAATGCCCTATTTGTAACCTTAACCAAAAAGTAAATACAGTAATGCAACAAACCACGAGTCTTTAGTTAAAGACAAAAATACAAAATGAATCACTATGTATATTCATAAAAATACTTATTAGTGAACACAAGAACTAAGCATTTGTAACATTGTTTACAGTTCTGTTGCTGCTGACAGTCAAGTGACATGCTTGAATAAAAAATTTTGGTTTGTTTTAAAGGGAGTGTTCGAAAATTAAATACCCAAACTTCAGGCGGGTATTCCTTATAAAAAAATAAAGTCAAAAATATACAAGTCACCACATACCTAAATGGGATATTATAGGAGATATGAGCCTATGAAAATTGGGTTTGGAAAACACATTTTCGCAGAATGCCTTGTACAATGCCTACAAAGTTTGCAGCAAAAAGGTGACTTATGTGTCCCATTTTGCAGAGACACATGCGTAACGCTGGTTGTCCTTGGTCTGTGTGCACTGTTCAGCTAGAGAAAGTGATACATCAGCACATAAACAACATACCGTCCACTGGTAAATGCTCCATAGTGCACCAAATCGGCGTGTCCCATTCAACCATGTGGAACATACTGTGGGTAAATAGCCGCCATCCCTACCGCTGACAGAAATTACAATGCATTCAAGGAAAATACATTTTCAAAACCCAATTTTCACAGTCTCATATTTCCTCTAATATTCTGTGTAGTATATGGTGCCCTACATATTTTAGACTATTTTTTATAAGAAATCACCTCCCACAGTTTGGGCGTTTAATTTCCAAATATCCTGTACATGCATTGGTTATGCAATATACAAGATTAATTTTACTTGAGAAATATGTTCTGACACGTGCCGCTTATACCAATATACCAAACAGGACTACGACTCATCCTAACATGCTTCAACAACCTAAGGAGATGACTCCAAGATATCTAACAGGATGAGATCCCGGGAAGGGACATTGATGCTACTCGGTTTCCAGACTGTTCCTGACCTGCCTTTCTCTATCTACTAAGGAGTATTAAAACCCGAGGAAGGGTCAAACCTAGCACGTCGTTTTATGAGTGCACAGCGAATCGTTTCAACCCAAGTGGACGATTCCTGTACGTAAAATTATGAGTATTCAAAGTGGCAGTGTGACACGTGAGCCCCACCCCCCTCGCACTCGCTGCAGGCAGACGTCACAGGGGCATTTCACGCCTTTCATCCTGACCCAACGCGCACCTGTCACTGAGCCACACATAAGGCAGTGCGCAGCCAAGGTCGGGAGTTATCGTCTCCAGTAGCTCGCCTCACCACTTCGTGTGCTAGGGCTCTCAACTGACTTCGGCCCTCACGGTCCTCTCCAAGAGCTTCTAGTTCTTCGAAAACCACCAGTAGCTACAGCCATTACCTTCCAGAGGCTTCTACACCTTCTGGTATTCGCTTACCACCAGAAGCCATCGTCTGCAGAAGACATCGACCAGTTAACTAACACTTCCGTTGCCGATCCTCCGGGTCGACAACCACCATTACTTGCTGGTAGTGGCCCCCGTAAGCTAGTGTCTCTTCTAGACAACCCGATAGGTAAAGTTGCGTCTTAAGTAGCGGGTCACCTCCACCCATTAATCTTGCATAACTTTACTTACATATACTCTCTGCTTGGTTTATGTACGAGTCACTCAGTATTAATTGTCTCAATAAATACTAGTTCATTACTGTATCCTAGAGTACTTTGTCTTAGGAGTAAAACCTATCTGTCATTAAGTATAGACTTCAGAAGGGCAAATAAGGGACCGGGCTGATTATTATTTACACACATATAGTAGGATGACAGACCCCCTTCAGGAGTCAGCCCACCAACACACACAACCTTATCTTTCATCTGTCACCCATTCTATATACCCCAGTATATAGAAAGGTAGAGCCTCAACCACTAGGTACACACCCCACCGAGGTGGGACAGCCACCTCAAGTCGTATCGTTGACCGGAGCGCCTAGCTAAGGTGTTGGAAGGAGTATTTGCCTGGGACCTTTGTGGACTACACCCGGCAGTGGTAGGGAGGCGGTCTATGACCCACAGCTCCAGGTGCGAGAATTAGTTGCCCGCACTGTTTGGAGCCAGGGAGTGCACCATCAGCCACTGTCGGTTTACACGCTAGCCAGGACTTTCGTCAATTGCTTGCTGCTACTGAGGGGTATTAAGTGTGTTATACTTCTATGTCATTCAATGCCAGGCATGGGGCGGGTCAGAGACCGGTAAAGAAGGTGAAGTTCTGTAGTGCCATGCAAGTGTGTGCAACCAACCTTATCACTCCCAGTTTCAAGACCCCGTGGGGTCAAGCTCAAGCCGCTCGACACAAGGAGAAACAAACTTCTCCTGTCTGGAACTTCCTATACTTTTCCAACCCAACTAGGACATGCAGTGGATACCATCCAGTGATTCGGGCTCTAGTCACCAAACGTGACACTCAACTTGGCTCGGGATCGCCAACTCCAACTTCGGCAGCCAGGAAAGCAACCGGTGGCATCACCAGCACCTGACTGACCACTACCGCAGCTCCACAGCTCACAAGACCCAGAAGACGAGCTTTCATTTCCTAAATATTTTATACTGAGGGTTAAAGCACTGCTTCAGTTCGTTACACTGGAAAACTTAGTTTTCACAAATGCATGATTTTTCAATTACTGACGCACGCACACTGCGCATCCATAACACACACTGGAATACGCCCCATTTGAACGCCGTTTCATTTTGCCTGGGCAAGTCATTAAACACTACGTTGTTCGCCCTACTTTCCAAGAAGACATCTCGTCAAAAACCCCGAAGTGAGACTGTATTATCTGCCAAGCCACCGATTTCACCACCCGAGGTCACGTAATTCTACAGTGCAATGAGGGAGGGTACCACGCATCCTATGTGGTTATTAGGGATGAAGCTTGCCACATCTGCGAATCTTCACACAGCAAAAGACACTAGCAGACGACTAGAAGGGTGAAGCTTCTATTTCCTCACCTCTCGTCTACTACGGTCCAAGCAACCACCAATACTTAAGGCCCTGCGCAGCCCAAAATCTTCATTCAACGTTTCCTCCACCGCTCAGTCTTGGGCCAGAACATGCCATCAGCGGTTCACGCTCTCTCTGGTACACCTGCTCATTCCACCGCTCTCTTCAGGGCTGGATGAAGCCTACAATTGACGTCAACCCCTCCAGAAGATTGTTCTGCGCCTGTGGCAACACCCCCTAGATCTTATGGAAAACTCAATACCACCAGCTCCTATAGATGCCGACTGTTACTTCCTTACCACCCCTTTCACCCCTCTTGGTATTGGTCGTCGTCGACAGTCCCTTTAGGGCTACCACTCATGCCTTACCAGACGGTAACGGCAAAACTTACCACTACCCTTCTGGTAGTAACCGCCATTCGTCCCTTCACGACATCAAGATAGAGAGATAGGGCCAGTTGTAGTAAACTATCTAGCAGCATAATCACTTTCCTTTCAGCTTTAGAACCAGGTCGCCTTCACCTGGTTGTGCATAGCTTAACTTCCGTATAAATTCACGTTAGCTTTGGAGGTAGTACGGGCCACGGAGTTTTATTCTCACTGAATATAACACATAATTTAAACTGACTTCTGAGTACTAATTTCAGAGTGTCACTGTGTTGTTAAATTATGTAAACACCAGCCCGTCAGAGTAAAGCTGGAAGACCATGCTGCCAAAAGCTAAGTACACAACTATTACACAGCCACCTGCGATTTGTCCCAGGGTAGAGTACGGTACAGCCTCAACCATTAGCAAGACCTCCATTGGGCGGATAGCCAGTCAGGCCGACCTAACTCCAAAACCGCTCTCTACGGGGCTGGAAAGGAGTATGAGTCGGTGCTGAAGGACTGACCCTGGTGGATACCACACCCAAGTGTCCGGACGTACAGACTGAGTCCACCCATTACTCTGTCCACCGTTCTCTTACGGGGCCGGACAAAAGGAGCATAAGGTACAACTCTTGCCTGTGTGGCTGTAGCCCTTAGCAATTCTCTGTAAGGGAACCGCATCACCAGTTTCACTTTTGTTAGACGGTAATTTGCACCTTTTTCCTATTCCATACACCCGGAAGGGTGGTGCCCAGAGGAAGTCTAAAAGGGCAGCTTACGCCTCCAAAACCAGCATGGATTTTGATCCAATTCCCCCACCTGCCCTTTGCAGTACACCCCTGCGGGGCAGAGTTCTTACTGCCCACCCAACTGAGGCCTCACCCCTCAGTTCTACCCCAACCATTCTTCCCTCCCCTCATCAAAACCGCCGGTTTACCACACCCCCTGGTCAAGGCTATCCATAGACGAGAGGAACCACCTCCAGAAGACAGACGGCAACCACCAGCCCGCACATCAACTGGGGCAGCAGCCTCCACAGATCTTCAATAACCAAGGTAAACCGGTTGTTTAAGGTCAGCCTGTTTGCTGGGTCATGACAATGACTCCTGATTTTGTTCCGGTCACACAGGCCACATGACCTGTCCTGTATATTGGCCAAGCACCCTCAAAACACCAAGTCACACTTATGTTTCTCGGGATACTGGTGTCACAAACCAGAACTGTAAAAATTACCATGACAACAGCCTCTTTTCTAAGCAGTCATGTGACAAGGGTTTCTGTGGCACTTAACCTAAGGTGTCATGTGATAAGTTTGGCGGTATAGCCCAAGGCAATAGTACTTCATTAGTTGGGCACGCATCAATACTGAAGAATAACTCAGCACTACCCACAACATAATATGTTTATCAAATGAGCAAAAAATTATTTGCAGTTCATACATTGGCGGAAGTGCATATTTGGTCAACAACAAATTAGGCAGAAGCTAACCAAATAGGCACAGCTCTAATCTGAAATAATTTCCAATTTAAAACAAAATCTTCCCTTAAAAATGTCAAAAATATAATGATGGGTGGTGGTGGTGGTGGTGGTGGTGGTGGTGGTGGTGGTGGTGATGGTGGAGGTGGTGGTGATGTTTAAAACCATGGTACAAGTACAAATACAGTACATAATAATATTGGGTAAATTCTGTGACTAATTAAAATATGACAATAAAAATTACGTCTGGATGGAGTGCATGGGCATCTCCAGGTACTGCCACTGAAGACAGATGACAGACAACATATATCAAAACAAAACTTTTCACCTACCTTCATCTCATCTGTCTGCACCTTTAGTGTCTCCAATTCAATGGCCACAGGCTGCAACCTGTTCACTTTAGTTTCCATTGTTGTCAGCCAAGTAAGAACTTGCACTTTCAACTTCTCATATGCTTCCAATTGTTCTGAACGTGACTTGCTCAATCGCTGCTTCTCATCTATCAGCATATTCAAGTCCTTCCACTGACTTTCCAGTGCCTACAAAAAATTGCATCACATTTGCTCATGTTTCCCCAAGATGTTACTAAACTTAGTACTTATTACAACATGCTCTTGAATGTTAGGAATTGTAATCAAAGTAAAAATTAACTCGCTAAGTACTACTACTGTTGGAATTTTTAAAGACAAAACATGAGTATAAACAGAACTAGCAGACAGAGTTCACATAAGAACAGTACCACTGATCATATTATGAACAGGATTTTTAAAATGACCATAAAAAATAAATAGTAGATTTTTTGGTACAATAAATTTACAATAACGTAAGAGCTAACAACATAAGTTAACTCTACTAAAAAGCTTAGCACCTATAGGTTTTTGTTATGCTGGTTCTGATTTTCTGATCTAATAGTACTCATTAGTCCTGAATTTCTTGTTGCATAATTTACACTCGCATACGTCAGCAGGTACCAGCATTAAGGACTATACTTTCCATGGAACGTTCTCCCCACCCACACAACAACCACCGTGAAGTATTATTCTTAGCAGGTAAACTATGAGTATTATGTACTTCCTGACATGGACTACACATTGGATGTTCCTATATTTCACTGAGCATTGCCATGTGGTTTCCAGTCATATATTTAAAAAGGAAAAAAAAATTCCATGATCAGTTACTGTACATTCTTTATGGTTGAACAAATTTAGGAAGTCTGCTACCTTTACATGAACTGCTATGGAACATGCACATAAAGTTAGCTTGCTTGCTAATGCCAGTTAGCCATAAGTTTCCTTCATACATCAATGCAATATCTTCAAGTTTTAATTAATGACACATTCTATCTACTTGAATGGCACTGTTTTTCAGTTTCCACCACTTTGGTAACTATTTATTTTTGGAAACTTTATAACTACAACACTAATCTTTATGCATTTCTAAGCTTATGGAGGAAATTAACCCATTAATACAAATGGGCAACATGACTTCATACTTCTAATAAATGTGTTTAATAAAAATATGGACTATTATGTTTATGCTTCCACTGAAACATGAAATAAGTACGGTAAATTGTCAATTGATCATAGATTTAACATTGTTCAATGAAACATAATAATTTGTTTGAACACTCTCCATAACATGTAAAAAATTGAAAGAACTCAAAGGCCAAGCTGCAATTTTCTTATGATGATGCTAACACTTTCGTTGCCTCTTTTAGCATCTTTTAGCATAAATGATGTTCTAGACTATGCATAATCATTACTAACACAGTAATACAGATGGTATTCGAATGAATGAAGTTTTAAACTAAACAGAATTAGTAAGATTACATGGGATGCACTTAATTGCACGTTAATTTATCATTAACTATCCCATCACAAATTACATTTAATTCCGGACATTTCTGGCACATTCTGAATTTCATTTAGCATGTAATTTTTAACTTTAGGGGCAACCTGCTTGAAATGTAAAAACAACAAGCCTCACCTTTAGCTTATCTCGCACAGGAACAGTATCCGTGACATCTTTCTTTGAAACAAGGTTCTTCCCATTTTGTACAATCTCATTAAATTCACTACGTTTGGCATCTCGTTTGGCTGCAATCTCATCTATCTTAGCACTGTAATCAGCCAACTCCAGCTTGAGGAGGTCACGAGACTCTACCCTTTCCACAATCTCAGCATGCCACTGCTCAAAATGAGAAACCATCACAGTGAAAACAGAGAGTGCATTGTGAACTTCTTCCAGCAGCTCTGATCGTTTTGTAGTCTTCTCCAGCAGTTTTTCAAATCTAAGGAACAAAAAAATTAAAGAACTTTTTAGTAAAATATCATTATACAGCACAGCTCAATTAAATACATACATCTTTAAGTATGTAACTAGAAACCAAAGCATTATCAAAGTATTTTCAGATGAGAGTAAAAAGTTAAAAAAACAATTTGGCACTTGTGTTAAGGCAATATTTAACTTTTTTTTTTAATTTGGTTATCTGAAAGAGGTTGCAGAAAGTGCCACATTAATGCAGTTATTAGTTGTCAAATCATCATAGTTTTCAACATATAACACTGAAAAGTCGTAATTTCGCGACTTTGGTAGCATACTAGGCTTTCCTCCTAAATTTTTTTTTCCAGTAAAATCGCATTGGTGTGCAGAATATACAGATTCAGTATGAGCGTGATTTAAAAACAGGTGAGCGAGTATTGGTGCACTGAATTTCACTGAAAATAGATGTCAGACTTTTCGTAAATATATTTCAAGCGAAACTGTTAACGTTCATTTAAATAGTTAAAACTGTGAACTGTAGAGGAAAAGTAGTTTTGGTTTCTTTTGTAGCTTGTAACAGAAATGCAGTATGCCACACTGACTCTACATTCAACACTTTGAACCTGCCTACAACAATCTTGTCGGAATGTACCACAGTTAAGCCAGTGTTGCACACATCCAGATCCATTCCCTGCGCTGTTGGGGTTCTCCTTCCTTTCAAATTTGTGGAAAGCAGTTACCCTAAACAGAAAGATCTTGCCTGTGTTCCGAGAGGGGAGGGGGGGCTGTAAATACTGGCTCATAATTAATAAGTTTTAGCAGCGCGAAGCTAGTGGGAAACAAAACGAATATCTTTTTCAATTTAAATACAACAGCACTATTTCATGTGAGAAAATTGGTCAACAGTATCCTGGAAAACCCCAATCATCTTATCCACGTAAAAGAAACAAAAGGGCAAAGACTGCTAATAAAGTGTGGCAGAAAAGTATAGCAGACATCGCCAAGAAGAATGGAGTAAGGTAAGAGAACACTACTACATATCTGAGTCGACTGGGAGATGAGACTTTGAAGTGGATGTGGTTAATACTAATATTTTTGAGGAAGATTTTGTTGTATTTTATGTTGTTTTATATGTAAGACAAAGTAATATTGATGCAGTAAGAAATTAAAATTTACTTAATATTATTTTATTCCTAACCAATGTGCATCAGACCTGAAAGCCCAAATTTCATAAACATACCTACATAAGGCCTACTACATGGAGGTATACGCATTCCAGGAGAATGCTTGGGATTCAATTTGCTCTAAACATTTAACTACCGAGTTCTAATAATGTTCTAATACAGCAATAATAAATAATAATAAATAATAAAAATAATAGCTGATAAAATTCAATAAGTAATATAAGCTAAATAAGTTATGTTCACTAGAAAAGTCGGATTTATTTAAAAATTAAATATTGTAAATACCAACTTTATAAGATATAATTTTTTCATCATGCACAGAAACTAAGACTGTTATCTTATCTAAGAATTTGCATTTGCATCAGTTGCAGCTATAAACTGCTCAAAAATAGCACAAAAGTAATAAAGCTTCTCCCTGTTAACCATCAATAAATATCTGTTACAATATCTCGCATCAGTCATGTTTGCTAGGTGACATCACAGTTATTTTGGTAGCTGCAGCATTTTAATTATATAATGTTATCCGGTAATATTTTTCGAAATACAGATGCAAAATAGTCATTACGAAAACTATCAATGTTGTACTATAGTGTTATAAAAGCTATAGAAGGCAATCATTTATTTGTTACTCCTTTTATGCCAACCCCTTTGTTGACGTAGTCGGTCGGAAGTTTACCTTATAGGAATGGAGGTTGTGGGTTGGAATCTCGGATAAGACTTACACGCACGACGTCTTTTTGAACAATGGAGATTAGAAGACTTCCGTTCCATCCTTAGGTCAGTTTTGCTAGGAGTCAGAAGTTTCCATTTTTATTTATCCCAACGTAAGATGAGATTATACGGTCTGCCATGCAGTTGTTTTATTCACCGGCCTACTGTAACAATGCTTAGAGGCAATAAGTCAGTTTACTCCCCGCTCGATAGCACTAGTAGTAGAGTTATCGTTTGTAAAGAATGAAAGGAAACATTTAATTTGATTGTATAAAATAAAACTTTAAATGTTATTATAATTTTTTTTTTAAGTATCCATAGTGTTTTGTATTTTTCATTGTAATTATACTTTTGCTTTCAATGCAGTCATTCCTTAAAAACGAATTATAAAGAAAATGTCTGTGCAGGATAGGTATACTGAATGTGACAAATGCAGAAATATCTAATTATCTGTATTGTACATAAGTGTCGTACACAGTTTTTCATTAAAATATGCCAATAAATAAAATGGGATGAAAAGCATATAAATGTCTTGACTGAGAAAACACTATTTGGAAGACAATGTTCATATTAAATTATTTGGAATTAAATGTTTTTATTAATATAAAACAAAAATCTTTTATTTTTGGTTGATAATGAACCTATATGTACTACAACATTTCCTGTACATCTGCCATTTTACAGTTGGAAACTTTTTTTAAGACTGAACAAAACTTGTTATCTGAAATTTTTAATGGTCTATTTAGGACTCACTATTACATTCAAGCCATTTGACAATCAAAATATAAATATCTTTAAGGTTGGTCATGTTCAAATAAGTCAACTATTTCTAAAGAGAGCTATTAAAAAACATTCATTTTCGATTTTACAAAGATTTGACATACCAACTATATAATCATTTAAAATCAAGATGTACAACTAGTAAAATGCATCTTAGGTAATATTTTAGCAACATCATACACCTTAGTTTATACATTATATGGCAATGTTAATTAATTGTTATAGTTTCGTGAAAATTAATTTCTAACTTCGGACTTTGAAACCACACACATCTGTTCAGTCTTTTCAATGCTGGTTACTTTAACAATATTTGGGTTAACATTACTATCAAATATATACCTATTACTTTTTTCATATATTATAACTTGCAGCAACAATCCTAGATTACAGTCATAATATCTACAGTAATATCATTGAGACTTGTTTTTGTATTTTCATGGATTACATTAAATGAAGTGAAAACAGCACAATTTTAAAAACTATTTACTGACCACTTTTATATTGCCCTGTTGCATTTTCTTCATGGTGGGTAATGAATGAAGCCCAAATTTATTTTTATTTTTCATTTCCTATGAAGCCGACGAACGATATGCTGATGGCAAATATAGTGACGCCTAAATATAATTCAATACTGTGAACATGGATCTCTAGCAATATTTTCACTAAAACATAAATTAAATCAACCATGCATTGGTTAATCGATACAATGTTTAAATGTATACAGATGCATAAGCAACACATTTCTTAGTAATGGGTACATTTTAAAAACTCTGTTCGTAATACTAAATATTTTGAGATAACACGTCTCCAAAAACAGCACTATGGTGTATATTCATGGCATATTAAACTCTGGCGAGAAAGAATATTCGCAACATATATCCTGACGCGGCCCGCTTTATCATACTACTATAAACAATTGTGACTCATCTCGCGCCACGCTAGTATATTTACTAAACTCAGGTGAGAGTCAAACCACGCCAACCTGTACACAAACGTTGTGGGCCACCACAATCCTGGAGGGTACCCGAACACGTGGATACCAAGGTTGCGCAAGCCAGCGGACATGTGGCTTCCCCTTCCCTGCGCTGAGAGCCAACAAGCTGTCACCTGCCTCAGGGCACCGTCAAGCGCCACCAAACATACACGAAGCTGAGAGATGACAAGAGGAGATTGCTACTCCCACTCCATCCTCGTGCTAGAGGGACGCCACTCCCCCTCCCCCCGCGGGCCTTTGTTGCACCAGTCCTTCGGACTATGTAAGTCAGTGCACATCAGGGCTTGTGAGTTATTTTTCTTGCAGTTCCTCGAGTTCGCTCCACCACTTCTAGTGCTGGGGTCTCCGACGACCTACAAGTCTTCAGCAGCCTACCAGAGGCTGCTCCCATTGTCGACAACAGTTTTCAACAGCCACCCGCTGCTGTCACCATTGCCATCACCAGAGGATTCAGTGATGCCAATAGCTAACACTTACCAGAAGCTGCTTCTGCTACAGTCTTCAAAATCAACACACACTGCTACTAGAGCAGTGGACCTTTAACGTCTTTGTCTCATCTAGACACCCCACGAATAGTTACAGACGTGAACTATTTCTGTTTAGTAGTAGACTATTTATTTCCCATTTAGCTTGGGACCAGGTCACCTACACCTGTTCAGCGTAGGTTACTTCCAGCATACCGTCTGCTTGGTAGGAGATAGTAGCACGTGTAACTGTGTTTATTGCAGTATTAATTAACACAGCTTTGTTCTTCTAGACACTAGTATTATTTATAGAGAGTAATTCATTGTGCCTGCTGGGAATGGGGCACGTTGTGCACTGCCAACTGAGACAGGGTATTTTAAGACGAACTAGACTACGACTAGGGATCCCCTTCCGGAATCCAACAGTCCCATACATACACCATTTGACGGCCACCTGTTCTATACCTCCGGGGATAGAACAGCAGAGCCACAACCACTAGAAACTCCTTCAACCAGGGAGAGAGAGTATGCTTGGGTTGTATCCCTACCGGAGCACCTACGTACTTGGTAGGAGTATTTGCTCGAGAGTTACGGCCTGGCCTTGGCTCAACGCTTCTAATCTGCCAGCCAGTGGCAAGGGGTCTTCTGGAGCACCGAGCTCATGGCGGCAGCTGTTACTGGCCAAACACTATTATAGGGAATTGTTTCGCAACCCTGGTGCACTACCTATCCCGTTCATCAGTGATCCCACACTAAGCCTTTTAAGGTGAGGCACCGCTCATGGAGAGAAGAGCAAAGGACAGCTCACCTCGCTGCTAAGCAACAGTCAGTATTGGCTCCTCTGACATTGGACAGACAGGAAAAACAAGACTGTACTGCATTAGTCAGGCTTTTGGAGAAACTGGCCTCTCCCATATTTAAATATATTGTTTTTCCTCCACACACCCGTACACGCGAAGACAATAACCCCGTCCTGAATGGTTTGGTGTATGTGTCAGAGGTAAGGTATGGGATCTCCAACCCCAGGTTCTGAGTCCAGAAGGAGCAGCCTGGAATCTGTGGTACCGTGTTGGCCAACACGGTATCTCCGACCTGAAGCAAGTGGACTGCGCCACCAACTCCAGCCAGCAGTCAGCCATACTTCTACAGCGAGCCGAAGAAATGAAAAGTAAGCCAGGTAAACCCGACACCTCCCACCAGTCACCTACTTCGACACATAAAGCCATAGTGGGACAGAAGGTAGTCATCTGTAAGACACTAGCCAGACAGGCTATTGATAACTTTGTACCAACCCGCAATGCTACGTGTCCAGTTGCAATATCAAGCTGAAAATGCCACTTGAAACAATAAATCCCTAATGCCACGTGCTTTGTCTAGCGCAGTCAAAGCCACAATGACCGTGCCGACTAGTCTTTACCCGGGCACGCATCCAGGCAAAAAATATTTTGGTACATAGTTCAATAATACTGTATTTTCGCTTGTACTGCAGCAGTCACATATTTTTCCCACCACTATTTCCAACATATTTGATTATGTCGTGGTTCAAATCAGCACATGCAACTGGAAGAATGAATCTTTGTAAAGTTATAACAAAAGTGTACACGGTTTTCCATTACTAACGTGATAATAGTAACTAATTGTTGTAGTTGTTGGAAGTGTTCTAATTTTTACATGGATGAGTTTGTAATGAGAAAGCATTACATACCTCTTATATTGTTTTCGATGAAAATAAATAACACAGTCCCACACCTTTTTCAGTTTATACACAATTTAAATGAATTTATAATTATTTTTAAAAAATTACACACCTAACTTTGTCTCATTTTTAAAAAAAGATTTTATAGCACAGATTATTGGCTGTTCATAACTGCAGCGACTGACCTGCATGATGCAATAACCGAGTTGGCCAGCACAAGCACATTTCGACTGTGATGTGTTGAAAAGACAGTGAGCATGTTCAATACACTGCAGGTAGCCTTGAGGAGTGGAGGGAGTGTAGAGTAGAGTTGGCAGGGGTGGTGGAGAAGAAGGGCAGTAGAGAGTGGTACACTCACACCTAGAACATTGTTGGTGAGTAATATACAGACTTGCTAGTTAAAATATGGTCTTAAACCAAAATAGAGCAACTTTATATCAAAAGTGCTTAAAGGGACTCGCGTTTATACTTTACACTGAAAAGTACTTAATACTGAATAAGTATTTAATATTACCACACCAGGAATTTAAATAACATAATTTATAATTAAAGTATAATGCCTGCAGCTCCTACTACTAATCAACTACGATTATGACTCATCGCTCTTTACGTGAAGTATACCCATACTTCAACCTACGTAAGAGAAGTCTACATCAACCACCCACGAGAGAGTTGTGCACGCAACACTTTTCACATAATTTCTCGGTCACTTAAATCTCCCAGGCGGTCAAGCACGTGGCCACAAGGTTACGCAACCAGCGAGCACGTCGCCTCCCACACTCTCCCCGTGTTGAGAGCCAACAAGCCGCCTGCCACCAGGCAAGGCCGAGTGCCACCAAAGATGAACAAAGCAGTATTGCTGACTACTGCTGACCAGAGATTTTCAACTCCCACGCCACAGCAGGACGTTACACGCCTTCCCCGCACCCCACTGCGGCAGCCTAGACTTGAGCACTATATAAGTCAGTGTGCAGTTGAGGCTCCAGAGTTCATTCTTTATTGTCTCTCGCAACATCATCCCAGAGCACTGATCAGTGCTGGGACCTCCGGAGATATTAGGAGTGTTAAGTACACCCCCAGCGATTACTTCCCGACTCGACGACCAGTCAACCAGCGAACACGCCAATACTCATTAAATTCACTTTGTCTCTTCGAGACACCCATTTACTTACAACAGTTTGACATTAATTCACTTTGTATTCGTCTAGAGCTATATTCTTTCCCTTGTAACCTAGAACCAGGTCACCTATACCTGGATAATGCAGTTACCTTCAGCACTCCACTGTTTGGTAGGAGGTAGCACGGGTCACATGTATATTGAGTTCTCAATAAAAATATATTGTTCTGACATGCGCCCCTTTTACATCTATTCAAATACGAATACAACTCATCGCCTAGAGCACATCTTCCATCTCTACAGGAATGAACATGTTGCCTACCCTACAGGCTGCGAGAACTTCTGTGTTTTTCCTTCTCACCTGGAGGATACGCAACCCGGCTGGCATGCCGCCCTCCCTTCCCCTACAATGTATCTAATATACAGTGTAGCCATGCCACATGCCCAGGCCATGGCACACTAAGGGTAGAGTGCACTTACAGCATTAAGCTTTTCCATTATGCCTGCATAGGCTGGCCCATTGTACAGAGTGCCATCAACAGCCAAACAGTTTTTGTAACAAAGTTACGTGTCCTGGGCGGGGCATAAATAGCATCAGGTGTACGACGTGCAGTGAGCCATATCACCACCTATGCACAGGGTGGCCCGACAAAAGCATCTCTATGCCCGGGATGGCATACCAGCGTGAGAGATGTCGAAGGAAACACATCTCACACTCCGGGAGGTCTAGGCCTTCCCAGATATATATCCAACCTGTAAAGGCACCTGACCACCCAGCTACGGGCAGAGAAGACGACATACAAATAACTTACTTTGCCAGTCGCCCACACGAAGACCCCGTCAAATTCACACAGGAATGCGAGAAGAAATTTAAAGAAACTAACCTACCAACGAAAGGTACGGGGAATTTTTAACGCACTGGAAACAGTTCAGTAACAGTATAGCGGGAGAGGAGGTGTTGGCTCGGCTAACCACACAGTTCTATAGCCAAAGCCAGATACTCGACGAAGAAGCAGAAATCTTCATACGAAGAAAAGAACAAAAGTTGACAGGTATTCCCAGGAGTCAATGAAGCTACTACCGTTCACTCAATCGCCCGAATGTTATTACCAAATCTCCGGAACATACTACTAACAGCAAAACCCATGACCTTGGATAATTAGTCGATCGAGCTCGAGAAGCTGAGCAAAGCTTTGCCACCCAGGCGAGCCTCGAAAAACCAGTCTCCACCAAGACATCCAAGATACGAACGCCAACTGTTGCGCCTCATAAATGCATACCAACCACAACCCATCGCATGGTCTTCTTCCCATGCTGGTACTCCCGGGGAATCATTGGAACAAGGTCTGTCCGCGGAAGCCGGAAGGAGCTGTCGTTCCACCAAGCCGCATTGGCACCACACCGACAAACAACCCACACTGACCAGCTGGAAAGCCAACTCCCGAAACCAAGACGGGAAATGCAGACGCCAGGGTACGAAGCAGGCCACCACCCCTGGTTTACAAGGGCCCATCCTCCAGGGATTAAGTGAGGAAGCACCGGTTCCCGTAACCCCACACATAGAAGTGGAGGCGAACGACGACAGGGTGCTAGCCTTACTTGACTCTGCGGCTACCGGGAATTTCATCAGATGAAACTTGCTAACGTCAAACCAGCTCGCCAAACTCTGACCATAAAACAAAGTGGTAAAAATGGTGCAACCCGATGCCACCCTGGAAGTAACCGGCTGAATTACATTGACTATAATAATTCAAAACATTGAAACCCCAACCGAATTTATTGTTCTACCAACCATGTCCGAATCCGTAATACTGGGATGTCCTTGGCTTATACGTCATCAATGTATTCTCTATCTCGGACAACGTAGGGCCCACTTTGGAGAAACCAACCATATTACTGAAAACGGGGAACAAAACCCAGACGACATGCAATCAATGCCCATCGACCCAATTAGCATTAATCATGAACTCGACCCAATGAACATTAATCATGAACTCGAAGAACCATAGTTCCACAAATTACTAAAAGCCATACTAGATGAGTAGGCCCTTGCCTTCGGACAAAGAGGGCTATTAATACAAACATGGTCCATAAAACATGACATATGGTCGTCACCCACCCGATTGCTCCCCCAGCTATAGACTTGTCTCATACCCTACGAGACATTGGCAAGGCCAAAATATTCAGTACTCTCGAGATGGAGTCTGGATACTGGCATATTGCCAACCACCCGGACAGTCAAAGGTATACCGCTTTTACGACACCCGAAGGCGAAACCCTACAATTTTGAGTCATGCCTTTCCGCTTAAAAAACGCCCCCGTAATGATCCAACGATTAGTGTCGTCGGAAGTACTAACAGGTTACATTGGCGAGTTCTGCTTCGCTTATCTCGACAATGTAATAATATACTCCTACAGCTGGGAGGAGCATCTAGGCCATCTGCAACGAATACTGGAAAGGCACAAATTACATGGGATGCCTTATAAGCTATTGAAACGCTTCTTCTGCAAGACATCAATTGATTATCTGGGACACGTCATATCGCCCGAAGGAAATTTCCCACAACACAGTTCAATACGACAATAGAAGATGAGGAACAACCTTCAAATAAGCTGCAACTACGATGGTACCTGCGTCTGTATAATTGGCTACGAGACTGTTCCAAACACTGCAGAATAATACATGGCTCCACTGCACCACTTCTCGAGAAAGATACCCGTTACCGATGGGGCCCGGAACAACAACAAGCGTTTTCCAACTTGAACAGCTTCAAGAATATCCACCAACTCCATCAGCCATAAGGAGACAAAACATTAATACTGCAAACGGACACATGTCAGAACGGCCTGGGAGCAGTATTATACAAGCAAGACAAAGGATAACCCCATGTGATAGCGTATGTATCAACCCGCTTAAATGAGACCAAGCAATGCTACCACATTAATGGACAGGAGTGTCTGGCCGTTATCTGTGTTATCTGTATTATCTCGAAGGGCAACACTTCATTCTGCGAACCGACTCTAAAGTCCTCCAATGGCTGCATGAGTCCCGCAATTCGGAGGCCAAGATCGGCTGGTGGGACATGTTCCTCACCGAGTTCGACTTCAAGGTCCAACATTGCCCAGAGAAGTTAAACGACCTGCCAGACGTCTTGTTCTCAGACGTTGGAGGAAAAAGCTGAGGAGGAGGAGGAGAAAATGTCCCCGCACCCCCTTCACTCTGAACGAAAGAAGTCCGGAAGAGCAGATCTGGCTCCTTCAAATACAGATCAACCGTCAACCAATTATTTACCAACAGGAAGATCCCGATATCCAATGCCTACTACACGAACAGCCCGTAACGATACGCATTACCGGATGGCGTCATATGGACAAGAAGTGGAAGATCTGTGTTCCAGCGAAACCACGAGCGGATATACACAGACACCATCATGATCATCCCCAAGCTGGTCACCCGGATACGAGGGAAACCCTATTGGACATTAAAACCTGTTATAATTGGGATGAAGTAAGCTGCGATGTCCAGCAGTACGTTAGCAACTGCATCACGTGCTGTTGTGGCAAAGCATACCTGGTTCCTTCTCCAACCACAAAACCACTGAGACCCAAGACGGCCTGGACCCACATCGACGCCGATCTGATAGGCCCGTATCCACGTAGCACGAAAGAAAATCACTACCTCCCTCGTAGTGAACGACCAATTTTCCAGATGGGTAGAGGCATTTCCTCTTTCCAGCCAAGAGACCAACCCAATCGTGTGGAAGATGGAAGCAGAGATTTTACACGATGGGGCTATCCAAAAGCAATACGCCATACTGATGAACAATGGCACCCAGTTCACCAGCCATCAATGGCAAATCACCTGTCAAGAGTGGGGGGTAGAGACCTGGACTACCCCTCCCTACCATCCGCAAGCCAACCCCACTGAACAGAGGAACCAGGAGATTAAAAAATCCTCCGTATCAGTGTGGGCAATGATCATAAACATTGGGATAAGCACATCCCTACAATACTGTTTGCCCTTCGATGCCGTACAAACGAGGCCGTTGACATCAGTCTGAGCATCCTACTCTTGGGACAATCCTTACGGCGACCATGCGACTAGCAGTGGCAAAGCGATCCCACTGACATGCTTCAACCTGTGGACATCCAGCTAGCAGCCCTAGCGCATACCACGCATGCCCAGAAAGGTCAGAACACACATATTTTGAATAAATATCCCCAACCGAAGACAGGGGTAAGAGAATTCAACTTGGGGACAGCCGTCCTCCTGCAAAGTCACCCACTCAGCAAAGCCAGCAATCAATTCAGCGCTGACCTTACTGACAAATGGGATGGTCTGTACCATATCGTAGGCAAGCAAGACAACGTCTACTGGGCCGAGGATATACACGGACGGATTCGTACGATCACCAGAGGTCAGATACAACCATACCCAGGCAACATGCAACATTGCGGCAGAAGCAGACGCCACGACTCCCCAGGCTGCTCCACGATGCCTGATGCCCCCACGTACTACCAAGGGCGCCCACATGCCTGGCCGGTACAGGGAATCGCCATGGAGACCCACAACCATGTATATGTGGCCGTACCCTTTGCATGCTGCCCTTCGCCGAAATAGGAGGTCAGATGAAAGTGAAAACAAAGATCACCAATAAGTGCGCGAAGTTGATAAACAGTGTAGTATTCGTAAACCACTACTATGTGCACATGACAAAAGGTTATATACCGGTAATGTGCACTATATGTAATTCAGCCACAAGCCAAAAGACAATGACATAAGCAGAACAATCACATTTAGGCTAAATTAAAAGTATCCAGTACAATTCCAGTGAAAAGAACCAATGATGTAAATGAACCAGTAATTAATCACTAGACTACGTGATAATTAACTTTTTATATACAACTGTAAAAAGTTGTGCAATCGGTAACTTTTGGATAAACAGTTTGCACCTCATGGTTCAAGTGTTTCAGTGGCCGACAGTCCAATTAAGTAAGTAGCATTATAAATAAACGCTCTTCACAGTGACAGTAATGGATATTATAATTAAATCACGTAAAGATGCTCAACACAGTGCCAGTGATTAAGAAACTTTGACATCACAAAGACATTTAGCTTTTTTATACTTTTATAATAATATGTAAATCTGACTTGATGTGTAGGTAAACCCTTAAATATGAAATGCGTTTTGAAAGTGTTTATGTGAAGATCGCTTACACGAAGAATGCCGTCATGTAAGAATGTGTTTTCAGCACGGACAAAAATGAACATTCCTTAGGAACTTACCTTGAACATTCCACTGAAGATACACAGTGTACATATTAGATGTTATACCTACAATATAAGATGGACTCCCGCAAGGGATAGCTAGGATAGTTTTTTTTATGCATTTTCGCACTAAATATGACTTGATGTGTAGGCACACTTTTAAATAGGAGATTACGTTTTCAAAGGGTATATGTGAAGATCGCCTACAAGAAAGAATGCCATTTTGTAGGAGCGTATTTTTATGTATATGCTTGTAGTGTATGCATTTTGTTTGCAATATCTTGTACACCTACTCAGCAACACACTGAGCGTTAAAGCTCCCTTAATATGGTGCAAGATATTTTAACTTCAATTTTTAAGGATATGTGTATAGTATCTAGTGACCAATGTGTGCACAATTTGCCGCATTAATCATTTATGTAATGTACTCGCTTTGTATTCGTCTAGCCGGTCAACACAGGTATTGAAGGGCCTGTGGTTGGCCACTTCACAATATGTCACATGGAACTATTTAGCTTGCGACAGACACAAAGGTTCCCTGGAAAGATTTTCCTCTTCTTTCTTAATTCACTGCAGCAAGCTCCAGAATACTAGCGGAGTTTCCCGGCCTTCCGCGAGTAAGGCTTGTACATATTATAAATACTCTTGTATAGGAACTAACCAACACCCCTCCTCTAATTCCAGCTAATTAAGCCGCTTTTGGTCTAGCGGATAAAATCCTCGAGTAACGTGTCCAATCAGTCTAATTGGACATGCATCAGTTCTCTATCCTTAAGCTTTTTCTTCTTGAGTACTTTTCTGTTTCACCGTCTAGAAACAAGAAACGACGCACAATGCCGACAGGAACCAGGAGATTGTTAGTTAACCAAATCAGTCGGACTACGGACCCCCTTCAGGAGTCCACGAGCCAAAAACATACACATTAGACAGCCACCTGTTACTTTCCAGTAACCGAAGCGCTAATTCAGTGCTGGATGGGAGAAACAGCGGAGCCCCAACAACTAGTATCACCTTCATCCATGGAGCGGCTACAAGCCCGGGTTATTTCCTCACTTTGAGCACTAAGTTAGAGCTGAAGTGACCATAGCCTAAGACTTGCCGCTCAACCTTGCCTGAACGCACAACTAGTAGAGACATTGGTGGTCGAAATGGCTACTCGTATCTGGTCAGCCTGCCAAATGTGGGGGATCAGTGGAGACTTTTACCGAGCTCGTGCCAGCAAGCAGCTATTGGGTGAACACTGTAGATACTGTTCTTGTCAAGGTGCACTATGTAAATTGTTAGCCGTACTACTCTATGCCTTACAAGGTAAGGCATGGCCTCAAGCGTTGGGAACAATAACAAGCATACATTGCTGTCAAACAGTGGCCTGGACTACCACCTCCTATGAAGGAAAGGCAGACGGAATGAGACAGCGCCGCCACACTCAAGACTCCAAGCAGTAGCGGCTGCTCCAGTCATAATTGTATACTTTTCACCGTCCTTACGTACCAGCCAGGAGTACCACCCAGTGTTGAGAGGGTTAGTTTATCAGAACAAGGCTAGGTAAGGCTAGTCCAATCCACACTTCTGAAGGAGAGAGTCGTCCGCCTGTAATCGCCGCTTCAGAGTGGGGCGAGCCAGCCGCCACTGAGTGAGACCAACACAGCATCACCAGCACCACCCAGGACGACGGTTAAGTCAGTAACCAACACCCCTCACCAAACACTGTTAAGCCTAATTAAAACCACGCTATTGGTCTAGCTTGACACATGCCGCTTATATCAACTATCTACAACTATGACTCATCTCACAGCAACCTAGTATACTACTTCTACACACATCAGATTCAAACCCCGCGCCAACCCGTACACGGAAGTTACGGTCTGCCACAATCCTGGAGGGCAGCCGGACACGTGAGATACGAGGGGTTGCGCAAGACAGCTGTGCGTCAGCCCCCCCCCCCCCCCCCCCCCAATACCCTTGGGACATGCTGAGCCAACAAACTGTCAGCCGCCTTTGGGCATGCCCGAGCGCCACCGAACATACGCGAAGGCCGAGAGACAACCAGAGGGTGCTACCCAACACTCCGGCCTTGCAGTAGAGGGGCGTCACATGCCTCCCCCCTCTCATCAACGGCCGCTGCAACACACGCTACCCTGACTACGTAAGTAAGTGCACGGCGGGCCTCGCCAGATACTTTCCTGCAGTCTTTGAGCTCACTCCACCACTTCTAGTGCTGGGGGCCTCCAACGACTGTTAGGTCTTCAGCAGCCATTTCAGAGGCTGCCACCAACTCCTAAATACTCTTAAGCAACCATCAGAGGCTGCCTACCTTTACGTCGCCATCACAGCTCTGCAGCACCATAAAACCAGGTGCTCCAGTGACGCCAATCGCCAATAGCTACCAGAAACTTTCTGTAGCTACTAAATACTGACGCGTGCCGCTTAAACAACAAATCTAATACGATTATGGCTCATCGCCAAGAGTACCTCTTCCATCACTACAAACGTGTGTGTTACGTTGCATACCCTACAGGCAACAGGAATTTATGATCGTATTCTCTTCACCTAGAGGATACACAACCGGGCAGGCACGCAGCCTCCCACCGCCCTCGTGCAGAGAGCCAACAAGCTGCCCACATCATGGGCAAGGCCGAGTGCCATTGATGAGGCACGAAGCAGAAACACTCACCGGAGTTTTCCCACACCAACCAGGGCAGGAGAACGTCACGCCTCTCCCGCACCCCGCGCCATCAGCCTACATGCTTTCACTATAAGTCAGGATGCTGCCAAGCTCGAGAGCCATTCTTGTTCTTCTCTCGCGACTTCCCACAGCACTGCTCAATGCTGGGACCTCCAGAGAACTTTGAAGCATTGAATACACCCCCTGCGGCTACTTCACAATCACCAAATGTCAACCAGCGAACACGCTCACCAACACGTTAAATTTACTTTGTTTCCTCAAGACACCTTTCTTAGAACAGTTTAGAAGTATTATATCATTTCTCGTTTAGATATTTCTTTCCCGCTTTTCCATGAAAACAAGGTCGTCTACTCCTGGCCAGCATAGTAACCTTCAGCACTCAATTGCCTGGTAGAAGGTAGTGTGTGTTGCAAGTTTATTGAACTATCAATAAACATACTTTTGTTTCCTACCTTACCACTTTTATTTCTGAGAATATCTATCTGTTTGCCTGCTATACACAAGTTGCTACGTACACCATTGACGAGAACCAGGTAATTGATATAACTGATTTAACTTCAACAGCAGACGCCCCTCAGGAGTCATTCATATTTTCTACACACTCATTAGAAGGCCACCTGTTGCTTTCCAACTGCCTCAGCACTGTACCAGTGCCGGTGGAGAGGAACAGAGGAGCCACAACCGCTAGTAACACCTTCACCCAGAAAGAAGCGACAATCTCGAGTTATTATCTTATCCCACAGTATTGTTAGTGTTGGGATATCTGTAGCTTGAGACCTGTAGCCCATCTCTGTGTGAAAGCACATCCAGTGGCGGCATTGGTGACCCACACAGCTCCCCGTCTCTGATCAGCCCGCATGTGTAGGGGATAAGTGGAGACTTAACAGAGCCTGGTCAGAAAGCCAAAACCGGACTGACACTATAAACTGTGTTTAATTTGTTCATGTCAAGGTGACTTAGTATACTGTAACCAGAGACTCAATGCCTTACGACCATAGGCACAGCCGTAAAAGTAGGGAGAAAAACGCAGCGTCCTTGTTGCGAGACAGTTGAGTGCACTTCCTCAACCCACACCGCAGCGACAGGCGGAACAAGACTACACCGCCCAACTCAGGCACGAGTCAGTATTGGCTGCTCCGGTAACTATCTTATTTGTATCTCCATGTATACGAATTCATCCCTCGTGCCATCCCGTGGTAAAAGGGTTGTTAACCAGCACTGCTACAGGATTCAGCTCGGATAACGTCCACTTCTGGACATACGAAGCTCACCTGTGGAATTGCCAATTTGGCGTAGGCCAATCTCACTACATCTGGGTAAATCCCACTACGACCATGGCACTGAATAAGCAGTACTAAAATCGCACTAACCAACACCCCTAGTCTCTCACCGTCTATTTAATGTAGACCACCCCGCTTCTGATATAGTGGACAAAATCCTCGACCATTGTGCCTTGTAGCCTATCCAAGCATGATCAATACATACCACACAATTTCTTTGTTTCTTACAGACACCCCAATTAGAGTTAGATTTGTAGTAAGCAATCTTAAACAGTTTTATTTCACTTTCCCCAACTAGCCTAGGACCAGGTCACCTACACCTGACTACCGTAGGTTTACTTCCAGCCACTGGTCTTCTTGGTAGGAGAGCACGCGTCACTGTGTTTACTAAGCTCTTAATAAATACAGCTTTGTTTCATCTAACTTTGAGTCTCATTCTTAGAGTATTTTATTATCAACTGCTGGGAGAACCTCGAGTCGAATACTGCCGACCAGAAACGGGAAATTATTACTACAAACTAGCTACAACTGGAGACTCACCCTCAGGCTGCTGCAGTTCTACAACACACCCATTAGACGGCCATCTATTTCAGTCATACCAAGTATACAGGTACTGGAGAAGTGGAATAGAGGAGTCCCGACCACTAGCAACACTTTCCACTCAGGGAGAAACAGTACACCTGAGTTATATCCCTACTGGATCACCTGAGTGCTGGCTGGGATATCTGCTTAGGTGCTACAGCCTGGTCTTGGTTGGGATCGCACACCCAGTAATAGTCTTGGAAGCCCACACGGCTTCAACGCTTCTGGTTCGCCCGCTAAGGTGGTGGACCTTCTGAAGCACTGGGCTCATGCTACCAAACTGATACTGTGCAACACTGTTCTAGGGTTATATGTGTCCGTGGTGCTAGATTCATAGTTCTTAGCAGTCAAACACGCTTTATGCCATCTAAGGTGAGACACGGCACAAGGAGGGAGGAACAAAGAGTTGCTTGCCTTGCTGCCAAGCAGCCAGCTGGTTCAATTCCCCTTACAGCTAGTCAACAAGCTGAACGAGATTGTGCCGCTTTGCTCAGTTCACTAGAACAACCTAAGTATACAGCAGGTGATCCAGCTACTTTCTCATTGTCACCTCTTCACACGCATCCAGCCTGTCCGTTTTGGTTGGGTTAATTAAACAGACGGAGAAACGCCTTGGCATATTGAACGTCAACTTCTGGATCTCTGCAACTATAAGGTAGAATGGTCGTTTTTGTGTTGCCACACCTAAGGCTCTCGCTGCCACCCGAGAGGGGAACTATCGACTCAACCAACTGTACCCAGCTAGTCCTTGTACTCAAGTCGTCAGTAAGTCTACTACCACTACCACCTCACGCCAGTCACCTACAATAACTACCCACACTACTAGTAATAGGGCAGACCTCTCTAAGAGACTCAATCGTAATGTCAATAACTTTATTCCCTCACGTAAGGCCACGTGCCCAACTGCCTTATCTAACTGCAAATGCCAGTAAGCACAACTGACTGAAGTCCAACCAAAGCCACGCAACCGTGATCAACTTAAAAATGCTCTATAATGAGATTTTATGGTATATGACTACCATGATACTGTTAAAAAATGTGGCAGGCCATGCAATTTCCAAAATAAATTATCTGTTTAAATCCTGGTGAAGCACTGTTTCATGAGATTTCACAGTCGCCAGATATTTTGCTCATACTGTCTATAACCAATATAGTTTGCAATACATGTTTACTATAAATTTCATCCAATGCATAGTGACATAATGCTTTATGTTGGTACTGTATATTATGATTAATGATTTCCACTCAATATTAATTTTAAGCTACTGTAGTACATAATTTTGTAAACTTCACAACATGATCACCAATGCTATGCAATATCTACTACACATTTGCAACACTAATATTTTTAGCCCTTCCAGTTTGCCTAGTTTTGAAAGCTTAAACAATGTGAAAAACTTCCTTTGTATCACACCACGTTCACATTAACAATGATAAAAAAAATAGAGTAAAATTCATTTATAATTTTAACAAACTTGTAAATTTACAAGTATACATTCAGCTCTAATACATACTAGTACTTTAATGAATTACTAAACCATCAAACCACCATCACCACTGCCACTACCAATCTAATGACAAAATATTCTCAAAACTATGTTTACCTTGTGGTGACATCCTTAAGTTTGGTTTCAATCTTCTTAGCCAGCCTGGCATTGCTGGCAGTAGCTACAAGCTCCTCAGCAGACTGAACCACTGTCTCCACACTAGTGCGATGGCTATCCACATCAGCCTGTAGTAGCCTGTGCTCTCTCAACTGCTCTTCAAGGCGTTCTTTGTTCAGGCTTACAGGACGCATGATTGCCCTGAAATCAAATGTGTGTGATAGATCATCCTCCACATCACCATATGCTACATGTACACACAGACACAAGACAAAAATATTTTCTAACTATGTAAACTGCAAGCTCCAACAAATTAAACCATTTGCAGAGTAAAGAATACCATTACTTTTGCCACTGCTCAACCTTTCTCTACATCATAATAAAATTAATTTATACATATTATACTCTATATTATTGAATTCAATCTTGTCTACAACAATGGAAGACTACGTCTTTACAAACCAAGTTATTTTGATGCCTCTCTTTAAAGGGAGTCAGTGGTGTTGGCCGGCATCAGGGCCTTTCCTCCCCCAAAACGGTTGGGAAGCAGGCATCACCAACTTGAAGGGGTTTCTAATGAGAGTGTGGTGGGCTGTCTTGGGCGATTCTATAATAGCCTGTTGCACATGCGAAGGTGCACTGGAGGGGTGCAGACCTAGTTTGAGTACGAGTATAGGTTGATGTTATATTTAGTCGGCGAGCTACTTTACCTGCGGCTGAAGGCAGTTTGTCTGTCAGTTACTGGCTTCTTTGGTGGTGTGAGAGGTAGTGGTGAAATGGCTCATGGGATGTGCCACAAGAGGTCATAATGCAGGCTGAGACTTCCACGGTTTGAGCTGGTTGCAGGTTCCCTTTGCCAAACTGCTTCTTAGCATTTCCAGGAATATACCCAGTTGACACACTATACTTCCACCAACAGGCCTCAAATCAGAGCTAGTCCCTGTTTGGCCATCTTATCTCTCCCAGCTTTGTAGTGAAGCAAAGGGGGTAATAGAATAGAGAGGAAGATGGTAGCTGTTCCGTAGAGGTGGGCTTAATCTGAAAGGAAGTGGTGCAGACAGGTGGTATTCAATGGAAGGCCTGGCTACTAGCCCACAGCAAGTGACTTGGCTAGGCAGCAAGTCACCAGCAGACCCAAGCACTTGGCAGAAGGTAACACTAGCAAGTTAGGGGTGACCACTCCCGTGTTATCTCAGGAAAGCGGGAAGTTGCTATAGCTCCACTATCACGGTGAGTCGGAGCACCCTGAGGGGCATCTGTTGTCCTCTGTGAGAGTGGGTTGGCTGGGCAGGAAATTGCCAGCAGACCCAAGCACTCACAAAAGGGTGTAGCAGTCTTATCGACCACTACTCGGTAGAGACGGGGTTCCCAATAGGCATGGATGGGATCTGGTGTCAGCACATGCCTACTTCTGCAAGTGTGCCTGAGGTACTTTGGACAAAACAGCAGATCGTAGGAAGCAAGGTGCTGAAGAATAGTGGCTGTAAGTGATAACTTCACCAAAATAGGATTATATATATTTATTATCTGAACAGTTCACACACACAAACCAGCCAGCACCTCGTCTCAAGCCTGAACGTCCATCCCTAGGATGCCAAACAATGCGTGAAAACTAGACTCGATGCAGTGGTGCAAGGAGCAAGGGTAACCCCAATCTGGCGGTACTCCGACAAGTGATAATTAGGAGCGTGGCTAGTGAGATAGCTGAGAAGCGTGGCAGGCTTCGGTGAGCTGCTGGACAGTGTGGTGTTCTATTACGCAGCTGTTTGCTCATGATGAACTATGTCTTGCGGTGTCTGTTCGTGTTCTAGTAGTGTGACAATCTACAACAGAGCTGCAAGAATCAGCTATGGCTAGTGAAGTCAGTGAGGGTCGGGCAGAGTTTTGTATGGCAACTGAGCTGTAAGAATCTGCCTCTAACATGGGGCTGTGTGCCCCTAATATATTGGAAATAAAAGGTCAGCACAATGGGTGCCAGGGTAGCGGGGGAGGAGTAGAGAGAGAAGCGACAAAGGAGTAGTGAAGATGGCTGATGGCGGCTAAAGGCTGGCGGTGCACTTCCCCTTCTCAGCCGAGGCTGGAGAGGTAAGTAGAGCAAAGATGTGTGGAGTGGATTGTGGGCTGACAGGAGTCATCAGCTGGTCCGCAGCAAACCAGGCGAGACACTGTGACATGTACGGCTAACATCTCTTCTCGGAAGGGGCCACAGCTGTGGTGAGGCTAGAGCATGTGATGACACCAGTGGCACGTCAGTCTAAGTCAAACTTGTTCAAAAACCTTATCCTATTCTTTTTCTAGCATGTAAATTAATGTCAAACATGTTAAAAAGCATATCTGATTCTTTTTCTAGTAAGATATGTCATTTATCAAGAATAAAAAATGTGAAATCAATACAGCTATCATAGCACATCAGTTTCACTGCGCCATCATGGAACAGCCATACTATATTGAATCCAAAAAATTGTGAAAAAACTTAAATTTGGTGACTGTGATGCGTGACGGCCTTAGGGGCAGGAGCGCGTTGGCATCAACTAGGTCTTTAGTTTGTGATAGGTCAGACACATAGGCTCAGGAGTGCAGACCTAATTGAGGAAGAGTATGCTGGATCTGGCACTTGGCCTTTATTGTGCACTTAAACAGAAATGGGCAGGTAGGCTGCAGGCTTGACACAAAGTACAGCTGGGCTATGATGGCCTTGCGGGTGCGTGACGTTGGCAGAGCCGTTGGGTTACCTTTTGCTGACTTGTCGGGCACTCAACGGTGTCTGCTGGTCGGTTCTGGCAAGGGACCAGCACCGCAGAGGCAGGCGTCTGGCCCACTGTCTGAGGCTGGCTGGGCTGGCGTAGTCGGTCAATGCCAAGTACCAAGGACAGGCCCAGGCGGAGATACTCTTTAAGTGGCCAAACAAGTTTAGGGAGAAACTGAGAGGTGAGGCCTAACAGATGACGGGTGACATGAGGTTGTTCCTTGAGGGTTAAGTATCTGAAGGCTGGGGCAGATTGGTTAAGCAGTCCTTGTTTCTCAACGAGGATAGCAGCTGACTATCGTTTCACTTACTCTCTCTTCTGAGAGTGAACAGCATTTACCAGAGATAAGATACTATGGCAACGATATCCCTAGTTAAAGTGTAGTCCAGAAGGGGTAGATTCCTTTTTGTCAGACCTGGCGTTCCTTCCAGCAGGTTTACACACGGTGGACGAAGTGGGTTAACTGACAAGGGTGATCTAGCCTCTTCATTGTTGTCTTGTGCACCTGGTGCCTTTGGATGCCTGATCCCAAATACAGCAGCTGTTTAATGGGTTGTGTTTTGGGTGACGTACGTCAAGTCCTTTTTAGGGGACAGACTGAAGTCCTACTCTATATTCGCCAAACCAGTTCTCAAACAGAGGTTCCCTGCCTCTCTGTGGAATGACACCAGGAAGGACTAACCACAGTTCACACAAGAAGGAACAGTTGGCGGATAAACCAGTAATATATTTTAATCTGTCCAGAATAGAACACAGTGACCCAAACCCTTCTACTGTAAATAAATGCACTGATTAACTAACAGAAGGTAGAAGCAAAATCTTACTGATGATCACTGGGCGTTGCCTCACGAGGCAGAGAAGAGCAAACAGAACAAAGAGCCTTAGTATGACTAGTGCTAAGAAGAGCTGCTGGTATCAACTGTCATTCTGCAGCAGTGTAGAGCCACATATCCTCCTGGGCTAGGGGGTGGTCTGGTGCCTTCGGACAGGACAGCTTCGGCGGGTTGGCTCCTCCCTTTGAAGGCAGAACTGCACTTGCTGCCATCTCTAAGGGATGGCTCGAAGCAGGTCTTCCTAGTGTGCAGGTGGTATCAGCTGCACCAGCTTAGGGGTGGCTTCGCTGGTGTGGTTGAATGGTCTTCCTTCTCACTGAATTTTAGTTAGACGGGGACAATTTATAATATTCTCTTCCTTGAGGTACATTCTGCTCGCCACACGTACACCTTATCTATGGAAAGAATGTTGGCGTGGATGGATGCCATTCAGGGTTTGTATCACTTCTGGGCACATGCGCAAATTCAGGTGGTTAGGTGATGTTGGATGGTCAACTTAATGTGGGAGGCGTTGGTGTGTTCCGTCCGTCCGTCCGTCCGTCCATCCATATCCATCCCCCTCTCTGTGCTGAACTAGTAAATTGGCAGGTGGCACACTAATGGCTTAGCCCCCCTGATCAGTTGTGTTGCCTGGAGGGAGTATGGGGGATTTTGGAAGTGTGTCCACGCCCTTCAGGTAAAACTGAAAAAACGTGATGCTCGCAAGAAACTGTTGAGGGCTGTATAGTTACATATGAAAAGTTTTACAATTTGAACTATAAAGTGAAAGTATCAGGCATACACGTAAAATTTTAGCATTGAAGTAAGTAGAGTTGTTCCGATACCAATACCCTCATACCAAAAACAGATACCAATGCCCTTCACACTGGATTTTAGAAAAAGTATTAGTTAATAATACATTAAAAACATTTTTCCTAGCCTCGTGTAAATAAATAAATAATGTCTTAAAATACTGTATGTAATTTATTGTAATCCGACACAAAATGCAAGTTGACTTAAAACTTTCAAACCCTCTGAAAATGCATATAATATGTCACCAAACGCAAGTCAAATGTTAAATGTGTCACACGTTTATCAGCTAAGAGTGCATGGAGACATTATCAATCAGGCAGTTTCATGTCTGTTGGTTTACGAGGGAGGATGGGGGGGAGGATGACCTCATGTGGCAAATGTCTGTCTTTTAAAATAATTAATCATATTTTACTGCAAAGAAAACATGTAATTTTGAGACACAAATGAGGTGATAGTTTATTACTTCACTGTCTTTAATAATTACTCATTCAAAACAACGTCCTCTGATTTTCCCTGTCATGAATTACACTGCACTCAGCTCAGTATTTACCTACCCATGGCAAAAGGTTTAGAATAGGCACTTATATATTATCAGTTTATTCAAAGACGTGTATCTATTGAAATAAATTAATACAAATCCTCTGATTTCCCGGCAAGAAGTTACTAAAAATGAACACTTATAATACAAGTTGCTTGATGTTCAAAAAAAATGTTTGCTGACAAGTGGTAGAGTATATGCTTTTGGGCACACAATTTTATTCACGAAGATGCTGCCTTTTGAGTTAAATAAATATTAAGTTTAAAGTCATATTAATTTTACACCAGATACGATAAAACACCAACCTTACCGGATAAAACAATACTTAAACACAAAAGAAAACATCTTTCCAATTAATAATTCCTTGTTAAAATGTTTTGCATAACATTTTCAGGTGAAACCATTTGCTTTGAAATACAAGTGATGTTAGGTGTAACTATTTTGAGCAATGCATACCACATTTACTCATGTATAGTGCACACTTGTGTATAGTGAGCACCATGATTTTTGCAACAAGTTCCATGGAAAGAAAAATTTTTTAATAAAATTGCATTAAAAATTTGTGGTACCCTGTTAGTACGTATGGAACTATTTATTATTTGTTTTACATTAACGTGTGGTGATTGTGTTATGTTTGGAAAATACTTTAATTAAATAACTTGGGTGCAAAAAGCCAAAATAAAAAAAATTCCAGAAATCTCCTGCTCCTACTAATCAACATTTCCAGCTTTGTTTTCCTTTTTTTCTCCTTTCTCCTTTTTAGCAATGACCGGCTCTTTTTTTTGCTGTGTTAGAATGTCGCACTACCCTTACCTAAAAAAAGTCTCGACCCTTCTCCTCCCCCCTCCCGTAGAACATGGCTCACTAGCCTTTGCCATGGAAACAAAGAGGGTGGTGGAATAATTGACCCGCAATCATCTGGGTGTTATTACAAGGAGGTGAGGGGCCGTAAATACGTGGCAGCTCTGATTTTGTGGCATAACAGGATGCCATTATATGGTGGGGGGGGGGAGCAGGATTTTGACCTACATGTAACTGAAGGGTCGCTGAGTGAGAAAGAGAGAGAGAAGGGAGAGGAGTGCTGTAAGAGCGAGAGATGAGACAGCAGACAGTTCCGCCACTTTGCTCAACATCCCCGGACAATTTATGGCTTGAAGTAAGTAAGGTGATTATTATCCCAAACTTGCATGGTTGTGTGCTGCATTTACCTCTGCCCTGGCGGTGAATGCATGTTAAAATGCAGATTGCTCTGCAGCCTCCTATGGGTTGCAGGGCCTGTTCACTTTACGTGTAACAGGTTCGACTCTGAGGGGGCATAAGGCCTTCCAAACCTTATGGCCCCGGGATTTTATACTTAACCTACGCTACACGAGTTACACTAAAATCATATATACACTTACCAAACTAAAAATGTGTACAGGTTACCTACAATTAAGGAAAAAAACATGGCACTCCAAATACACATTTTTTCACCCTTCAATTATTTTACAACAATAATTTTTTTTTAATTTAGACATTTTTCTTGATAGGCAGGCTTCCACCTGTTCCAAGTTCTTTCTTCCTTCACTATGCAGATGCTGTTTCCTTTTCCCTTGGGGAGAGTTTGGTCACACTGTTCCAAACTTAATTGTGTATGGAGGTTCACCGTCTACTGTCTACCGAGGTTGCATTTACGGCCTCCTTTCGTCACTGAATTAGGATGTCACTATCATTGCGGCTTTGACCCTTATCCTGCTAAAAGTATAATAGCTCATTTATTGTCACCATTGCTTTACGGAGCTGTTACGGCTGACTCTCTCTTATTTATTTATTTATTACTTTTTTCCTTGCAGTCCCTACCTATGCACTGACTGTACTTTACACTGTCAATATTTATGAATTACACAGCACTCACTGGTATTGCTTAAATAATGTCATTGTCACTGATAAAGCTTTTAGTGCTTTCTCCCCTCCCCCCCCTCCCCGTTCTTTCACTGTTTATTAGTTTGGGTCCTCAGGGTAGAACTCACTTTGCGATTGCATAACACCACATGTCCACAAAATGCTCTGGGTAGGTCACCACCTAGTATCGTAGTACAGATAGACTTGACCTTGGAGGACAGTGCGGCACGCTCACTCAGTCCTGCCTCAGCGGGCTAAGGTGGTAGTAAGAAGTATTGCAGTACTGCCCAAGGCAGACTTTGTACCAAGCCACCAGCCTACTCGACCAGTGCTAGTCTATAGTAGAAAGCCGACTCAGTCACGGTAATTGAGTACCCGAGCACGCCTGACCTAGTGCTCACCAAAAGTAACACTGACTAGTCTAAGCGACACGCATCACCCTAGTGTGTATAAAACAATGAACTTCCAAAGCATTACATTTTATTATTAAACTCTCAAAACAATGTTAAATGTTAAAGCTATTTTTAATTAATTTGTTGACCACTTTACCTATGAGCCTGCATGCCAGTGTGTAATACTGTATGTATATGGTTAGAAGCAGTGGTTCTTTTTGAAGGTCTAAAGTGTTCCCTTTACCATGAACTGCTTATAATTTAAAATACAAATAAATTGTGATACTTACTTTAACTGATTCTCTGTGCTGTTCAGCCACTGCATTATACCATCCAAAGCATCTTGGACTCCTTGACTCTGCACAAGAGCTATGTCCAAAGCCTGCACCTTCTCAGCCAAGGCCTCAGACAGCTGACTGTACTTGTCACTAATCTCTGTTACAGGTGTTTGTAATGTGGCAACCTCTGCAGGGGTCTGTTGACCTTCCAATGATCGCAGCAATGCTGCCAAACTCTGAAATGATTGTTCAAGTTTTCAAATAAATACAAACTTAAAACAAATAAAGAATGTTACTTTCACATCATACAAATGCAAATAAAAATGGGCTCTGTCACAATGAAACTACAAAATTACACATCACCAATCCTGTTCTACAATATGAAAAAAAATTATAAAATTTGATTGCACATGTATAACTGGGCGAATAGACATTTCTACCAGACTATGATACCATATTTGCCAGTATATAAGCAAAGGCAGTAAGTAAAATTGACGAGTATAACCAATATTTAAAAGAAAAAAAATTCAGTGATTTTGAATAACATCAAGGTAAAAATTAAAATTACCCTCGCTAACTGAGTACTTGCGAGAAGCAATGGGACTGGACGTCTGCACAGCATACAAAACCACATTACACTTAAAAATCACTCTTGTAAATAACTTTCCTCACTTTCATTTTGAACTGAGAAAACTCTTAAACAATTCACTTTGAAAATACTTACTCCTAAACATACGTAATATTTTTAAAATTGTAAAAGATTCCCAGCAATGTAAAACTGTTAGCAAAGGAAGGAAAACTACAGACACAACTGCATGCAGTAATTTCTCTTTTCGCAACAAGTAGAACTGAAACTTGGGATTTTGACCAAAGGTTCATAGTAAAATAAAACAACAGCTGCTATTAAAGCAAAATCTAAAGCATATTAATTTAAAGATTTATGCTGATCCCATTTGACAAACATCTTTATATAAACTATAAAAAAAATAAACCACAACATTTTATTTATTTTCGAGAAGAATGTAACACTAAGCCAAGCAATTTTTTGCAATATGTCTAACACTGCCTTGTGTTTGCGGTTTCTATTCATATCACCTGTGATTCCAAAAAAGCACAAACAAATTTTCAGTACATTTCAATTTCACAATGTTCAGTGTATATGTTAATGACCAATTATGAAAAGTATGCCTTAATATTAATGCCAGTGTACACTTATCAGTTTGAAAGTTTTAAGTGACTTTAGAGTTGATAAAATTACTGTACGGCAATATCACACGAACAATAATTACAAAGGCTGAAAATTGTGTAGAAATCTTTGCCTTATATGATTGCAAATACTGTACTTTTAACTATTACATACCAAAATCACCAAACTCACAAAATAATTAGAATACTTAAGGCAGTCGCCTACCCGACACTTTCACTGTGTTGCAGCAAGTGTGTAAAATTCTGCATATTTCCTTTTTGGCACAACTATTACATATGTTCCCAGTATGTTTACCTACAAAAAGATGAGGATGGAATGGTACTTCAATATATCACGCATGCTATAAATATTATTTTGGAGGATACCAACATCCTCAAAAAACTGCTTTTTTAGATTGATTTACCTTAAAACGTACTAACTGGAAACAAGTGAAATTACAATAAAGCCTGTATTATACCTTCCTACACACTTATACTGTCGTCCCATAGTTGGCCAATCTCTACGAGAGCACTGCATGTCATGCCAGTACATAGCCTTGCACTTGGTTGCAATAGCAAACTTCACAGATGCATCGCCCTAATTGCTCCTGCACTGATTCCGAGCCTAACATGCTCAAACAGCTCCATGTAGGGGACTGCCTTAAAAAAATATTTTGTTCAATAGAAAAGTAAAATTTCTTAATGTAAAATTTCCTACTTGTTTCGTATTATCCACGAGTCTTTCCTGGGCAACAAATTCATTATTGAGGGATTTTGCACGGTTCAACTGCTCTTCCACTGTTCTTGGTTCAGCTCCCACTGGCTCTGAGAGCAGTTTCAGAGCACGTGGCTCTACTTCTCGCAGCCACGACCTGACCTTCTCCAAAGCATCACGATACTCTCGCTGGCGACCACCAACACCAGACAACTTGTCAGATAAAGCATTTGATCGAGATAGCAAGTCTCTGTATTTTGTTGTCACTGCAGAAACTTCATTGCGGACCACAGATTCTTGTGGAGGCTCTATGTGGGGCAACCTCTGTGGTAAACTGGTGCGGAATTCATTCAAGTGCAGAAGGTATTCCTGCAAAATGCAACATGAATACAAAATTGTTTCATATTTAATAAGAAACAAAAATTAAGGAAAAAACAGGAAACTGCTGATTTCATAATCTATATCTTGCAGGCTATCAGTACATACTTCTGATTCAAAGTAATTATCATGTTAAACACAATTTTTAAAAAATCTGCATCAACATTGCATCATTAGTTAGCAAAAATGTAATTAATGTTTTGAATTTAATGGCTACATTTTATATGAACAATTCATGGAAACTTACATTATACATGTATATGAGCCTGTGCCAACGATGCTATAAACTACAGTACAAACAAACTCTACTAAATTTCAACTATTTATGACACTGTCAGATTCCATACAGTCTATCAATTACCGATTTGTGTACTCCTTAACAGTATAATCATCTACAAGTTGATATAGATTTGCACAATATTTCTAACATTCCAGATGGAAAGTTTTGTCATAAACTCAATTCCAAAATTCCTCTATACCCACGATTCTTCAAGAATCGTGCATTTGAGAATCGGAAAACCAAGAATCAAAGCATTAAAATCCAATTACTACAAATAGATAACCTATCTCTGCAAAATGGTTTCAAATTACTTGACTTATGCCAGTAATTGTATCACTCTTGGAAAATGATTTTGTGCGTGAAAATATGAGATGCAGAAATAATCTGAAAATAAAACGGTGCTGGCCATGTTCATATTCACCATTTAGTAGATTAGTATTTAGTAGCTTCAGTTCGGTCACAGTTGACAAGCACTTGTTTAAAGATAATGCAATTTGGTAGTTCTTTACATACTAAAATCTAAATAAATACTAAAATATCAAGTATGGCATCGTTTTGTCGACTAATTCGGGTTACGTAACCTTTGAATGTGCTAATTCGAACACAGACCTCACTTTTTGCGTAACCTATACTTTACTCACTCAAATAAAGAATAAGGTTTAAATAGCGGATGATTTCAACATTACCACGGCAAAGGACTTAAATAAAGAACATATCACCTTATTAATTTGCACATGACACCAACTAACTTTTTATTCCACTCATGGAATACCATATATTGGTGGCATGTATACGCCGCACCAAAAGTTTTTGATGAAAAATCAGGGATAATTTATATTTCCCGTATAGGCCGCACTGAAATTTTCTATTCCTGTAAATATTATTAAGTCATGATTCCATACAAACATGATAAATTAAGACTTATTTTCTCCCCAACATAACTTTTGCGACAGAAAATTTGTATTATGATGCAATGTTTACAAATATACATCTCACAATTGCTATTCCACTGATGGTAACGCAACTTCAGAATGCAAAACCACGGCAAAATGTTACACAAAATGGCATCTTATCATATGTGCACTTCTGGCATGGTGACGGGCATGCAAACTATGTAAGATATCTTTCTCGTTTACAGCATTTATGATCTATGGCCGAACTTAAACATGTTTACATTTTACAAGTACGGGATGAAGGTTATTTTGTTTATGAACATGAGTGAAAAGCTATTAATTTATTCTTATTCTTTTTACTTCCTAAGAAACTAAGTTAAAAGATTAAAATGATACCATTCACAATGTTGTCGTTTTCCCACGGGAAAATTTATTTTCAGCCATGCCCAAAATTTTTCTGACTCAAAATCTCCAATGCTGACAAGCTATGAGTTTTTATGATAAACACCAGACTGTTAAGTATTATCAATCTACATTCTACAGTTATTGTGCCTATCAGCTGCGTGTGATGAAAATAATATTAATTTTGTTGTAAAACATAATAACGTGTTTTCACTGTGCTATTTTTGAAAATTTTTAAATAATTTCATGCGTTGGTGAACATTTAATATGGCAAACTAGGTTTGGGAAATTTTCAATGTCTGTTTATATAACCTGATAAGCCTCTTTTGAACTTTTTGGATTTTCACACAAATATGCTCCCACTGTTCAAAGATATAATTAAATTCCCACCCTCCTATAGAGTACATATTTATTTCCGTAAAGTAATTGTCTGTAACTAAAGGAATACGATTTTTGGAATAGATAGTAGTATCAGCATCGAGATCGAGAATCAAGAAAAACTGGAATTGTTACATCCATATTTTGAATACCTTATTTTAATGCTGAAGCTGCACACCCTACCCCACCTTTTTGTAAATGTCAACAGTCAACATCTACAACATTGTCACCTAGAGTGTATTCTCTTTCATACACACGTAACAGTTTCCTGTTTATCGGCTTATCCATGTAGCTTTAAAAAATTATATTTAAACACTTAATATCAGACTTAATTTCTCGCCCACAAAACATTTGTAACAGAAAATTTGTATAATGTTGTAATGTTTACAAATATACATCGCACAATTATTATACCATAGATGGTAAAGTAACTTGAGAAAGCAAAACCACGGCAATATGTTACACAAAATGACGTCAAACAATGTGCACACTACATCTATGACCGAGCTCTGCACATGTTTACATTTTACACGTGAGGGATGAAGGTTATTTTGTTTATGAACTTGAGTGAACAAATTGACTGCATCACTAATGTGCCATATCCTGCTTTGGTAAACTATGAAAATTGGCATCAGAATTTGTGAAGCTGAATGTGTTATGTTGTTGCTTTTTGATGCAAATAAATTTTTAAATGCTCTTTTAAAACCATATAATACACCCGTTGAATATACATTTTAAAAAACATACTACATGTATTTTAAAGTGGTGAAAATGTTATTATGCATAGCCTTTAGCTGTTACATAAATCTAAAATACATGTAGGCCATATCCCTAAGATGTTTTGAGATAGGCCCATTGTATTGTAGTAGAAACTGAAATAACGTTAAGGATTAAATGGAAGTTGGAAATTATAACAAGATGTCCCAAAAGAAGTGATCAAATTACCTGTGTACGTAATATGCGGATGTAATATGTATGTGGACTGGCCCGTAAAATTAAATTTAGTAAAAATTTATCGTATTTGGATTTAATGCTGCAAATTTGGATGTGTTCTTTTTTTATAAATGTTCGGAAAACTTATCAATCTGTATGTAGTGGGATATTTTTTAAACAGATTAGGCTGGTTTTTGTTAATTACATGGACTGTTTACTAAATGTGTCAACAATATTCATTTACAGCTAAATCAAGTCTTCATTCCATTGAATTATAGTTTTTTCAATTAGGTGATACATGTTATTTTCAAAACGTTGAAATTAAGTAACTACTTTTCTACTTTGAAACTATCGTTTTTGCCATGTTCAAAACACAAAAATTTTCCTAACCCTAATGAAACGGTTACACCGTCTAATTTAAATTTTGCCAGCACTTATATGTTTGGCTGTTCATATAGGTATTTTTAAAGGCTGGCCAGCCATATTAAATATTCTCTTATGTATTCCAACTATAGTAATTATTTTTATAATTATTCTTGGTGAATATTTATATTATATATTTTATTAGTATATGTTTTTATATTACGTATTGTGTAGTTTTCATCTTGTTAAAAGCCGCTGAATGTGCACGATGCCAGCACTGGCCACTTGGCGTGGTGGCAACACAAGGCAGGTGAAGGAGTCGTCCAGCTGTCTTTGGCCAAGAAACCTGTGTGGAGGCGGCCGAATGCAGGTAAGAAAATGGCTTAGCAAAATGGGCCACAGTTTAAGCTCGAGTTGTGGTGAGCTTGATGTATGCAATGTTTACAAGGAATGGCAAATAGCAAAATAAGTTGGTTGCTAAAAATGTCACCACCAGATAAAATTTAATTTTGGCACCTGTGGTTTGTTCAGCATGCCCGGAATCTACTTTGGTGAAGAACACTGCCGGACATCGGCGAGGCCCTTATGCTTGCTGTGGACCGTCACGTTGGGTCACCAAGAAGCTGTTCATTTCAGGTATCCAGACAGCCGGTCTCCGTCAGCTAACTTATACCAGCTGAGCTCGAGTGTGGAGGCGAGCTACAGAGCTGCGAACTTGTCAACGTTCAGCTAAATTGTAGGTGCTGAGTTTGCAACGTATTTTACGGGGCCATGTGGAATTGAAGCCTGTTACGACTCAAGTTTTTTTAATAATTTTGTGAAGTTAGTTAACATTCTTTTTACAGTGCCTTTCAGCTGGCCTGAAAGAAATGTGTTTTGTGACTGTGCATTTAACTGGGAAAGTAAAGTTAAATGAAATGAAGAGTGCACACACATTAATTTTCTTTTTAATTGAAATTTCTGGTCAGAGCATAAAGAGGGAGGGAGAGTGTTTGGTATAAATTTTTGGCAAACTGAGTGAGTTAGATTGGACCATCCCCAGTCACTTCACGCTCGGGGTTTCACTACATAGTCATTTTACCAGATTGTTGCATGGCACTGTAGTGAACTTGGTGTAACATAGCGACAAATCGTGTAGAAGCAGTCAAATTTTGTTAGTGATTAAATCACGAAATTTTTACTAATGCATTTAGAACGTACTTTAAGTATCTACAAATGTGTTTGCAAACATTCAGCATGTATACAAACAGTTTGAATGCCATCTTGTTTTTTGGTGCACCATACATAAATAACACAAATAATGCTGCTGTGTACTACCATGACGAAGCAATGTTGCATACAGCTCTCTAGAGCTTGTTGCTACATGAGCGTGTGCATTTCATTTCCGAAGAAGCACTCCCCATCGTCCACGGCCACGAATACCATATCTTTGACAACAAAGAAAAGAAGTTGGACATGATGTAAACAAACGCAATATTTTTAATGGTTACTTTTTTATTTTTTATTAATATGTTGACTGTGTGTACAAAAGTGAAAATAAATGAATAAAATAATACATCCCAAGTAAGTTGTACGTACAGAAATGAAAAAGGCATGTCCCGCATATGTCATATGTAAAAAAAATTTACACTAAGTTATCTGTAGAGGTGCGGAAAACAATACTATTTACCACGTGAACTGAATTAAATAAGTAAAAACCACGAGCCATAACTTGAATGCTTTTTTGCCATGTAGTTATTTAGAACTAATTCATATTTTCGTGAACACTCAAGTTGTGCTGTAAAGTGTCTGTGGATACCAGTAGCTAATGTTGATAATGCAAGGGAATTATATTGGTTCAATTACTTCATAATGGACAAGTACAGAGCATTAAATTCAAATAATATTGAAATAATGCTTGAAATGTTTTTTGGTGCTGGCTAAATCTAAAAGAGCAACAAACAAAAAGAGACAAATATTGCAAATACTGTAATCCGATGTGCTCAAGCTTGATCTATCATGCAACTATTAGTGTGTGAATCATGGAAGGTTTGGTGTGTGTATTTTGCAAGGTTCTGTGAATATTCGAAAAAATGTCGAGTAAGCAAAATCGATTAATAATATTTTTATTTATTATAATACAAAATACTTTGGATACAGCAAACTTTTTCTTGTGAGTAAGAAGTGTACAATCAACAAAAATTGTTCGCATTAAAATTTAAAACGAGAAGGTTTTTTCAACAGCAAACAGCAAAGTGAAGCATTAAAATGTTTTTTATTCCAAAATATACCACAGAAATACCAGGTTTTATTTACCAAAATTGGGCAACTTTATTTACCTTTTCTCATTGGCCCTACTTATAAGAACATGGAATATGATTGTATTGTACATAAGAAGTAAATGACAAATCTGAATGAAGCAAGACTGTGGCGAAACTATTTTTGGACTACAGAACTGGAGTACAAACTACGCATGACACTAACAAAAAAAAGACACGTTAATACAGTGAGAATCACGCAAACACTGGTGTGACACCATCAAACTGTATGACAATTAAAAACTAAAACTCTGAAACTCGGACAAAGCAATATTTATGCTGATCAAGCAACTGCTAGCTGAAGGTATTGATCACAGGACTAGAAAATAAATTTCACAACCTTTAGAAATAAAAAAAAAAGGATTCCCTGTTTTGCCAAGATGGATGACTGGATTTAAGAAATGACATGGAACAAAAGACACTGCTGCGCAGGGAGAGAAACCAAGTGCTAACAATCAGCAGCAGCATTCAGTGCATAGTTCTCTGAATTTGTGTAAGAACACTATTTTTATCAATGCCAAATTTACAATGTGGATGAAACTGATCTCTAGGACTTTCTTACCAAATGTCTCGTTTACAAAAGAAAGTCATGTAACAGGATACAAATTGTGCTAACAAAGGCTGACAATATTTTCCTTTCAGTGCTCTGGGGTTTTTGAATTTGCTTTTAACCAATGGTTAAAAGTAAATCAAAAACCTCAGAGCACTGAAAGGAAAACATTTAAATGCTTATAAAGTTAATCATGCTAGAATTTACAACTCAAAAACAATTAAGGGAACAGCACATACATAAAATACTTTATTTTATTCAAGACATGGAACATGGACGTGCAACCACTATAAGCTCCGAATAATTAACACTTACAGAAACCCTGGACTCTTGATTCTAAGAACTTTCATAATTCCCAGGAAAAAGATTGTTATTTTGAAGGGGTTGTTATCGAATAGTGGTAGAATGATTTGATTGATTCCACGATTCCATCGATTCTTGCCTGAATCTAAGAATCAATGTGTTCCAAATTTTTCCATTCACAAGTTCGATTCATTTCTGTAAAATTTTCTTACAGAGTGGCATATTCTGCATACCTGGTGGGGCTCATAAGCACAATGCAAATAGCTTGTGTGCATTTGCAGTCATATTTAATCAGGCATAATTAGAGGCACGATTTTGTGGTAAATCACGATAAAACGAAATAACACCAAAATAAAAGCTAAAACGCAAAATAACACGCAATACAGACAAATGCGCAATGTCTCACGAAATTAGCATTCTCCACAAGAAATTAACTCTTTTCCCAAAATATATAAACAAATTTACTTCACGACTTTACAAATAAAACATCTAAAGAACTGAGAGTCTCTGCAATATTGAGACTCTATGAAAAAATTCTTGATTTCATCTTGAGACAATTTTTAAATCTTGGAAATCATAGTTCTACATGCAACACACAAACATAATTACTTTAAGATTTTTTTCCTTTCCTAACAAAATGTAAACAAACACATTCCAAAGATTATACAAGCAGTAAAGTATGCACTTAGAAATATGCTACAATAGTTTGACAACAAACCGCCTCCAAGTGCTAGTAGCATCGCTGTCTAGTGTATACTCACAACCAGAATGTGTGCAGTAATCTATGGACACAGTGCCAAATCAAATGTTTGTTTACATGACAGTTGCGCATTAAATTGCGCAAAATTTAAGCGTGATATCGAAATTGATACATTAAAAGGAATGTTTTCATAAAATACCTAGTCTCAAATTATGGAAGTAGTTGCCGCTAATGTAAAAGATCGTCAAATGTCTTTTATCATTTGGACATTTTGTCCGTGCTACACCTCCAATGCACTGCGAGTGATTTGTTTCGTTTACATTCAGCGGTATTATAAAATGGAACTAGCCACAACAAAATGATATTTAAAAACATCATACTGAAAAATTTACGAAAAGAATATACAAATGTACAACTTGCCTTACTGTTTGCCGTAAATTATATTGTTTTGGGAAGTCTGTAGTATTCTTGAAATATATCTATCTATCTATCTATCAATCAATCAATCAATCAATCTATCTCTCTCTCTCTCTATCTATCTCTATCTATCTCTCATTACCGTAGACCTATTGTAAGTTGTGTGAAATGTAGAACTGTATACAAAATGTTGCAATGTACATATTTAACATTTGCTGATAATCAAATTGAGTCGAGAATCGAGAATCTAAACAAAAATTTTGGAATCAAATCAGAAATCTGATTGAAAAAACCTAGAATTGTTCAATCACTATTATTGAAAGAACTTTTTCCAGCAAATTTGTTTCACAGTTCCCCAAAAAAGGGTCATTTCGAAAGCGTTTTTACTTCAGAAGTCTTAAAATCTAACTAGAGTTGACTGTACCAGAAACCATATTAATAACTAACAAGCAAAATTTACACAAAAATTACACTGCTGCTGATCTAGATAGTATTAGAAAGAGCACAACATTTTAAAACCATAACAACCAATAACTCCACTCTCGCAGTAAATTGTAGACATTTTTTAAGAATTTCTGAAGCAAAAGTAATTATACCTTTGACTCGTCAACAAATTTTTGTGCTGACATTGTGATAAAACGAAGGTCTGCTTGATGGGCAATCACATCACTGACGAATTCTCGAGTACTGTCAGCATTTACATGTATTTTGTTCAAGTTCGACAAGCCTCTCTCCTTGTCATCCAACATGCGACAGGCTTTGTCCAGCCAGGTCACGAATGTCGTCAGTTCACTTCTTCACATGCAACAAGAACGAAAAATAAACATTTTTGTCTTATGTTAAAACAAATGTGTAACTTGGTACAATGTTTTATTAAAACCACTATGTGAAATTAATTAAGTAAAACAAAGTTCACCAATTCAATATTCTGCAACTGAATTTTGCACAAGATTCAATAGAAATGTAAAGCTAAGCTGAGGAATTACAACCAACAAAAATCACAAATAACACAAGCAAATGTTTACAAAGGCAAGTGCAAAATTAAATTCTACATAAGGAAATTGATGCATGACGTCTTTTAATTATTATCAATCGACTTCTACTCATCAGTGCAAATGAACGAGGGGAACTGCAACAAAGTAAGATTTGCAGCCACCACCAATGAGACGTCAGGAATTGTTGTATCTACCCTAGGCAAAAGAGAGACGCTCCACGCCAAATATAATTACAGTGAAACCCTGTTAAGACGTTTAGGAAAAATACTCAAAAATGTGTAATTATTAAGCAGAAAAACTTCTTAAAGGGTAAAATTGTGTATTTCGAAGAGACCAAGTGCAATCATTCTAAAACTTAGTATGCAGGAAAACTTATTAAAAGAAAACTTCTTAAGAGGGTTTTACTGTATTCACCGGCTGAGCCATTGGAGTCGTGCATAGACGCCGACCAAGTACAATTGCGTGCCGCCAGATGCCAATACTAGTATGAGCACCGAGACATGAACAAGGATCCTACACTATGGCACGCACTTTGCACCTGCTACCCCCCTCTCCAAGACAACCATGCCAGATGAAGAAGAGGCAAGACACCCGAGTAGTATTAAATAGCAGGCCGCACCAGGGCTCACGACCAGTCTTCAAGTAATTGACGTCTGTCTCCTACCTAGCACCTTCATCGCACACTCTTGTGGTGCATAAGGTCTGAATCTCTCCTGAACTCTTCACCACACCTCTCATAGGGCCGAAGACTCCTCTCTCATACCAAGTTCACCAAAAATCCTATGTCATCAAGCTGAACACTTAAAGACACATACTTGTCCCTTCTGGACGAGCATAGTAAAGGTAGGGAAAAGCAAGTAGAGTCAGCTGTTTGTTAATCTGCTTTTTACTCTCACTTTGCACAGGTCATATCCACCTGCTTCTCATAAGGTGTTTACTTTCTGCAAACCTTAGGGGATAGTACCTTCAACATCTTTGTTTTTTTCCGTAAAAAGAAATAAACATTGGTTTCTCTTATTTTCGAATATCACTTCCGTATCCTAGTACTCATTCCCCGTAGACACAGCACTAACCAGGGGGACAGTAGGAGACAGCAGTTCTATTCTTCCCATAACGACACCTCGTATAACATACAGAACAACCTTGGATGGCCACCCATTCACCGCACTAGTGTGGTGAACGGTAGAGCCCCGACACCAGGATACCATTCCTAAGGGGTTGGACTGCCAGTCTGGGGTTTGCCCTGCTCATCACCCACTACTGGTGCCAAGAGGGGTAATTCCTCAGGTCTGGGGGTACCAACACCTCTGGGACACTCATTGCACCAGAGTTGTAAGGCCACCTGTATTCTCGGCACCAAGTGTCGTGAACGGTAGAGCGACGACACTAGGATCATGTTCCTGGTAGGACCAGCTTGTCAGCTCGGAGATTGCCTTTCTCATTGCACACTAGTGATGCCAAGAGGGGCAGCTCTCTGAGTCTCGGGAAACGAACCCTACTGGGGCCTCACCATGTTGGGTCCACTGTTGACATTACACAGCTAGACTTACTCCTTACTTTGGTGCTGGAGTTTTGAGAGCGAGGCACGGCGTGGTCAGCGGCCCCAGCGCCTACACTGTCCATACAATACACGTCGACTGCATCACTCAACCAGGTCTGACCCTAGACATTTTATCCTAATACCATTTATCCACAGTGTTGGTATTCAAAAGAGGGTGAAAAGGGCAAGGGTTGCCTCTAAATCATCTTGGGGGCATAGATCCCTTCCTGACGGGTTCAAGATACTTATCCAAAGAGTAATCTGCAGTTCTCTGTCGGCTCACCGCTCCAGCTATACCTGTTGCCATACCAGCTATCTTCAAGCCGCCAACTAAGATAACTTAAGGGTACCACACAGTAATTCACACTATGCTGTACGGCACCAGCACAAGGAACTCCCCATCACTCAATTGGGCACCCGACACGTCCAACACCTCATACACCAATGATTCAGAAACCATTTTAGCAGAAAGACACTGGACCATAGAAACCATCCCTAGCACGTGACTGTCACGACGAGTCTGAGTCAGTTCAGCCTCAATGGAAATACTATCCAGGTACACCCGCACGAGTCAACACAACCATCCGCCGGGCAGTCCTAACGGACACAGATTTTGTACCCAGTCATCAACCAATGAGGCCAAAGTTGTATACGGGAAAAGCACCCATCCCGCATAAAGAATAAGTTGCACGCCACCAGGACACGACTAGCCTAGCATCGACCAAAATCGCTTTGGGTCAATGACGGGACAAATGCTACAGCCCATCACGTGTCATTAGTTAAACTGCATACTTCAAAACTGGAAAATTTAATTTCTCTTAATGTATTAAAAATTAGCTTAGCTAGTTAGTTTTTTCCTACGCCACCCATCAAGACACAAGCAAAACAATACTAAGTATATGTATCTGCCCATACCATTTAATCAACTGTTGGTATTGGAATTGGGTATTGTATTAGCCAATATTTTGGCATCTGTTTTGAAAAATATAAAAAGGGTCTCTGAAAATTTGTGGATGTGAAATAAAACTGTTAAAATGCAAGAATGCACAACAGAAATGTTGAAATTGTTGTTTTACAAATAAATTTGGAACCCTTAAATTAGTGCCCTGAAATCATCAAAACACTCCCTGCAAAACTTTTTTTTGTGCACCACAAATATGGTACATACATGTAGCCCTTTGCCCAAAATGGCTTGCCACATAGCCATGGCCCTAGTGCTACAAGTGATGCTTTTCAGTGCCACAACCTCAGCATGCACATACATACAGTCGTCCATATCTATGACATACTGCATTAACTCGTGAGAGCACCCCATCCAATTTTTAAAGGATTCTGGGGATGAAGTTATTTTGCGTGGCAAGTTGTGACTTACACATAGGGGTGAAGTGCACACAATACGCAAGTGGATGTGACTTTAGCTAGCAAGCAGTTAGTTGTAGGTTTCTGCGAAATTTTGAATGTAACGCATCTCAAATTGAATATTTTACGATTCAAATTGTTTCAAGTAATTAAATTCAGACTGATTTGTTTTCAAAGTAGGTTTGTTCTGAACACCGGTATGCATGCAGCTTCACATAATTTAAATGTTAACGTCAATTGAATGCACTGATGTATAAAATGAAAAACAAACCGAACACAAAAATTGGTAGCTAACCTAAAATGGTATTAACAATAAGCTCACTGTAACCATTAATCCCATCTGTAAACATTCAGATATCTCAGAACACAACAAAAAACAAACGGTTATAACTAGGAGAATTTTATTGGTAATTAAAATGGAATTAAGTATTTGCATGTTAATTATTATTATGACATGTAAATCACAATTTTAACGTATGTAACACTGTTTGCAAACATGCAGCAAAAAATTCAGAAAATAGTGGACATTGAAACGCTGTGACATAATCGAGATTTGCGCGAGATTACCAATATGTTGACTATTGTTACACTCATTTAGTGCAGCACTGTGAGATCGATTGTCATATTGATGTTTTTAATTTCAAGAAAAAAAAAGTGGGATATTATATAGTCAAAAGCAGATTGTTTTAGTAGCAGTTTATTAATGGATGATAAAGACAATGATGGCTATTATCCTGATACTTTGCTTGTTCATGGAAAGAGAACAACCAATGTTTTAATGACATGAAATATTGTTTCACAAGCTATTTTATGGAAGTTGTCTTCTGCTGTATTCACTTATTAGTATATTTACAGTTTTAATTACAATGTTAATTTTGAAAACACTCTTGAGAAAAACATAATTATTGCAAAAAAATTTTATATTTCACGTATGTTCACTCTAAGCATATTAAACACAATGTGAAAATTTTCTGCAGAAAATATAAGATAGTAAGAGATTATCTTTAAAATTAATTTTCGTGTCCAAGTTAAATTTCAGTCACACTAAGTTCTCCTACATTTGTAAGTTCCAGTTAATATGTCTTCTTTTTCATTCCTTCACAAATAAATTTACTATATAATAAATTTTAAAATAATTCAATTTGTTTAAGATTCGTGAATGTTTTAAAATTGATTTGATATTTAATTCATTCTGAAAACGCCTGATTAAGAGTACACAAGTTAGTTAACTTTAACTGGTGTTGTGAGTGCCTTCTTGACAGTATTACCATACTGCAACAGCACTGCAAAGGAATCAACTCTTGCGCGAGTGTGTTACAGTGATAACACAAAACAAAAGTGACGGACAGAAAAATGTTATTAAAAAGTGATTAATTATGCCATGCAAAATGTAAAACTATGCAGCTACTATGAGAAAATGACAAATAAATGGTTGCTATGAGAAAATGACAACTATGCCTTTGCTATTAGAAAATGACTATGTAGTTTAATCTTTGAAGTTTAATACCAATGGTGAGTTCATGTTATTATGTTGGTATGTTTGGACTGTGTCCACTACCAACCATGAGATGAAATAAAATAAAAATTTCACTCGCAGAACTCAACAAGACCAAAAAATGTGGAGGGGGCCAGGGGGGATCATTTACATCATCACAGACAGATAATTAGGAAAAGACTGAAGAACAACTTGTGTTTACAAAACAGGGCAGACAAAAAAAACCTACCATCATCACAAGACCACAAGCAAGTTGCTTACGAACTCACCTGAACTTGCCCAGTTCTTCACGAGCAGCACCCAGCCTTCTCAAGAGCTTCTCAGTGCGGTCATTGGCATGTTCAAACCGTGTTTTCAATGATCGACCATTCTTCTCCAGGGTGGACACCTCTTCACTGGACAGGACATCTCCACCTGTAGCCACCACTTGTCGAATTTGATCCAGACAAGAAGAAACAGGCCGAACGTGAGAATCCAGATCATCCTTCACTTGCTGCTTGACAGAAAGATAAAATAACAAGCAAAATAAAAAATACATAATTTAAAATAAATATACGTACAGTAGCACTGTCTGTGCACAGTTACAACACCACCACTAAAAATTAATTACACACTACAAACTGTGAATAACAACTGTGTCCGCGCGATCGATAAACTTGCCATATATGGTGTTGGAGTGGTAACTGAGGCTATGTCCGAAAGCAAAATGGCAAATTTGTTATTTTGTAATTTGTCATTTCGTTTAAGTTTCACTTCGGAAGTTGTTGACAGTCGCTTGTTTAGCACCTGTGGCAATGCATTTCTACATTAACAGTGAAAGATATTTTTATCTAAATTTAATACTTAAAATGGACGTAATATTTCTACAATCACTGGAAAGCTGTGCATACATTAATCTATACTACTACATAAAATAGAAGTGTATGTCTGTGATTTTCGAATTTTTCTACTTTTAATTATTATTTCATATAGTATAATTGATAACTAAGCCATATCTAATGTTAATTTTTTCGCATCTGTCTGTCCGAATGGATTTAACTCAAAAACCACTTGACATATTGACATCAAATTTATACAGTACATACATAGATAATAACCGCTCAACCAACTTAGTATTTGTTTATCGAGATATCTCAAACGGTTCCGGAAAAAATGTCGACCAGGGATGTAAATAGGTACTGGATTAAACTTTTCTTAGGATTATTGCATTAAAAAGCATTGTTAAAAAATATTTCATTTCTCATTTCTTTTTTGTCGATGGGCTGTAAACGTTTCCTTCCAAAAAGCTGTAGTGGCCCAGTGGCTAGAGTTATTCCAAGTGGGGCCGCAGTGACCCAGTGGACAGATATATATCATGTGGGACTGCAGTAGCTCAGTGGCTAGAGCACCCAATAAGGGGGCTGCAGAAGCTCCGTGGTTAGAGAACCCAATAAGGGGGCCGCACAAGCTCAAGGGCTAGAGAACCCAATAGTGGGGCCACAGCTGGTCAAGGGCTAGAGCACCCAATAGTGGAGCCACAGTTGCTCAGTGGGTAGAGAACCCAATAGTGAGGCCGCAGCTGGTCAGGGGTTAGAGCACCCAATAGCGGGGCCGCAGTAGCTCAGAGGTTAGAGCACCCAATAGTGGAGCCACAGTAACTCAGTGAGTAAGAGCACCAAACAGTGGGGCCGCAGTAGCTCAGTGGCAAGAGCACCCAATAAAAAGAGTGGCTAGATCAATTCAATTCAAAGTACTAAATATCATGCTAACATAAAACATGTGCAAAGTGATGGCAGGGTGTAATTTAATACATCCATTAAACCTGAAAGGAGAAATATTAGTATATTAAACCAAAAACCATACTGAAAATATGGTGGGCTTTAGTGTAACAATTAAAAAAAAATAATAATGCCTACGAAGTCGCACGGGTCAGCTAGTAAATAATAAAATAGTAAGTTATGCAACAACAAATTCAAAAAAATTTGTTGCGAAATATATAAATAAAACACAAAAGTTACTTGCTTTTTAAAACATGCCTATAGTCCATTCCCGATTGGAAGCGAGTTATGAAAATTAACCTTTGGAAAAACACTCTAGGCAAAACATGTCAACCTGTTTTTCAATAACCTGTATTCCACAAATATATAACACTATAATTAACTTTATAGAGTACTGTATTATTGAATAAATTAAACTTTAAATTAATAACTTCTGTAACTTGTATTAACTTAATAACTTCTGTAACTTGTAATATTTATTTCTCTTTAATATGAATTAACAACAGCGAGAGAAGCAACGTGTTAGCAATGGCCGGTAATAAATAGTTCACAGTTCAAATATTATTTTGGCATAGTTTTTTAGTATACTATTTGTAAATTAAACAGTGCCTATTCAAATATTTAAATATTTAGGTAGCCCCGATGGCAACATATCTCATTTTTACAGTTTAAAATAACAGCGGAAAATATTGTGAGTAGGCTGTAATGGTACAATGTTGCTTTATCGAGCGAGAGCAATTTTTAAGCAACTGTCTGCTGAGCGAGCTTTGTAGCTCTTCTCTGTCTTTGTCTCTTTCATAATCGGGAAGTTTCACTTAGCTAGTACGCGGCAAAAATTGTACCTATTTTCAATTGTAGCATATTTCATACTTATTACAGCAAAATAATGATTTTTGAATTTGTAATTTATAACTGTAAAGAGATTTTAATGATTGAATGCTTATTTTTTAAATATTTAGATATGATGGCAGGGCAGAAACAAAGTGAAGTTGGCAGACGTGGCGAGCCATGACATAGAGTGTTGCTGTTTTACCAAACGAAGCGTAAATCATATTTACTCCGAAAAATACTTCAAATTACCACATCACGTTTGTAGACGTGTGTTGTGTTTTTCTAACCTACCTAAGCAAGTAACGATGTTGTGATAAATCTGTGTTTCCGATGCAGTAATAAAAATACTGTTACGGTGTGTTTCCTTAACCGCTGCGTGTGAAATAGCGTGGTGTGGCTGTTTGGTGATAGTTATGTTGGATCTGTGTGTGTGTGTGAGATTTCAAATATTTGATGTCAACAATTAATACGTTATAAATGTGAACAGTTTTTATGACGAAGTATTTATTTACATCCACGTATGTTTATTTATCACAACGATGTACCTTTGCCCTAGGTGTTTGAAACACAATCGTGTAACGTGATTTACCACCAAACCCAACAAAGTAACCACGCCCAGCCCCAATAAATTTCAGTAAACCTAATAAACAGTAAGTAGCAGTATATATAAATATGAGTGGGATAAAAATTACGGTAGGCTTATTTGGGTGCATGTTCATAGCTATATTTTAAGTTTCTATAACAAAAAATGAGCGACACGAGTTGTGTGCTTGATTTTAAAGTCGCTTTTTCGTTGGACTGTCTATTCCTTCGTTAATCGAACTGAGGCCGTCCTTTTAAAGAAATAAGCCAACAAGTATCAATAACAAAAAGTTAAATATTACAGTTCATTACCCCACAGCTGTACCAGTGATTAACACAGTCGCTGCAAAATATTAACGTGCATTACATGTAATTTGCTATGTCATGGAAAAGAAATATGTTACTGTAACGTAACTGTAAGAACCATAGTTAATTCAGGAATTTTTTAAACGTCATAAAGCTGACCTAAATAATGTTATAGGCCTAAACTGTGAATATTTGTACGAAATGGTTTTTGAAAAATACCACACACAATGGCATGTAAACACTGATTTTGACAGATGCTACATGGCAGTCACATGGCAATGTTTGTTTACATTTGACGGAAGGATACGAAACGGGACTGCAAGCAGATATTTAGCAGGGCTCTGAGAAAGTTGCTTCCAATGGGGAATGGACTATAGTGTACTTTATAAACAATTATTTGTTTTTAGAAAACATTCGCGCATGTGTTGATTTTGTATTTTTGCTAACATCTGCTGCTAGACAGAAAATACAAATTACCAAATACATCACCATTTTTATATACAAAATTGGGTCGTGCACCCTACTCTTGATTCCCCTACCATAGGTGAGGGAGTATCAAGCTGCACGGAGTTGTCTCAATTTGGTTGGTCTCCCCTGCACCAGAGTGTAGCCCCACTATGCACCGCTAAGTTTGCAATGAGAGGAGTTCACCCCAACCGGCAAGCCGATCCCACCGGGAGCATACCTGGAGTCGTGGCTCTACCGTTCCCTCCACCTGAGTGCAAGAAATGGATGACCTTCCATTAGTGGTGAAGTGAGTGTCCCGAGGTCACAGGTCTCCCGGGCCCAAAGAAGTTTCCCTCCTCTGCACCACTGAGTGTGTGGTGACAAAGCCGGCAAACCACTTTGTAGAGGATGGTATCCTAGTGTCGTGGCTCTACCGTTCTCTGCACGGGACAGAGAATGGGTGGCCTTCCAAGAATGCTTCCTTCTGTTGTTAGTATGAATTCGGAAAGAGCAAAACACAGTCTTCTGCTGTCTCTGTCATCTGATGAGGGTGAAGAGTAGGTCAGAGTGATACTCAAGAAGTTAAGCTAGTTCAATGTTTATTTTGCCGTTAAGGAAAATAAACGGAGATGATGAAAGTACAACCTCATATCCACTCAGGTTTGTCAGAAGATACACACCCTGGAGTAAAACAGGGGAAAGAGCTCTCTGCAAAACTAAAGAGAGTAGGCAGTAACTGGTGTGTATGAACGTAGCTTTTTCCTTTGGGCTAGCTCTAATCTCTGTTGTCCATAAGGGACCGAACGTGTTCAGTGTGAGGTGCTGATGATGCCGTTGGTGCTTCCTTTTGTAGACGGTTGGAGAGGATCTTCAGCCCAGTGAGAAAGCGGTGAAGCATTTATTATTGGTACGGGCCTCGGCACCACTTAGTGTGGACAGGTCCAAGAACTGAAGCAGAACTGATCATCCGGAGGCCGGGAGCTCTTCGCTTTGTATACTCCTCGGCCATCCCTTCCTTTACTGGCATAGGGCATCTGGAGAGGGGGGTTAGCAGGTGCAAGCCCAGAGCCTAGATCCTCTGTGCGACCAACATAGTGGAGAGTTGTGAGATCTAAGCATCATACTTGTGGCGACATCCCGCGACACACTGCTGTACTAGACCTGGACATCTTGCATGGTCCCTGTGGCTCATCGGGCAAAATAATTTCCATTATTGGGATGTCTATCCCAGCCCGGTAGATACAACAAACTTATAGATGGTGGCAGTGACTCCCGTTGACAACTGCTAGTGATGTAGTTGCACTGATGAGTAGTAGTCGTTTATTAATAAGTATAGAAAATGTCATGCATCAGTTCAAGGAAGAGGTACTACAAAAATATTCTAAACATAGCAATGCTTAAGTTCCTCGTTACACATAAACGGGGTTATTTCTTACAGACCCAGAGCAAAATTGAAAACCTGAACATCTCGACAAGAATTGAATAACTTGGGTCTGAATCCCATTATTTTTCATGTTTCCAGTTTTAGTTTACTACAGTTTACCCTATACTGGTTAGACTGTCTGCATATACAGTGACTGGCATATTTTCATCCAGTGCTCCAACTGCCTTGGCAATGAACTTTCCAAATAAATATACTACTAACAGCAAATGTTCAGGCTTACTATAAATACTGTAGAACAATAATCTAACTAAAGAAAAAAACTGCTGCAGACTACCTAATGCTATTTACATTTAGCAATGAACCTGCATGCACTAATGGATTAGGAACAGTTCCAAGAGACAATTTTAAAAACTTCAGCAAACACAATGAAATAAAAATTCTTTGGCTTTAGAAAATGTATTTCATACATATAAAACAAGCATTAAAATAATTTTACCCCCACTTCCTATTAAAATTAATACTGGATGTCTCAATCATTTTCTGTAGTTAAACTCAATCCTTTCTTAATATAACACTATGAAACACCTACTGCTAAATAATATGTCACTTGGTTAAGAAGTAAAACACACATGTCAATTTTCGACACATTACACACACATCATTACCTTCAATGTATTAATCTGGTTTCTCAACTCATCTATGTTCTCTGCCACAACATCCTGGTTGGCTAGCTTGTCTTCAACATCGGAAACCCAAGCCAACAGCTTCGACAATGTCTCATCGCAATGCTTGTATTTCTCCTCTACTGCTTGCTGCATGCCACAATACACACACAAAACTGTTAACCTGGCTGTATCATTATTCAAAAGCAATGATATTGTACTAATTTTATTTACAACAGAAAGTTATATGAATGCATTATCACTTAAAAAATTGTATATCTGAGACAATGAGACTTTTATTTGGCTAATGATTTCAAAATGCTCAGTTGCTTTGCTTTTCATGTCTGAAGTATAAAATAATCACCAGTGACATTATTTATATGATTATTGAACATTAACAACACTTCAAAATTATTTTGACAATAAATTACCTGCTGACAGCCCTATATCTTGGTTCATGCACTAAACTAAAGCATCCAGTTTTCCACTGCATTAACAGCGAGTTTTTATAAAGCAAGTGAAGCTACTTTTAAACAGCCACCAAGAAGGTTAAGCCTATACATTCACTGCATGACCCTTGCATTACAGACTTGCATCTGCAATGACTTCACCCACTATCCAAGCATCGTATACTAGGCAAACTAATTACTATTTTACTGAAACTGCACAATACCTGAAATCCTGAACAGTGTGCAAAATGGTAGACTAATATACTGTATCAGAAACAAATACACACAGATAACCCATCCACCAGAACACACAAGTGAAAAACAATAATTAGATCTCTACCCTGTCAGAACTTGCAATTAACGACTAGAAAGGTTATTGTGAATTTATTTCAAAAGTTATTTTCTTATGCTAGTATACTGTTATGAACAATGTTCAATAGATTACTGATACTTAGTGATATTAATATTAAGACATTATTAAATATACAAATTCCTGCAAAAAAAAAAACAGAACAAATTAATATTCTGACCATACAAAAAAATGGACTGTAAAAACATTTAAAAAATTCTCTTCTAGTAAAAAATCAATCTACACGGTCACAACAATTTTCCATATCACTTACTATACTACAATTTATTATTTTAGCCATGTTTGAATTCGAAACTTACATCAATTTTTTTTTCTTATTAACACCTGCTAATGTATGTTACCAGTATTCTTCACAGTTATATTCTGGTGACTAAGCAAAAATAATTAACATTTTAAATCTGACACTTCTCTTATAAAGTATTAATAAATACAAAATTGCCAGCAGATGTTAATAATTTGTGTAAGGAAGCCAAAGTTGAACACACTAGTCTCGAAATAAGTTTGATGTGCAACACTAGTAAAGAGTTCCCTTGAATTATTTTTTGGGCAAATTAGTAATACATGCAATTTTCCCACGTTTATTTTCATGCAGGAATATTTTTTACCTCAAAACATTCACTAGCACAATTCGAATACCACAATTAATTGCATTCATGTTAGGGGGAATAAAGGAACACATGCACCATCCTATTTGTTATATGAATAAAACCAATTGAAATATTAGTTTTCTGTCTAAACACATACTTTAAAAACATACTTATCAGAGCACTGAATCAAAAAGGCACAAGCTGGAGATAGCATTTCCCAGAGGATATAACTTGGGCTTATTAAAAAGTACACGGTCAATATATTAAAAAAATTAATAGGATAAAGGCAAAAGCAAATCACATTCAGTCACGTTTGTATTCCCTCTGCCCGCACACCTGCCAGCTACCCCACCACACGACACTTCTTTATAATTCCAGTTACAATTTTCAATCCCAATGAACCTGAAAGTTAAACAAAATTGGAAAAACCATGAATGGATAACAAACACATCAAGCAAATATTACTGTTCCATGTTAATTATTAATTTCTTTTACAATAAATGTTCATGAACTGACAACATAAGTACAACAAACACAAGTGCATTGGCAATACTTTTTATTTAACACTGCTGATTTGGGAACACACAAAACTGTTTAGCACTGTACTAACTGCATAGATTTAGCAGTTCCCACATCCATAAATTTCCCTACAAAAGTGTAAACACAAGAAGAATGTCTCTGAAGAAATATTCAGCAGTCAAATTTTTTATTGCGGACAGATGACAACTGCAACACAATAAGTCATCATACCAGCAATGAAACTACTGTATGTATTATATGTTCATTGGCCATGACAGGTTATCAGTTTCCAAGTTGTAGTACAGTAGATTTCAGAACTGCTTAATCACCAACACATTTATGTTCAGTTTGTCATATCACTTGATAAATATTGTTCCCTTACAACTGCACATAAATTAATTTGCATTTTGCAATGTTCTATTTATAATTCATACTACAGTTGTTCCAGTTGACACTTGGCCATTTTCAGACACACTGATGCTAGTATGATAACAAGTCAATACTTTTGGATGGATTTAAAAATAATATGACAGACGTTTACAAGAAAATTTGTTAAAATGCACACAATAATAATGTTTTTGTTTTGAGGAATACTATACATTACTATCTTACATTTGGACACCTTAGATTGGTCTAACCAGCAGGTATAAAAAAGTAAACCATTACACCACAAATTTTTGCATTTAAATCTAAGATAAGTTAAATTACTTTGTGTAATCTTTAAGGCTAAAAATTTTACAAAACTGATTTAGTTCAATGCAACATTAGGGTATAAAATTAACATTATAACTTTAATAGTAACTGTCAAATTGTATGCTAAATAATGAGTTAGAAAGAAAGGGTCAGTTTTAAGGCATGTGTACAGAGGATATTTAAGTTGAACAACTGGTGCACTGTGTGTACATACACGTTTCTAAAACATGGCGACAAACTTTGGCAGTGTATTCCTGATGAAAATATATGGTAAAACTTAAGTGCCCCTGAAAAACCTCATTTAAACTGCATTAATCAGTATTGTGGTTTGCCTACCTGGTACGCAACACACACTTTGTTTTGAATATTCAACGTGAATTATCTCTCAAACAGTTTACCCGAGAGTGTTCCGACAAGACAACCTTTTTGTTAGTTTAAACATGCTGATTCACAGGTTGTCTTTAAAAATTGCTAAGAATGTAGTGTTACACAGTTTGATGAAAACAGAGTGCCCGCCACCATTCCAAAAGGAAGGAGGACAATATTACTGACCACATTTTTAGAAGAGTAAGATGATCTTTATACAGAACACCATTCACTGATTTGTTGCTTAATCACAAGTGGTTTCTGATATTTTCAATTGAACACATTTTAAAACTCAAACTTTAGGGGCACACAGCTCCCTTAATAATAACTTTAGGGAATAACTTGTATATATATTTATGTCTTAAATTGTTTGTACAGAACTGCCTGACAAAATATATCCTCATGTTTTAGTAATAAATGGTATATGGTATATGTGGCTGTCTGTGCATCCAGTGTTCATGGTGCCATCAATTAGTCGTCGCATCAACATGAAACAACTATTACCGTATTTTGGTTTGTATAGGCTGCACATTTTTACAAAAAAAAATGACTATAAAAAGTGGGGTGAGGCTTATTTATGAGATATTAGCATTAAAAAATTTATTTTACCCCAAAACATGTTTAGTAATTTGTCAACATACAGTACATTTTATTTTTTTACATAATTTCTACGGAGGTAAAAAAAAATAAGAAAAATGAATAGCTTTTCGATCATTCAATAAGTTATTCACTCATGTTCATACACAAAGTAACATTTACCCCGCTTGCATAAAATGTAAACATGTTGGAGCTCGGCCATAGATGCTGTACATGAGAAAATAATTTCACTTCCGTCCAAGAGAAAGATATCTTGTGTAGTCTGCATGCCCACCGCCGTGCAACAAGTGCACACTGATACACAACTTTGTGTAAATTTATATCTAACATAGTTCGCACCACACACCGCTGCACAACAAGCACACATTGATAGATGCCATTTTGTGTAACATGTTGCAGGGTTTCGCTTTCTCAAGTCATGTTACCATTTGTGTAATAGTAATAGTGCAACATACATTTGTAAACACTGCAACATAATACAAATTTGTCACAAATGCTTTGTAGGGGAGAAATTGAGTCGGAATTTATTATGTTAGTACACAATCGTGATTTAAAAATAGTTACAGAAATACAAAAATTTGGTGAGGCCTATACTTGAAATATTAGTTATCTGTAATTTTTCATCAAAAACCTTCTGGTGCAGCCTGTACACACCAAAATATGGTATTTAACTCACAATAAAAGGTTCTTTGTTACTCCTATTCACACAACTAAAAATTACAAACTATGTTGCCATTTATGAAATGTTTCCTTTCAATATAATGGATTCAATGCCTGCATTTTAACTAAGTCTGTGTCATCTGAATCAAATTTATAACAACCTATGCACGTGGAGAGCTACATACTTAATTACCTTCTACATAGGTTTGCCTAACAAATTTAAATCAGTGGAATTAAACTACACCAGGTGTAATGAATACATTCTAACAGCCAAAATCATATGGATCAGCTGCAAGAATCAGTTATCTTAATATACTGACAGGTACCTAAACAAAAAAAAATACATTCACTGAACATAAAAGTAATGGGAGGGACGACACCCAAAGACTTCAAGTAATTCTGCACTCATTTTTATTATAATGCACTGTGTAGTATGTTCAGAACATCTACTGAAAAAACAGTAAAACTCAAATAATTTTCATAAGCAGAGTATGTTGAAAATCATACGGTAGACGACTGAAAATGCTTCGTGGTGTGAGGTCCAAGTGCACATTATGAAAGTAAACACTGGCTGTCACCATTCCAAACAATCCACATTCAACAGGTGCAGTGCTGCCTATGATCTCCGAACAAGCACATCCACTGACTAGCACAAGCACAAACACAGTAGCCATAGCAAGGGCAGAGAAACATGCAAGGAATTAGCACATTATTGAGGCATATTCATGAAAGCTACGAGTATTAAGCACTGTTTAAAATGTTATATTAACTGACAAACATTGTGAACGTTCTTTAACTATGGAGTGTTAATGTTTTGGGATGGTGGGGGTCAAAAAATTAGATTATTTTTTTCCCAGAGAACTGAATAACACTGAACAGTTATGCACATTTTAACTGCTGTTGTGCTCAGACTGGTCTTTCCAAGTTGTAGAAATTGAATACTACGTCAAAACCCATGATCGTTCAAGACAAAAAAAATATCATTTAACATGGAAGAGGGAGGAAAAAATTATTCATTTAATAAATTTTTTTTTGGAAAATTATATTTTCATGAATTTCTCAAACTCCAGTACCATGCAACAATAGGAAGCTCATTCTTCATTTGTGACACCATGTAATTTGGTTCTGACAACAGCAACAGTAAAGCTATATTGATGAAAGAAAACACAAATGTAGTGTTTTTTAACATTAATGGGCATTTAAAGGGCAAATTTAGTCGTAGCAACAGGTAATAAACAAAGAGGTGTTGCAACTTCACTTAGCAGTACTTCAAAATTCCAATACACAATGTATAAAATATGATGTAGCAACCTTTCCAGTGCCAGTCCCCAGAAAATGATACCAAAGTTATTTCACTCTGTTTAAAATATGGCTTCAAAAATTTAGGAAATATGACCAGCATATGGCAAAATAAACAGGCTGGCATCTCTACTTATGAACACCAAAACTGTATCCATATAGACACAACTTTACATACAATGCCAAGGCAGAATCAATACCTTTCATTAATGAAAAACAGAGGACGGAAAATTACCATAAAGAACCGGAATGTATTTCAGATAAAAAAAAACACTACTTGGACACATCATTGTAGCCATGAATTTTTGTGTGATGTGATAAGCACTGAAACACAGTTCTACCAAAACCACCAAATTACATTAACACTCCTAGATAAGAAAACACTTAAAAAACACTGAAACATCTGTTTAAACTAGTGGCATAGCAAAGCACAAATAAATTGCAAAAAATAAAGTACAAATTATCTAATCATGTCTAGTTTGTCACTAAAAAAATTTAATGAGCTGTGTTTACCTACAGTGAATTATATCATGATTATGATTATTATTTTAAAACAGTAAAAATGCATTTCAAAATTTCTTACAAGTCACAAAGTTGACAAATCTCCAAACATTTCTGTTTAAGCCACTAATGTAAACCTCTAAGTACAGGTTAAACTACATTAGCCCTAGAAAAACCAATTACAATTTTAATTTTAAAAAACAGAACAATCATTCAATCACACATATTTGTAAAAGCTTAGCATATTCACAAAAAGCCATGAGAAAAAATAAAAACATACCCTGGCCTCTGCAGCAAGTATGTAGCCTCTGTCCAAGGCTTTTAACAAATCAATACTCTTCCCACTAGATGTCTCAAGCATCCTTCCAGTTGTAGCATCTACAATCTTCGACTCACTGATGGCATCAGTAAGTGAAGAGATATTGCCACTTGCAGCATCCTTGACCACTGTTGTTGAGGGGTCTACCAACCCCGAATCCATTGCCTCTGCTAAAGTCAACCTACGTCTATCAATAACTCCAGTTGAAAAGAACGGGTCCATAATCCCACCTGTTGTTGGATTATACAAACCAAAGTGCAAACACTCAATAAGTGACAAGCCTCGATTAGGAGTGGTGAGGAGCCCAGATTCAATAGCCGCAGCAAGAGAATACAAACGTGATGATTCAGAATCCAATACATTGCCTTTTTCTGCATCCATGAGGCCTTTACGGAATGCCTCAGGAAGCTTTACAAGTTTTGACTTTAAGGTGTCTTTAATGAGGGCAGAATCAGGATCGATTAGACCTAGTGAGACAGTTTCCTTTAGGGTAAGCACTTCCTTTGACTGTGGGTCAGTAAACTTTCCTGTGGCCACATTCAAGTGACCCAGCTCTACTGCAGCATCAAATGTCAATGGTTCACGCAAAAACACTACAGTACCCTGATCAAACATTATGCACAAGGGTTTTACTTTACCGGTCTGAGGGTCAAATGCAGCACGTTTATTGAGATCAATCACACCATCAGTGATAGCTTTCTTCAGCGTACGGAACCTGCCAGTTTGAGGGTCTTTAACCACGGCAGACTCTGGATCAATTAACTCGTACTTGATAGCTTCTTCAAGCGTACATTCCCTCATTGTCCTTGGGTCTTTAAATGTACCCTTTTGAAAATCTATTGAACCTCGTCTAACAGCTTGCTGGAATGTTATTGGACGTTCTACTGTTACTAACAAACCCCTCTCAAAAGCAGAATCAATATTATGTGAACGTTTAGTCTTTGGATTAATAACTTTGCCCCTAGTAAGGTCAATAGATCCATCCTCTATTGAGGAATTAACACTTTTCAAATGGCCAGTGATAGGATCTTTAAATGCAGTTGTATTTGCTTCAAGCAAACCATTACTTAATGCTTGAGAAATATCAAGATGGTCCCCAAGATCCGGATCTACAAATCTTCCTGTGTCTGGGCGATACAGACCACTCTTAATAGCTTTTTCAATGGAAAATGGTTTCTTAGCTGAAACTATCAATCCTTTGGCTTTCGCTTCTCTTAAATTTAATATTTTGTTTGAATCTGGAATGATATACACACCTCTAGCATCATCTATTAATTTCTTCTCCTTTGCTTCTTTAAGCTTCATGTATTTGTTTGTCTTGGAGTTTTTAACTATAGATGTCACTGGATTTATCAATTCTTCTTTGCAAGAGTCCTCTAGTGTAAGCTTTCTGCCAGTAGCTGGATGAACAAACTTGCCAGTTTCTGTATCGTAAAGACCCATACCTATAGCTTCATAGAGCCCAAAGCCAGCACTCTCAATATCAACAATAAGGCCAAGATCCATTGCACTAGATAATGAAATGGTACAATTTGCACCTGGCTCCCGAAACATACCACCACGTCTATCAATAATGCCAGCACGACATGTTTCCACCAAGGACAAAAGCCTTTCAGACTTCTTGTCCCAATAGCAAAGAAGCTGTGGATTAATAATGAACCTTCTAATAGCTTCATGAAGCGTTATTTTTCTGCCAGTATTGGGATCCGTAAACTTTCCTGTGCTTTCATCATACAAGCCCTGGTGGATAGCTCTTTGAACAGATACTGCTGCTTTACTATCTACTATAAGGCCAATGTCAAAAGCTTCTTTGATAGAGACTTCTAAGTTGTCATGAGTGAAATCTTTCACCTTTGCAGTGTCACCACTTACAAACCCAAGTCTTATTGCTTCAGCCAATGAAACCTTTTTCCAGAACCCACTCTGAGTGTCCTTCACATGAACAGAATCAGAATCAATAAGGTTACGCTCTACTGCTTCAGCCAATGTGATATATTCACCTGTCAAGGGGTCCAAGAATTTCCCATTCTCTTCATCAAAAACATCCTTCATTAATGCCTCGCTTAAAGACATTGGTCTTCTAACCTCTATTAACAAACCTTGTTCAAATGCTTCTTGGAAATCTAGTTTGCGGCCATATTTTCCAGAACCAACCAAGGTACCTAGTTTTGCATCAACAACACCTTCCTCCACAGCATTATTAAATGTGATAACTTTTCCATCTTTTCCTTTAACAAGTGTTGATGCAGGATCAATAATTCCTTCCTTGATTGCACGATCCATTGGCAGTTTCTCTCTACTTTCTGGACTTGTGAACTTTCCTGATTTCGGATCATAGAAACCTTTGAATACTGCTTCTGGTAGAGAAAATTTCCTCTTTGCTGGGACAATAAGGCCTCGTTCTAGAGCATCATAAAAGTACATGTCAGCACCATTAGTAGGATCTGTTGCAGTTCCCAACTTTGGATCTATAATGCCAACTTTTATTGCATCACCAAGCGTAATGATATCACCAGATCTAGGATCTTTAACTGTCAAAGCATCACTGCTTATCTCTCCTCTACGTATAGCTTCTTCCAAAGTAATTTTTTCTCCATCTCCATTCATTACCATGAGACCAGTTTCAGACTCGTAGCAACCCTGTGTAAGCGCTTCCTGCAATGACCATGGCTTACGAGTTGTGAGAATGTAACCCTTCTCAAAGGCTACATCTAAAGTCATTGGTGTTGGGTACGTCAGTAAACCTTTCTTGGTGTCCAGAAGTCCTGAAGTGGTTGCTTCTGGTACTGTGACAATCTTGTCCGAATGGGCATCTTTCACACGAATTGATGAACAATCAATGAACTCACTATCAATGCACTCTTGTACACTGACCTCATCACCAAGAAATGGGTTGGAAACTAAGCCAGTTTTTCGAGAGTAGTATTCCTGCACAATTGCTTCAATCAAAGTAATACTAAATTTACTTGTGACAATCATTCCTTTTTCTAGTGCAGTATCTAGAGGCAACAGATGTCCAGTAAAAGTGTCCCTCATTTTTCCAGTTAAAGGGTTTACAAGCCGTGTGGTTAATGCATCATCCAAAGAGATAAATGAATCAGCTCTTGTATCCTTGCATTCTGTAATAAGAGCATCAACAAGTCCTCGCTTTACAGATTCTGAAATATCAATACCTTCTTTAGTGATGGGGTCTCTAATTCGTCCAGACTTGGGATCATAAAGTCCTTTCTTAATAATAGCCTCCAATGATGCAGGTTTCCGAGGGCCTGAAACAATATAGCCTTTATTAAAAGCTACCTTGAATTCTACTTCTGTTCGTGTTTCAACATTGACTATAACACCTCTATTCAAATCAACGATACCCATTTCAACAGCTTCAGACAAGGGTAGAATGTCATCGTTTTCTGGATTCCTTATATTAACTGACTGTGGATCAAGAATGCCACTTCTAATGGCTTCTGAAAAACTGAATGTGCATCCTGTATTTGGATCTGTTATTTCTCCAGTTTGGGGATTAAGCCTCCCTTCATTAACTGCATCTTCCAGTGTCAAGCATGGAACATCTTTCCTTGTGATAATTTTTTTCCCTTTCAAAGGTTTTTCAATAATCCAGCCAAGTTTAACTGCTTCAAAAAATGGAACATGTTTGCCAGTTGATGGATCTGTCATAGCACCAGTTCTCTCATCAAGTAATGGAATATCTAGTGCTTCACGCAGAGGAATATAAGTTTCTGGGTAGCTAGAAAGATCCTTCACAAACACAGAGTCAGGATTGAAAATACTGTACCTCAAAACCAATTCCTGAAAATCAATTGGCTCACTTGTCTGAGGATCTATGAAACTATCTGAGTTCAAGCTGTATATACCTGCACATGCTAACGTGTCCGGATTCATAAACTTTGTAATCTGAATCTTGTACCTGGTCTTTTCATCAACAAGTGCTACTTCCGATTTATTCTGAACAGTTATCAAATTATCATCTCTAATCAAATGTTTCTCTAATGCTTCTGTAACTGTTACTTTCTTCTCTCCCATAGGTGTGGAGACTATTATTTTGCATCCATCTGGATCCACTGCTCCACTCACAATAGCTTCTTTGATAGTCAAAACATGAGGTTCAATACCTTCTTTCACTGGTGATGGTGTTCTCGCTTTTGTCTCGATAGTAATACTTGGAGATTTAGTGGGACTTGTTTTCTGACTTTCAGCCTGGTGTAAAGGCCTTACTGGGATTGTTTCAAGAGCAGCCTGAGAAATTCCCACATCTTCCAACTCCATAGGACTTGCACCTACTTTATGAGGCTGAAGTACTTTTGGAAATTCTGATTTTGGTTTAGTTTGCAAACTCTCATGCAAATGGACCTGCACTCCTTGCTTCAACTCCACAGGCTTCTTCTCAGCCTTATTTTTCAAGTTTGAAACTGCATCAACAATGGCTGCACCAGCCATAATTGGAGCACCAACAACAGCAAGCAAGCCCATTTTGGCAGCTTCTTTAACACCCATTCTGCGTCCAGTCTTCTTATCCAATATTTTCCCTGTCTTTGGATCTATCAAACCCACATCTACTGCCTGACTTATGGTAACTGGCTTTCCACTAGTCACATCATACACCACAGAATCAGGATCAACAATTCCTGCTTCTACTGCCTCTTTAAATGTGTACATCTTACCTGGATTATTGGGGTCACTGAATTTCTTAGTTTTGTCATCATACACTGTCTCAAATGCTTCAATAATGTTTAACTTATCTGTTACAGAAGGTTTCAGTTTAGAATCCTGGTTTGGCACAGTGTCCAAAAGACCATCTTTAATTGCTTCATTGATGGGCATTATTTCTCCAGTTACAGGGTTTGTGTATGTACCTGCATTGAAGTCAACAAGGCCCTGAGCTATTGCATCTGAAAATGACATTTTAATTTCACGTGTTGTAAATTCTTCTTTTGTTTCAGACTCGTCTTTCACAATACCTCTCCTCCTAGCTTCATCAATCGGGATTATCTCACCTGACTGAGAATGTTTAACTTCATTTGGTCCAATCAAAATGTAGCCATGCTTGAGTTCAATTGTTTTGGTGGTAATTGTATGATATGATGTAACAGTTTCTGTAACAGCAGTGACAGTCCCAGTTGGTTCATAAGACAATTGTGGCAAGGGTTTCACAACTAAAAGGCCACTTTCAACAGCTTCGGTAATTGGTATTTCTTCATTAGTTTTTGGATTTTTGAATGTACCCTTTGCTTTGTCTATCAGTTTTCTATCCAAAGCATCAACAACTTCAATACTAAATGGTAAAACTGGACATGGCAAAGCCATGATTATATCTCCACTGATAGCATCAATCAAAGGTTTTCTCTCCCCAGTGATTGGATGTATAAATACCTTAGCTTCATCATCAATAAGACCTTTCCTCAAGGCAACAGGAAATGTCATACCCACAGGAGGCAGCGACTGTGTAACAGCCGATGTTATAGACGGTTTTTCAAACAGCTTCTTTTCTACTGCTGTCAAAATATTCACTGTGCCACCATGGGTGCTAACAAGAGAATTATCATCATCTACAGTTCCTTTAATGATAGCATCTTCAAGAGTAATCTTTTTACCTGAAGATGATTCAATAACTTTAGAAAGAGGATCAACAATTTCACACATTATTGCTTCTTTAAGAGATAAATTAGCACCAGTCTCTGGATGCACTATTTTCATAGCTTCTGGGTCTATCAAGCCTTGATCTACTAAACTGGGAACAGAAAGACTGCGAGCAATGGGCACTAGAAGTCTACCGCTTGTTCCACTTGAATCCAAAATACCTCTTTTAATGGCTTCATTGATTGTAAGCACATCTCCTCTTTGGGGATCAATTATAGCTCCTTTGGAACCGTCTACTTTGTTTGCACTCACAGCTTCTGCAAGACTTAAACTCTCTCCATTGTCACCTTGGAAATTTTGTGGCTTTTCTAATATATCTGCAGTTTCTTTGTCAATAATTCCAGCTTCCACAGCATCCTTAGGTTTAACAACTTTTTTCCTCATTTTCTGAAGTACGACTGGCTTTGCTTCACGTTCAGGGCTTTGAGAAAATGAACGAGCTCGTCCTATACACACACTGAATTTAGGTTCTGTTGTGACTCTACCTCGGGTTTGTTCACCCAGAGATGGACCATCATCATAGTCGTCAAGAGCAATAGAAGTTGTACCTAAAGTTTTAATAGGCTTTTTCTTGGCCTGAGCACCTAATTCAGCAGTAAGATCCTTCAAGTCTTGTTGTGAAATTAGTCCCTTCTCAACAGCCTGTTCTGCGGTGATTTCTTCACCAGTAGTTGGGTCCTGAACTAACACAGATGTAGATACAGTTTCAGTCTTTGTTGTTATTACCTGCTCAGGTGTGGTTCCCTCAAAACTTTCCAAAGCTTCCTCATACTTATGCAATGTATTCTGATCTATCAAACCTCGCTCAAAAGCAACTTCCATTGATACATCTTCACCAGTTTTGGGATCATTCACTAGAGCTTTCTTGACAGTTTTTACTGTTTTTTCTGCAGCAACAAGTGGTGTACCTAACACAGCTACAACACCAAATTTGGCAGCATCAATCAAAGAAATTTTTCTGCCAGACTTATCCTTGTAACCTCCAGTTTCTTTATCAATTATTCCTTTCCTCATCGCTTCATTAATATTCATTGGTCTTCCAGTGTAAGGATCTTTTACTTTAACCAACCTTGGCTCGATCATTCCTTCTTTTACACTTGCTAACAAATTGTTTGCTTTACCAGACTCTGTAAAAATTACCAATGCTGCTGCTGGATCATATATGATACCTGGGGCAACCTGTAAAGGTTCTAAACGGGAGACTGTATTATCAGAGCTCTTTATTTCAGTGAATGTTGGTATTTTACCCTCACCTGTACACAAACTTGAAACTTCCACCCTGTCAGGTTGACCATCAACTTTAGTGATTTGTATAAGACGAGGAGAACTGTTATCAACTTCCATTCTATTCTCAAGAATTACAAGACCCTTATTTATTGCTTCCTTCATTGGAATTTTTTTATTGGCACTTTGGTAATGACCTGTAGCATCTAGAACTTTCTTGTCCAAAGCTTCTAATAAGAGAAATTTTTCTGTTGTTATTGGGATCAATAACTGAAGCACTTAATGGGTTGATAATTCCCAACTTGACACACTCTTCAAATGATACCAATCTATCAGTACCTGGGATAATGAACAAACCTGTAACTGGGTCAAAAAGTTTCTGGTCTATTGCTTCAGTTAAGAACCAACCCTCAGGTGGCAGTTCAAATATTTGCTTTTCCATAGCAGTCGTCTGTTTCTCAGTAACTAGAAATTCTGCTGTGACATCTTTGTTTGATGGTCTTCCTTCTCTGTAATCTGTTGTATCCATTGGCTCTGGTGTTACATGAACATTTTTCTGTTTTACAGGGGACAAATTCCTTTTTTGGACTTTATCAGGGGAAGGGCTTCTTGTTATAATTGTGACATCTATAATTTTCCCTGTTGGAGATCTTTCTTTTGTAGGTGATGGCGGCCCACTACTGATACTCTCAAAAGATGTTCCTTTTTTAGGGGAACCACTTCCTGGACTTGTTTGTGATACAAGACCCTGTGATACTTTAGTGGGTGAAAACTGACCAGATCTGACATTTAAATCACCACTTCTATCAGGATCAACATATTTCTGTCTATTAGGTGATCTAGTTGGACTGGCATCAGCTGGAATACCAACAAGACCTTCACTCACTGCATCGCCAAGAGGCATAGTTTTGCCGGTATCTGGATCACGGAACATCTGTGTTCTCTCATCGATCAAGCCCCGTTGCACAGCTTCACCATATGTCATCTTTACCTCTGAAGTTGTAACACCTTCCTTTGTAACAGTAACATATCGTTTAATAGTTTTTGTTATGGTCTGAGTGGTGACTGTGATTGCAAGCATGCTTCCCAGCAGAGCTGCCCCCTCAGGAGTTATCAACTTTTTTTGAACAGCTTCATCTAAAGGCACACACTTTCGAGTTTTCTGGTTAATTACTTGTCCAGATTTAGGATCAAGATAACCTTTAGCCACAGCTTCCAAAACTGTAATTTCCCTTCCTTTATCTTTAATGCCAATTTTGCGGTTTAACATCTCCAAGACTTCTGGTCTAACTAAATTCATTTTGATGCCCTCGTTCATTGTGACATACTTATTTAATTTTGGGTCTACTAAGTACATTGCAACACCCGACTGCATGCTCACAATACCATGCGTTATTGCTGTATTCAAATTCACAAACTCATTATTCTTAAGATCTTTAAAACCATCAATATCAAAAATTGATTTAACAGATACTGATGTGATCAAACCCCTATCTACTGCTTCTGGAATGGAGCAAACGTCTCCAGTTGATGCATCACAAAACTTTCCTTCTGGAAGAATTACACCTTCAGCTAGTGCTTCATTTAAGGTAAGCAATTCATTGGTATTAGTATTTGTGACAGATTTAGATGTGTCATAGTCAAGAACTCCTTTTGATAAACATTCCAATAAAGTGAGACGATCTCTGTGAATAGGGCTAAAAATTTTTCCCTTGTTATCTATTAAATCAAAATCACAGCAATCTTTTAATGTCATTGGTTTCAAAATCAGCTGTCGTCTATTTGCTTCACGAAGAGAAAGCACTTCTCTAGAAATTCCATGTGTGTACTTACCTTGAATTGGGTTTAAAATACCTGCATCAACTGCTTCTGCAACTGTAACTTTGTTATCTGCTGAAGCATCAACAACTTCTCTGACACTAGGATCAATTATTTTCTGTTGTATTGCTTCCGTTAAAGTATATTTGCAACCCGAGTTGCGATCCACGATCTGGCCAGTACGATCATCTAACAGCCCTTGAGTAATTGCATCTGAAAGTGTAAGACCACTACTTGGTTGTTTCTGATTATCTTTTCTCTGTGATTCCTTTGCCAATAATTTTCTTTCATATGCCTGTTTAAGTGTAATTTTCTCTCCTGTTCTAGGATCAGTAAACTGCCCTGTTGCTGGATCTAGGCTTCCTAAGGAAACTGCCTCAGCTAAGCTAACCTCTCCCCTGCTGCCATCAACATACGTTACCTTCACCCGTTCCTCTGTTGAAGAAACAAAACCCCTCTCTGCATCAAATAGTTCCCTCTGAATAGCTTCCAAAAGAGAAAGCTCCCTTCTGGTATGTCCATCATCTTCCACAATACCACAAGGACCAAGCAATTGCTCTGCTAATGCAGGGTCAACAAGTTTTCTTGCTGCTGCTTCTTGGATGCTGAGACCTGGAGTACTGTTGTCAGGTGATGTAGCTATCTGACCATTCCGTACATCAAGAATACGTAACTTTATGGCATCTCCAACAGTAAGAATTTCACCCGTTGTTGGATGAACTATACCTGGAGTTTTAATAATACTGTCTGCTCCTGTACCTTCTTCTACTTTGTGTACTCGCTTCAGAGACTTAATTTCTGAAAAATTCATACTACTTCCAGACCACTTTGTTGGACTTTCCCTTAATCTGGTTGGGCTAGAACCAGAGACAGCTTCACCATTAGTTGAAATAGTAACAGGAGAAGTTCCTTGAATATACACTTCACTATCAAATTTTGTTCGTTTCTTTGTTGGAGAGTCATCATGGCTGGCAGTTAATGGAGTTTTAACAGTAACTGTAGCAGAAACTTTTGGTGGTTGGCCACTGCTGGTAATTTGAGTCTTCGTTTCATCATTTGAATAACTACTGTTCTGCACAAACCTAAATGAAAAAATGACAATATTTAATAATTACAGCTGATATATTAAGCATAAAAGAGTTCAAAGGTAGTTAATGTACTGATGGCATTACAAACTAGGGCTGAGCCTATACAGATTTTTACTGACACTGATGAGAACCGATACTTCCTTGTCAATACAGCATATATCTGATGATGGCAGGACACGATCGAATCCATATAGCTAAAAGGGACAAAATAAGCACAAATGATGTTTCCTCGGCTAGTTTATGTTAAGGAGGTATACGAATATTATTCTTTTACCATTTATGAAATTTTCTGATCATTACTGTGTTTTATATTAAATGTTTTCACTTTATGTTGGAGCTTCTGCAGATGCCCTAAAACTTCTTGCAAAGTTTCTGTGCACGTCTTAAAAACAACTAGCCTAGTTTGTTAGCTTATTTAGAAAAGAATGCAACCTTTCAAGGTCACACTTAAAATCAGAAGAAGTTGAACTAATGGAAAAGAAATCCAAGCAAAATTTTTCCAACCCATACTTTATTTTCCACTGTAAAAAATGTCAAATCTTAACCATAAGTCTATTTCAAATTTAACTCGATTTAACCATTACATTAAAGAAAACACAATATGGTTTAACATGAAAAATGGAAACAAAACTGATAAAACCATATGGCCAAAAAATAGTAGCACATCTCTTAGTTTGATCAATTTTGAAAGATATGGAGGTTAGGTTTTAAAGATTTTTCAGAACGATGAGTGGTTACATTCACATATGTACCACAACTTTAGTCTTTAGACCCATACAATTGGATACTTCATTCTCACAATGCTGTACCAATTTCAAAATACTGAAACACTGTTTTACATGTAATGAATGTACTCTAATTTAGGTGACCTTCCCGTAACAATAGGGAATGAATAACAACAAATATTGGTGTTCAATAGCAGCTTAAAAAAATTTAGTTCAAGTGGTTCTGGTATTCTAAATAACAGCCAGTTTTTAATATTGGTTATCAGTATGGACTCAGCACTACAAAAAAACCTAAAACACAAAATTAGAACACACTGTGACAACCTTCTGATGGAAAGACAATGTGCAATATTATCACTTTCAGTAGTTATTGTAACTATGGACAAATAAACTAATGAAATAAAATATAAGGTATATGGAGCACATCAATAATGTTAACGAACTATATAATACTACATCATCAGAAAGTTAATTTATACTTAATACAATACTTACCATTTCTACTGCTAAAAATAAAATGGTCTATACATGAATATCACGAAAAAAAGAATACGTTGTAATTACAACCCATGAGAAACTGTTTAAAAAAGAAGTTTACATTCTTCACATTACAGCCATCTGGCTTTAGACACTAGTATGCATTTTTAACTGGAGAGTATACCGGGTGAGGCATTTAAAACAGGCCACCTTAATATATCGGCCACTTGTAACAATAGAGGAAAATGTTTCAAACATTGTTTGGGGGGAAAGGGCCATAATGTTACGTTAATAAATAGGTGTGTTGTATGCCGAGGGGTGACGGAAACATGGGGGTCAATGTCGGTATGTTAAATGGGACGATGTGGTTTAATGTTCACCTTTCTAGTACGTTTGACACATGTTTGCATTCACCTTGCGAAGAGCTGTTCAGAGGTGTGTAATAAAGTATGTCATCCCATTTACAAACCTAAGTAGACCACCATATCTCCTTCACCCCACGACGTAATACCAAACTGTTAACATCACATTATGGCCCCTTTCACCCCAAACAACGTTTGTCTGAACCATTTTCTTCTTCTATCTTTACAAATGGGCAATTTATTAAAGTGGTTTAAATGCCTCATCCTGTATGGTGGACCCTCATTAATACAAACCTGAACGGACCAAAATCTGGCTACTTTGTAATAAGGTTTGTAATAATGACGTTTGTTCTGTCGAAACTGCATACTTTTTTTGTGTTTGTACAAGCCCAAAATATTAAAAATTAGGAATTTATATACAATATATAGATTTAATAACAAAAGAAGTCTCTCTCATTTTAACTTTACTCAGGAAAAAATTTACTTAAAAAATTATTAAATATCATATTAAGTCTTCGATAAAATCAACACTTCCATTACATAAAGAACCAAAAAAATATTCCCAAAAAGATTTTTACTTTTACATATTTTCCGCTGTCATTACATACTAAAGTTTTTGATTTAAGAAATTTTCTATTTTGTTTTTGCACTATAGAAGCACTTGACAATGGAATACAATTGATCAGATCCTGAAAAACAACACAAAAATGGAAGAATAATTACTTTAAATAAAGTTAAAATTCAAGTCTGCATGACACATGAAGGTTTTCCATGCACACAAACAGGATCTTTCTACAGGTTAAATACATCAGAATAAGTATCGTCACAAGAGAGCCAAACCCTATCAATATCAGAGCTCACAAGTTGGTCACTTTGTAACTGAGCACAAACAGTTGTGATCAGTCTTGCACACAGCAGTAGTTTCTAAAGTGGAACACGGTGCAGCACTTCCATTGTATCTGTGATGAACACTAAATTCATTTTGGCACTGTTAAGCTACTGTATTCAACTATCTGATAGATCAAGAAAATCTGTTGTTACTGTAACAAAAGTTTATTTCGTGAAAAATAGTAAACTGTCTGACGTTCATGTACCCAAATGCATATCTTTTTGCTGGAAAAAAAATTTGTCATTAACATGATTATTTAAATTACTTACCAGAAGACTGAAGAATTAGCACTATCAGAAATGTATTGTTAAATGTGGAGGTTAATTGTACTGAAATGTTACGAGAACTGAAATGTTATGAGAACTGAAGTTGTTTAATGTGTTGCTTTTATGTGTTCATATTACACATACAGAATTTGTTGCTAATACAGTGAAACCCTGTTAAGAAGTACCCACTTAAGAAGTTTTCCTGCCTAAAAAGTTGAATAATTGTGCACCTTGTACATTTGCATATGTGTAATTTGACCCTCTTAAGAAGTTTTCCTGGTTAATAAGCATTATTTCAGTCCCTTCAGAAACGTCTTAAAGTTTTACTGTACTTAAGTGGGGCATAAACAATACTTTATACGTATTATCCATATTTTGTTTTAAACAGCTTTTACACCTTGAAATTGCATACCACAGGTTCAAGGGACCACAAATTCACTTTGCAATAACTAGTTCTTTGCATTAACAAAATTTTTACTAACACGGTTCTACTGTACGCTATTAGAAAAAAATAATGATAATAAAGACACATGCTAATAATTTATATACATTCTAGTGTAACTTAATTACTATTAAATATGAAAATGTAGTCTAAAAATATTTATCACAGGCCTGATACTTACGTAGATACAAAAACAGGAAATGGCCCGATGGAAGTTGTTTACAAGCACAATAAAAATGGTGCGCATAGTATAGTTGCAAGGTAATAAACAATTTGGAAGAGTAAGTAATGTTCACAACATTTTTGACAACAGTGCTACTTTGTTACAGCGGTAACTATCATGTGACACAAACAAATCTTATTTACTTTTATTTCCCAGCATCAGCAGCACTACTTTGTCTAAATTATACCCTGTCATCTGATCTACATTCTCTGACCCTGATGTTTCTGGCTCACCTATTCACTGAGAATTTATATGCAGGTTTAATTACAAAACTAAGTAATCTTAAACCTACAGTAACAAACGCCCTTGTTCAGCCAATGCTACGTAATTTTTATCGCATACTATACCTATCAGACCTGATGATCCAAGAGTAAATTTGATAACCAAGCAGGCAGAAAGAATTCTGGGTCTACATAAAACGACTTATTTAGTTGAGGGCAGACTTCACTAAACTTGTCAAATTCATAGAGCCAAGTTATGTGATGCCTAACAGGAAACATTTTTCTGGAAAGGTGACCCTAGAAATCTAAAAGTGCAAGGGGAAATGTCAAAATGGCATTCGTAAGTGCAGCTTATCAGATATACCATCTTCTAATAACAATACAAGCTTAATAGTGCTCTTCATTAATGGTAATTTTGTTATTCAACATCTTTTAATTAAAGTAATCCCATTTTTTTAATTGCCCCAATATAGGGTGAACATTTATAGCTTCCATCACAGACAGACTTCAAAAGTGAAATCTTGGTGATACTGTAGAAATTATGGTAAAAATATCACAAGTGCCCTACAGTCATCAAAGTACCAATGTGTCTTGCTTTGCACACACATTTCAGCTTGAGACTAAGGATAGTATAATAAGCAAAGAGAGTATAACAAAATCAACAATAAAATGCTGCCACATCATTGGTCTAGTTAAACACTCAATTAATCAAATACAACACTTTTACAAAAGAATTTAATTTTTACTGAATGTAAAATATTATGTCATGCAAGAAAATCAACACAATGGAACTTTATGCTTCACACGTTCAGGGCTCGTAACTGGTTAAAGACTAAGAAAAAGTGGAAAAAGTGGCATTTTTAAATGAAAAGGTAACTTTTAGTGAGTGACTAGTGACTATTAGGAATTTTTCCATGAGAAGTAAAGTAGAAAATGGAAGGGGAAATTAAAAAAGAAAGAAAAACGATACACCCTACCCAACTCTTAAATTTTGTCTTCTTTATAACTTACATTATTTATTTAAATAATTTAATACAAATCAATAAATATCAGTACTATTTTTCTGGAAAACAAATATTTCATTAACTACCAAATGTTTGTGCAAATAATAATAAACAAAACATTATTACGTATCCTAAAAAATTGTGAAATACTGTCTGCATGATAAAAATTACAATTCTATAAATGTTATCAATTGGACTTTTGAAATACTAAATACTATAGTATTTTGAAAATAATTTCTAACTTTAATACAAATCATCATCATAGTGTTATTTTTATGAATCTTTTTAAACTACAAAATGTTTAAATTGCAAAATTAATAAAAATACCTATCCTAAAAATATTATTACATGTACTAGTGAAATACTGCCTCCATTACAAAAATGATCAAAATTACAATTACGTTATACAAATCATTATATTAATAGTACTGATTTTACAAATAAACATCTTGCCACGTGACGTTCTCAGAACATATGCAACACAACTACATCTTGTCAGTGTGTATCTCCTTGGCGCACCAGGAGGAGTCGGAGTCTAAGCCAGTGTAGTATCTACACAGTTCCTACAGTTCACATCCCTTGTCACAGGGAGTAATACAGACACGTCAGTATTGTACTGTTTGCCGCAGTCTGAGAGCCACGGCAACCACCCACACCCCTCAGAGAAGATGAGTGAGTGAGCCAGTGGCTCAGCAGTCGAAACCACCCTCTATGGTCAAGAAGTTGAACAGCGCACAGAGGGATGGCACCACCTGCCACTCTCTTGCTGCCAGCAAATGCTGCAGCAGACAACCCTTGGCCACTTCCACCACAGCCCGAATTGGGCGGGCCACACAGCCCCAACAGCTCATTCCACCACCGCATCTGCGGAGCTCTCTGTTCACTCTACATTTTCCAGACACCCTCGGAGCTCTTCAGCTCCAATACCATTTTCCAGACCTTCAAGAGGATCTCCTCCTGATACCTTGAAGTCGTTAACCCCCCTTACCGCTTACCTCTGGTAATGGCAACCCCCGCTGCTCTTCAGGTAGTGGGCCTCCCTAAGTTCCTTCAGAACAAGGAAACAGAGTAGATGGAGAAATTTATTAGCTACCTAGTCGAATCTGCCCCTCAGCCTAGAACCAGGTCCCTTTCACCTGGCATTTGCATAGCTCACACTTCTGGCCAGCTTGAGGTAGTACGAGCCACCATGTCTATTCCTCTAAGGAATAAAAAGCAGATTTCTCTTACTTTGACATTCCTTTTCTTAGGTGACTGTATGATTCCCCGTGAACACCATCCCCACCAGAGTTGAGCTGGAGACCGGGTTTTGACAAACAGAGTTTACTAAATCTAGTGTAGGATTGCGAGCTCCCATTCATTGACTCGTATGTCGAACCAACAACACATGCTTGATGGCCACCCTTTAGGTACACCTTGGTGTACCGAAAGGCAGAGCCACAACCACTAGAAAAAAGACCCATAAGGAGGCTAATCAGTCAGGCCAGTTTGTACTCCGTCCACCGCGCCATTGAGTCACCGGAGGGAGTATTTGACTAATTCTGGAGGCCTGACCACCTTTGGGCCTACACCCACAGTTGTTGTCAGATGACTCTATAAAACCCGCCCCTCCAAACACCACGCTACTTGTGTCGCCGACTGCGGAAAGGGTACGGCTCTGCATTGGCTCATCAGCTGTGGGCCTGCTCCCCTCTTTGTGAGGCCGGTAGTAGTACTCCTCCATGCCTTACACCAAAAGGGGTGGGAAGGATTTGCAGAAGAGAAAGACCATGGCCACCTACAAATTTACCTGGAGCTGCACTCCAACCACTAAGGCAATCTGCCACAATAACCCCCGGGACCGAACTCACACCACCCACCAGTTGGAGAGGCCTCACCTCCCATCTCCCTCCCCATTTGTTCAGTCATAAATAAGACGCCCGGATGCCTCATCCTGTCACAGCAGCCATCCGCTGAGGGGATGAGGTCCCGCCTGGCATTGCTTGTCCTTGGTTCAAGGGAAACAGGAGCAACAGCCCAATCAAGGCCTTCACAAGCAATACCAGCAACCATAGCACCTTTAGGACATCTGGCTTCACTGGCACCACTAGCAGCCGGTAATCAACCACCAAGACTGAGGAAGCAGTTTAGCCAGACCAATGTCGGTGCAGGTAACGCAGTGACTGCAAATCACAACATCCGACGGATTGTCAAGCCAGCCAATGACTTTGTGCTCAGCCACCAGGCAACATGTCCTACCTTATATACTGGTCAGATGCCAGCATGCCAATAAGATAGAACAGCCGTTAACCCCCTCCCAGTGTGACTGACCTGCACATCAAAAACTATTCCCGACTGTGACGTTGCCAGTATACTGTTCCCGAACCAGTAATATGTCAATCTTAAATACAACGTGTGTGAATTAGGAAAATTATAAAAAATTATGATTCTAAAATTGTTAGGAATTTTAGTTTTAGTAGTAATGGAAATTAAATATGACTTATTTTCATTTCAAAAATGCTCTAATTGTACTTAACAAATTCCACTCAGCTAACACTGCATCTGTAGGCACCTCTCATGACATAGCTTGTGTAACTTTAACAATATTGAAGCAACTCTTCGTAGAATCTTTCATCAGGCAGGGAGTAGGATAAAACACTAAGCAATGGAAAAGACAATGATTTTTTTGTAATGTGCATACCTATTATTTAATATTTCTCAGCTTGGACACAAAAAGTGTTGACCTTTTTTGCCATAGCCTGCAAATTTTTTTATGTCACTAAGCCTAATATTACTAACAAGAAGTAATGTTTTGAGATGAACATACAACCATAATTCTCAAATTTTAGTGCTCTGGGTTCTCATTAATTAGTAAGACTGCAATACAACTATAGTCCATTCCCAATTGGAAGCGAGTTATGAAAATCAACCTTTGAAAAACACTCTAGGCATAACATGTCAACCTGTTTTTTCAATAACCTGTATTCCACAAATATATAACACTGTGGTTAACTTTAGAGTACTGCATTACTGAATAAATGAACCTTTACCGTAATATCTTTTACAACATTTAATATTTGTTTCTTTTTTAAATATGACTAAACAATAGCGAGTGCAGCGACGTGTTGGCAACGACCAGTAAGAAATAGTTCACGGTGAAAATATTATTTTAACCTAGTTTTTAAGTATACTATTTGTAAATTAAATGGGGCCTATCGAAATATTTAAATATTTAAGTAGCCCCGATGGCAACAGATCACATTTTTACAGTTTAAAATAACAGCGGAAAATAGTGTGACTAGGCCGTAATGGTATGGTATTGTTTTATCGAGCGAGAAAGCAATTGAAAAACTGTCTGCTGGTGAGGCTTGTCGCCCTCTTTCTCTTTCTTCGTCTCTTTCACACTTGGGAAATACCACTTTGCTAGTAAGCAAGGAGATTATACATCTTTTCAATTGTAGCATATTTTGTACTCATTACATCAAAATAATGATTTTTGAATTTGTAATTTACAACTGAAAAGAAATTTTAATGTTTGAATACGTATTTTAATATATTCCGATATTATGGCGGGGCAGTTACCTAGTGAAGTTGGCAGACGTGGCGAGTCATGACATGGCGTGTAGCTTTTTGTCAAACAAAACGTAAATGATTAATACTCCGAAAAATACTTCAAATTAATACATCATGTTTGTAGACGTTGTGTTTTTTAAACCTACCTAGACAAGTTACGATGTGATAAGTCTGTGTTTCCACGGCAGTAATAAATATACTGTGACGTGTGTTTTGTTAATTATTGTGTCTGTGAAATGGCGTGCCTTTGTGCATCGTGGTCGATATGCTGGCCATGTGTGTGCATGATTTCAAATATTTGACTATCACTGTTTATAAGTTTTTAATGTGAATTTTTTTATGACAAAGTTATTCATTTACATCCACATTTGTTTATTTATCACAACATTGTACCTTTGCCCTAAGGGGTTTGAAACACAGTCGTGTAACATAATTTGCCACAATCCCAGAAGAAAAATGCTAAGCCCAGCCCGAAAAATTTCAATAAACCTCAAAAACAGTAAGTAGAAATACATAGAAATACGAGCAGAATAAAAGTTACCATAGGCTTATTTGTGTGCATGTTCAACGTTATCTTTCAAAGTTTGCATGACAAAAATTAGCAACACAAGTTGCGTGCTTGAATTTAATGTGCCTCAGTCGCAGCAAAATACTAACATACATGACATGTATTGAGCTATGTCGTGGAAAACAAATATGTTAATGTAAAATAACCATAAGAATTGTTGTCAATACAGGCATTTTTAAAACGTCATAAAGCTGACCTAAATAATGTTAGAGACCTAAACTGTTATTCATATGGAATGGTTTTTGGAATATGACAGAATTCTTTGAAAAGTTGTAAACAGTAAACAACACATTTGACAGGTATAAAAGTAAAAGTCACATTTCAATGTTTATTTTTAGGTGTAGCGAAAGTATACAAACAAATGTACACACACAATGGAATGTAAACATTGATTTTGACAGATGCTACATGGCAGTCACATGGCAATGTTTTACATTTGGCGGAAGGATACGAAACAGGTCTGCGAGTAAATATTTAGCAGGGCTCCGAGAAAGTTGCTTCCAATGGGGAATGGACTATAGATATTAGTGGTGTTTCTGTCTGGTAAAACTATCAAGCAGCCAAAAATTGCAGTACTGCAAAGTAAAGTACAAACTGACTTCAACTTGTGATGAAGGTTTTTTTTTTCAGCAGCAGTACAACAGTTATATAGTTTGGTGGTCAAATCAATTATTTTTTTTTAGATTTACGCATGACTTCTTAGCAACAATGGTATAAAACAGACCACCTTATCAGTGGGCAAGTTTACGCCCAATTTCAGTGGAGTTTTATTATTGACACGCAACGGGAAGTTATCAATTTTTACTGTCTACCACTGCAAGAATGGATGTTCCAGTAGAAGATTTTATTATTGACCGGCCCACCAAGACTATGCGTCAAGGAAACGTGTTTCACTGCATGCCTCTAGATGGCTACACCAGTATGCTTCGCCACCTCCTCATCTCCAAGCCAGCCGGTGTTGTCACAGTATCAAAGAAGCTATGCTATCGCCACCCCCTCTCCTGCGGACTACCCCAGCCAATGACAGAAGAGGAAGGACCCGGCAGAGTATAAATAGCGGTTACAACCCATTTACTGCAATTGTTCATCGGTTCGTCTACGAGCCAGAACAAGAGACCAGTCTTAATTTCTCCACCGCACACGTTGCCAGAGTTCTGACCAGCCTGCTCGCTTCAGCCCTCAAGGTCCGCCATAACACTAAACTAGCTCACTTCATTCCTAACTACAACCTTCCCTTCCTTCACCACAGTTTTTCTGCAGAAGCGAACATCTCTCCTTGGTCTCCACCGCGCTATGCGCCGGAGCCATTCTTCTAATCTTGCTTAGTCTTCACCAATGATTTCATGCCAAAATGCCATCTACACACCTAGAAACTGCGCCCCCTTCTGGTAAATTCATGCGTAGGAGTTTAGACCAGTTTAAATTATTGTGGTAGTGCTCCTCTACCCCATACCATTGTTAGCTAAGGGCCAGGTCAGTTCTACCTGGATAATGTAGGTTTAAGATTCCCTAAGCTCTTGGCAGCGTTAGAAGGTAGTACATCACCACTTGTTTATTTCCCGTAACAAAGAATAAACAAATTTTAACTTACTCCAGGGTATCACCTTTCTGTAGACATTGTACATTTCCTAGTGTACCTCACGCCATTGAAGAAGCTGCCGGTGAACTGGGAAGTATACTTTTGAGCCAATAAACTACCAGCTTACCCAAACACACTCGCACCGGCCAACCTTTCTCCATACCACAGTAGGCAGAACGGTCAAGCCCACACACAGGTACTGTGTCTCACAAGTTCAGCTTGTCAACTTGTTGCTCGCCCTCTCCACTGCGTTTAGGTGCCGCAGGGTCGTTCCTCGAGTTGGGAAGACTTGGCTTTTGAGCTCACACCTATGTGTTGGGACTATTAATGGCGAGGCCCGATTCTCAGGGCTCACCGCGTTTAGGCGCCAAGCATTATGAGAAGGTGACTGTAAGTCAGCAGACGTTCCACATGACCATACACCAAGTAGGGATACACACAACCTGCAAACCCTCATGGACGTATGCGTTCTGATCCAAATCCCTTTCTCCAACCGCTTACTTCAGAATCAAACCAGCTGCACCAATGTCACAAACCTGCTCACTAATCTGCCTGTGACTCACGTACGCCCTACTGTTAACCCAAGCCAAGCCTTCAATTAAGATTACGCGTTGCCTAGGTATCACGCTGACAGTTAACAGTCTGAAATGTAAAATCACCTTGACTGAACCCAATTTGGGCCCTGCTGCAAAGATAACAGGCCTGTTCTCTACACTGGATGTGCACATGTACCTCGAAGAAATTAAGTAAGAAACCCATATAAACCCGCTAGAGAGTGGTGCGCCGACCTAGCGGCCCAAAAAACCAAGTCCTCTCTGATGTAGTGAACGTACAGTCTGCAGAGGCATCACACGTCAAGATAAACTTCTGAATATTTTATTCCAGTATCCCACAGTTCAAGTAATCTCTCAGCTGCTGCCTGTGAACCGAGGTAGAATCTTCAAACTGCCCTGAACATTGCAATAATCACCCCAGTGAGATGGTCCTAGTCAAATGGCTCATTCATAATACCCATTATAAATTTGGAAAATTAATATGACTCGCAGAGTAGGTTACAGCAGTCTAGTGAATAAAGCAGGACTGCAATTTTTTTTTTCCAGATTTTACCAGTTTTTACTGATTTTTATTTCATCAAACTGATTAATGAATTTGCTTAAGTCTTAGATTAGTCTGCAATAAAGATGCCAGAGTTGGAATTTCCAAAGTACAATAAAACACCCAAGCAGCAAAAATTTTAACTATGCTACAATCTAAATCTGCCAACTTTTAGTAGTTGGTCACAAGCATAAAGAAAAAATATTTATATTTTAGTTTTTCGGCAAACTGAACAAAAATTTACCAAATTAGATTTTTATGTTGATTTTTGTGTTCCACAATATTGCAAATCGTTAACTTTTTAAAAATGTTTGTCAGTAGGAGTAAAATATCTGCCTCCACAGATCAAGAAAAAATAATAATAATCAGTTGAACATGTATCAAAAATTTTGTTTCAATAAAAAGTACGCAATGTATGTTCATGTTTTCGATGCCCCCAGAGCGCAGCACTGTAACCATGAAAATGGTAGTTATAGAGGATATAACAAGATGACAATTACATTGAATATACCAGTAAAATGGGAATGTTGTATTTGTTTGGCCAAGGAACAGGAATGTTTGAGTCTGTAGATGATTTGCATCAACTAATGCTTTATGTTATGAATTTTATATGCTAATTTGTTGAATTTTTGGTAATTATAACCATATTTGATGGAGTGTAACATACTTCCGCTAAGTTTTCATCAGAGCACATTAAAATGTAGTATGTGTTTCATTGGCAGATGCATATGCATCTCAATAATTATAAAGAACTGCATTATTTCGGGAAATGGACAGAAATTTCGGAGAACTGCATTTGTGGACTGACAGAACATGTTGAAACATTAAATTATGTAAATTTAATAATGTTATTTATTCATTGATTTTTTACTTTAACAAAGGATTTGATGAATCACTTTTTAGTTGGCTGGATAGTAGGTGAAACTTTTCACTTTTACTATTGAGATTCTTTTACAGATTTTTGTTGCCAGAAGTATATTAACAATAAATTTTATTATATTATTAATTATTACATTTATCTGCCTCAACATTTCCTTATTTTGCATAATCCTTCACATTGTTTTTACTTGCATTCTTACATCACCTTTTCCTTCATAAATTTATTTACGAACAGACCATTATGCTACCTTGACACATTACTTTATAAGGTAATTGCTCGATTTGACACAGCAGAACTGAATTATATTTGTTCGAGTAAGTTACTTAAGTGATGGGAAATCACATTTACACAATGTCAGCAAGAAACATTCCATTTTCATAATAATTACATTTCATTTTACTGCAGTCAGTCATATCAGCAAAAGCAATTTACGGCCTGTATACAAGTACGTATTTTCACCACTAGATGTCAGCCATTTTGCTCAAGAACTCGAATCCGCATGTGCGGCATCATGCATGTCTAGTATAGATTTCTAGTCGACTAGTTTCGATATACGTTGCACGTAACCTGAAAACAATACTCTCACAAAAAATACACGTTGCAAGTATGCAGCTACTAATATTTATCCATATTATTTGAGTCAGAATGTTCCGTCATTTATGTGATATCTAATTCTGGTTATTTGAAATATGGTTTCGCTACAGACAATTTGTAACACCAGAAAAATGCTGTATTTACTGTCCAGAACGTGCTTTCATACTCTCAAGTTGTGTTTTTAAATTCCAAAAAGTGAGGAAAGTTTACACGGTATAAGAAATTATCACTCTCTTTGATACTTTTTACAACATGAAGTATCTATAAATGTGTGCGTTTACAAAAAAAAGTTGCTGTGTATTATGTTCATAACCTGCCCATGTGATAAGGTTACAAGTACACTAAGAGATTTTGAAATCAACACGTTTGAAATTCATGGAAAGTTGATGGTAATAATTCCACGGTAGTATTGCTATATACAAAAAAATGTACTACCAAAGATCCTGTAAATATAATGTGTAGAGACATGTTTTCTTGATTTAGTTCGTTTTGATTAGATGATTTCAATATATTTTTTGTCACTTTTTTTTTTTTATTTTGTCAAAAATTTCGTCAATTTTAAAAAAGAGTGCTTGTGTGTGTGTGTGTGTGTGTGTGTGCAATTATATATATATATATATATATATATATAAAATTAGTTGCTTCTGTTTACAGTGAAAAAAAAAAATTGGCAAATTTAGTACTTTTGTTACTTGATTTAGGTACATTTTTCATCATTTGTGCAAGTTATTTTGGAACTATTTTTCAATATTTTCTAAAACAAAAGCTGCACATTTGAAATTAGTTTAAAAAAATTTTTGTGGGAAACACTGCTATTGAAAAGACTAAAAACAACATATCACTTCATGTAGGTATTTATAGTTATTAGACCAATAATAAGCATCCTAATTCTCGTGCTTGAAAATTTGCATGCAACTACACTGTTCAGTTGTAATAAGTGAAAATAAACATTCAAATATTTTTGAACAAACATAAATTAATCTAATTCAGCTTTAAGTAAATGCCAATGTAGTCACCAATTTCATATTTTCTGCTGTGTTGTCACTCAATTTTTATAATCAGGTAGCAAAATAATATTCTCAGCATTATTTTTCATACTGTATTTAAGTGAATGTGGAGTGGACATAAACATATATGCTTACAGCATTTTTAAAAATTTTATAACCAAATATTTATTTAAAAATAAAACATAGGCTTGTTACAAAGTCGTAGCATACGTGTCAGCAATTAGGTCGAATTCCTTTCCTCAGCAAGTTTTAACCATTTTTCAGACAAAAATATTTACAAAAAAAATTACATTCCAGGACTGAAATTAATTATGTTAAAGTGTGAACAATTGAACACATTTATTTTCAGTAGCTATTTAATTTGTCAGGTCTATAAAAGTGAAAAAGTCGGACAAGGCAGTCGGGGATATTGTAGGCGTAGGTCAGCATAGGTTGGTTACAAGGTAGCATTTTACATGAAAACAATTTTACAGGTTAGGTAATACAAAAATTGTCAGTAGGTCAGGATATATTCCAAGTAAGGGTTTATACAAACTTTATTAAAACCTGCAATGTACTTATTCATCCACTCCCGTAACTTTGGGTGATCAACTTTTTCCAATGGAATGCTAGCTTCCATGAAAGCGGGGGTTGTAGACAACACAAATTATTGTTTTTCAACATTCATATTTCTCGACAGGGAAACAAGATCGTTAAGTGAAATTTGACGTTTTAAACAAGACGTCTATGCACCCTGAACTTGTTCCAGTTCCATCGCTAAAGCTTTGTTTTTGTTATGAGTAGCACTGCCATGGATGTACTTTAGACAAGTGTCCTTTCTAGACAATTCTATTTGTACATAAATTTGCACATAAGTATTTTATTAACTTTGCCAAATACATAAAACCCCTAGTGAGAAAATTATTATTTATGGTCAAATACTCTTCTATAGCATGTAACACTGCTCTTCGAACAATAAAATTGAAATGAAATGAAATAATACTAGGGATGACGATCAAAAATCGATGTTTTATAAATCGATAAAATTGGTTGAAGAAATATTGATTTTAATGCTGCAAATTTTTTACTGAATCAGTATATTTTTTGTAGAATCGTTTTTTCGATTCAGAAATAACTTTGTGTGTCATTTGACGTTACGAATTTTCTTGAAACTTTGATTGTCGTATTTATGGATCATTCAATATTTATGGATTTTATTTTCTTGGCCACATTTTTACGAGGTTTTGGTTAGTAATTTTTCTGTCTGTATGGGTTGGTTCACAAAACCATGGTGCACTTATTTTGAAATCATTATTGCATTGAGGCTGAATGTTATTGTTATTAAGCTTCATTTTGCCTTTTTTTTTATTAAGGCGCCTTATGGTGCAACATGCGAATTGTGCAACAAATTTGTGAAAACTACTGGAATACCACAAATCTATCGAACCACATAAAACATCATTATATTAAATAATTTTAAGCCAGATACATGGAATGTTAGTGAAGCAAAAATGTAGGATATTTGGTTGTTATCTGGTAGTTTAGTATTAATACAAAAATGGTCTTGAAACATCATAGCGCACAGAATTTAAGCAATATTCATACAACTGGCTTAAAAAAAAATCACGATTTGCTGGAAATTGATTTTTTCCTGCTGATTTTCTATGTGCATCGATATCCTCTACTTCGATCTTAATCTATTCACAAAATTGATTATTTGGTAAAGATCGGCATCCCTAAATACTACTACTACTACACATGTCCGGCATCTTTGTTTAGCCTTTAGCATCAAGTTTGTTTATCTGCGGCAATATTACGATGTATATTGCATGTGTCACGATGTATATTGAATACTTGTGATATATATCGTATAATTGTGATATATGTATCTTGGAAACAGCAGTATATATCGCTATGCTCACAATACTTATCTCACCAATGTGTAGTAATAGATTCAATTAATATATCGATTATGAGGAGAAATACGTAATTTTCGTGATTATTTAGCAGATTTAGGAAAATTGTTCAATTTCGCAGAAATAATGGATTTCACGAAAATTTTGCGATTTTACGAGCTACGAAAAATATGTCTCTCTAATAATGTGATTACAGTATAAACAAAAAAATAAGTCTGGTGAAATGAAAACATTAGGAACTTCAGTGACTTCACAAGACGGTGTTATATGACGACCTGTATTTAAACGTCTCGTGTTGCAGTTTTAAAAATTAATTTGGAAAATCAAATTTTGATTTGAATTGGAGCACTTACATAAAATTTACAATTTTAGTTTGAAATAAAGCTCAGGCCTCTTTTGCAAGCTACTGTGTAAGAAAAGTTTACCAGTAATTTTATGTCCCAAAATCTAAGATATGTCCATTGTAAAATAATTGGTTACTAAACGAATTCCCATTCACAAAAGAAAAAGACATTCTACTCACAAGTTAATGCAAAAAATAATTTTTTAATAATAGAGAATTTATTCCTTACTTTCCTACCTCCTGTAGTTTTAGTTTGCCAGTTTTATTGTAAGAAAGTGAACTATAGTAAGCATACTCATAATGCTCAATATTCTATAGGCATAATTACTTTATATCATAAAACTATTTTTGTTCATTAAAATAAAAAAGGGTGTTTTTTAAGAATTTTTGGGAGCTGGATCAAGGATTTTTGCTCAAAGATCAGTGGCAGCTCTGGCATAAAGTGTACTACTCACAATACACTCATTGGTGTATAAGGTTGGTGGTTGATTAAAATTAATTCAGACTAAGCACTGAGAACAATTTTTGGTAACACAGTTTACACTATTCACCACAATACAAAACTTTATTCAAAACTAAATACAAGTAAATTGAAAAAATATATAACTGCACAGCAGTTAAAAATCCGCTGTACAACTCACTGTGTGTAACTAAACAAGATCAATTATGAACATGAGGGAAAAAGTGACGAAAAGTAGTCAACGTGAAAAAGTGACAAAAAAAGATAATGCTCAAAAAAAGTTAAAATAAGTCTTAAAAAAAGATACGAGCCCTGCACGTTTGAATGCCTAAACAAGAAAAAGCAAGCAGTTGCAGTAATTGGGATGTTAGGTGTGCAATGCAATTTACTGGACCAGGTGACTGTCCTGCAAAAAATTTAAACTATGCTATACTTGCAGATAATTCTCCGACAGCAACAGCCTCATCATAATGATTACATTCTTTAGAAATAATCATTGATATTATATTTATTTCAATTAGAATAACAGTAATTTACATACTCCAAAAATGTGATCCAAGTGTTGCAAAATACAACTTGTACAGTTGATTCACGATAACATCGGCCTTTTCTGAAGCCCTGCCAAATTTCTAATTTTTGTTACTGATTACGTATCCTTCCGCTACACGTAAACATAAAAACTGCCATGTGACTTCTACTTTTATAACTGTCAAATGCGTTGGTTGCTGTTTACAACTGTTCAAAGAATTATGTCATATTGCAGAAACCATTTCCTACGAATGTTCACAGTGTAGTCCTATAACAATATTAAGGTCAGCTTTATAACTATTTGTTACACACGATATAGGACGTAACAAATAACACACATTAATATTTTGCCACAACGGTGTTTGTTACAACTGTGGCCTAAACAACAGTAGTATTTAACCTGTTGCTATTCATATGTGTTTAGAATAAAAATTAAAACGAAGGGACAACCAGTCCAATGAAATGACGCAGTAAATTCAAGCACACAACTTGTGTCACTTATTTATTGTACATCGACAAACGTAAACGATAGTGGTGAACACGCAAACACATAGGCCTACCGTAACATTTATTCCGCTAATATTTATACAAATTGGTACTTACTGGTTTGTAGGTTTATTTTAATATTTATTTTAATTTATCTGGGTGGGCTTAGTATTTCGTTGGGATAGTTGCAGACATTCAAATCACAGAAACGTAAACTCGTTACACAACTGTTTCCCAAACACCTAGCGCAAAGGTACAATGTTGTGATAAATAGACGTGAAGGTAAATAATTAATTTCGTTGATAACATCAGTTCATGGTTAAAACGTATAAATATTGCACATATTTGAAATCAACACACACACCTGGCCTGCGTAACTATTACAACGCAGCCACCAGACCCTTTCATACGCAACTATCAAAACACATTTCACTCTGCCGTAGAAACACATATTTATCACAACATTATAACTTCCCTAGGATGTTTCAAAAACACACGTACGAACTTGGTGCTTCATTGAGAAACATGCTGTGTCGATGTATTGTCACCCGCCGCCACCATTTTGGGAACGCTTTCAACACCACGTCTACCAACCTGCTGGATTTTTAAGTGTCGCGCAACAAGCTGTGTCGTGCCATCACATTTAAAATATGCAGTTGCATCTAAATAACATACAATAGGTATTTAAACAATAAAATCTCATTTCAGCTGTAAATTACAATCTCAGACATCATTACTGTTACTGTATATAGTATGAGATGTTCTGAAATTAGAAATAACAAAATGTATACCTTTCCTACACAGGTGGTACAATCTTCCCAAGAGAGAGAAGAGAGAACGAGAGAGAGACGCTCTGCTTCGCTTATTGAACCTTTATTCCGGACGGAAAAAAAAACACCAGCCTACACACGGGAATTTGTGCGGATATTTTTAACTGTAGCAATGAAATGTGTTTCCGTCAGTGCTACCTGACAATACAAATATATCAATTGGCAACGTTTAAATTACAAATAGTATACATAAAACGAGGTTAAAAAAATATTATAACTGAACTATTTCTTACCGGCCACTGCCAACACGTCCCTACTCTCGCTGTTGTTAATTCGTATTTAATACAAAATAAATATTACAAGTTATATAAGATACTAAGGTAAAGTTTCATTTATTCAAAAATGCAGTACTCAAAGTTAATCACAGTGTTAAATACTTATGGAATACAAGTTATTGGAAAAACAGGTGGACATAATACGCCTAGGGTGATTTTTCAAAGGTTCGATTCCAAAAGGCCGAAGAAAGCATGAATGGATTATACAAGGTGATTTTATGAGGTGTTTACACACTTTACGTTATCCGACTCGATTGTTTAAACAAAAGTTGCACATTGTGGCCATTTTCCATTCTTTCTTGTCTGGGACACTGCCCCCCCCCCCCCCCTCCCACCAAACTACATTACATGCACATTACCAGTTTTGTTTAAAAATGTAAAATACTTTGTACAATGGCATGGTTAAATGACAAAATTAAACCACACAGAGATGACGAAATAACAACATTACAAAGCAAATGAGCTCAATTCATTGTAGGATGATCAAAATCTACCTATTACAGTCATTTGAACTTTCGCCACAAAATTCATAACCTTTACCACTATTGATTCCGGTTGTAGAAGTAAAGTTAATTTCATAAACACCTAATGATTCTTCATGTTAATGTTATCTATAGAATATGTGCATGTATCAATGGATACATAACTGCTCTATGCCTTGTTTTTAATGAAGTTTCTTTTTTTTTATGAATGTAAATACAAGATTTTTGTGTTTATTCATTGTGCGATTGCTTGGTACATTAATAACTGTGACTTATTTGAACACACAGCACAAAATACTACATATCTATAACCTACTTGTCAATGCTGAGTAAACGTCTTGAATCTCAAGATGAGATCTAGAAATTTTCTATCTCAGATTGTTTCCAATATCTTCGAGACTTGCACATAACTAATTAAAATGTTATCTAGTACATTTCTTTACAACATTAATTTCAATTACTTACAACATTAATATCAATAAATACTATTCTTATTTTCCTCCAGAAACGTGTTATCTGATTCCCCTACATTGAAATTAGCACCAGCAGCAAGACATGGTATCTGAATGTTCAACATTGTCAATAAAATCAAAGTGTGAAAAACAAACCACTTCTTCCAAGACAAAATACAAACTCACCTGCAAGAGATAATTTTTCATCCTATATTTTCCAGTAATGGAAGGAAAATCACAATTCCCCAAAAAATGTTTAGAACTGTTAGCCTAGTTATTGACCACAAGCATAAATGTTTATATCCTCGTGTGGGAGAGAATGGTTGTTATCCTGAATAAAAACAAGTGATAATGATTCAGAGTTTAAAAGTGGATGTAGATATTTATTTCCCCTTGGTTTCATTTGATGTAATTAATATGTTTATACATTTGGGGAGAAAAGTTTTTGGAAATAATTATTAAAAGAAAATAATTTTTAAGTAGTTTCCTATCAACAAAACAAAAAATGTCATAATCGTACATAAGTAATGCATTTTCCACATTGCTGTTTAATTTTCATGTTTATATACAATTTTTGAGAATATAAATAGAATTATGAATTGCTATATGTTTTTGTGAAATCTTAAGCAAGTCCTGCTAGCTGTTTGTAGGAATAGAGAATCAATGGAAAATCATAAATTTGGCATCAGAAGTAAAAATATTGCAACTACCCCGTACCTAGTACCAATAAATTAAAATTATGAACACTGTAAAAGTAATAGTCAAGTTAAAAATGAAAACAATGTTACATACTTCACTACTTGAAACCATGTTTGGGAATAAATAATCAAAACACCATATCCACAGACTTGGCAATTGATTTTTTCCAACCATAGAACAAACTGAAGTACTGATATCACATCTGTAATGCATCACTAATTTTAACAATACCAACTCGAGAAAATAATATGCTGCCTTTATAGCAACAACCAAAAAATAATATGCAAAAACAAAATAATATCTAGTTATCAAAATCACCATTTAGTATTCAATAAAGCATGCTAATGAAATTTGAAACTTACTGTGAATAATGTGTAGTTGTTGAGTAGGAATGAGATTCTTGATCAGTTGTTTCAGAAATACTGTATTCTGTTCTAAAGGTTTGTAACTGGCGAGGCTCCATTTGTGAAACCAGCAACTGTTTAAACCCACATCATACAAATGAAGCACTTACTATTAAATTAGCTCACAACTTTAAATTTTAAAAACACTGAAAAATTAACTGAACATATATATAACATAATAACATTAATATTAATAAATGTTCAAGACTAACACACAAACAAACAAAATAAAAGGTAAATACACAAACATAACTTGAAAATATCTACAATCACTTGAGGCTCAAGGAGCGGTTTTTAAAAATGTAAATGTATTGCCAGATACAATTTCACTATGTTCTGCCATTATTTGCCCACTGAAATGTGTGTCACAGAAAATCCATGCAAACAAACCAAAAATAGACTACCAAATAGACTACCACACCAACCAGAGTTCTACAGATATTTTTATAAAATGCCAAACTATGTACACCTGCCTTTTTTTTTTTTTAACAAGTCACTGTGTTGAGACTTACAAAAAAAAGATTTTCCAAATTCTACTGCCACCATTAATGATAACTCTGTCATGCTGGTGCACAGACAGCAGACTAACAACTGTTGGCAGAGTTACAAATGTAGCCATCTATGTTCTCAAATAGCTCATGACATCATGTCGATTCGAGGTCACTGATTAAGTAGTTGAACAAAGCACGTCACTTGCTCGACATTAGGACACATCCAAGAGAACCAGCCTTGACCGAGGTTACAGTAAACAGTTAGCAGAACAAACCTAATGTACTGCTGTGCAGTGATTACAAATTACAGTGGTTGCCAAAATATTTTGCATATCTACAACTAATTTCACATTTATTATAAAACCCTTCCTACCTTTACAACAACTGTTAATAAAAACCAATAAGAGTAACAATACCTACTGTATGGTAAATTCCAGTCACACAAGTTTTTCTTTAAGCAATAAATCCAGAACTAGATGAAAACTTAAGCAACAGTGCAAGACAGAAGGAAATGCTGCACACACAACCACCTTCCAGCGACCTATAGCTACAACTGCCAGCTGGGATGGGCTACACCTGTGGGCTACAAATGTGTGGGCTGGCACATGGCTACTTGCAAACACAGGGGCATCCAAAAAGTTGTATGACAGTAGAGCTTATGTTACACTATCAAAAAATTTTAAAAGCTTAGATTATATGCTGTTCATAGATTAGCATTGCCATGGGCTTGATCACTATATCCGTGTCTCAAACTGTGAAATTATTAGAAAAGTAACTAATTTGCTAATTGCTACACTTCTATGTACTAACAAAACCGAAAGCGAAAGAAATAACTTTAGTATTCGCAAATATTTACCTCGTGCTTTAAATTCAACATTAAAATATGGAACTATGTTCCTTCCATAGTAATCAACTTTACAAGGTGCATGCTTGTCATTATAGCTGTTCAAATAGATGCAAGTTATGGGCAGTGATATTTTTCAAAGGTTGGTTTCAAAAGTGCTCAATTAACCATGATAAGCTATAACTACATATGTCTTGTTTTCCTAAGTTTTAAATACCTAAAGAAATTAAACATACCTTCTATGAAATTACATTAAAAATTACATCATGGTAGATATTATGAATAACTTCCAAATTTTTGCAGCATTTTATTTCACCTTGGATTGGATAACACCTTTTTCCTTTCCTTTTGCTGGAAGAGAATCCACTGACACATGCTAGGCATCTGGGTCATATTAGGTAACAACTTAGAATAATATTGTGAAGAACTGTGTAAATACAGTTTTTCCTACGAGACTCTGATGTTAATATATTCATCCCTATTTACAAATCTCCAGCAATTTGGAACTATAAAATACAAAAAAACAAAACTTGTATTTGTATTAAGCAAATATCTGAAATCTAAACAATGTTCGAAAAACCAAATGCATCTAAGTAGTTATACCAAAGTAACAGTTCCATACTATCCTATCAATAAATAAAATCATGCTTCTACATGTTTTAGTTCACCATTTATAGTAAAAAAAACTTTGAGTAAATCAGCTACCAAACTAATTTTTTTCTCATTATACACCTTGCACGAGATCCTACAGTTAACCATGAAATTCATACGGTAGTGAGTAAATATTGCTGACAGATAAGAATCAACAGAGATATTTTAGAGTCTGTTAACCTACACATACATAAGTGCAATCACACCCTCCATACTTGTATTTACTATTAAGCACCTACTTGTTCTAATTAAAATTAAAAATAAATTTAAAAATTTGAAAATATTTTGTAATCTACCAATACAACTTATTTTCAATACAGATTTCACTTTATTATATAACTGCTTCAAATAACTTTAATGGGAGAAAAACTACATGTACACATTCTTTTAAGATCTATGAGATAGCAATAGTTATTTTCTATTACTTCTTATTTCATGTCAACATAAAAAGATTGTGGAGCAACTATGCAAGCTAACAAACTTATTCTACAATAGCTGTGTAAAGCTGCATTCACAAGAATTGCACTACGCTGTGAATCTATTAAAAACCTTCAATAAAAATCTCTTAAGATATCAAAAAGGGCTAGCAATTAAAAATCATTTATAAAGACTGCAAATGCATTTATTAATACATGAACAAATCAAACATGTTACAATGGAATGCAGATATCTAAAATACATTATGCACTATGCACAGTTAATTACAAAAGTGTGTTTCAAGAAAGATTCATTTCATATACAAAGGTTACAAAACTGCAAATCTAATAAACCAACTACAACCTAAAACTTTTGTCTTCCACAGATTCCTTTACATACATCAATCATCCATTACAGGTAACAATTAAGTAATGTTTTAAAGCTGACTTGCTCTTTGTGGCACCCTATTAATAATGATAATAAATATAAAGAAATTTTCAAAGGTAAATTCATAAAAAATTGAGGCTTAACGTAATGTTTAACCCCTGCTCAGAATTAAATATGTTGTCTCATAAACTTCTTGTAGATACTAACAAAAAAAAATTAACAAAAATGTCATATTTTTATTACTCTGAAAATAACCTATTCATAACTACTACTATATTTATTTTTACTATTATGCAGAACTATAAAATAGTTTTGGAAATTTCATTTCAGTATAAACGTGGATCAACAATATAAGATGCACAGTATTACAGATGTATGGATGTAAATGGGTATAGCCCTTTCAAATGACCCAATAAATATATGCCATGAAGGTATATATATATTTCTGGACATGAAGTCAAAAACAAAAAAATAAATAAAATAATACCCCAAAAAATTCAGTGGCGAAAGTTGATTTGACGTGCAAGGCATGCTCTTAGTGGTTGACTTTTTTTTGTTTTCTACTGATTCCAATACATCTGCCAATAAACCCAAAATCGGTACCTGTTAATCGGTCATGGTCCAAATAAATCCTTTCATAAAACCAAATGATTCAATTATAATGGAAATTACCACAACTTGGGTATCTTGCAAAACGTTTTCACAAAGTTATTTCAATTTTTGCAACCAAAATACTATTTCCTTGATTTTATTTTTATCTTTTAGTAACACGTGATTTAAAATTACTTAACAGATGTAGATATGGCTGGCTTTAGAGCTGCTACACATTAAAACTTGGAATAAGCCGTACTTGGGGAAATTCGTAAAATAAAAAGGAATTTAAATTTTTAAGCAGCTGAGTGCACATAGCACAAAACACTTGCTCGTGATTAAAGTCACAATAGCATCTTGATCACATTGGGGCCCTAAAATTCCATAATTTTCTACACGGTAGTGGGTTGGCACTACTGCAGGATGTTCCGAAGTGAAGACTTTAGACAGTTTGTAAACAACTTTTAATACATTCCTAGTTAAATCAATGATAAGATTTCTAAATATGCAATTTAATGAATTAAAAACCAAGTTTAATTTTTTAACTTCACTATTAGCCGCTGAGTGATACATTCTCCGCCTATAGCCTGTATTTAAGCCCAAGGGAATCAGGGTCGATGGAGTGGAAAGGGTGTTTTGCACACATAAAATATTGCCACTACACGAACTATGAGAAGCTTCCATGAGCAAGCAAGCATCAGTCATAGAGCCAGGCTTTAGTTGATGCGTACAACATTAATTCAGGCTCTACTAAGGCTGTGCTGTCTAGGAATGTAAAGAGGGTGTCTTAATCTTAAAATAATTGTCACCTATTTTAAAAACAAACTCAAATATTATTTCTAATTGATATAATAAGCCTTGTACAGTAAGCGTAGCAAGAATAAAGAATTTGCAAGTGGAAAAATTATATGAACTATGAAATCGCAATTATATTATCTACTCCAAAAAAATCCTTGAAAATGATGTGCATAATTTCATGGAAAATCTGAATAATGCTTCCCCACACGTCTATAAAAAGGATTCACGTAACTAGCACAGCGCTAAGAATGCACTTGAACTTTGCATGCTACAGTTAACCTTCTCCATTCCTTGATTGCTTCTTACAACTGCCATTTAAAACCTACAGCCTCTATTGGTTCCATAAATTAATCCATCTCTTACTGAGATACTACCAAAGTGCTTTTCAAGATGTATATGCTGTAATGAGAATTCTTAAAGATATTTTAGTCTGTCTTTTCATAGATATTTCATTCTGCCAATTCATTTTACTTGTTTAAAGGACTTTGAATAACTACGTACATTGTTTATAAAATTAGGATTGAACTACCAACCACACATTCAATCAATGCGGCTTTCATTTATATTTAAAAAAACACTATAAATATCCTTACAATGTCGCACCCTAACATTATTTATAATTCCTTGAGCACATAGCTAGGGGTGTGTTGTTTTAAATTCACACATTGAACAATTTTTTCATGTACCGTACAAATTCCAAACTTGCGAGTGCTGTCAATACCAAAATTTGTATTGCACTTCAAATAATATATTTTAGAACAAACTATACAGAGAACCGTAATTACTCAATATATTTAACAGCAACATTACCAGGTTAAAGTAACTAAAATTTCTAACAATAATCAGCAAAATATTGTCTTTCTCAAAATCACTATCTATTGTCTGCTACAACTTTGAGCAACTAAGTATTCTAAATAACGCTATCTTAATATTTTAAAAGAGCCATTAAGTGCTTAAAAAGTTCTTCCTACATAACTGATGAGGATTGGCTACAAAGTGTCATACAACAGAGATGTATAATATACAGTACAGACAAGTATTGTTTAGTAAATAATTTGCATATAACTATCTCAACAATAGAATGAAATTTAAATTTTGAGCTTAGGAAGCGTTGATGGTCAATGTCCTACAGTTAATAGAATTGTGAAGCATACAGTGAAACCCTGTTAAGAAGTTCCCACTTAAGACGTTTTCCTGCCTAATAAGTTGAATAATTTTGCACCTTGTCTATACACACATGTGTAAATTGACCCTTTTAAGAAGCTTTCCTGGTTAGTAAGCATTATTTTTTCAGTCCCTTCAAAAACGTCTTACCAGAGTTTTACTGTAATATATTTTATCATATAAATTTTATGCCACCATTGCATCATATTTTAGGCATAGACAAATAACATACGAACACCTAATATTAAACACAGCAAAATACTAGTATACTCCATGGGCAAGATTGCTTCTCATTGGTAAACTGACACACACAGAGATTTCACATGCCTCATCATTTAATAGCACTGGTAAAAAGAAATTAAATATGAGCCATTCCGTGCTGCTAATTTCCTTATTAAAACTACACTGATCCCTAAAACTGACCAAACGGCCTCTGCATTGACCACGATAATATTAACAAGCACTCAGCAAAAAACTGTTGATCTGTTTGCATTCTGAAATTACTGTTGATAAAACAAAACAGCCTATAAATATGACACATACAAAATATTCTTATTTTTTATAATGCATAAAAGCAGTTGATTTATACATATGCAATGAAAGAGATTATGTCCACCCCTGATGCACCGACAGCCTCATATCCCCACCACTCTCTGTTCTGTACACAAGACTCCAACAACACGTGAACTGGCTGTGGTGCATCCCACACCAAAGACACCTACAAAGATACCCTTGATTGTCCTGCCCACACCCTGACCTCTTCACCAGCTCAAAACCAGTCCACCTACAGGCAAACCAGTCGCCCACACACACACAGCTCTCCGCTAACAGTATACAGATACATTTGCATAACCACTTTCCATTTATAGATATTACATCATTAGCAAAGAATCTCCAGTCATTCAAAGCTTATGGACAATATCTAACGCAAGTGTCAGAATCTTGATACAACTATATGAGGAATTTTAGCACCTATTATAATAACAAGTACATCACCACTGTTCACTTACTTTTAACATAATAAAAATTGCATTTAAAAGAATTTTAATACATAATTATAGCAAAAAAATCATGGTATTTAATCTAATAATTTTAACACGTTAGCTACTCCAAATCTGGGATATTTTAAAGAACTCTTACAACATTTACAATAGCAATTTAAAAATTACAAACATGTTAGCTCCCTTGTCACAAAATCCTTTAAAACTATTCAAAAATTTTTTTTGAAAAACTCAGTTCATTGTCTATGAATAGGTAAGATTAGATGAACGTGCACATGACCATGTGCGTACACGTGTGCATGTGTAATTATTTCCATCGTGTTAATCCAGGAAGTGCAATCATTCTAATGTTCACATGTTCATGCCAAGTGAGAAAACCAATGTAACAACCTGTCTCTCAGCATTCTGGAATCCCCCTACCCCCCTCCTTTCCAGAACTACCATGAACCATGACGATATGAAAAGAAAAGCTCCGCTGATTAACAGTCGATCACTGTGAACCCTTTACTTCATTTCGCTAATCACAAATTCCTTTATTCCAGCAAAAATAGTCTACAACAGTATTTATGCCAAAATATCATTAGCTAATAGAGGTCTGCAAGCCTAAGATTTTTAGTTCAAACCGAGCCCGAGTGAGCTTACTGAAAAGTTACAAAACTTTGAGTAGTGTTTGTGATAAAGCTCTTCTATTACACAAAAAAAATAGGTTTTACAAAAAGACAATATTTGTGTTTTGAAGTTAATCTGTGTTCATACAGTTCTGAGAAGTAACAGGGCCACTACTACTTTTTTTTAATCACAGGGTCATCGAAAAAGGTTTTCGTGATTTCAGATATAAATTGTACAAGAAATAAGCAACCAATCTCTATGAAACCAACGAGAAGCCACACACCAACCGTGTGAGTTTTGGTATCTGTCATTGCAGTGACCTTGAAAAAGCTGGCAGCATGCGCGGACGCCACACCACTACTCAGTCACGTCACTGCAATCATGGCAAGAGTACAGCAGAAAGCACAGTGTGTGCTGTGTATGCAGAGTTGAAATTGATTGATGCAATGCAGCATCGTTTATGGCATACGTACAGAGAACATCCACCTACAGAAAAAACCATTATTTGTTGGTATAAACAGCTTACAGAAACTGGAAATGTGAACATTAGGAAATCATCATGCTGACCACACATATCTGAAAAGAATGTGAAGCGTGCGAGACTCATGTTTACGTAGCCCTAAAAGGTCAATCGCACGATGCAGATTGGAATTGGTCTTCCTAAAATAACAATTCACAATATGCTACATAAACATCCGAGGCTTCATGGTTTCAAAGTCCAAATGAGACCTGCAATTAAGGAAACAAGACTGACCTGAACAAGTCAACTTCACTGTAACGATACCGAGTGGAATAGACCACAACTAAAGTTACCACAAACCAATTTTTTATTTAGTGATTAAGCATGTGTGCACATAAATGGCTGTGTTAGCCATCACAATTGCGAAACATGAGGTCTCAGAGCAACCCAATAAAATGTTTGAGTACAATTGCGATTTACCCAAGGTACATGTGTGGGCTAATACATGATCAATTGATCGTGTTGTTGGCCCATTTATGTTTGCAGAGACCATGGTTACAGGTGTCACGTATCTAGACATCTTAGAACTTTACGTTTTCTCTCAAACTGATGTCACTGTAAGGGAACATGGCATAAGTGTATTCTTTCAGCAAAATGGAGCGCCACATCATTAGAATCTGAACATGTATGAGACTTCCGGCATTGGATTGGAAAAAAATGGTTCTGTTTTGTGACCCCCTAAAGCCCTGACTTGACTCCTATGGACTTCTTCATCTGCGGTTATATAAAGAACATTATTTATGCCGAAAAAATCTTGAATCTGCAACATTTCAGGGAAAGAATCAACGTAACGACAGTAACTGTGACTCATGGCATGATTCACAGCACCTGGACAGAGATAGAACACCACCTAGATGTGCGCCATACAAGGGGAGGAACTCATATTGAAACATTCAAGACATGCTGCAAAACTTGGCGAGTTTCTGCGCATTTTGGTATATGTATGACTATTGAATAATTTAAGGTGCCTTGGTGACTGAGCAGTTAGCCTTGTAACATTGCAGTTTTTCAGGTGTTATCTTTAACTTTGGTTCTAGATATTATATTTGCCTATGATTACAAAGAATTTGCTTAGGATAACAATTCATTTAATATTGATTTCCAAATTAAGTTTTAATATATATTTAAACAAAGTGCAGTTCAATCTTTGGTTATTTAATTAGTTTATTGACTAGAGATCATGTGTAAGTTAGATTTCATTTGTTTTAAAGGATATTCAGTACTCAGATTTTCATTTTTATTATTAATTTATTCCCTAGAGAGTAGTAAGAATTTAATATTATAAAACATGTGAACGAAAGAAAATCATCCTGGTTAGCTTTTGTATTGCCAATGCTGGTTGGAGGAGAGATGTGGAGTGGTGGTTGCTTTAAAGTTATAGTTGTTCAGATACCATGTTTTTCAATACCGATACCCCAATACCACTGCCGATACCACAATACCAAAAATTGATACGCACTGAATTTTAGAAGAAGTAATACATTATAAACATTTCTCCTAGGCTCATTTAAATAAAGAAAATAATGTCATAGAATAATGGATATAATTTATTGTAATCCGACACCAAATGCAAGTCAAATTTTTAATGTCCTGCATGCACTATCAGGTAAGAGCACTCTGAGAAAGTATCGATCGGGCAGTGTCATGTCTGTTGGTTTACGAGGGGAAGATGGGGGTTGTGGCAAGAGGATGAGCTCGCCACACCACTACCTGTTGGCGACACCTTGCACGCGTGGCAAATGTCTGTCTTTTAAAGTAATTAATCATATTTTACTGCAAAGAAAACTTTAATTTTGAGACACAAACGAGGCGATTATAATCAATTTTGTCTCTGTCTTTAATAATTAATCATTCAAAACCACGTCTTCTGATTTTCCCTGTCGTGAGTTACACTGCACTCGGCTCGATGCTTACCTACCCATTATTAGATGGCAAAAGGTGTCGAATAGGCAGTTACGTATTATCAGTTTATTCAATTGAAATAAATTAATATAAATCCTCTGATTTCCCCACAAGAAGTTACTGAAAATGAACACTTATAATACAAGTTGCTCGACGTTCAAACAATTTTTTGCTGATAAGTTGTAGAGTTTGGACATATAATTTTATTCGCGAAGATGGTGCCCTTTGAGTTAAATAAATATTAAGTTTTAAAGTCTTGTAAATTTTACGCCAGATACAGTGAAACGCCAACCTTACTAGATGAAACAACCTTCAAACACAAAAGAGAATATCTTTACAAACAATAATTCCTAGTTAAAATGTTGTGCATAACATTTTCAGGTGAAACCATTTGCTTTGAAATACAAGTGATGTTAGGTGCAACTATTTTGAGCGACGCGTACCGTATTTACTCATGTAAATTGCGCACCATGATATTTGCAACACGTCACAGGGAAAAAAATTTTTTTTAATAAAATTGCTCCAAAAATTTGTGGTGCCCTGTTAGTAAGTATGGAACAAATAATTATTTTTTACATTAATGTGTAGTGATTGTGATATGTTTGGAAAATACTTTAATTAAACAAATTGGGTGCAAAAAGCCAATATAAAAATAATTCCGAAAACATGCTCCTACTATCACATTTCTAGCTCAATATTCTTTTTCTTACTCCTTTTCTCCTTTCTCCTTTCTCCCTCTTTGGCAGTAACCACCTCTTTTTTTTTGTCATGCTAGAATTTAACACTACCCTTATCTAAAAAAAAAAAGGTCTCGTCTCCTTCTCCCCCCTCCCCTTTTCATGGAACATGGAAAACAAAGCGGGCTTGGCGGAATTAATTACCTATCGACCAGCAACATATGGGTGTTATTTGGGGGGGGAGGGGGGTAAACACTCTGAGCTCTGGTTTGAGCATGGCATGACAGGATGTCGTTCGGTGGTAGTAAAGGAGAGGAGGGAGCAGGGTTTTGACCTATAGATAACTGAAGGGTTGCTGAGAGAGAAAAAGAGAGATGGGAGAGGAGTGATGTAAGAGCAAGAGATGTGACAACACAGTCCCACCACTTCCCTTAACATCCCCAGAAAATTTATGGCTACCACTCCCCCTTCCTCCCCCTCCCCCACGCCATGTATAGCGTGCACCCCAGAAATTTTTTCCTTCATTTTGGGAAAAAAGGGTACCCTATACACGAGTAAATACGGTAATTGTCCTTATTTATCTTTTTGTTTTAATGTGCTGCGTACACAAACCCAAATACTGTCATTTTTGTGCCTTGACTTAATTGTCTACAACCGATACTAAAGTTTCGGCCCAATACAGATATATTGGGTAAAGGCAAAGTATCAGCCAATACCGATACTTAGTATCAGTATCGAACAAATCTACGTTTAAAGTAATAAAAACTTGATAGTATATATTTTAATATTAATGAAATAGTTGCGGCTAGATGTTATAAAGGTGAATAGTTTATAAGGGAAGAATAATAAGATTGATTTATGGTGTTCGAGATGAAGAGGGAGTTGTTTGAAACAACGAACGAAAAAATAAAAAATTGAGAAGCTTTAAATTTTGTTGTTCCAATTTAGCTGAAATGTTACCCTGCTCGCCTCCCCCCAAAGCGTTCCCAGTCACAGATTTTCACAATGTGGGAATTATGCCGGACAATGCCCCTAGTTGGCAGGTTTTCTTGAGGATCTCCCATTTCAACCACTTTCATTCCGGCACTGCTCCATACTCCTCTCAATCAACTTCAATGGCTCTCAAAAACTCGCTGGAACTCAATCTCTCTAATCACTCATTCAGATATGGACTCAGTTATGATGCATGATGCATTCCTGCACATTTTCAATGTGAACTTTACTCACCGCCTTCATCCCATCTTCGAGCACACAGCTCATTCAAGGGCAAGTCATAACTCCTCAACAGTATTACGGGACACGTGCCTACAGCGTATGGTGACACATCAAAAGAAACTAGAGACACATGGTCCCAGATTTTATTGTTCACTCTAATCACCAAAAAGCCAACACACCATCACCTTATCCCTACGTAGAATTTTACTTTTTGCTGAAACACCGGAACCCTCCAGTAAAGCAAACTAATTCCACAACTCGCCACTGGATGCCAGCATTCATTCCTCTGGGGCAGCTCCAGCCTTCAGAGCCTGCCGCAGAGGTGGTAAGAAATGCCAATGCCTCTATCACAGGAGATAAGAAGAGGATAACACCCCATCTGTAGCAAGAATTTTCAACCCCTGAGAAGCGAGACTAGCTTCCCCCTCGCCCGTTTTGAGAGCCGACAAGCTTTAGAAATTAGTATTTAAGGGCCAGCACAACCTTGGCTCACAGCAGTCGCTGCACCTCCACAACTTACAAAGGCCGGAGGTAGCAGTAGGGGTAAGTGGTCGCCAACCCTCTTTCCCCCAGCTTGCAAAGACCAGAGACTTTCATAAGGGTGCTGACCACAAGGCCTCTTCGTGTGCGCGCTTGCGTCGAAAGACATCACTAGAAGCTTACCACTTCTTCAGTAATCACCCGTCATCGTCAGCCAACCCACAGATCCTACCACTGCCGGACGCCGCCGCCATCCAGAGGCACCTGAAGACAGAACACGTCATCCCACTTCTACCACCCACCTCCTGGTAAACCGCCAGCAACCCTTAGTAGCAGGTCGTGTTGATGTCTCTTCTGGACTTCTTGCAGCCTGCCTAGAGTGAGACTACCCCTTCTGGTAATATTTAGTTTCTTTTACGTTCCTTAAGAACTTCCCCTTGATAGTTAAATGATGTTGAATGTATTAGCTATCCTGCTTAACTTACCAACAAATCACATATAACACTTAGCTCGTGCTCAGGTTGCCTTCACCTGCGTCACTATAGGACTGACTTCCATAAAATTAAAATCATAGGAGTTAGTGTGGAAACATCCTGTTCTTCCGCAATATGTCAATATAGTACGCATTTCCAATCGTAATCTTGTGTCATTTATAGTATTTGTAAACTCCTTTTAACTTGAACTTCTAATAACTTTAATTAAAGCTATAGAGTAAAAGCCAGTAAACAGATAATACCAACAAAGTAACCACACACCCATTTAACAGGCTAATTGAGATCTGCCAAAAGGTAGATCTTCAACTGCACCCAAATGCACTAGGTACTCTATAACATTCTAAGATAATTGATCAGAACAGGTGTTCAGTCCTCCTCCCAGCTTGTAAAGGCTGGAGGGTAACTATAAGCACTCGACTCATTGACCGCTTGTGAGTTCCTTACCCAGGACTCAGCAAGGAAGTGACTTATTTCTCACTGTTTCGTCCTAGCTTGCGAGGGCCGGACAAGAGGCATGCAGGTTGTTGCTGTAAGTCGCAAGCCTGTGTCCTGGAAGTACAAATTAGGACCGTTAAGTACCAGCATCTCCTCTACGGACAGTGTATCAGAGATTTAAATGCTGTACGCCCAGCAGGGAAGTATAAATTAAAGACACAAAATGGGCCTGCTGGCCGCAATTAATGAATTAATTGAATTAACTCCAGTTAAAACAATTGTGAATGACTGTAATAATAAGTCTCACCCCTCACACCAAACAGCACCTCTATCTGGGCGTTTAATAAAGAGCCCCTGTAATCCACACCCGGTCATACAGGCAATCAGGCAAGAAGACGAGGCCCTTCTGGATATTGAGACTGGCCCTGGCATAGGGTATCCCAGCCAGAGCGCCAGCATCAGGTCATTCTTCCCACCCTGGACATTGTCCCTCAACACCTTACAGAGCCGACACTAGCACCACCACTACCTGCAGAATGAATTCAGCACCAGGGAAGAGAATCCTTCTCTGCATCAAAGCCAAGGTACCGTGTCCAAAAAGGCGTAAGACTGTCACAACCGTTCCAGATTTTGTGCCCACTAGACAGCCTACCAGGCCAACACTGTATACCGACCAGGCACCTCAGAAACCTAAGGTCCCGGTCTAGTTTTACTAAATGCCCACTGCGAATCTGGGGTCACTGTATTTGAGATCTCTCCAAGGGAACAGGACCAAAACATCTTACGTGGTTAAATGTACTATAGGGTTTTAACTACCTAGTCTACATATGGTCTTGATTTAATTCAAAGAAACCCAAAGCATAAAATTCTCTACAACGTGGAGAACCCTTGCCCTAGCCGGGCACATTTAACTCCGTACCCCCAGGTCCTTTGCCATTTAAATTACCCTGTTGAGAACGGATTAGACAGTAGAGAAAGAGAAACCTCAAAATGGTATCCAACATAGGATAATAAATGCATCCCAGAAAGGGCAATATAACTGCTTCCCAAGTGTCTTGCATTACTATCCCGAGAGAAAGATGCCTTTGTTATTTCAGTGTGAAATTGTGGACACCTTTTTCGATGACCCTGTATTGTTTTGTGAATGAATAGTGCCTCATTTTCTAGCAAATGGTCAAATAGTAAACAAACTGTCATTACGAATGCTACATCATAGACCAATTTGAGACCATGTTTTTATATTAATTTTGATAGTACACTGTGTTCATATCTGCAATTCCAAGGAATAATTTTGATTGGAATATGCCTACCTTTCGAAATATTGTTCCATGAATGAATAGCATCTTTTCTAGCAAACTGTAAACGGACTGTCCCGTTGGGTGCTGCATCTTACACCAATTAGAAGCAAGCTTTTTATGCTAACTTATATATTAATTCGAGTTCATATCTGCAGTTTTGAGGAGTAATATTAACAGGAACACATCAACTTTTTAAAAGTTTACATTTCATTAATAAACTTACATTTTCTTTCATAAACATTAAAATTGCCTTGCCAGTTGCTGGCCTGATATAAAAGCTCAAATTTTAAGAGCCTGAAAAATAGTTTAAGCCAAGCTTGAGCTACAATCAGGTATCCGACTTGAGCTCAATTTATAAGTACTCAATGCTCTCTACTAGCTACATTAATGTAATTGACCAGACATCTCTCTTATTTAACTGCTAGTCCAAAACAGGCAGAAGTAACTTCACTCACAAGAACCAAAAGTTCCCATTGACAACTCACTTTCTGTATCCACTGCCAGTAACCTATCTAGATGCATACACCCATAGCAGGCAATGCATTTACTCCAACCTCCACACGCTGAACACAAAACCATATCACACATAAAGCTTTGCCACCACACTCGTCAAGACTGCAGCCATTTGCCTAACTAAAGATATGTACTTTCCGTAACCAACTAATGGTTGTGCAAAATTCTTCTGGAGACATCTCTTTCCCACCACACCCTAGGGCCCATTTTTTAAACTCTTATAAGAGCATAATGCTTACGGTAATTGTTATTGAACTCTGCCCGTACACAATGCTGTCCTACAAAGTATTTCTTAAATCAACCACTATTTTTTAGTCTATCATTCATTCTCTGCAACTATTTTCCTTCACTGTACATGATGACTCTTTCTGCATACAGATGTCAAAGCTCAAGTATACATTAAATGTCAACCGTGAAATGAGCCTGTCAACACACAAAAAGTTTGTAACCAATTACTATAAAAACTTCAGCTGTACTTTCTCAATGATTCCACATTCTGTCTCTACCAATACTTGGTGACACCAAATGAAATATTGAGCATGGCTTTGACACACAACGCATAAGCACTAATTAATTTTTTTGAATCCGCATCATACTGTGCAACGTCACAGTGTTCTGACTGCTCTATATTGATGCATTCTGCTCTTGCAAGGACAAACTATACAGGAAGAGAAGCCAGTTCCCCGAGAGAGATGAGCTGTTCGCACGTCTGTTCAGATTGACAACACCCTGGGATGGAGAAAGCTTTATTGTTAAGCCATTAAATCATGGTACCACATGTATATTGACCCGACAATACTGAAGCACGTCAGGATTTGAAGCGTGCTGCATCTACACCTATTATAATATGACTTCAACTCATTGCCTAGGAGTACCTCTTCCTTCTCTACAGACGTGAGAAACAGTTGCCTATCCCTACACGCAAAGAGGGAACTTATGTGTTTTTCTTTCTCACCTAGAAGCCATGCATCCAAGCAGACATGCCCCCCCCCCCCCGCTTACCACCCACAAACTGCTGTTAGACCTCGGGCACAGCCGAGCAGACCCGACGAGGCATGAAGCCAGAACCGCTGACAACAAGATAATTCTCGGGCCACCCAGGGCAGGAGGACGTCACGCCTCCCCCGCTCCCCGCACCGGCAACCAACAAGCTACCACTATAAAGTGTTCGGCCACAGCCGAGCTCGGAAGTCATTCTTTCACATCGCTTGTACCGCCTACAGCACCTTTAATTAGTAGTTAACTATAACTATTATTTTTCATCTAGAATCAACTTTTCCCGTTTATTTAGAACCAGATCACCTACACCTGGAACCACGCAGTTACCATCAGCTATCCTCGACTTGGTAGGAGGTAGCACAGGTCAAGTGTGTATTGAACTTTCAATAAACACACGTTGCTTTCTACTTTGCTACTTTTATTTCCAGGGTATATAGCTGTACTCACAGTAGCAGGTAGATTACACTGTGCACTGCCAATGGAATCCGGGGAAGTTATTAAATTGAACTAAGACATACCAATTAGACGGCTACCTGTTTCTTCCCATCAAACACACAGCACTATTAGTGCTCGTGGGGAAGAAACAGTAATGCCCCAACCACCAGTAACACCTTCACACCAGGAGACATGACACACTCGGGTTGCTTCGCACCACTCGCACTATTAGTGCATGGTGACGGTGACCTGCAGTGCTGCCAGGTATTCTGGGTGGACGCACAACCAGTAGAGGCTTGGCACGACTCCGGCTCAACGTCCCTGATCAGTGTACCTATGGTGGGGGATCAGTGGGGACTCTTATCGAGTCGGCCTACAAGTCACTACTGGGGTACACTGTTAGTATTTCAGTTTCAGTGCATTGCATGATTTATAGAACTGTTACCGTATGCCTCATGAGAAGAGTGGTAGGAGACGTAGAGAGCAACACCTGGCTCACCCTGCTGTCTGGCTGAGGATAATATTACCTTATCCTACACAGGATAGACAGGCAGAACGGATTCGTGCCACCGAACTCAGACGTCAAACAGTTGCGCCTGCACTGGCAATATTAATTGAGTTTCCACTGTGTGTTCGTACCAGCTACAAGCATCACCCTGTTGTCTACGGCTTCTTAACCGGAATGGAAGTTCGTCTAGGTTGGGATAACCTGATGTTCTTAATGAAAGAAGCACGACTTTGGAACATTTGTGCAGGCATTCACCCCGCTTAAGACGAAACTGACCTCAACTACCGAACTAGATGTGAGAGTGTATCAGAACTGGCCGATACTCGTTGCCTCATTCCCGCTACCCAAGTCGCTTTTGGTCTAGCGAGTAAAATCTGTAACTACAATGTCCAGTCAGTATAATTGGACACGCATCAGATTAAATGAGTAATAAAAATTATTAGCCGAGCACCTAAGAAGTATATAACTACCTACAAAGGGAGAATACAAATAAACCCACACAATAAAGTTTGACGCATGCCAACATGCTGCACTGTGCAGATGCGCACTCTACGGGCAACTTCACCCCCCATCCAAGAGCGACTTGAGCTCAGGGGCAATTCATAACAGTGGCAGGATAATTTTAACGTATTGAGCAAGGAGATTCCACAAGCCTGAACAGCAGCATATGTAACCGTAATTAACACGCTTAGTCATAATATGAATTCCCCGCCCGAAATTCCACATGTAAGCACCACCCCCGTGAATAAATTAAATATTTTGATAATCCACTACCCTTCGCTTAGCCATGGAAGAAGTTCCAAACCACCCCAGAGATGGCAGCAACCCTGTGGCCTTATGATGTCACAACCTGCCAGCCTCAGGATGAGTCATCGCCTCCAAGTGGGAAGATAAGAAATGAGCAGCGCTCCCCGCTACACTGATAACCTACCCCTGTGTTGGAAGGCTATGCTACCCCACCCCGCGCACACCGAAAAACTGCTGATCAGAAGATTTTCAGTATAAATAGCCAGCAGCAAATTCCAGCAGAGATGCCACGCTCACCGGCCGAAGAGATTTGTGACTCTCCTTGGTCTGCAGAAGACTCTTTCTTCTCTCCTAGCTTGCAACACGGCTCTGCCCTGAGCTTGAAACAGAGCTCAGCTCCACAAGTCTGCACAAGTCTTCAGCCCACATCCGCAGACTGCGAAAACTGCAACTTCCAGCAGCTTGGACAAGGCTCGTCTACCACTGCCCAGCTGACCGTGAGGGCAGCAGATCATCTCCAGGGGTAATCCACTTCCTGTACCACAACCCTTTACCTCAGACAACTTCCCGTGACTCCTGAGGTAGCAAGTCATAACGATTCTGGAAAATCCCCATTATGCTGTAAATTGCGTAATATAGAATTTTTGCATATAAATTAGGTAATTAATATTTTTCCCCAGGCTCGCCTTCGTGTGATTTTCTCTGTATCAAGATCTTATTATTATATTTTCACCTAGCTAATTTTAGATCTCTTTTTGTAATTAATTTAGCCAGGACTTTCTGATTTTCTTCCTTTTGACGTAATAAAAAATACGTGAAAATTAACGTCTCAGATTACGATTATTTTCGCAGTAGTTTCCCTGTCACTTTTAATTAATTTGTTCTCTGGTAATTTTATGCAATTACCTCCAGTGAAGTCCCAATACCGAAGTACTGTTTGCACGTCAGGGCCTTGAGTGTGCCTGCAGAAGCCACAACCCCAGGACTGCACGTACGCAAAACGGATCACACGACAAGCCAAATGCACAAACAGGAAAGGTGGCTTACAGTGTTTTCAATGACACCCAGAGCGTTGAGCGTTAGAGAGAGCACGTAATGCAAATACCACAAATGCACTGCCCACTACAGTACAACCACAGTCCAAGGAAATTGCTTCACCTCCACGACGAGACTCGCCTATATTTCCACCCACACAAGAGTCATGGTTCAATCACCTGTTAGGAGAATGCTGGCCAGAATATGACCCCAAGGTAGATCTGCAACATCAGGATAAGTCGTCATCCCCAGTAGCCAGTGTAATGCTTGTTAAAAATGGACAAAGCGACAACCTTGGCAGGTCCAAATATATAGAATCGTGTGTGCTCAGAACTCGATGTTTCACATAAACAATCAATTATTTACAATTCAGGTAGTCCCCATTCTTTCCAGGATTGTAAGGTTAGCTTCGGGTAAGCTGATTCGAGTCCGACACCTGCAAGAGTAGCTCTTCCCAATTTCTCTACTATTAAATTGGCCTCTGGAAAGACGGTACGGGTTTGACTCCTGCCATACATAGCCCCTAAACCTTGCATCGTGGCATCACCTGCAGATTACGTCCCCACATGCTGTCCAACCAGGTCTGTGTGTATTAACCCAGCTTCACTAGCCAGGTCTCCACATCCACCTCCACAATCGCTTAATCAGTGCTCACCGCATTCATTCCAGGACAACTGGAATTCCATTGACAACTGTAGTAGTGAAGCTAATAGAACTCCCTGGACTGGAAACTATCTCGTTCCACCTCACTCTGGGGTTTGACTCCCCTCTTCACCGACGTGTCAGAGAGGGCAGTCGGCACTGTAACCTCTAACCCCTTAATCTGAAGAGGAAGTGCGAGTGTCAAGTTGATGCACGACATTTTTCTACTTATTATTAAATCAACTTCGACTCATCTGTACGATGAACTGGTGACGTCCAACGAAGCTTCATTTGCCGACACTATCGATGAGACGTCACAAATTGTTCTATCTACCAAGGCACCACACCAGATATAATTATTCGCCACCCTAACCATTGAAATCATACGGCAGGATCAACAAGTACCATTACATACTGCTAGAGGTCACTACTGATACCACCGCCGAGACTGGAACCATGATCCAGTACTCGCCACGGACGTCTCACGCCAAGGATCTATGCCACGCTGCTGCACATGTCTCACCCCTCTCCACATCAACCCCAGCTGCCTCGTCAAAGGTGATGTGCTCTCCCTCCTTCTAATTTCGCAGAAAGGGGGAGAAAAGATTAATAAAAAATAATAAATCAAAATGAATGATATCCAATACGTATAAGCGCTGATTCCATCCTCGATTATGAATTAAGTGTGTTTCCTCCGGAAGTGTTGTCAGACTCATTTGGATTTCCTGGCGGGGTCGCGGATCTGCCCACATTGGGAGATCTGGGGGGACACTTTCTAGGCAGAGGAGTTTTAATTGGAAGAGGGGAATCAAACCCCACAGCGAGTTTGACAACATAAACCTCCCTCCTAAGGAGGTTGGTAAAGCTCACCGTGAACGTTGCCAAAATGTGTGACGCCAGCTGTCACAATGAAATGGAGATAATGAATTTACAAAAACTGATGGAATGAGGAAGAGCTGATTTGTCCCGGCTATGACTATATTCAGTTCCTTGGGTGCTTCCCATGTGTTTATAAGGGGCGAGCCTAGCTGGTTTCGTCGCTGGAACAAAGTCTGGGACAATAGTTACAACCATATGTAAAGGGGCTGGTTTTGGAGAGATGTGAATAACTATCAGCTTCCTAGCGGCAGTGCGTATTTTACACGTATTGGTTGGTTCACTTGGGACTGTACAAGGCCAAGGTGGGGTGTTGGGCTTGGGATCTCCGAGTTTTCTTAGGTTACCAAAATATTCTTTGTCATGCCAAGGACAATTTATTCCTAACAGCTGATCTAGGTACAAACTGCAATCTTCCATTACTGTGGGAGGTTCTTTGCGTTCCTCACTAGTGGGTTCAAGAGAATGAGTGTTCTGTGATAATTCGTAAGTAGTGGGAGTTACTGTATTAGCTGATATGTTTAATTCCCTTTGTAATGCCCATCGGGCTAACGGTGAACTTAGCAATTACATTCCCCACTATTTGATGGCATCCTCTGATAGCTATAATAGAATGCAATTGGCTCACGGTTACCAATTTTTATATTCAAACAAAATGGCGTACTCTTTATTTACCCAGAGTCGCTCAAGCCCTCCTGGGTCCAGTCTTCTGCAGGCGAGCTGAGGTAATGAGAGTTTAGAAATCTGGATAGACGAGAATAAATCTCTCAGGAGGCACAGGTGTTCCAGACAGTACCTAGGGGAACCCACGTCTTATTCAGACTATAACCTTCAGGCACCAGGATACCCAAGCAAGTTCGGTCCACATGTGTCTATCCATAACGGTCGCTTTAATAAAGAGCTTAATTCAAATTGTTAAAGATATTAAAATTAACATTAATAAATCATACGCCAAGCATAAAATAACAGAATAATGCGGAGATTCAATTTTAACACCAGTATATTTATTTAATACGTTGGAAACACAGGGGGATGCATAGCTCTGTACAACAATAATAAATAATTTAAATTTCGTAAAAACGGCACGTGAAGGCAAACTTGCGGATGAAAGTAAATTTAAATTCAAATTTTAAGATGTTAATTTCTTTGCAATTGGAGGGGTGGCAGTCCAGAAGGGACGACGGTACAACCTACTACCGCGGAGTATGAAGGATTGAACTCGGGGTGAATGGAACAGGTGAGGACGTCATGATAACTCTGGCTGTGGAGTAGTTGTTGACGGCTGACTGAGTTGGGTGTCATAAAAGACCAATTCTCCTGCTGGGTTTTCAGTGTGCTTCTTGGTCGGCGAGAGGGACAGCTTGTACAGCCTCTTTAGACAGGGTGTAGCCACTTCCCTGGTGTTTCTTATTTGCTGAGCACCAAGTGGAGACACTTGTGCAGACAGGAGCCCCTCGACCTCGTTCAGGTCAGAGGGCCGACGTAATAGTCAAGCTGCGTTCTATCATCTCCTTATATACAGAGATTTTCTGCTTACAGGCTGCCCGAAGGGTGTACGGATACCTAGCCTCATCTCGCAAGGCGTTGTTTAAATTAGGGTTGTGGGCCATGCCACGATTTCTTATCCCCCTGTCTAGAGGCTGAGACATATTTACTGCATCACCACAAGGCTCAGGCAATAGTGACAACATCGGTCGAAAGGTACTGCTTTCCTGCAGCATCCCTTCCAACTAGCTTCTTTTGCTCCGGCATGTCAGCTCAGTGGATAAAATAAAATACTTTCTCCGGCATGGGTGGACGACTGCATGTCGACTTTTGAGTGGGCAGTATAATTTTAATAATTTATCCATGTGTCTGCAATTATCCGCTGAGCTGCAATCAACTCTGTAGGCAAGGGTTTCAGTGTCTGCTGGCGTGTGACTTGCTCATATGCTATTAATTGCTCAATGATGAGGCGAAGTTGAAAAGTATAAGGCCCATGTGCAATGCGCAGGAGTGCGACATGCATCAATCGCCCACCCCCTGGAGCGATGAAGGCCCATCTTCGAGCAAAGAGATCTTTTGGCTTCAGGTTTGGGAGATTTCCCCTCAGTCATTCTTCGGGTTATACCTTGGTTGCGGTTCTGGTCTCACGCCTCGCCTGTACTTGTGTGGCCAGTTCCACAATGGCATCTCTTATCTGGGGCTGCGTAATATCTGTTTCGTGTATCCAGGTTAATTGCCTTCTCCCTCTCCTCTTCTGACTCTCCTCTCTTCCCCTCCACTGCATGCCTGGATGGTGGCGCCTCGGTTCTCATCAGCTGACTGGCTCTTTCTTAGCTTCTCAGCAGGGAGGAAAAACTGAAGTAGCGAGACGGGAGCTGGTCACGTCTTTTGCGAACCCAGGCCTTCCAAGTTCGAATGCCAGCTCACCTGGATAGTGAAAGCTTTGTAATTCACAATAAATGCATTGATAATGGAAATAGATAATTTGATTACACCTCTGGCCTCGATATACGAAGTGTATTAAGCAATAGTCCCACTCGCAAGCACAAGAAAGGGTGTGTTTTCCATGGCCCCTACTGGGAATGATTTTAACTGGCATTTCCTTATGCCTCCTCAATAAGAGCTTCACTCATTAAGGGTGACACTGAATGGCCACCTACATAAACCTTCCTCCCTTGCAAATTTAATTAAGACACGTAACTGCAATGATAGGACTTGAAAGTCAAGGGTGCTTGATGACTTTGTTAATGGAGTTGGTTCAAAGAAATGCAAGGGTTGGCCATTGGCTGCTGGAAGGCGGCTGGTCGTTGGCCACTGGAAGGCGACTCATCACTTCTGTGTAGGCTTCTCAGCAGGAGAAGGCAGGGAGCTTTAACACAAGGAGGTGCTGAGCAGAGCTGCCAGAGATCAGCACTCTTTGGCAATGACTCCTCCAGAACGAGTTGGCTGAGGGTACCGCTGCTAGTTGCTGGCGTATCTTCCTTCTGCAAAGGCTCATCATCTTTCTGCAGTAGCTCCTCAAGGAGGAGTTGGCAGAGAGCCCAGGAAGGTAATGAGGTGAGCTGCCTGGAATAAATTGTTTTTCTGGGTGGACGGCCTTATATTCACCTGGTTGCCTATGTCATACGCTGAGGAGGTTTCAGTCATCCCTTGGACTAATTATTATTGACTGCTCATATTTTTCTTTCTTTGTTACCAATGTGTCCCTGAAATCTTGCTGGATTTATAAGCATGCAGTATCGTGTCTTGCACATCCATGGTCGCAACAAATACAGCATAGACGCTCGTTGTTCAAGCCTCTCAGTAAACCGGCCTATCTATCTATAGTGCATTCCCGATTAGAAGCGACTTATGAAAATCAACCTTTGAAAACACACTCCAGGCATAACATATCAACCTGTTTTTTCAATAGCATGTATTCCACAAATATATAACACTGTGGTTAACTTTAGAGTACTGCATTACTGCAAAAATTAATCTTTACCTTAGAATCTTCTATAACTTATAAAATTTATTTATTTTTAAATATGAATTAACAAAAGCGGGTGCAGCGATGTGTTGGCAACTACCATTAAGAAATAGTTCACAATTAAAATATTATTTTAACATTTTTTAGTATACTATTTGTAAATTAAATGGTGCCTATCGAAATATTTAAGTAGCCCCGATGGACACATATCTCATTTTTACAGTTTAAAATAACAGCAGAAAATCTCGTGAGTAGGCCGTAATGGAACGCTGTTGTTTTATCGAGAGAGAAAACTTTGAAGCAACTGTCTGCTGAGTGAGGCTTGCTGCTATCTCTCTGTCTTTTGTCTCTTTCACACTCGGGAAGATTCACTTCACTAGTACGCACAAAAATTGTACATATTTTCACTTGTAGCATATTTCGTACTTATTACAGCAAAATAATGATTTTTGAATTTGTAATTTACAACTGAAAAGAGATTTTAATGTTTGAATACTTATTTTAATATATTTAGATATAATGGCAGGGTAGAAACAAAGTGAAGTTGGCAGACATGACTTGGCGTGTTGCTGTTTTACCAAACGAAGAGTAAATTATACTTACTCCGAATAATACTTCAAATTATCACATCACATTTGTAGACGTGTTTTTTAAACCCAACTAGGCAAGTTACAATGTTGTGATAAGTCTGTGTTTCCACTGCAGTAATAAATATACTGTGACGTGTGTTTTGTTAATCATTGCGTCTGTGAAATGGCGTGCCTCGTGATCGATACGCTGGCCATGTGTGTGCGTGATTTCAAATATTTGATTAGCACTATTTATACGTTTTTAATGTGAATTTTTTTTATGACAAAGTTATTAATTTACATCCACATCTGTTTATTTATCACAACGTTGTACCTTTGCCCTAAGAGGTTTGAAACACAGTTATGTAACATTAATTTGCCACAATCCCAGAAGAAAAATACTAAGCCCAGCCTGATAAATTTCAATAAACCTCATAAACAGTAAGTAAAAATACATAGAAATACAAGCGGAATAAAAGTTATCATAGGCTTATTTGTGTGCATGTTCACCACTATATTTTAAGTTTCTATAACAAAAAATGAGCGACAAGAGTTTCGTGCTTGATTTTAATGTCGCTTTTTCGCTGGAATGGCTATTCCTTTGTAATTCGAACTGAGGCCATCCTTTTAACGAAATAACCCAACCAAGACATATCAATAACAAAAAGTTAAATACTACAGTTCATTACCCCACAGTTGTAACAGTGTTTAACACAGTCGCTGCAAAATATTAACGTGCATTACATGTAATATGCTATGTCGTGGAAAACAAATATGTTACTGTAGCGTAACCATAAGAACTATCAATAATTCAGGCATTTTTTTAAACATCACAAAGCTGTTCCAAATTATGTTATAGGCCTAAACTGTGAATATTCGTACAAAATGGTTTTTGAAATAGACCTAAGACAGAATTCTTTGAAAAGCTGTAAACAGTAAACAATACATTTGACAGGTATAAAAGTAGAAGGCACATTTCAATGTTTATTTTTAGGTGTAACGAAAGTATACAAACACATGTACACACACAATGGCATGTAAATAGAGATTTTGACAGATGCTACATGGCAGTCACATGGCAATGTTTGTTTACCTTGGGCGGAAGGATACGAAATGGGCCTGCAAGTACATATTTAGCAGGGCTCCAAGAAAGTTGCTTCCAATGGGAATGGACTATATCTCTATATCTATCTTTATCTCTCTCTGTTTAATGTCTTATTTATGTATTACAAATGTTTTTGAAACATCTCTTATACACTGTTTAGTATCAGTTGAAGTTGACTTACAACTAATGTAGGCCTACCAGTATGTCCAAAACGAGTTGAACAAAGTTACTTTTTGAGCTTGGTAGACCTAGTCAAGTCCACCTCCATTGAATTTCCACACAACACATGTCTTAAAATTTTTTGTTAGTTCTGTAAAAAATTATGGATAGGTATTTCATTATTATTGAGTCCAGCCTAGGCTCCAAAAATTGATGGATGCAGAAAAATGACACTTAATAAAACTAAATGTTAACTATTTTTTACATTGTACTAACGGGAAGTTTTTATAGACTGCATTAAAACAACAACGGATGCAGGAAAATAAACAGCAATGATGCATCACAATACTACTGTGTAAATATGTTGTGTAACTGAAATCTGATATCACACCATAGTTATTTGTTCCATAAATTGAAGCAGCTTGCTAAAATTCTTCAATCAATATGTCTTTACAGTACCTGTTTTACTGTGCAACATTTATGTAATAATATGTACAGTGTTAGTAGCAGCAAGAGGACACAAACTGTGAAAACTTTCAACATTCTTGGTCTATAGCCCTACATATGAATTGTACAATGTCAAAATTTAAACATTTGAATTTCGGGCCAAAGATGACTCCTACAATATTGTACACAAAGATGAAAAAGCAGCTGAAGAATTGCTAGGATCAAGGCACTGAACCTGGCATGAATGATTATAAAACCATAGTGAAAGAGGCAGTTGAAGTGCTCTAATTTTAAATCCTAAATATTTAGTATTTCTTATTCCTGTAGTCATTTACAACTAGGTATTTTAATTGGTAGCTACCAAAGTAAACAGACAAATAATTTTAATAACATTATAATATGACAAAAATGCAAAACAAAGTCATCCCTCACCTGAATTGCTGGTTCATTGGGACATAGTGCAGCTATCTGCCGCAATCTGTCGTACAATATTCCAAGTAATGCCTGATATCTGTGGTTCAAGACATCCAACTCCTGCACAACAGATTCTGCACTGGAGCCAGAGGTGCCAGGATGCTTCACACCACCATCCAGGCTCGGCTGTGCTTCCTGGACCAGCCAGTCGATGTAGCGCTGCAGCCGTAGATCGTAGATCTGCCGGGGCCACCGGTTAGAATTATGGTGTTAGTGAGATTAGTGAGGACGCACAACTGCCCATCACCAAAATAAACCTCATGCAATAAAACATATGTACACCTTTAAATGTTAATTACTGGTTTCTTATGACAAATGAAACCTAAATGCCAAGTTTTCTCCTTCAATGAAAATTGTAACTTAACTTGTTTCAGCATTTTTGAAAGTTACTACAACTTTCCAACAACACATATTCCTGGTTCTTGTGAACAAGATCAGTCAATTTCAGAAAGTAACATTTGTTTACCAACTATGAAATACCTAGCTGAAACATCAACATCCGATACTCCAAAAAAATGCAATAATGGCAATCACATCAATTTTCTCAAAATCTGGGATGAGTATGGAAGTAGTTTGAAAGAAAAAAAAAAAACATCCGTACTTAGTAAATGACAATAAATTCCAATCAATCCGAAAAGGCCCAAAAAACCAACTGAACACAGAGCCATTTAAAATTTACACATGAAAATCAAACATAATTAGTTGTGTTACTTTACAACTTAATTTAAAAATTAACTGGTACCACAACAGAAGGAAGATGACAGAATAGCAAAAGTTCAAAGAAACAACTTAATATATTATGTAACGATAACTTCTAAAGTAAAGGTGACAAATAGGTAGGCTACCAAATAATATATAAAAATGAGGCGTGGTCCTTTGCGTGTGAACCTGTTTACTAGTATTAGACTGTAAATGCACTTGCGATTCTGTGCTTTTATATATTAATTATAATTTCCATAACTCAAGCCTTCCAACTGTATCATAAAAATCCAAATTTTATATAAACAAAATTTCTCTAAGTTTGGAATTGCAGAACATATTTACTGAAATGTTCAGATATTGTGTGTGATAATGAAATAGTTGTACAAAAATAGACTTGGTTATGTTCCAAACAGAAAATCATAAGAAACCAAAGATTGTCTACAAACAAATTAATAGTTTTATTACAAAAGAAGTACAAATCCTGTAATATCAATCAAAAATAATGATTCTGAGTAGTACAGATCAAAAAAGAGACCAGCCAAGCAAGTATACAGAGCATGCCCACCACCATATCTAATCAAATAGCAATTTTAAAAAAAAAGCAAAACGTAATGTATTATATCTTGCATAGCTTCCAACTGAAAAAAATGTGTGAAGATAGTCTAATACAAAGTACGTAGTGTAAGACAGTAAAGCTTTCATGAAAACTATTATTTGATGAATTTTTGAACATGTTATAACTGTAATAAAGAACTAAAACAAAATAGTATGTTACAGTATTTTTTTTACCTTCATCTACAGTCCTTTATACAATTTACTACTGTATTTACACATTTGAACAGTAAATGTGTTTATGTAGTATGCACTTGCACAAAAAAACCTACCTTTTTTTCAGCTTACAGTTGATGGATGGGGATAAATAAAACTTACCTTAGCCTCACGAATAAATCGTCCACCCGTGACATTGACCTGTTCAATCACTGGAGCTTTCTGCATTACATGGTTCAACAGGGCCTGCACATTATAACAAAAATTAGTAACTTCCTTTTTTTTCTAATTTCTAAACACAGCCATATTAAAAGTAACACTACGCCAAATATTGTAAATCAAGAAGGGATTTGGAAGACTAGACTGATTCTTATAAATGATTTTTAACAGATTTTGGTATTCAAATGCAGATATGCTAACAAAGATCCTTATAAATGATTTTTAACAGATTTTGGTATTCAAATGCAGATATGCTAACAAAGATGTTTTGAAAGTACAGAACTATCTGAATGTTTTCAAATATCCTTAAAACAAATCCACTGGCATTTCCCTGACTTTCCCAGATATCCTGTTATATTTTCCTCTATATATTAGCACAAATTAGAAATATTTTTATGATGTTACCTAAAAAATTACAATTTTTTTATGGGCAGCATTAACATAGCCTTCCTTTATGGATACTTTCCTAAGCAGTAACAAATATTTATATTTAAAAAGTATCTATAAAGTTGGAACAAGGGAAAATGTGACACACAGATTAAATACTGCAACCCACTAAAAGTGTGAATTATTATTTCAGTAAATAATTGAATTTGCAAAATCTTACACTTGCCCCTCAATTCATATTTTCTACTACCGGTATACCATGCCAATGCTTGCTGTATGAACAAAAAAATATGAACCATAAATATATGTATAATAAATTACAATTGCGCTTTTTGTTCGCTGAGCCAGGGGATATCCAAGATGGCATCCTCCCATAGATCTGCAGACACGAGGGCTGTGGTGATGGTGTCCACATCTCTAATTCAGACAGTATTCAGTGTCTCTCCCATAGATTCCCCCGTGTTCTGCTTCGTTGCAAGGTGAAGTGTACACTGATGCATTACACTCCACTGGGCAGCGAGCATGTGCTCTCTACTATATATGACTTAGCCCCATCATCACGCGGTGAAAGCAATTTGGGGCAAGTCACACGCCGGCAGACATTGAATCTCGAGGCTACAGGGTTGATCCAGGCATTACGGACAACTACAGACACGCTGTGATATAAAATGGAAATTGTACTGCTCACTCATACGAGGAAAAGCGGCCACCACCCCCAGAAGTTGAAGCTTGTTTTACCCACCGAGCCACCGAAACGGCAGAGAGGAAGAAGCTAGTTAGCAGGGATGCTGTAAGAGAGCAGCACCCTGCAGTCAATATCGTCACTGCTGCCCGAACCTCATGAAGAGGCAGTAAATATGTCAACAGCCTCCAGACTGGGAGATGAAGTGTGGCGCGGCCCACTGCTGTGTTTTAAACAACCCCTGTGATATGAGGGTAGCAACCCCGGCACCCCTGTGGCAGCCACCAAGCTGCAATTTTCACTATATAAGGAGAAGCGACACGCTCTCGCCAGTCTTCGCCAACCCGTCGACCTAAATAAAGTTGAAGGACTCTCTCCAGTCTGCAGAAGGCTCTCCTCAGCTTGAGAAGACTCTCCAACAGTCTGCGAAGACTCTCCAACAGTCTGAAGAAAGCTCTCCAACAGTCTGAAGAAAGCTCTCCTACCACTTCCAAGAAGACCCAACTCCAACCCCGCAGCACACGGAGAAAACCAACGGGGGAAGCTTCAGTTATCTCAACATCCCTGCACCTGCTACTCAATACCCAAGTCATTCCTCTGTACTCCGCTGTGGCAGGTCATACACATCGTCCCTTCTGGACAACCAACCCTCACGAAGCGCAGTTCAAATTGCGATTAGAAATCTGGAGTTCTCTTATTTTATGTTTTTGTAATGCAGATTCACTTTCACCTGCCATAACATAACATTAAATAATTTAAATTATACAGAGGCACGCATCCCAGTGTTTTCACGTAGATAATAATAAATACATTTGTGGCAAACTTGAATTCTTGAATACTACTAATTATTTCTCTTTTCCTATATAGCTTTAAAAAGAGAAAGTGTAATTTGGTTCAGTGTAACTTGTGACTCATTATAAACCAAACGACTGCTCTTGATTAGACATGAGTGGGCCAAACCTGTTGGGACTCCTGATGCCTGAGTAAGGTTATAGTCTGAACAAGACCAGGAACTCCTGCAATGTGTCCAGTGCACCTGAGCCGTCCAGAGAAACGCTCTCATGTGGATAGATGAAAGCGTTTGAATAAGATGGAACCTAGGAGGGCTTGAGCACCGCTGGTAGATTGTGAGCATGCCATAATTTTTTGTAATTGCTACGAGCCCATCAGAATATTTGTTTCCTTTATTTTATTATTAGTAATTATTTAAATGCACAAGAAAAGAGGTGGGCACAACAACCAACTAGACGTCTAGCCCAATGGGCATTACAGCGTGAACTCAATCAGTCCGCAGTTGTTACAACCTCCCATCAACACAGAGAACCTGCTTCACCCTGTCCTCAATCAGTAGAGAGATTGTTTAATCCAGTCAAGGAAGTGCCTCCCATTACAGACGACTGTAGCTCGTATTTAGATTCCTTCCTAGGTACTTGTTGGCCGTGGACAGACCTAGACCACATCAGTTACTTTAAGCTCCCTGAACCCAAGCCAAAAGTGAAGACCTTACCACAATCGTACCCCATTAGTAACACACCTCCTACAAGGTGTCAAGTATGTACCGCAGCCAGGAAGGTGTTTACTACTGTCATTCCCCCCAAAGCCTGTATGAACAAGTAATGCAGTGTTCACCTCTACCGATTTTGTCCCTGTGCGTAAACTAACAAGGTCAGCCCCATACAAATGCTCCAGTAGCATATGGGAATCTGAATAGGAGTTACCCAGGGCAGTATTGGTTCACCCCATCTTGTACTTAACCATCAACATTTTATTTTATTTTAATAATATCAGCGACGGCTGATATCACGACTCTTGACAGCCTTTACGGTGAGTATGGTCAAGCTTCCTGGGAGGGAGACCTATACAATCAAACTTACCTTGGGGTTTTATTTCTCTCCACCATCTCTCAAATCTTCCTCCAGCCAGTATCCCATCAGATCTCCCAACGTGGGCAGATCCCCGACCGCCAGGCAAAACACTACCCAGATAATATTACACTGCGGAAGGATAACTCGGTCAACCCTGGAGGGAATCAGCACTCTCATCCACCTAGATTAGTCCACCCCAGATTGCTCACCCTAGCTGACACATTTCCCGAGTGAGTGAGTCAGAGCGAGAGGTGAGAGTGCAACCATAGGTGCACACTTGAGGGGAGGGGGGGGGACTCATTTGCAGCAGTCTAGAACGGGAGAGGCCGGAGTGCCGCAACACATACAACAGAATTGTCCCCAGACTTACAGATCTTCCTACAATGATGGGATAAATTAAAGTAACAATACAATACATGAGATGGAATGTAGCAGGAGTGCTAGAATTCAGTACTTATTTTCTTATTAACTACATTTATGCATTTTTTTCTAAATTCCTTGACCTCACACAAATTTCCCTGTTAATTCCCCGACTTTTCCAGAAATATTAAATTTCCCCTCATTTTTCCAGCTTTTCCTTGTTTCCTTGATGCTTCCCACAGTGTAAACAAAGAATAAACTCAATTGTACATGATATGAAATGTAAGGGATTACAACTTTTGTATGGATTTATTCCAGTCCACTTTGAAAATATTAATTCTTTTACATTCTTTTTGATTGGTTTTGTATTGTGAAAACAAAAGACAATACTAATGTGTCCAAAACCGGATTACTAGTGAATACAACTGATATATGTGACAGAATCTTTCATAATATATGTTTTATTATTCTAAATGTACCTCAAGTGAGGTTACACTCTTTGTAACACGTTACATCAAAGACTTAACAACTGCAATAAAACTTACTGTAATATTGTTCTCTTATTTCATTTCACAAATGAATTATGCAGTCATCATCAAAGGTCAACTTAATTAGTTATTCTTTGTAGTACTGTATTTCAAACACAAAGAACTTCCTGACTATAAGTACATTACTCTTTCACACTTCTGATCCATTTTTGCTGGTAATGGAAACACCACACACCACCCAAACAAGTTATTATATTATAAACAATGTATTAAACAATATTATAAACAATGCTTAATACCTTAAAAAAAAGTATCCAATCAAACTGATTATCACAATTTCCAACTGCCACCAGTTACTACAATAGTAAAATATAAGCAACTAAGAATAATATAATGTAAAAGCAATTAGAAAGTTTATTTAATTTTTAAAAAATAATACAAAACCATAAACAAACCCGAGTTGGCTCAAGCTGTTCCTTTGCACGATCACCAATTGGAGCTAGGTTATTCAGTTTATTATAGCTGTCATCAACCCACGCCACTTCTGTCTGGTATGAATTTGTGTAGTTCTTCAGCAAACCAAATGCTGTTTCACAACTGCGTAACCTAAATTACAAAAACAATGTAATCAAAAAACTGGTTACTTTATAATTACAGGTGGCATTTATAAATTACATATAGCAACCAAAGGTTTTAACACAAAAGAGAAAGAATAAAATCACAACATTATGATGTATTTTAAAATTAAATTTTTACACGTAAAACTCTGTTAAGATATTTCTGAAGGGACAAAAAAATAATGCTTATTAACCAGGAAAACTTTTTAAAAGGGTCATATTACACATATACATTTAGAAAAGGTGCACAGTTGTTCAACTTATTAAGCAAGAAAACTTCTTAACAGGGTTTCACTGTAGTTTTTTAGCAAAACAATTTTTAGATATATTGTAACTTGACGTGTGATGCATACTGACATATATATTGATGCATGACACCCCTGCTGGCTGGGAGAACAATTTGTACGACGCTAGGCCAGGCACGTCCTATTCCGACTTAGCACACGGTAAACTTAGTCCTTACAAGGAACTGGAGCACATCCAGTATACAGGACTGGCCACATAGCCTTGCAGAAGGGCACAAAGTCTGGTTCTGACAGTGAGGTTTTACGCTTAAATATGTGTGCTGCTGCTGGTTTCCAATGGGCATTGCGACGTGACTGAGCTTGAGAGTGGCAGAGACTTAATAGTGAGTGTCGAAGAAGCAGCTGCTTGAGGGTGTAGACTGTGGTTAGTGTGAAATGGTGCCTGGGGCAGAGCAAAAACATTGATACGGTAGATATGCAATCTGTATTTTTGGTGGCTGTTCTATATTGCTGAGGAATTCCTGAACCCAGGGGTGAACTTCTCTGTTGCCTTAAACTCGGACTGTAAACAATTCCTTTGGTGTGGCTGGAGGTACAGGTATTGACAGATGACTAAAGGCGTACACTTGTTCTCGGGGTGAGAACAGTCAATGAAAACTACAAGGGAGGGTGACAGCTCTTGAATGCACCTGGAGACAATCCATGTGCATTTGACCGTGACAGCTCTTGAAGGCACCCGGAGACAATCAGCGTGTGTTTGACCATTTTTCTAATTCTACTGCATTTGGAAAAGGACAACTGCATACACACAATAGACACTATTGTATCCGTGAGAGGAAAAGCAGGGTATGTGTTCCTATGCAGTGTATCTGCCTCTGCCGAGTTTTCCTAGTCCAGGGAACAGCCCCTCCAGCACTGAAAGTGCGATGAAGAGGGCGAGCACCGAACTGAAAAGCTTGGTTAAGAGAATGAGTACCTGTGAGTAGGCTCCACCGTTCTGCCTACCGGGTTATGCAGAAAGGTTGGCCGGCTTGTGAGTGCGTGTGGGTAGTAAAAATAATGTGGTGAGTCGACTGAGTAAAATTCCCGGAATCACCCGCATTTCCCTCAGGGAGGAGGTCAAATGACTGGGAAAGGTGCCAAGTATATGGGAATGTGGAATTCAAGAGTCGGGTAAAAAACTATAATTATTTCACATGATATGAAATAGAAGTGATGCCACAATACCTCCTATGTATGCGAGAGCTGTCAGGGAAGATATCCTAAGAAACAACGGTCAGAGGTGACCCGCTCCTGAGCTAACGGGAATGGGGTACATTAAGCACCGTAAAAAACAACTTAATCTGACTCCCTAACGCATTGTTACACCGAAGAGACCATAGTGTCTTGCGGGGTAGAAGACTATGTGTTTGTTCCTTAACAAGATGCCTGGGTGACTAAGCAGGGTATGGAAAGAATGATCTTGGTTAGAGACCAAGGAAAGGTCTCTCTTCTGCACTGAAAGTGCAATGAGGAGAGAAGGTAAGCTAAGAGGATTGGAGCAAGGGCCAAGACTAGTCAGGCTTGCAGTAAGTTGGTCAGATCCCCAGCACTAGAGTAGGCGGTGAGGAAATGAACACTCGCTACGAGTCTAAACTTGGACCTTTTATACTAAACTGAGCGGCAGTGCCTCTGCACTCACTGGCTAACGTCTTGAGGGCGAGGAGATACGCCGAGTGGAGGGTGGTGAAAATCATAGCTTTTCTGGCGTGACGTCACCGGCCGGCTTAGAGAAGGAAGGAAGACAGTGGTGAGATGCGCTGCCAACGCTACCTAGAGGCAGGCAGTGATACTCGTGCCTTCGGCGCATAGCTACAGTGGGTCGGTGAATAAAACAATACTGCTGAGCATGAACATCCATTCTTACTATGGTAAACAATCTGGGGTCACATGCCGGCCAACAATAACGAACTCTGTTGTCTCAGCAGCACTGCGTGCTAACTGATGAGCTGAAGTCGTATATCCTCATTGTTGCCAATGCATCATACGTAAATATATAAACATGACTTCACCTTATCTTCACGTATCATGTCATCCCAGGCAGAATTGAACCCTGGACTATTTGCTATCAGAGTCTACCAGCACACCCCTAGACAAGGGGCACCCATGGACACTGCAGTTAAAAACGTTTTCACCTTAGTCAGAAGTCACGCCACCCCCCCACGTGAGATAGAAGCCAGCCAAACAGCCCAACAATGCCCCTAAGCTCACGGGAGCTATACAACCTGCATACGAGGAAAACCACACTTACAGTCTGCCCTGAGAGGTAGCTACCTTCGCCGGTAAGGGAGGAGCTCCAGCCTGACGACACCCAACCTGCCACAGGGAGCCGAAGGGCGAGCAGCTGATCATCCATATAGGCAAGCGCACAGCCTCCATTTCGCCAGTTGATACTCACCAGCTCGCTCAACCACCTCGTGTGCTGGAACACTCTGCTACAACCACCTTCCTCACAAAGGACCACCACTACCTTCAAGACATCTTCCAGACCTTCAAACCCCCCACCAAAGAAGTCTTCAGCCCCCTTAACATTCACTACCATTCTGGTAGTGACACCGGAGTCCCTTCTGAACAGCAGCATTTAGACTTAGTTAGGATCAGTTAGTATTATAGCATCATCTGCTCTTTATCTAGTATTACCATAGTTTACTTCCATTATAGTTCATCGATAGTTAGGAGTTAGTACGGGCCACCGTGTCTACTCCTCACTAGAATAAACATGTGATCTTACCTAACCTCTGAGAAGACAGACCACTCCTCATGCCGAGAATCATACAAAGATAGACAAAGCCAGGCCAAAGCTTATTCTTCAAAGCTGTATGTTTTTTCACAATAGCACTGAACATCTTACTCTTGTTCCATAGACGTTAGCTTTTTGAAGTGATTTGATATTTCATTTTAAAATATGCAATTTTAAAGACAGCATAGAATAAATAATATTACCAAAAATTATTTTATTATGAATATGCCTACATATATGTTGATTTCATGCCACAGATGATTAAGCACAGGCATCATTGGGAAAAATCAGATTAAATGAAAGTTTTTGGGTTTTTTGAGGCCAAAATTGGTTAGCCTTTATTTTATAATGGTAGCAAGATTACAGTCAATTTTTTATATGGAACTTTGTAAAAAAAATCAGCGGTTTACTGCATACGGTGTGATTGTTGCAGGTATGAATTAAAATGGGTTATGTACAATTCAGTAAGGTCATAGAATCAAAGTTGACTGTAATTTTATTTTGGTGTGAGAGCTTAACTATGGCAAATAATTAAATAAGTGCAACGAAAAATTTTGAGCAAAAGTCTCTTCATAAGTTCTCAAATTAAAAATTAAGCACAGAATTTTTACTATTTAATTATGGCCTTTAGGACACCTCGTAAAAATAAAGCTATGTACTTCAACCAAGGTTAGTTAAGTTTTTTTCCCACTATATGTAGCAAATTATGTTTTTAAGTTACCTACACATAAAAATCAATATTTCAGTAGTTTGCAGTTCACCTGTCTGCCAGTTGATTCCACACATTGCTCCAACGATTTGTCAATCTCAACACATCATTATCAAGCCTATCGAGGTCGTGATGAGGCCCATGATGATTTGGACGAGACTTCTCCACTAAGCGACGTGCATTATGAGCATCTTCATTTAGCTGGTCAATTAATATTTGCTGTTGAGAGACATAATTCTGAAGCTTCAACAACTCTTCATGAACCTATACACACCAACAATGTAGCGAACTGTAATAAAATACATGTACACAAACTAAAAACCAAAGCATGCAGTTACACATTACTATAGACTGTTCACAGTAAAATTAGCACTTTTGAAAGCCCTGCTTAAGATCTACTTGTATGCACGTTGAGTATTATTACGCCTTATGTAAAATTAACATTGCCATAGGCATCATCACTTTATTCATGCGTCAGTCAAGTGAAACTGTGAAATTATTAGAAAAGTAAACACTTTATAAAATCTGCTAATTTTTACACACTGAGGAGTTAAAAAAATAGAAAGCGTAAAAAATAATTTAAATTACCACAAATAGATACCCAATACATTTTATTCGACGATAACATAAGGAACTAGTTTCCATTTATCATTACCAACTGTACTGGGCGCATGTTACCCGATGCGTCCATTAACATATATGCAGGTAGGGGCAGCAACATTTTCTACGGTTAGTTTCAAAAGTGCTCACTTTAACGTGAACAACCTTTAACAGCGTATTTAGTCAGTCAAAAATGAACAATATAAAATTTTTTTATTTGTCAAGATTCCTGAACAGTTTTGCTGCTTAGTACATCATATATTAGTATTACACAAATACTTTGCAAATGTTTTGGTGTACAGAACTTTTATATTCTGGAAAAAATGATACCACAAATAAAAACATTAAACCATATTTTTTTGCACCTGTATATGGTTAGAACTTGCTTCCTTTTCACATTTTTGTTTTATTTCCATTCATTATTAAATAAAACTTTAAATATTTCACATGTAAATACAGCACTAGGGGTGTGTGAATAATGGATTTTGATGTCAGAATATTATTTAATTGATTAGTAAAATTATATAATAACATGCAAATAGTTTTGAAGTTGAATAGCTACCAGTTATATATAATAGAATAAACTATCATTTTACACAGCAAACTGTACCCACACAAATAATACTTGCATCTTCAAATGTAGTACAGTATGTAAGTTTAACTAGATAATTCCCTGCTTATTAAACTTGAAAACTATGTCCCATAATGAAACTAATAGTAAATAATTCACCATATTATATATCTCTGCATGTATGTATGCATGTGTGTGTCATGCATGCATATGAGTATATGATACATGTATATTGCACCATATATATTAAGTATATACAGTCTGGGTGAAATATGCAAATTTAAGACAGATATTGAGACAAACCGAAGATGTGTAAGCATTATAACCGCAGGGAAGAATACACACATTACTTGGTTGCCACTACAACAATTTATCAGGAAAGAAAACTATTTCCTTGTGTTTCAGTTTCATTTTCAGCAATCATCAAGTTTTATATTCAGTGATCATCATTGATTACAACATGCCTGAAGCCGTAGAGTTTAATAGACGTATTTTCACAATTGAAATGGTAGCAGACTCTACAAACGTAATGGTTTGGTGCTTGCTGTTGAAGTGCTATTTGATAATGAACTGCAAACAGTTTATATATATATATATATGTTTGCAATTCCTTGCTACAGTGATTGAGTTGGTAACAGAATTTGTTTACCATACGAATAAGTGCTTTGTAAATGCAAACGTTTTGTTGTAAATGCTTGCCAACGGCTTGCGACCAATAACCCATACAGTCCTGTACTATTACAGCTGTTAGTTTGCGTTTCAGCCGACCAACACAGCTATGATGCAACATCATGTTGGTATTGTTCATGTCCACTGTGTCATTACATCATGTCCTCAACAGTGTTCCAAAATTGCATATTTTTTAACATTTTTTCAGAAATAAAATGATATGATTTCCCAAAAAAAAATCTGTGTGTTCATCACACAGGGCCATGTGGATAAAAGCTATACAAAGAATTTGTTTTGGTAGCACACCACCTTTTAATGCCTACTTCTTCCGATGCAAACAATAAGAAAGAAGAAATAAAATTCTATTTCCGTAGATGGTACAGTAAAAATTAATGTGTGGAGGGATGGTGGTGTTTTTATTATGTTTCTAAACAAATTATTTAATGTCATGCCAATGTACACAACACTCTTGGATCTAATTATCGTTGATTTGCCACTGCAACATATACCAAAAATATATTTTTTTAAATACCATTTATACTGATCAGTAAGTAACATTCTAGCTCTAATAACTATAGAATAAAAGTTTAAATGAATGACTATAAATGAGTAGGCATGCAATGTCAGGCACAAACACTTTAAATGGGAATATCCATTATTGACAATTTTCGCATAAGATATTCAAAGTTCATAACTTACTATCCACAACTATTCAAATTCTTTAATATTCACATACCTCTAGTATACACTACATATGGGGAGGGATATTGTCTGAATAATAGTTGTGCACAATTCAATGAGATCAGTTACGTGTAAAACATATAAAATCATTGTTGCAAGAAATACGTAAATCTGTGACAAAAATATCAAGTCGAAGGCATGCTATTTAATACAAATGTAACAGGTACAGCCAAAAAAAAAAAAACCAAAGAACAGAAAACTTACAGCTTGTAATGTGTTCAAATCTGATGGCATTTCCTTGTAGGAAGCTAACTTCAGTTCAAATTCAGAAACAACATTTGTTGCTTCATCCAGGCCAGACAAAACAATCTCCACACATTTCAACCTAAACAGACAAAATTAAAGAAAAAAAAAAGACTTTACAAACAAGTTTTATCAAAAATTAAAAAAAAAAAATACACTGGCCTATTTGAAGAGACTGAAACATTAAACTGGAAAATAACAGACCTTTCAATGTACAGATGTGATGAGTTCCATAATTGGTTCCACTTGCCGACACATTTGTCCATTTTTGCTTGCAAAGCAGGTGTCTTGTGTGCAATGCTACGAAAAGTGCTTTGTAGTTCTTCCACTTCAGGACTCAAAGCCTATAAAAAAAAGGTACACATCAAAAGAAAGATTGTCCTCGAGTCTGTGTATATTTATTTAGTTCTGCAATTCAAACTTCTGAATTAAACATAAGCAACACATTAAATAATCATTCTTTGCAAACACTGCGAGAACTTCCCCAAAATGCAACTCAGTCAACGACAGTATGAACATTTCTCTGGCCTTTTAAGATTAAGTTTACTTTGGTATAATTTAGTTCACTTATGACTTTCACTTATTTCTGACGTCTCGTCAATAGCGACAGCAAATGAAATTTCATTGGACGTCCCCAGTACACCGTACAGATGAGTCAAAAGTCGATTTAATAATTAGTAGAAAGATGTCATGCATCAAACATTCAAACTTGCTTCTAACCAATTTATGAATTGTGTCATGCTGTTAACAAAATATCTATATACAATGTGGGAGTGATAGATAAATATACAGTTGAAGTCGACGTTTACACAATAGAAAATTTAGGATAGTGAATATTATAGCGGAAGACTTTTTATTTAACAAATGAATTTTAACTACCTCAAAAGCAGATACTAGAATTATAAGTTTATCACATTTTATTTTACAAATTTTACCATGTATGGCTTGTATAGAGTTAAATAAGTAGCAATACCAAAGCCAGCCATATCAGTTTCTGTTTAATATCAAATCACCTGTTACTATTAGTTCTTCATTGAAAAATAAAATTCTTTGGTTTTGGAAACCAAGTGCGGTAATTTCCATGATCATTAACCATGAACATAGCAGATTGCAACAGATATTGATTTTGGATTTATCTGCTGATTTATTGTATCGGTCTATCCCTAATATACTGTATCTTACAGACATGAGACAAAAAAAATAGCAAGTACACTGTATTGATGTAGAAAAGGAAGAATTCAGGGAGAGGAAAAAAAAGGACCACTAATATATTCCACTAACAAATAAGTTTGCTTCTTGACATCGTAAACCAAGGAAAAAGAGCAATCAATGACGACGATACTGTAAGTCACTTGTTTGAAAACTACACATAAAGTTCTGTTGAATTACAGGGGTTCATGAAAACGTGATTCATTGTTTTTCCATGATCCCAAAATAATTGTCATGCAAACATGATATTTATACGCAGGCTTTTAGGAAATAGTTGTAACAGCTAACATATATTGCAAACTTTTACGAGAGAGACAGCGAGAGAGAGTGAGAGGGAGTGAGAGGGAGCGAGAGGGAGCGAGAGGGAGCGAGAGGGAGCGAGAGGGAGCGAGAGGGAGCGAGAGGGAGCGAGAGGGAGCGAGAGGGAGCGAGAGGGAGCGAGAGGGAGCGAGAGGGAGCGAGAGGGAGCAAGAAAGAGCAAGAAAGAGCGAGAAAGAGGGAGAAAGGGAGAGAAAGGGAGAGAAAGGGAGAGAGCAAGAAAGAGAGATAATAAATACTTATTTCTTATTACACATGCTGGTAATAAGTTCTTATCCTGTTATCCCAAGCATAAGAAAATTAACAAGGAAAATATTCTTACGTTTTGTCCAGTGATGAGGCAAGACTGTTATGAATGCAAGCTGTAGTAGTAGTGAATACGTCTGACGAATCAGAAGTGAAAATGTTATGGCAAAACTTTCACCTTGATTGATTATAAACAAAAATCCCAAGATCAAAAATAGGTTTTAACATTTGACGCATAGCCCTACTGTGCAGCGCACATGCACTCTTTACTTTTCAATTACGCCCCATCATCACACGCTGATAGAATTACGGGCCAAATCACATGCCGGCAATCAATTAATCCTGTGGCTACAGGGTTGATTCAAAGCAGATTGGACTGCTACACAGACACATGGATAATTAAAGATATTTAATGAGATTGTTCTGCCCGCCCAGAATTTTACATGTGGTCGCTACCCCCAAAGCCAAAGCTTGTTTCACCCACCGAGCCACAGACACGCCAGAATAAGATAAGATAGTTAACAGAGGTGCCGCAGGAGAGCAGCATACCTGTGGCCAGTGTCGTCATAGCCGCCGAGCCCTGTGGGGAGGTGGTAAATATGTCAGCAGCCTCCAGCGAGGGCAATAAGAAATGTGTGGTGCAGCGCACCATGCAGTGCATGCAACACGTCAGCCTCGCTGACGCGCCCGGTGAGTGTTGCCACACCGCCGAAGATGGCCGAGCGCCTGAATCCATATCACGAGCACACAAGGGTAGTTCTCCCACTGCGCCAATTCCAGGCACATGTCACAAGAGAACGTCACGCCTCCAACCCCGGTCGGCACCAGCCTCCTGGTACTATCGCAGTCACTAGAATCTTCGTCTGCAAGAAGACAGCGACTATCGACTTAACACTTAGTTGTCGATCCTCCTGTGTCTTCAGCCACCACTACTTGTTGGTAGCTGCTCCCCTGATATGAGTAGTTACATCAGTTATCTTTTACCCTTGCATCTAAGTAGACTTGGAGCGGGTCACCTTCACCTGTAATCTGCATAGCTTATTTACACTTCAGCAGCATAAACCTATTGGTAGCACATGCGAGTCACCTACGTATTTACTGCTACAATAAAAACTTGGTTTTACGGTATCCAAGAGTACTTTGTTCTAGAGGTATAACCTATCTGTCACTAGTATTCGACCTAAAAGGGCAAGCAACAGACAGAGTGTTATTACAAACCTAGAGTAGGACATCAGACTCCCTTCATGGGCTGGTCTGTCAATAGACACATCTCATCTTTCGACGGCCACCCATTCTGTACATCTCAGTACACAGAAAGGTAGAGCCCCCACCACTAGGACACACCCCACATACGCAGGACAGCCAACTAAAGTTGTATCGCTAACTGGAGCACCTAGCCAAGGTGCTGGCAGAGGTATCTGCTTGGGATTGGAGGTCCTAAGTTTGTGGACTACACCCGGCACTGGCAGAAGGCGGTTTACGACCCACATCTGCCTTACATGAGTAAGTTAGGGATAGGTCTACTGCTTGCCACTTTCAGGAAATCTAGTGTGTTATACGCCTATGCCATTCAACAGACAGCATGGATCTCAAAGAGTGTAAAAGAAGGCAGAGTTCAGTGCCGCCACGCAGGTCTGTGCGGCAAACCTCATCACACTGGGAGTCGACACTCCTAGGGGCAGGCCCAAGCCGCCCGTCATGTGGGGCGACCGGCATCTCCCATCAAGAGTTGTGTGTTTCACTCTGCCCCAATTAGGACCGGCTACTAAGTACATCCAGTAGTCCGGGCCCTGGTCACTGGGAGCGACACCGCGCTCTAGCGAGCAAACCCACACTTCAGCAGCTGAGCTGGAACCGACTGGAACCATCGACATCTGGCTGAGAACTGTAGCAGCTCAACTTCCGCCAATACCAAAGGGATCCAGGACTCCACATGCCCCACCTGCAGCAGGACTTCTGCATCTTTCAAGAACATCCCACCGAGTTCTGGTAAGTCCACATTGCCCCAGAGGGCCAGTGTCAATGTGAGGCATATTGCTCGGCCAACCATACCCGACTTCGTCCCCAGCAGACAGCCCACGAGGCCAACACTGGTGACCGGAAAGAAGGGGAACTGAATCCCTAGCATAAGTGCAGCTGACCTAACTCAGAACCAAAAGTCTCTTGTACAACCAGGGTTTAAGCGACATGCATAAATATATTTCTCCTGTACAGAATCACTGTGATAGCCACGCTAACGTCGTACTTTTTTTAACGTAATCCACCACGAAAAGTTTTGGCCACTGGCCGTGTGCAATTTTCTAAAACTTGGAACTTGTGCGGACGTCTGTAAACTGGATTTTGATAAGCACATTTCGTAAAAATGTGGCACGTAGTTTTGCTAAGATTATAACGTGCTGGGTGAACCTACGCAAGCAATCAACGAGAAAGGCTCGCAAACCCATGTGGTTACGTGGTGGTGTGCTGCATGTGACCATCTGATCAGGCGAGAATCCTTGGTTACTTTAAACGACCGTGCCGATTTCCTTGTGATGCTGGCTCAGAGGTGGCGCCACAACCGCACGAAATTAGTAAAAGTGTGTGCGTGTGCATGTGTGTGCGTGCATGTGATATATATATATATAACACACACACACACACACACACAGTGGAACCCTGATAAGAAGTCCCCACTTAAGAAATTTTGCTGCTTAATAAGTTGAATAATTTTGCACCTTGTCTATATGCAGACATGTAATTTGACCCTTTTAAGAAGTTTTCCTGTTTAATAAGTATTATTTTTCAGTCCCTTCAAAAACTTCATAACAGAGTTTTACTATAAAGTGTGATACAAATTTTTATTGTGGCCAGTAAATTTTAGTGGATTAGCATTTGGGGAAATGCGTATGTATTTTGATGACTCGTTGGTATCGAGTAAAATGATAGTATTGAATGGTCATGCTTTTAGCGGAAATTTTATTGAAGATTTTTGTGCAAAAATTAACTATGTAACCAAGACAACATTAAACATAACAATAAATAATGATTATAACTGAAATCGAGTGAGTGGTAAATCGTTTGGAAATCCTGTTACTGTGCTGGTCTGATGGAGTGTCCTGCTAACATAATTGTAGCATTAGATGCATTTTGTGATATTAAGGTGTGGAATTTGTTGGGTCAGAGTACAGGGAAAATTTAAGACAAGACATTCGCTTATTACGTGTAAGGGGGGTAGATTGTTGTAGTAAGTGAAAGCAAGTGAGGCAGAGTTGACCTACCTGATACCCTCTGCAGGGTAGAGGGCATCTCACAATACAGCAATAATGTAGTAATTTTATGCTTTTTTGTATAAATATTTTATATATATGTTGTTTCTCTTACAAAAACGTCTTACATTATTCTGGATTAACTGATGAACTAAATCACCCATGATCACATCATGTTCAGTTAGATGAGACACTAGTGTATATACTTACTTTCAACAGTAATTCACCCGTGAGAAAATATTTTTTCATTTCACAACCCACTTTAAATGTTAAAGAAATATGTACACACCTGTAAGCGAGTCTCAAATTCTTTGTGTTCAATGACAAGATGCTCAAGTGAATCGAGGTCCCGTGGAACTGGTGCACTCAATCGAGAATTAAGGGTTCGTTCTGCTTCCTCCAGAGCATTCTGCAATGAAGTTACTTGGTCTGCAAACGTACGGCTCGCATTCTTGCTATCCTCTATAATACAAAGAAAGGAAAAATGCAATGAACAAATTCCGTACAAGGTGAAACAAAATGTTATCATGCTCATTGTCGACAAATGCAATGACAAATTAAAGTTAACAATTAACAGTCATTACAACAAGGGTCAGCAAAAGAGATGCTTATATAAAAATGTTCTTTCTTTCAAACTTGGTGTTTTTGACGACTACATACTATTATTTATCACTCCTCAAGAAAGTTTCCTGCACGAGAAATTTTAAGATCATTACCGATACTTTTCGGTTTCATAAAAATGATAGTAATATATATTTTCACAAAGGAAAATTACATGGTTCTCTTGCCTTCTGGGTAAGAGCTGCATCATTTTGGTTTCTGTAACCGAACTTTTGCCATACCTTGCAGTAGGCATCTTAAGAGTCCTTCAAACTAAACAAGTCTGAAGATGCCTAATGCAAGGTAAGGTGAAACATCAGTGAAAGAAACCAAGATGCAGCTCCAGTCTGGAAGCCAACACAACAATCTTGATAATAACCATCAAAGCCTGCAAATCTTCTTAAATGTAATAAGTGGAGATGAGATACCTTCAGCTCTGGCTCGTCGTTCGAATTCTTCAAACAACCTGTTAACCTCATCCATTTCCCTCTTCAACCTACGAAGCTGTGGATCTGCAGGGTCACCTTCTTGCAACAGTTTATCAGCATCTTCATTCAGAGCCTTTCTTATGGCATTACGCTGTTCATGGCCCATTGCAAGGAACTAAGAATCAAGTAAAATTATCATTACTGTTGGTAAACTACACAGTATGCAAAATGTTTATACAAGTTATTGATGGTTGGCATAAGTTATGTTCAAGAAAAAATTACACTGCTTACTAATATTTTTTATGAGTTTATTATAAAAGATATTTTTAGACAGTCAACTGTTATTTCTAAGACACCTGGGAATACAGACTCTCTTGAAATAACTACCCTTTTGTGGAGAACAATGAAAAAATTTTAAATAACGACTCTTCAAAATAACAATCCTTTTCCTGGGAACCATTAAAGGTCTTAGAATCAAAAATATACTACATTTGCCAAAATTAATTATTTGGGTCTCAAGCTAATTCTTTAGTTTTGTGACAGAGAAAACATTCAGTTTTGAAAATCAAGCATTTATGCAATTTCCTGACAACATTGCTCCAAAAATAAGTTATAATGTTATTAAGAGTAGATATCATAAGCCAGACCGTAAATATTTATATTTTCATGCATTTACAACTAAGAGTTGCATTGAACCTATAAGGATGATCACCGGCACATAGAACTTTTATCAGAATACAAACTCAAAATAATAAACACACAGTTTTATAATTAAGGATTTAATAGCTACAGGCTTCACTTGGCCAGCAACATAAATGCATGCAAACAAATCAATGCTCAATAAAAATATTGTTGGGTCAATTCCAATTCTGATATCAATCAGTTCCAACGATTCTACTGGAATCGAAGGATTCACAATCCAGTGATTTTAGAATCAAATTTGATTGATTCTGCCTTTATTTTTTATGTAAATGCTGCATGTATTTCTTGACCCAGGGGCTGTTCAAAGTAAAATGAGTATTTTTGAAAGCCCTGCTGAAGATCTACTTGCATATACATTTTGTATTCTTCACTATATGTACAATTAACGTTACCATAGGCCTGATCACTTTATTCATAGTTCAGTAAAGGGCAACAGTAGAATTTTTAGGGAAGTAAATATTCTACAAATTTTTTATTATTCTGACACTTGCATACATTTAAAAAAACCAAATAAAATAAAAGTATTTAAGTATTTACAAATTTTTACGTAACACTTGTAATTTAACATTAACACGTGGAACTATTTTTTTTTCCGTTGATGCCAACTTTACTGGGCAAGTATGCAAGGCAGTGACATTTTTCAAAGGTCGATTGCAAAAGTGCTCACTTTACCGTGAACAGCCTTTACCACTGTTTATCAATATATTCAAAGCACAAACAAGAAAAATACAAATGTTACCAACCATCATGTAGCAAAAGATTTATTACAATGGCCATAATATTCTTGCTGACCACGCTCAAGAGTATTCCATGTGTGATAAATGACGTAAATTATGACACATGGTGCTTATTGGCTATTGAGAATAAACGACTTTGCTTCTTATACATGCTTCATTTACAAGCATACAATTTCTACCAGAGCACCTACAGGATTTTCCCTGGACCGGGGATGATTACAGATGTGTCAGAATTATACGTTTCCAACCCCGCCGACCTGTAAGCCATGCATAGCGCTACCTCCCCTCAAGAAGATGTAAACAATACATTATCAGTGACCGACGTTTCTCTACAACCCCGAGGAAGTTCAAGGGCACAACGAGAGATGTTGCATACCAACAATGGTCGCCCTTAACTCCACCCAAGATGTGTACGCATAGCACCCCCATCAACGGGCTGGCAAGCCTGCAGCCAAAACAGAACATATTCCTGTGCAGAGGCTGGAATTGAATTGTCAAGTTGATTGTCTGCTCTTCTCACAAACACATCACCAGCTGGACAGTCTACTCCACCGCACTCGTTCACCGGAGATCTCCGACCACCACCGCCTACAGTGCGAACAGATCTACAGCTCACTGCCGCCTAGCTAGACCAGCTTGCACCAGTCCACCGCACCAATTGTATTGCCGGTTGAGGAATAAGGTTGTACTCTGCATCCTTCTTGTGCACCTAGACAGCAGAACACTCTTAGATAGGGAATGCATGCCACCTACTCCTATCTCCCGGTACAAGGTTCTTGCACCTAATGCCCTTCACCAAGAGCTGTGGACGGACATTAACGAGAGGAAGGCAACTACTGCCTACCAGTCTACCTGGGGCTGTACCCAGTACAGTAAGGCACTTTGCTAAGTAACCCACCGGGAACGAGCGCAAGCAGCTCCAAGTCGGTGGGGCTTAACCTCCCGAATCACTCCCCTTCTTTGTTTCAGCCTCCCTGGAAGGTTCCCGAGAGCCGGAACCCGCATCCAGTGATAGCCATTTCTCATGGAGAGAGAGAAGGAACCAGTTGGAATTGCATGCCCTTCGTTCTCTATTCGCCACCAACCCAAGCTCCCCTAGAACACCCAGCAGCCCATGGAGCAGCAGCCGGACCAGCCGCAGCAGCAGCAGCAGTTCCTGGAGTAGCAGCAGCAGTAGCTCCAGTAAATACAGCTCAACCAGTAAACCTGCCCCGTCTCTCAGCCAACCAAAGGTCATTGAACGTAAGCCGCAGGCCCCTAAGCCAGCACCCCGACCAGTAGCTAAGGCCGTAGTAGACTTCGTTCCCAGCCGCCAACCGACATGGTAGTACGCAAGTAGAATCAGCAAGAAACACCCACAATAAGTGCTCGTGGCCAGCACTAACAAAGTACCCTGTTTTTGACTGAGTATAGTAACCCTGGCCCAGATAGTGTCACGAGTCAATTATACCCTTTTTAGTCAGAAAACACTTTTATATCATTAACATTTGTTAGTAACACCAATGTACAACAAATATATTAAAATTTACTTTGATGTAATGTATTTTCTTAGAATCAATTAAAAATAAACTCAACACATATGTACTGAAGCATAACACTTTTTGCGCCCTACCGTAAGTGCATTCCAAATGACCAATTTCGCCCCATTTCAAATGAGACAAGCTTCTATTGGCAAGTCAACAACATTTGCAAACTGTATTGGAAGCAGGACACGTGGGACTTCCAAACTTTGATAGAGCCTCAACACATCTCTAACCATGTGCTCCTTACTTTAAGTTTACGAGAAGTTGTCACTTCATCGCCCCTTCCCGAAGAAACACCTCTCTTAATTCACTGCGTTTCTAGAGAGACAGCGCACAGTTTAAACTTCATGCCGCTGTAAGAAAGCTGGCCAATCAGCAGAAAGTCATGCCCTTCCACAAGCGCATCTGGACCTGTTGTGTCAACACCTTGTGCCACACTGATAAGGATCTATGGTTCATGCATGTGACGTTACAAGCTGCACCCCTGAGAGACGGGGTTAAGATTCTCCCCGTACCTCTTTAAGCATCTACGATTGGGAAAAATCAGTATAAAAGGCACCCCAGCCTAGGCCTCGAGTTGCTCCTCGTCCTCCAGGCCGAGAAGGTCAATGAAACTACTAAGACAGAGTCCCTTACCCGCAGCGGCAACTCTGTCTTGCTACGCTTGACTGAAAGCCGAAGGAAGACACCAGACAAGGGCAGAGACCCTCAGCCGTGCCAGTAACCTATTTGTGGTCAACAACAACCACCTCCAAGAAGCCTTCAACTTCTTCAGCTGCCTCCAGCACCCAGGGTGGTCAACACAAACCAGAGCCTTCATCATCCTAACCTTCCCTACCCTTACCTTACAGGTAAACATGGTCACAACGCTAGTCTCTTCAAGACACCCTGTAAGGCCTTAACCCAACCGCAACTTCACCAGTTGATGTGAAGAACTCTTTGTAACTCACACGTCTAGGTCCCTTCTGGACAAGCCTCTAAATAAGGATAGGAATTAGTCCAGAGCTCTTTTAACTATATAAAAATTTAACGAATTCATTAATTTGACCAGATGTACAACAAAACGTCTCATGTAAATTCCCTCAGATTACCTTCACCTAATTTGTACGTAATTAACTTCCGCAGAATAGTTTGTTTTATATATGACGCACGACGTATTTTTTAACAATGGAGATTAGAAGACTTCCGCTCCATCCTTAGTTCAATTTAGCCAGGAGACGAAGTTTATATTTTCACTTGTTCCAACGTAAAGTGAGATTGTACTGTATGCCTTGCAGATTGTTTTATTCACTGGCCCACCATTACAATGCTTAGATGCAACGAGTTCTATTACTCCCTGCTAGATAGCACTAGTACTAGGTTATGTCTTGTCTGTTTTTTTTTTTTTCCCTTCCAGCCGGCCAGTGATGTCACATAGACAAGCCATGCATTTGCTACCCCCTGCTCTGCGACCACCCATCGTCTTAGTGGCAACCAGCCAATCAGTGTCGGGCAGCAGCCCGAATTAGTATAAAACGAGAGACAGCCCGCGTCTCCAGACCAGTTTTATTTTCTAACGCTAGTCACTCAGATCCGACCAGATTTAACAATCCCCAGCATGTGTTACTCTGACACTGACCACTGCACCTCGTTTTCGTCATTTAAGCTACACTTATGATATGGTTAGGTTATGTTAAGCTCTCTCCCAGCTATGCACCTCGCTATATCCACTCACCCTGCGCTATATGGATATATCCGTAGTGGACTGTGTCATTTTATGGCATGACTCTGTAATTTTATATGCGACACTTCTATTATTAAACTATCTCACTACAGTTTTGATATATGCTACAATTAAATTTACAGTAAAACCTCCATTTAACACAATTGAAGGGACCAAATTTTTGCGTGTGTGTTATAGAAGGGTTCTTTATAGAGACGCGATTTAATGTGTTTCTTTTATTATCATGCAGTCAATTTTGAATCTAATTGCTGCTAAAATTGAATTGCATTGGTTGTTTTGTATTGATTTATATAAGAAAAGTATAAAATAGATTTTCTTTTGAACTTTTATACAGTAAACCATTATGGCCACTATTAATAAATTACCATTGTCATAGGAAAAAATATGCCACTAATTTTGTTTGGAGCAAATTAGCAAAATTGTTAAAATTTTATTAAATAATAAAAACTCTTACGATAAAAAAATACTTGGTACACATAAAGTGGCAATAAAGCCTGTACAGCACTTAAAATAACATTATGGATTTTGTAAATTTTATTTTTTATCTAAGTATGTGACAAATGGAGGGTTTTTCTTACAGTTCTGAGTAAAATTTTGTAAAAAGGGAGAACTATAAAAGGAAAGTAAATATAATCACACTTTTCAGTCTTTGTTATAAAGAGGTTTTGTGCAAAAGAGGGAAAAATTATTTGTTATTAAGAGTAGAAAATGCATTGTATCATATAGAGTTTTGGGCAGACCAAACACACATTTTGTTATAAAGAGGTTCACTATCATAGAGGTTTTACTGTATTATGGTGTCAGTGATGAGCCATTTTTAAAATCTACTTTGGAAAACATAATTTTCTGCTATTGAAAATTTGATAACTATTTAGTTAGGTCACTGTTATTAAAATTCTTTTTTATCTGTTTTGAGAACTTTATCTTACTTTTCAGTCATAAGCAAGATTGCGAGTGTTTTTATTAATTGTCTGGTTATTCCTATTATTTTGATTATTGCGGAAATTAATTAATTAATCCTTATTTTAATTATTTCAGATACATATATGTAGTTAAGTTTTGGAGTCTATCTGTCCAGTAAATATTTGTTTTATTCCCAGTTTAAATTATGTAAGAGTCATGTAATTCGTGATGGAAGTCTACTGGTCAGACAGAGACATTTATTTCTGCCAGTTTTCGTGTTGTTAAATATTTTATAGATTTTTATGTTTCCTTTATTTGGCCGTATAAATTATCTTATTTACACATTCTAGCTTTTGGATGATTTTCCTGTATGTTTTGTTTTAATCCTGTTCAGAAAACTAGTATACTTCCAACGCTTCGCTCTCAAAATCGTAGGATGGCTTCCAGGTGGACTTTTCATCCCATTGTTTTTTTATACCCAGATTTATACTGCATCGTCCACAGAATCTTGTCTTTCATGTCCTTCCCTACCCCCTTCCCCACTTGGTGTCTGGTAGGGTTGTGGGCAAAGACGTTGTGTAATTAAGCATCTAGCCCATTACTTTGTATAGAAAAAAGTCTTTTGATCACGTGAAATCTTGCCAATCTTGCTGATGAATTACTTGTTCACGTCTCTTGTGGGTCGTCTGACACACCTAGAAACAACTTTAGTACTATCCAGGCTGCCATTTTCCCTTTAGTTGTGTCCTTTCTGGCTACGATGTAATTTTCTCCCCATCTTCTCGTCACCTTGTGTCTTTGGGTTGTCAGCAACCTTTTCAGGTTCTCCGCGTGTGCTGGCCGGGATGGTATTTTTGGGGACTTGAAGCTCCCTTAGTGTCTTCATACACCAAGATATAGAGTGGGTGTGCTTATTTACTTATTTATTTATTTTGGTTTTGAAGTTTCTTCACCTGCAACATGCAAGGATATTCCTCCTTCGTGGTGAGCAATATTTTTATTTTTATCCATTTTCCGCTTATTCATAATAGTGATTTAAGGTTTTAACTTATTCTCCTTTCTTTACTCTGTTCCAGAGAGGGTGTATGTGCATGATGCATGATGTACGCAATGCACAGAACGTGTATTATCCATGGTTGGACCTAAGTGGCATAATTCGCCTTACCTTCAAGTAAATCAATGGTGTAACCTTCAAAAATTTTGCTTCTTTCGTGTTGCAGCGATGGCCTGCCGTAACCTCTTCAAGTATTTAATCTCGTCTGTTGACTGTTGGGGCTCCTGTGTTTCGTCTCATCCCACAGTCAAGTTTTCTGAAGACAGTCCTATTTCGTCCATGGTTTTGATGGACTGCTAAGCACTTAAGATAAAAATATTAAATTACTTATTCAGAATCATATTTTCATGCACATGTAATATTAGACCTTTTGGTGATATTATTGTATTTGTGGTTAATAATTAATTTAGTTAATTATTTAGTTTTTCTCTATCGGGTGCAATTTATGAACTTAAAAATATGAAGTTAAAGATAATGATTTGGCTGCACTTTTCCTTGGATGTTTAAACTTAAAAGCATTATCCCTTAATGTGGAATAACATTCATTTGCATGTCAAGTGCAGATAACTATATTATGTTTTGAGAATTTGTTGTCATAAAGAAAATACTTGTCTCTTTGCGATGTTCATACAAATTATATTCAAATGATATTTAATGAAAAGAATCAATAGACGTAGGCACACCACAAATCAAGATTTTTTTTTATTTTGCATATATTCATATTCCCTCTGGTCTTTAATTATTACATATCTATATTATGTTTACTTTAGAAGAGTATAACAAGTGTTTCTAACCTATAGTGATTATTCTATTTTGTAACATGTGCGACCACCCAGCTTAATTGTTTCTTTAAATTGTTTCCTTGTGTATTCGCCACTTTGGGAATTATTGGCTGTTCAGTCCTTAGGATATGTGTATGGTCTGAAACTACATGCTACATGAATCTGTTGTGGTTTCTTTATAGTTTTTGGGTACCAAGGACTGATGGCAGTTTATCTGTGGCGAAATGGTTTGTTTACGTTTTGGTCAAGGCCGCACATTGTCACAGGACCCATCCCTGAAGTCCTTCTCAGGACTCATCCTGTCATGTCCTTGCTTAGTATACCTAGCTGTGTGTCAGTTCCACCACGTTATGTCGCACACGACCCACACGTATAACAATACAAGAGGAGATTGCTTAGACATTCAGTATCATACATAGCATTACCCTGTTTTATTACCAGTCCTCACTGCATTGTATTCTAGTTTCCCTGCCAGTATTTGCGCCGTCGACCAGAAGTTATAGTGCATTTACCATGTGCTATCTTCCTTAACGGAAATAAAACATGGGTCGGCTTTTACCTTGAGTTCTTTCCTGTAGACTTTGCACTTTTCTGTAGTTACCCTCACAAAACAATACTGCAGGTGATCCCGGGAAAAACTACTCAATTGCGCCAAGACAATAACCTATAAACCACACGCACTAGCTCAGGCCACCCTTCCCGTCAAAACCCCCTGGGATTGAAGGAAAGGAGGAGCGACACAGGTACAGTGTCTTGAAAACAGCGTGTCAGCTCGAAGTTCGCCGGCCTCTCCACAGCGGTCTCTCCAAGAGTCTGACATCCCCGAGTTGGGAAGACTGGGACAAGGCCACACACCCATGTACGACTTTGGACAGGTGAGGCCGGACTTCCATTGTGTACTAAAGTCTCTGCCAGGTGTTGGAATAAGGTGTCCTCCAGTCCCTGGCCTGCACATGGTGCTAAACTTAAGTTCCACAAGGAGCCTGCCATCTTGGTACAGTAGCAGCCCTATTCCATACGGAGGGGGCTGAAGTAAAGAGTCCGGAAGTTCGTCTTGGTTTCTGGCCAATTGCATGAGTACCAGCCATCCCTAGTGTCTCACATATCTAGCTTAGCACCATGAGCTCAAGCACAAGCCCTCAGGCATCTTCAAGACCCAGTGGAAATTGAGATACCAGAGGTCTGTTTGACACTTCAATGAGCAACGGCCCAACGGAGTACCCCTGGTGGGAAGCAGAACATTTGAGCTAACCCGATCAACCACCCACGTAAGTCATTGCTTACTTGGTTCCTGCCATACTGTGCTCTGTTCCTCAAGTGAAGCCATCGTTCACAACAACCTACACCACTGTACCAGTACCTGCAACTGACAGAACAAACGTCACTCCAGCAACCTGTCACACAGGTATTGCCAAGAGACCAGTGGCACCCAAGCATAGAATTGTTCTACCCACACCTGATTTTGTGCCCTGCTGCAAGGCTACCTGGCCAGATCTTCATAATGGGAAGGCACCCATGCCCCGTTGGATCTGAAACCCCTAACATTATAGAAAAGCCTAACTTAACTTCTAGCCAAAAGGGTGGGAACCATCTACTAAGTCAGACTAGTGAGTATATATTCCTGGTACGTCACGCATCAAATATTTTATAGTTTTGAGTTTATTCTACATAAGAATTTGTCATGCCAATATACTGTGAACTTTATCAACTACATGAGTAGAATAAACCTATTCCACGTCTATTTAAATTTTATGATCTCTTCAATACTATTTGTTAGAAACCTTTTGCCCTCAAGTGCTTTGGTAAACAGATGAAATTATTTTTGTACGTAAGGTACAGCCAGTTTCACGAATTTCGTCACATGGCAAATAAAAGTAACACTTTAGCGGCGATCCGGGTTCAATCCCCGGCCGGGTCACAGATTTTCCATGTAGGAATTGTGCCAGACAACACAGTTGAACAGCGGGTTTCTCGGGGATCTCCAGTTTCCCCTACTCCTTCATTCCGGCGCTGCTCCATACTCACCTCAATCGCCTTCATTGGCTATGAATACCTCGCTGTTAAGAGCTGCCCAAATCTCTTCACTCGCTCACTCTTCACTTTAGCAGCAGCCCAAGTTTGGCAAAAGTAATGCACATTGTATTAGCGTGGCTAATCTTCTGAGGAGCCCTTCAGTAGGTACGAAATATACCTTGGTAATGAGACCATCCACATGATCTTGGTTATATAACCCTTCGGGCTGGAGAATGGCTACAAGGAATTATGTGGTGAATTACATTAGGCATAGTCTTATATCCGGACGTACACTACAGGAACGCAAGTATATCTGGCTCGTGTCTTTCTGCACCAGTTTCCCTTAAATTGACCTTACGCCATGTATGCACAGGAGTGGACAAAAACATTCTTTAAAAAGGGCTCTCAAACTTTTAGAGGCAGAATAAATATAACAACCATTCCTGTTGTACCAGAAAATAACACACACTTTTCACCGCCTACCAGAGTCAAGAGTAATATCTCAGTAGAATATCTAATGATCTTGTATTTTGATATTGCTGTGTAGGGAATTGACCCATCCCCAACCAACACAGGCATACACTCCCACACTTCCACATTTACCTCTAACCTCTACAAACAACAAGCACACTTCACCACCACAACCAGTGTCGGCCGTTGTTCCACAACCGGCCACTTCAGCTCAACCATCAAAGAGGAGGAGAATGCCGCTACCCCGCCTTGCACAGGTAACCTATCAGAATAGTGTGTGGCCAGCTGTGCTTGATTTTGTTCCCACTCGCAAACCTACATGCCTCACACTATTCACAGGCATCCTGCCCAAGCAGGAATAATCTCCTTGGAATTATCACCGCGACACTGGCCTCGCAGAATTTGAAGGCTAACGCCATCAACTGTACACATTCAGTGCACAACCAAACCTTAGCAATAAAATTAATTATAGGGATTACATTCCCCAAGTCAACAGCAAATCCAATTACCCGCAAAGCTCCCAACCACTGACTTCACCTTCCAACGTGGAGGAGAATGTGATCCAACTTTTGAGCTAGCCAGGAACTTGTGTTTGACCTTCCAGTGTTTGACTCACAAGTTTTGGTATCAAGGTTTTACTACTCGGACACTGCCCTGTACTGGTGCGGTATTTCACCAACCCTTTCAGTACACTGGAATGGCTTCCCCAATATCAGGTGGCTTAAAACGCTTCAGTATACACCCTGTAAAAATGTGTACAGTTATCAAATGTAAAAAAAATAATTTTATGGCTTCATTTTCAGCATAATCTAGCTTTAAAAATTTTAGATGTTGGTGTCGTTTCAGTTTTGTAAATATGCTATATAATAAAAAATGCTTATATAAACACATACTGACACATATGTAATACATACCCTATAAGAATTATATAATCAAGAGAGAGGTTATTTTTTTTAAATACAAAAACAAATGTTGCAGTTTCTATTTCTATACTGTGTACTATTATAAACTTATCTTTAACAATTGGCAAAGATGGGAATTTACCTGTGCCAGGTCCCATCCCTTAACAACTTTGATAGTAGCGAATATCATGTTCTGCCTCATGCGCAACTGCTTCTTCTGCCACAAGGTGACGGAACGATCAAACTGGCGATGTAGACGATCCACGCCATCCTGAGCCTCTTTGTCTGGTGGTGGAATTAGGAAACACACACCTGGAACTGAACTCTCCACACCAGCAGCATTTGTGACACGCCACTTCACACGGCCCGAGTTATCCAGTAGCATGCATCGCTCACCCTTCTCTATCACAATCTGGAATCAAACAGACTACATGCACAATCACAACAAAAAGAAAATACTCTCCAGTATTAAAAATATGCAATAATTGTGATATGTTGTCAATATGCTAGCAAATTTCCAAACAGATGCAGAAACTATTACTTCAAGAAAAATTTTATCACGGTGAAAGTAATGTCCTGATTACAAACACGTCTAAGGATAAAATTAAGATATAACTTTGTAAACAGGAAAATATTATACAGAAGACTTTCATTACAGGGTAAAAAAAACTATAATTACATACATTATTAGCCAGCAAAAGGAATTTATGATTTATATATGCTGTTAACACCTGTATGTTGTTGTGAAATCAAATACTGTTCATACAAATAGTAAACTGAATGACAACAAATTAGTAATTACACTTATAACGGTAAAGCATGGGGGGGGGGGGGGGGGGGGTGTCACCAGCCCTGAACCTGAAATACAGGTTCCTGTATATAGAAATCCTATAAAATCCTGGAATAATTGGGTTGAATCCTGCAAAATGCTTGGAATTAAAAAAACTGTAAATTAGAGAAAATATGTGGATAGGAAAGATGTTGACATATTTAATGTACTTGTTTTAGTTTGAAACGTTCGAACCATGATAATTCTTTACTCCACTCACACTTATACAGTACTTTTGTTTATACAATGACTGTATCGAAGATAATTTTTGTTTCCTCACCATTGTCATATCAATGCCAAATGCAAATAACAGTCACCAAATTCGGATTTCATGCAGAAAATCGGCAATTCGCGGCAAAGGTTCTTTTCAATAATGGCCTTGGCCTTTGCAAGTGACCAATCATACAGCCAGGAACAAACATATGCAGGTAACTGTATACCCATGTCAGTGAATAATTAAGCGATACATTTTGGACCTACACTATTGAAGCAATGGCGCGTGTCCACAATATTTCGCTTAATTGTTTACCTCCATTGCAAGAATTTAATTTTTAAAAAAACATGCACGCAAGCACACGCGCACAACCCCAGTGAAAGAAACACATCGTTGTGGGGCACTAGTGTTGCAGGTACGCAGCAACATCCTTGAGCAAAGAGAGAGAGTGAGAGTGGTGTGCGTGTGTGCACGTGCGCAAAAATGGATCAAATCCATTAAAACGGCAGGCCTGCAGTAAAGTTAGCACTTTTTAAGGCCCTTTCAAAATGAATTAACAACTAATAAATATATTTTATTGCAGACTCAGACATTAACTTTTGAGAGTGGTGAAATGTATACACTATATTTAATAGTCATATTGCAATGTTTATATTAAAAAGTGGCAGGAAGTTAGAAATTAGTTGAAAGGAAAATTTTAGCAGGGCCTTAAAAAGTTCTCACTTTACTGTGGGGAACAGCCTTATAATAGGATCCACTTAATTTTAACTGTGGTATTTTCAACTTTAGTGACATGATTTTTACTGATCTTCAAGGTTTTGCAAGAACAGAACTTTGGAACATCAAGATGATGAACTAACAGAAAAACATGCAAAACTAATTTAATTATCCTTGCATCCATTTACCGTCTCTACAATCTGAATACCCCATTAACAAATTAATTAATTTAGCACAAGAAAATAAAACAGAATAAATGCTACCATACTCACATTCATCTGCTTATATGAACAGATGGCATGCACACCCAGAGGTTTAGTAACAGGTTGGCGTCTCTGTTTCAGTGGCACTATTTCTTTGCTTCTCTCTGTGAGGGCTTGCACTATATCTCCAAAGTGATTCAGCTCTTCACGAAGCTCTTGCATACCCTTCAGCAAGCGCTCACCCTCATCCAGTGTGAAGTCCGACTGACTGTATGTTGTGTTCAACATTTCATCTCGCCTACAAACACAAATGTCTCATTACCTGAATTTAAAAGGAAAAATGTGCAAACAAATTTCCTACTAAATGATGCCAGCACTGCTGCAAAAACTGCCAGACACAAATTCATGACTGATTGAAGACTATTAAAATAATGCTTTTACCACAATTTTACAAGTGTCATTAACACCTAGATCACAACACTAACTCACTAAATAAACTTAAAGAGATAAAATGAACAAAAAAATATACAAGGAAATGAATTCAAGTACTCGAGGTGCAATACTTGTTGACAGGCAGGCAGGTGCATGCACACACACCCACATACACAAAGAAGGACGATGCATTTTCCACACGGATGCGCAATTGCGATGGTTTGCTGGCCTAGGCCAGCTTCATCAGGCAGCGAGAAGGACACTGCAGTATGATGGAAGGGCGCCGTTAATAAACCTAGCGGCTCGGTGGAAAACTATGGTGGAGCAGGAAAATTGAAAAATTGCCGGTATTAGATGTGATTATCTCATGTTGAGGCCTGACGGCTGCCTGAAGTTTGTTATATATTGGTGAGCAATTCCCACCATCTGATTTCTGAGCTAATGATTGAAGGTGGTAGGGCTCTCACAACTCTGGTACTGCAGCAGCAATCAAAATCTTTACTGCATGTGCTGCAACTAGTTTGTATTGTAGGTTATTGATGTGATCAGCTATGGCTTGTTTGGTGTCTCCTCTGTGGCCATTCATTCTCTGCCTGAGTGTGTTGGTGGTGAGGCCGATGTATTCTGCATTGCAGTGTTGGCACTGTAGCTGATAAATCCGATTTTGTGTTGCACAGTTGTAGTTGCCTTGGACGGGGTATATACAGCTAGTGAGAATGCTATTGAAAGAAGTTGAAGGTCAGTGGATGACACAGGTGCCACAGCGTGAGCTATCACATGAGTGGGATCCTTTGAGTGTGATAGTTAAGTTGGCATTTGTGGTGGGCTGCAGCTTTGGACAAACCCGTTTGTTGCAGAGGATAGGTGGCCTTTTGAAGACCAATCTGGGTGGTTTGGAGAGCAGGTCTTGTGTTTGTGGTGAGGAATGAAAATAATTAAGCAATTTTAAGTACAGAAATATTCAGTACAAATTTCTTTTTAATTTTTAATTATCCAAATACCTAACAATGGTACAATTTGATGTATATAAGAAAAAGTAAAAAAATAAGGGAAAGTCAAAAATTCATGGTCTGAATCAGAGTTGTTTTTCTGTACAGCAACAAACACACTTCTTTAGGTATTAAAATAGTACTAAACAAAATCTTCCAAAACAAACAGATCTAGACAGCGATGAAGAAGTGACAGAATACAAGGACAAGGGAAATAAGAGCACTGTAAGAAAATTAACTCTCACAATCAATGGTAAAATGTGTAACAATTCCAAATTAAAAACTTGGCTGTGACCCTGCCGAGAACCAAACCTGAATTGCCTTTGTGAGAAGCCTGTACAGTGGTAATGTTACAATAATTTTTCAGTATCCTCACACTTTCTGAATCAAACCTTTGAATAATAACTCCATGTATGATGCATTTGATTGTTTCCCAAATATGTCATTGTTAACAAAAATTTTATACTTCTGCTAACAAAAAAGTATCTTATTTTTTATTCAATAAAACTTTACTTATATGTTAGCTACATATTATAATATTTCATTTATAAATAATATGAATAATAACAGGGAGCAAATAGGTGTGTTGGTAATACCTAGTAAGAAACTGTTTTCATGCAGAACATTATTAAACTGAGTGTGCACAAATGTGGTGAGATTTTCTAGCTTTAGTTAAGGTTTATTTGCTTAAAGCAGAGGAATAGCCTGAAAGTAGGGTTCCAAAAAAGTCTGAGTAACCATAAATGGACAAAACTATGACAGTCCCTTTGAGAAACTGTGGTGCACTGCAGTGACTCACTTGTTGATCCAGGCCTCAGCCTCGCGAAGCTCGCGGTAGAACTGCTGGCTGGTGGCTGCATGCTTGAGGTGCGTCTCAAGGCAGAGTGTAAGCTGCAGTAGCCATGCCCACTGTGTCTGCATGGCTGCCATATGGGCCTCAATACACTTGGCTGCCGGGTGGTGCTGCAGCACAAGGCTCTCCCCCCTGTCCTGCACCGCACTGAACTGGATCTCCCTCTTCTCCAGGTCGCTCATCAGGGACTGCACACAACAATGCCAGTTGAGGGTCACTTAATACATGCAGCCTCAATGACGCAGGATTACCCATGGATGCAATGTAGAACACTGAGTACATACATACATACATACATAGAAGGTACACACATACATTTTCAACAACTGTTGACTCTTTATTCAAGAGGAGTGTCAAAAAAAAAATACCTTCTTGGTTAACATTACAATAATTGTTTATGTACATACTGATGCATGGCACATTCCTGCTCATCAGATGTGCAAACTCTACGTTTCAACTTCAACCCATCTCTAGAGTTTCTACACTCGTGGGGAAGTAATACTTCAACAGGACACTTAATAATACCATGTCTACAGAATCACTCCCAGCCTAGTGAGTGATTACAGACACTAGGTATGAAAGGATGAATTGTACTGTCTATCGAAGCCGTCATGCGGTCGCCCCAATTTCCCTCTGAAGATTTTATTATTCGACGGAGCCATAGACACCAGTTAGACAGAGATGCGAGTTCAAAGGGATGATGCAAGATCGCAACGCCCCCGCTACAAGGATACCACAGCCTCCAGATCCTCGAGCGGAGGTGATAAACACATCAACAGCCTCCAACAGGGAGATAAGGAAAGGGTACTGCTGCCCTGAAGTCCGATTAAAACCCGCCCCAGGCGAAGAGAGGCTAGCACCACCCCGTACCCCTCTGAAAGCCGATGAGTTGAAGATTTTGGTATATATAAGGAGATGTGAGATCAAGACACTACAGTGTTCGCCGGCCCTCTGGCCTGAATACGGTCGAGGGCACCACCAAGCCTGAGCAAGGCTAGATAGGGCACTCAAGCCTAAGCAAGGCTTAGTCTAGTCAAGAGTAAGTGATTCAGATCCTGACCTCAATAGTCTGCACAAGACTCGCGCTGATATAATCCTGGATTCTGACCACTAGGCCAAGAACATCGGCAGTATATTGAGTCCAAGTCTATGGGAGGACGCTGTGCTGCTCGAACTCTCACAGCCCGTAACGACTTGAGAACGCTGCTCGACTCCAAACGTCGAAAGCAAGGTCTCCTACGACTTAGCAAGTGCACTATGCCAACATCCAGAGGTATCTCAAGTACATACCTGAAATCCTACCCAGAAAGCCTCATCCTTCTGTATCTGCGGTAGCAGGTTGTGATACTATCAGGCATTTTAACTTTCCCCTATAGCATTTGACATTTGCACATTTTGCTCCATACAGATATTTATGCAGGTAGCCTTCACCTGCCATATATTTTCTATTTTTATTAATTTTTATATTGTACAGAGCTACGCATCACCTTGCTTTCCTAACGTATTTAATAAATACGTTATTGTTAGTATTTATGGGTACCTTCCTTTTACCTACATCCGAGTAAAATTAATAATTATAATTATTTAACAGTCCCAGGTGAAAAGCATCTTGCTTACTGATTAGTGCAGGTAGAATCAATATCCTTCAGCCTAAACAAGGATTATTCTTGACTGCCTGACCTACCAGGGAGTAGAACAATCAAAACCACCGGTCCCTTATCCCAGCTACCATCTTGATCCCAGCCTGAAAAAGGCCAGATCCAGGAGTCCAGCTGTCCACTGGAGTATTAGGATTCACTAGTTTTAAAGGACCAGCAGCTTCTCTTATTCAATTCTGAAAGGGAAGTATGGAGAAGAGTTTTTATAGATAACCCAAGCCTGAACAAGGCCCAATGAGTAGAGACCTGAAAAATTAGGTTTTATTTTTTTCAAAAATGTGTGTTATTTTTTTGAAGAAAAAAAAAAAAGGTGTCATTTTTGTCAAAAATCGCTGTTATTTTCTTCCTACAAAAATGCAGGTTTCTGGATAAGAATTGCTCAAATTTTTACTGTGCTCTTTATAAAGACATACCTAATTTGAGAAATGTCACTTTATTTGTAAAACCTGAAACTTGCAATGTTATTCCTATTGATAAGCAGTGTTTTTTATAAATTGTTATTTCCATGAAAAAATTCCTCGCAACCAGAAGGCCTTGTACAAAGATAAAAAAAAATTAAGACAAATTTGCCTATACGTTTTTAAACCATAGAAATTTTCAACAACAGATTATTTCATTAGGAACACGCTGGCAAAACTTTTGTTTCTTCAAAACGTGTCATTTTTTACCGCATATATTTACAGATGAGGAGTATGATTAAAAATCCAGTTAACTGGGCGAATACAAGTTTAAAATACATGATAAATTGATTTACAAATATACTCTACATAAGTAAATGCATATGAAAACATTTTTTAACCTTGTGCTTGCTTTGTAAAAAAAAATAATTGTTGGTTAAAACGTGACGATACTATGAATGTAAACATGACGTGAATTCTATAGATACTATGGTGCTTGGTGGACGTGAACACTACAACGGCGTGTTTTCCTAATGAACAAATAAACTTTTGCACATCTGTGCAGTAGAATTTTCACCCAAAATGATGCATAATCTATTGCAATCATGTTATCTATGGTCGTAAATACACGTGATTGGAAAGTAAACATAATTTCGTTTATGATAAATCGAAGAAATCTACTGGCCAACTTATGCACGCATTTGTATTCGAATAACCAACAACACATAAAATACGTCTTAAGAAGCAACTATGTGGTATAAAACAATAATAATTCGCGAAAATACTACAGGATTTTGTACAATTCGTGAATTATAGCTGAAATTCTCAAAAATCGCAATGTTTTGTTTTATATGTGAAAATTCACGTAATTTTTCATTTTATCGCATTTGCTAATTTTTCAGGTGTCTGCCAATGAGTCAGGAATATATCCTAGTACTTTTATTATAATTATTGAGATGCCTTACGAAACTAAAGGACGTAGAAGCCATTTAAGAAAGCTAGCTCGACGAGCATGACGAGAGTTAAGACATCCTACTAACTAATAGCATATCAACTAGTTCCAATTCAGCTATTGATTCAGAACCATTATTTGGACCAGGAATTAATTTAGACTGTTCCACGACCTTTGGAAACGAGGCAATACTGCATGGTGGGGACACAATACTAGGGTTACACTGGCGGCCCTACCACACAATTTATTATCTAGGTAATTGTAAGCCAGATCCACCATTTGCGGAATTGTTACAGCCTCTTCCACCTACTCTACTCGGAACATAGGGCCTGTTAACCCTACATGCCAGGTGCACACGGCAGCTGGTAAATTTATCACTATCCGCATTCCCCCAGACTGCTAATCGACTTAGAATAGCGACCCCACAGCTGACTTTGTGCTAACCCGTGTCCCACTAGAATGGCTTCCTATAGAGGACGCCGCCGGCTATAGCCAACAAACTCTGTGTAAACTCGTTCCCCATTCTCGTGACGGCTGGAAAAATGTATATTCTTGACAACCTTTACAGTGAGCATAACCAAACTCCCAGGACAAAAGACGTATTTGGTTAAACTCACTCTAGAGTTTGGATCCCCTACTCCTATCAAGGTTACTCAGTTTGAAGGACACAAACTCCAAACTTCTAACATGGTAAGATCTACGACCCAGCCAAGCAAACCTATTTCTCATAACACTCCTTCCCAAGGGGTACCTTGAATTACCTTATCCCAGGAGGGAATTCAGTCTCCCCACCTCTTGGAATTAATTTCTTTAATTCCCGTGAGAGGGAGTTGCGTAAACTCAAACATTCTTTTAAACATTATTATACGTCTCTTGGGCTTTAATGTAATACATATAATATGTTAGTCACGCAGATAAAAGAAAGAAAAGGCAGTCTGTGGAGAAACTAACTGCAAACAAATGTCACATCAATGTTTGACAATGCAATATTAATAGTGTCAATAACAAATTATAAGATGGTGTTAAGATCATGCAGAGGAGACAAATAAGATTCTACTTCCACTTTAGTCCATGATTGTATTCATGTGTGACGTGTTTTTAACCTATTTAAATCGACTTCACCTCAACAGTGCAAACCTTCCTGCAACACCCAACGAAATTTAATTGACAGTACAATCTTCCAGATGCAAGAAAGTGTACTGTTTACTCAATGGTAAAATAAACATGCTCATATCCTGAAGAATAAATGAGCTACCGGCTGAGCCTGCGAGATAACAAATGAAGGCCACCTAGTACTATAGTGGGCCGAGAGATGGCACTAGTAGTATTAATCGCCGACTTGTGCAGCAACTGGAACTTCAGCCGGCCAGCAACATGAGCCGAGAGAGTATCACCGTATTTACTAGTGTATAGGAACCATTGAAAAAATTTCTGTATGTGGAAAAAAAAGAGGAAGGGGGGTAGTGGTAGCAATAAATTGTTGGGGGGGGGGGGGTGTTGAGGAAAGTGGCAGGATTGTCTGTTGACTCATCTCTCCCTCTTACATCACTCCTCAACACTCTCTCTCTGTCTCTCTCTCAGCGACCCTTCAGTTATGTGTAGGTCCAACCCCACCCCAAAAATTGGGACCCAGATGTTGCCAGTCGATAGTCAATAGTTTGATAGTCAATAGTTTAGTTCCGGATAGAGTGTCAATAGACTTCCCCTCAGTTCCGCCATTCCTCTTTTTCCCCATGCTGTGGCTAGCAAGCCATGTTCCAGGGAGCAGTGGGGGGGGGGGGGAGGAGAGAAGGGATGAAGAGGCCCTTTTTTCATTGTGATAAGGGTAGTGTGACATTCTAGCATAGCAAAAAAAAAATGTAGACCAAGCACTGGGTGTGACATTCTAGCACAGTAAAAAAAAAAGGTAGACCCAGGCACTGCTAAAAGGAGAAAGGAGAAAAAAAGACACCTAAGCTGGAAACGAGTAGTACGAGCAAGATGATTACAAAATTATTTTTATTTTGGCTTTTTGCAACCAAGTTATTTAATTTCAGTATTTTCCAAACATGTTACAATCACCACACTTTAATTTCAAAAAGAATAATTTGGTCCATACTTACTAATAAGGCGCCACAAATTTTTGGTGCAATTTTATTTTTTTAAATTTTTCCCCTGGAACTTGTTGCAAAAATCATGGTATGCACTATACACGAGTGCACGCGATACACTAGTAAATACTGGTGCATTGCCCTTGCAAAACAGTGTGTTCCTTCACCGCACTCCTGGTGCCAAAGGAAACATCAGCAGCACCTCGCTCCACCACCTTGTGTGCTGGAGCTCTCTTCTGTCACCCAGGTCTTCCAGATCTTCGTCCAAGCCTTCATAGAAGTGTCTGCACCTCGCAGACTACCTTCAGATCTCTCTTTGTTTCAGTCATCAAACACGTAACACTAGTTCCCTTCAGGAAATCCACATCCCTTCAGGACAACACACAGAGTTAGTTAAGTCAAGTTGTTTTAATAACCACTTAGCTATCCTATCTTGCCAGTTAGAACCAGGTCACATTCACCTGTTTACCGTAGCCAGCTTCCGTTAAACTCTTGCTTGATAGGAGGTAGTACAAACCACCGCATTTATTTCCTTACAGGAATAAACAGACATGTTTTATCCAACTTAAGAATATTATTCCCAGTATTGTTTGCTCCTTTCCTAGTAGACATCAGGGCCACCAAGGGGCAGCAGGAGACCATGGAATACTATCTAAACACAGTTTTCCAAACTTAGTGCAGGACTGTGTGTTCCCCTTCATCGATACTCGTATGCCGGATCATGCACATTAGACTGCTCTCCGTTCTCTACACCCAGGTGTATAGAAAGGAAGAGCCACAACCACTAGGAATTAAAACCTCTCTACAGTTAGACAATCTGTCAAGGTTATACTCCATCCACTGCGCTTCTGGTGCCGGAGGGAGCAATTGCTCGGGTCTGAGAGCCTGGCCCCTCTGGGACCACACCCACGTGTTATGATCGTCAGCCATTGTGAAACTCGACGTTGTATCAACCACACTTCTGGTGCCGGACACGGGGATAGGTGGCAGCCCTGGTCTGTCAATTGCAATACGCGGAAGTACACCTAGACTGGGTTGAACATCACCTGCTCTATCTTTGTGGGGCTGATAGTAGAAATCTTTATCCTCCTGCACTACTCCCGTCTGAGTGATATTCAAAAGAGGGATAAAAATGTTGCTACCACCTTTAAGTACAAACAAGGGCTTAGCTCCAACCCGAATGTACTCGACAGTCTAAGTCATCGGGAATGAGCTTAAGCTGCCCGTCGCCTGGAGAGACTGGTCCTCCCAGCTCCCCTTCCAGATCTGTTTGAACACCCCATCAAGACTGACAGAAATTCATCCCACCATCCTGGCCTTCCTCAGGAGTGACGACGTCCCCTACAGTATCGCCAACCCTTGGATCAAAGCACACAAATTCTCCAATTAATCCAGGACGACCAGCAGTGCCAGCCCCAACCAACCCGTCGATGCACCAGGTCCAGGTGCCAGCACCAGCTCCTTTCTACCAGTGCCACAGCAGGGTCAGCAGCCTCCACAGGCCACCAATAGCCCAGGTATAATAGTGAGAGAAGTTCCAGCCAGAATTGAGATTATACTAGCCGTCCCGGACTTTATGCCCAGTTGGATAGCAACACGGCCAGTCCTCTTCACTGACTGGGCTCCTGTTCCGCGCAAAGTAATTATTAGGAGTACAAACTGTGTGACTGCCCTCACACCCACCAAAACCACTTCGGCCGTGACGAGCTTCCACTGTTCGAAGGGCGTCACATGTCAGTATCAACCTGCCAACTGAAAAGTTGATGGTTTAGTCTCTTACCTCTTGCAAGATTTGACATGATATGCAAGTGTGATATGAACATTTTAGTACATAAATAATTTAGCAGGTAGCATTCCTTACTTTAACCAGACACTGCAACTCCAAATGTTTATATATGACTCGATTCACTTTGACAAATCACTGACACTTGCCGCTTTATAATACTACTATAAAATAAAAAAGATTACGACTTATCTCACATCACGCCAAGTATATCTACTTCAACCCATGTGGGAGTCGAACGCTGCCAACCTGTACACTGATGTTGCGGGCCGCCACAATCCTGGAGGGCACCCGAACAGGTGGATTCGAAGGTTGCGCAAGCCAGCGGACACATCGCCCTCCACTCCCCCCACGCTGAGAGCCTACAAGCCGTCAGCCGCCTCAGGGCACTGCCGAGCGCCATCAAAGATTCACGAAACCGGGAGATGACTTTAGGGTTGCTACCCCGCTCCGGCCACACACCAGAGGGACGTCACCCACCCCCCCCCCCCCCCCCCTCAACAGCCTGCTGTTGCACCTGTCCTTCGAACTATATAAGTCTGTACACAGTAGGGCTCGTGAGTTATTTCTTGCAGTTCCTCGAGCTCGCTACACCACTTCTGATGCTGGGGCCTCCGGTGACCACCAAGTCTTCAGCAGCCTACCAGAGGCTGCTACCATCGTCAACAACAGTCTTCAGCCACTACCAGTGGCTTCTACCATTACTATCACCAGAGGCTTCAGTGACACCAATAACTACCGCTACCAGAAGCTGCTTCTGTAACCATATTGAACATTAACACTCTAAAGCTGTGGACATCAACACTTCTTTATCTCTTCTAGACATCCGTGAATTAGTTACAATTGTTAAGTATTTTATTTAAACAGTCAACTAGTTAACTTACAGCTTAGCCAAGAACCAAGTCACCTACACCTGACCCACATAGGTTACTTCCTACATACAGTCTGCTTGGTAGGAGATAGTAGGAGTCGCTGTGTTTATTGAGCTATTAATAAATATAGCTTTGTTCTTTTAGCCAAAAGTAGTATTTATAGAGAAATTCTTACTATGCCTGCTAGGAACTATATACGCTGTGCACTGCCGACAGAAACTGGGTGTTTTTAATACGAACTAGATTAAGACTGGGGATCCCCTTCTCGAATCCACCAGTCCCATCCATACACCATTCGACAGCCACCTGTTCTAGACGTCCGGGAATAGAACAGCAGAGCCAAAACCACTAGAAACTCCTCCAACCAGGGAGAGACAGTATGCTTGGGTTGTATACCTACCGGAGCACCTAGGTGCTGGCGGGGGTATTTGCTAGAGTGATATGGCCTGGCCTTGGTTGTGATACCACACCCAGTAGTAGAAGGAAGGCGGCCCATACTGCTCAATGCTTCCGATCTGCCCGCCAATGGTGGGGGGGGAGGGAGGTCTTCTGGAGCACCGAGCTTGTGCCAGCAGCTGCTACTGGAAGTGCACTATTCTAAGGAGTTGTTTCACGTTCGTGGTGCACAACTTGTATCATTCAACGGTGGACCACATTCTATGCCTTTCAAGGTAAGGCACGGCTTAGGGAGAGAAGAGCAAAAGACAGCTCACCTCGCTGTCAAGCAGCAGTCTGTATTGGCTCCTCTGACAAAGGACAGACAGGCAGAACAGGACCGCGCTGCCTTAGTACAGCTTTTGGAGAAACCAAACTCTCCCGTATTTCAGCATGTGGCCTTTCCGATGCACATCCGTACTCATCCAGATTACCACCCTGTCCTACAGGGTCTTGAACGAGGTACTGAGGTAAGATACGGGATTGCCAACCCCAGGTTCTGGGACGAAGAAGGAGCAGCTTGGAACCTGCGGTACCGTGTTGTACTCTCTAACCTCTTACATACACGTACCCCTCTCCTCAGACTGTGAAGTTGAGCAGTTCTTTTTTCTAATGCGAAATTTATGATAAAGGCATTCATAAAGAATTACCTCTGGTTATAAATAATAAAAAAAAAAGTTTTTAAAAAAGGTTAAACAGATTTGTTTTCAAGTTAGAATAAATCCAAAAGCAAAAACAACAAACTTGTTTTATTAACAATTAATTCGACTACAAAGTTTGATTTTCTGATGCACTCCACAAACTCTATGATTCTTACATTTTTTGTCTATCTAAGAATCAAAGAAATTTCTGCATGAAGTATAGTGGATGGAAACAGATACAAATTTTACAGTGCTGGTTTACTGATACCAAAGCTTTAGAATTAGGCATTAAGCAACTGTATAGTAAATTGACATTCCCAACATAATGCCTTGTGCTTTCGTATATCATGAAGTATGTATCTATCAAAACACTTCCCATTTTGCAGAGAATGGACTTTTTAAAGCATTATACGACAAAGTATTTGATTTTCACTTGTGCATTATACAGAATACAAATAACTATAAACAAGTTTGTTTGGCTGCAACACATTACCTCAAATCCAGTTCCAAATGAATGCTTCACCACATTAACAAAAAGAAAAGGTGTATTAAGTTTCAAGTGCTTTGTTAAACACAATTAGTTTTAAGTTAAAACTAGGGTTTTGGATAATACAAAGTTTAAGAATTTTAAACAGAGTCCCACATTATTCTTTAAAAATTGTTTTATGAAAATTTACATACTCAAATCATAAAGAAGAAAATGGGTACACATTAAAGTTTAATGGATAATAAAGGCAGGAAAAATGTTACACTGTAATTAGGAAATGAGGAAAACTTCACAGTCAAAGCATTAAGACTTGTTATATACATATGTTTACAGTGGAACCTCATTAGTAAAAGTTTGGTTATAGCAAAGTGATTTTGTGGTCTCTTGGACCTACGGTATGCAATTCCAAGTTGTATAAGCTGTTTAAAACAAAATTTTGATAATACATATAACAAAGTACTTTTTATGCCCCACATAATTATTAGCCTCAAATACCTTATGTTTAAAACAAATACAGTAAAGCAACACATTAACCAACTTCGGTTCTCTTATCAGTTGAGTACAATTAATATCCACATTTAACAAAAATTTCTGGTAGTGTCAATTCTTCAGCTTTACGGGAAGTAATTAAAATAGCCACGTTAATTACGAATTCTTTTCCAGCAAAAAAATATGCATTTGGGTACATGGACTTCGGATAGGTTACTTTTTGACAGGAAATAAACTTTTGCTACAGTAACAACAGTTTTTTCTGGTCTCTCAGATAGTTCAATACAATATACAATAGCATGACAGTGTCAAAATGAATTTAGTGTTTGTCATAGATACGATGGAAGCGCTGGAAAATCTTACACGTTAGAAACTACTGCTGTGTGCGAGACTGTGATCACAACTGTATGTGCTCAGTTACAATGTAACAAACTTGTGAGTGTAGATACTGATAGTTTGGCTCTCTTATGACGGTACTCTTTGTGCATACATGGATGAAAACATGTGATGTAGTTAACCTGTGGAAATGTCCTGTTGTGTGCCTAGAAAACATTTGTGTGTTATGCAGACTTAAATTTTAAGTTTATAAAATAATTAGTCTTGCATTTCTGTGGTTTTTTCAGAGTTTGATCAAATGTATTCCATTGTCAAGTGCTTCTATTGTGAAAAAACAGTTTAAACCAAAATAGAAAATTTCTCAAAACAAAAATCTTAGTATGTAATGCCAGCAGAAAATGCGTACAAATAAAAATCTTTTTGGGAATATTTTTTGGTTCTTTATGTAATGGAAGTGTTGATTTTATTGTGTATTTGTAAACCGTTAATATAATTATTGAAATGCACATGGCGTGAAAAATGCCGCACTTTCCACACTTTTGTAGTGAGTGAATATTATTTGTTTGTCTACATCGTAAATTCGACTGTAAGGTTAACTTTGGTCAAAGTGTGTGCGTGTATATATTGCTGCATCTATACGAATACAAACACAGACGTATGTATTGCATTTTGTATTTTCATTGAAGTTATAATTTTCGAAGTTAAATAATTTAAATGTTATTTCCATACGAGCAAAATTTTCTACTGAGCTCCATCAAAACAATATGCAACTCAAGATGACACACACTCATGCCAGAATCACACAGCCCCAACCAACACAGCACAAAATGACAAAAAATGCAACCACGACACATTTCAATGCGACTACTTGAATTTACTGCACGACCGACACCACACTCTCTGCATTTAGAAGGCGCTGATAGGCTACGTTGGTTCTCAAAGGCTGCGAACAAGAGGGAAATTTGTAATACAAAATGGTGACAAATTGGTATCGCTAATGCATACAAAAGTAGAATTATTATTTTTAAGAGTTAGATACAGTAGGTTTCAATTTATTTTTCTTTTAAGCTGCGTATTTATCTTTGTAAGGAAAGCTTACAATACAATTTCATTTTGCAACGTTGTACATTCTGTGCATCATGTCGCAGGACACGACAACGAACAGAAATCATTTCAAATCCAAAATTACTGGTCGGACAACAGAATCGGTCGGGCTTATGACAATCTATCTTATATTTCATTAGCTGTTGGTCCTCGTGTCACGCGAGTTGGGGCTATGTGATTCCGGCATCGCAAGAACATCAAAATAATCCCGTCTCACGAAAGACGATAAACTAAATCCCCCTCCCCGCTCTGCTCACTTTTTCCTTTTTCCCTTGAAATAAAATAAAGATGATACCCTAATTGGGCCCACATTTCATTGCTATGAACATTTCTCTATGTTATTATTGATTGAAACTCTATAACACTCTGGTTTCTGGAGGACTGCAAAATGTAAAGATTACTGGCCATACAAACTTGTAAGTTGTATCACTTGTATTTTTTTAGAACATATATAAAATTTGTCAAGATTGTTATGCAGGAATACTTGTTAGCAAATAAATTTAAAGGTTTTCATGTTTTTAAAGGCTGTATTTGAAAGTAACACAATGGCATGTAGGTTTCAATGCTGGAGGAGTCTCTCATAAACAATTTGAGCACTTTTGTTTTGCTAATTAAAAACGCTTATATGTTTTTAACATATGTTGTTAAGAATATTGTAAGAGTAACAGAAGAATAATTCACATAAACAGGATTTACATTAGAAAGACAACTTTTTTGATATCAAGTATATTACAACATGCTTATCAAACAAAATCCTTTCAATTTAAGCACCCAACGAAGGTGCTCCAACATCATAAAGAAGAGTCTCGTGCATTAGCAGGAACTGCTATGTTCCAAAATTTATCGCTAAGGAAAATGAACTTTATGATGTCTTCAATCTTGGGTAGGTGGAGCATCTTTTTAGAGTGTAAGTAACATGTTCGTTCAATATATTGTTGCTGTAGGTAACATCTGCTTCTCTAGAGCGCTTTGTAACATCTCTGAACTGAAATACAGTTTTTCATTAGGTACCGGAGAACAAGCCTAGGGCTGTATTCAAAATTTTGAGGAGGGAGGTTGTACAACTGAACTTCAGTGTAAATATCAACACTGAATTAGTCAGAAATAAGTTTTTATTTGGAGCATGACAATCTGAACATGTAGGTATTTGAGAAAAGTTATTTAAGTATTTTGTATGTAGACCTGCAATGCTTAACATTTGAGTTACTAAATGAGAGTTATTAAAATTACTGAAATTAAGTAACATTTGCTTAAATGTTATTTTGGCTAACTACATACTTTAAGATCCTGAGAATGATCACCACCATAAAGGTATCTGGCTGTACAAAGTTTATTGTCATATCATTCCACAAAGCTGAATTAAGTACTTTTAATGCAATAGTAGCATATCATGTATGTAAGAATGTATACTGTCTTTGAAAAGAAGCCGAGAAATAAAGGGGGGGGGGGGGGGATATTTTGGTATCAAGTAAGTGTGACATTAGTTGTCATTAATATATTTCGAGTACCGTATACCGTATATTAAAAACAGTAGAATATCTTATTAATTTGACAGACAAAATACAATTTCATTTTCGTGCATCCTGGTTATAAATTTTTTGCAAGGTAAAAAAAATGATCAATTTATAGACTTATTACATGGGCTGTTAGTCATTTACATAACCTATTTATAAACACAAAAAATGGGATTGTTGCCAACCAGCAACTGTTTGAACAACCCTTCACAGCTTCTAAAAGTAATTTGGGAAGAGGCACATACAGTTTGTTTACAAAAACAGGCAGTCATATGTTGTTTGTTTACAAATACTGGCAGTCACATGGTGTTTGTTTTCAAACAGTCACCTTCAATGATAGTTCAGCTGTGGCAGAAGGCACCCAAATATACATAGCCACCCAAATGCCATTGGCACTACTTTCCTAGAACTGTCAAACTTGAGACCACTTATATGAAATGGTCTGTAATGAGGTTTCACTGTATTCAATTTTTATGAAAGAAATTGTTTGTCATTCATTTAGGTACAACCCTCGCACTTAATATTTTGTTCCAAGGTTTTAAAGTAAACTGCTAAACATTTAAAAACTCTAAGTATATACAATATTAGTAGGGTCTAGAAATTTTCGGGAACCGCAAAATAACACAAAATACTGAGAAATTATGCTCATTCCCGAAATTCTGCAATAATTCCCGTATTCGCAAAACATCGACGAAATTGCTTGTTTAAGTCTATCTAAAACCAAAGTGAGAGCTTCTTTTACTGTGAAAACTCTTTAAAAACAAAGTTTTGCAACTTTTATTTGTTATACAGCATATAATGGAACAAAAAGTTTGTTACGAAATTTAACATCATGAGAACAATTGATAAATCAATTGGTAGCAAGGTCGAAAGATTATTGATGTACATACACTTCAATATATATCGAGCCAAACCGCGATGGCGCTCGTTCACGAGCAGAATCACGCCTATGAGTATTTTGTTATAAACGAACATTTCTAAACAAAATGTTGGTGATAACACAAAAATAAATTTTGCATATATAAAACACAAAGGAATATATATTTTTGGAATATAATAACTACGCAGTAAACATTAGCGCAGTATTTGTAAACACTGCCGATTTATTAATTTTGTGCTTTGGGGGTAGGTTCTTCACAACTAGCAAATACGACATTTGCAACTACTGAGCGAGAGTGGTGATTGTAGTTGCTAACATCACAAAACCTGTTAAGAATGCCAAAAATAGTGACTATTTTAGATGGTATCGGAGTTTGGAAACGAAGGTTATTTTCGTTTTATAAAATGACCAAAGTGAGAAAACTGTGACGTAAACATTAAATAGGCAGGAAATACACGTGCCTAAACACTGCTGTGCTGTATGCTCATGATAATAGAGGACTTAAAAACGTTTCTGCAACTTCATAGTAAAAACATTTTTACTATGTAAGGAGTATTTTAATTTTATCAATAATAAAATATTTACCAGTATTTTGTAGTTGAGTTGAGGTTTTGTTGATTTTATTTAGTTATTTCTATCTTCAAATGAACAAAAGCTGTATGTGCAAGATGTGAATATCTTGTAATTTAAAACTTAAATGCTAGTGAATGCTCTGGGGCAGTTATAAATGTCTCGATAAAGTACAAAATTTATCGCACAAAAATTACTGTGACGTGGTAGTGTGTGTGTTACAAGACAAGTTACGTCATATCACTAACAGTTTTGGTTAGAGATGTTCATTTATAAATAAAGTACATGTACGCATGATTCTGCTCATAAACAAGCACCATAGTTGTATGTATAACAATAATCTTTCGACCTGGTTACCAACTGATTTATGAATTGTTCTTTTGACGGTAAAATTTTGTATACGTTTTTATAGTCAGTAATGTCATCACCACGAAAATAGTTAATTGTAAAACATAAACATAGTGTTTGTAAGAGTTTCCATCACAAAAGAAGCTTGCATTGTAGTTTTTAATTGACTTTAAAAAACACAATTTTGCTGATGTTTTGCAAATATGGGAATTATTACAGGATTTCATGAATACACATCATTTCTCAGTATTTCACAGTTCACGATAATTTATAGGCCTTAGCAATCAATTAAGAGATTTCAAACATTTCTTAAGATGCAGTAAGGGCTATGCCGGCTAGTGCATGAAAGGCATTAGAGAGGTTTGATAGAAAAAAACATGATTCAAAACCTGTTTCATATTTTGTAGAAGTGTTTAAATGAGAAATGCATTGAAGTAACATTCTAAGGCCAAAGACAAGATTCAAATTCTCATTTAAACTCCAAAGATTATTTTTATGCGTGTGAAAATGATTAAGACAGGTGTATACAAAATCATTTTTTGCTGCTAAATTTTCTATAATACAGAAACTTCTTAGGTGTTTTCAGACATGCATCATACTACTTCCATCTCTATTGGTTCACCATAAAAATACAGGGTCACTGCATTAAGTCACGTTCAGGGAGTCGCAGACAGAAAGAATGCACGTCAGTTGAGCGTCTTAGGATATAAAGACAATGAGGCTAGTGGTGAGTGAACAAAAGTTAGCCTTACAGCTTATGTGTTTCGAGGCCTTGAATACACAAAACAGCTACTGGCAGATGGAACCCTTAGTTATCACCAATCAATGACAGTTGCTCTAAACAATGTACTGACCTCGTAATACTGTTCGATGGAAGTGAGGTTGAGGTTCTTGTCACTCCAGTCCCGCATCACCTCCACTTCCTCCTTCTCATTGAGCCACACCAGTTCATTGGTAGCAGACTGCAGGAAATCTTGGAGCGTCTCCAGGTCAGAGAGACGCTTGTTGGAGGTGACAAGCAGCTCATTGTATAGCTTCTGCAGCGAGTTCACATGTTGCATGTACAGCTGTAGTTCTTCTCCATGAAAATGACTCTGAATGCACCAAACAATGTATGTTATTAGAATTACCTACAAATTTTATGGCTAGGAATATAACTAGTGTTTACACATAATTACATTTACTATTATTATACACAATTCAACCTCCACAAGAATAAACAACCCAACACAAATAATGCAGAACACAGGCTTTTCTAGCTTCCACAAAATTGACAATCATTTTAGAAAAATTTTATTTGCTAAATTATTAACAATACACAAGGAAACTTCAAAGATTGCGGAGAAGTCAAATCTAAATATAAATGATTATTCAACATTTTGACACGTGCCACTTAATATGAGTTATATTAAAAATGCCTTCAACATATCCTAACATGTTACATCTACCAGGAAATACAACCATAGATGGCTACAGTATTGTTCCCATGCAGGAACAGTTACAGACAGGTGGTATTTTCCTGATGTACCAGAATCAACTTACGCTCACAACTCACGTAGCTTCTACGTACCCCGAGGAAGGGTCGAACCCAAACAGGATCGCACCAACCCTAGAGGGCGATCCAAGCATATGAAAGACGCATTGTTTCCAAGCGGCCGCGAAACACGTCAGCCTTCCCAAAGCACCTGCTAGACCAGACCATGTGTCGCCAAGCTTTCCGAAGATGACCGAGTGCTGCAGAGCACCCAAGGCCATATAGCCGAGCGCAAGGGTAGATTCTCCCACCCCACTCGCATCAAGCAGATGTCACAGCGTGACGTCACACCTCCTACTCCAGTCCAGGCATGGGCCGGCCGTGCACAGAATATAAGGCAGTGTGCAGCCGAAGACGCAAGTTTATCTCCAGCAGCTCGCCACAACACTTCTATGCTGGGGCTCTCTATTGATCTCAGGCCTCACAAACCTCTCAAAGAGCTTCAGTTCTGTGGCTACCGCCACCAATGACCAGAGACTTCTTCTACTTCCTACCAGAAGCTCCGGAAGACTTCAAGCACCAGTAGCTTCCAGAAGTTCTTCAACACCAGAAGCCTGCTCAACAACATTCCACACTTCCACTGTTGATCCTCCTGGATTAACAGCCTCCACTACTAGCTGGTAAGTGCAACTACAACCACTGCCCTTCTGGTAGTGGCCCCATTGTAAGGTATCATCTTCTAGACACCCCAGGTTAGAGTAACTGCGACAGAAATGTTTTCATAGCCGTCAAGTTCATTCTATACTTGAATAGTCTAGGTCACCTCCACCTGTTAAAGCGTACGGTACGCAATCTGCTTATTAATAGGTACAAGTCACCAATATTTATTATTCATAGTAAATACAGTTTTTATCCTATCCAGAGAGTAAGTTTATTTAGAGGTATATATTGTCCAATAATAGGACTACTTCTAGATGGAGCAAGCAAGCGACTGGGTGTAATAACATTACGAACCATAGTGTAGGACTGCAGATCCTCTTTAGGTATCTATACGTCAATAACTTACATCACATTCGATGGCCACACGTTCTGTGCACCCAGGTGTACAGAAAGGAAGACCCCCAACCACTAGGAACACATCCATCAGAGGTAGGACAGCCACCTCAGGTTGTATTGCTGATCGGAGCCCTGTGGGTACTGGCAGGGGTATTTTGCCTGGGGATGGAGGCCCGAGTGATGCTGGACCACATCCTGACAGGAGTACGAAGACGGCCCATACAACCTACCGCTCTAGGTTTGTGTGCTAAGGTGCAGAATGGTAGGAGCGCAAGGTTCACGCCGTCAACTGCTGTTGGGCTTCACTTCGACTGAAAGTACGTTAAGTGTCATGCTGCCTCAATGCCCTTCGGGGAAAGGCACGGTGCTCGAAAGGAGGAGAAAAAGGAGGAGTTCCTTACTGCCAAGCACGTGTGCACCAATTACCCATCCACATTTGGTGGAGATACCCCATGGGGCTCCGACCGCCTGTCACCTGGAGAGTCAAGTCCTCTTCAGTCAGCACCCCAGTTTATTTTCCCTTGTACACCAGACTTAGCGTTGACACACATCCTGCACTATGAGCACTAGTCACTGGACGTGACACGAGGTTGGCTACTGCCAAATCTTCTTGTGGAAGCAGTGCAGTAGTCACCTGGAACCAGAGATACCTTACCTCTCCATACAGCACCTCATCATCTAGAACCACCCAGGCAACTGCTGGCCCCAGCCGGCCCACCTCTACACCGGAACCCAGGAGATCGGTAAGCGAGTACCCTGTTAAGTCAGCCCTGCCTCAACGGGCTAAGGTGGAAGCAAGATATATTGCGGTACCGCACATGGAAGAATTCATACCAAGCTGCCAGCCTACCCGAACAGCACGAGTCTCTAGTAGAAAGCCGACTCAGTCACAGTAATTGAGTACCCTAGCGTATCTGACCTAGCGCTCATCAAAAGTAACATTGACTAGTCTAAGCAACATGCGTAAATTTCTAATTCAAATATTTAGTTGGAATTCCTGAATTATGTATTAAATTAAGTTTTAGGTCAAGTCTCCTTTATCAGTTAAAACATATACTACCTTAAATATAATGAATGCCATTTTCAAGACTGAAAATATTTTTGGAACCACTTACATCTTATGAACACTGACAAAAATAAATTAAATAAATTCTGTTATTTTATAACATAAACTATACAGTATCAATTACAGTGTATTATGTTGGATTTAAATAAAATCCTACTTTCACGTGACATTAAAGGAAAAAAATTACAAAAATAAATTGTGAGATTGTAATAAATCAGAAAAAAATTTGACAGAAGACGAAAACACTTTTCTGGTTATTATCTAAATGCCAAATTACCTTTGCTGCAATACAATGATCCACTCTGGTGTGGAACTGTTCAATCGTTCTGTGTTCTCTTTGATGGAGTTCCAATTCAGTCTGGACACTTGGCAAATCAGAACCATATTCTGACTCCTGGAGTTGTTTCTGAGACAGTTACAGAAACACGATTCAAGGTGTATACAAAGTAGATAAACATATTATAAACCATAATTCTGTTTTCATTACTTAATTTATATGGCATGTTTCAAGTAATTTATTGTAGGAAATAAGACAATACTCAAATAGAACAGAATAACAACACACACATATTTAGGAATATAAGGGCAGCTGAGGAAGTGGAAGGTACACACCCGCGGCACCAAGCAAAGGTACAGCTCTGGTGGCACCAAGCAAAGGAACACACCAGCGGCATAAGGCCACAAGTCCAAAAATGTACGTTAAATCAATTAAAAATGCATAATTTTCCCATTAGGGACATGTGACCATGATTTTATGCACCCAGTTACCAAATTAGTTGTCTGTATGCAATTTTCACGTTGATAAGAAGAGTGGGAGGGAGGTGCCACATAGTTGAAATTCAGTCATATAGGTTCATATTGACAATTTGGTCATACTGGCCTATTTTGAGGAATCTTGTGTACAGATGTGTAAAATCAAGGTTTGTATACTTAGTTTGAAATATTGTACTAGTTGCACAAATCTGTTTTACTGTACAGCAAATTTTTTTTTTCAATGTATGGACAATTTTCAATGATAAGGTGTTAAAAATAGCACTATATACTGAATATTTAATGAAAAATGAATGACTGTTTCGAAAATTTGTGGTACTGAGAAAAGATAATGAATTGGAACTGATGTATCTAGTAAATATTGATACAGTATTGTAGGTTGTTTGAAAATGACATATTAATTATACTTTTGATACTGGGAATTTAGAAAAAAAAAAAACAGTTCTGAAACTTTAAAACAGAAACCTATAGCCCAGGTTAAAGGGAGCAAATAAAAAATTGATATACCACATGAAAATAACATTTCTTAAAGATATTACCATGGGGGGGAAAAAACTACAAAACCAACTACCCTCTCTGAACATTTTGGCAGTAAAACGAGAAACTTCACACTACTCTTACCTTAACCAAAATCTTGAGGCTCACTTGCTCAATACATTCAACATCTAGCCCAGAATGCAAACTGAATACAGCAAATATTGCAAAGCAATATAATGGCATAAGAAAAATAAGTCTGAAAAATTTAACAGTATGTTATTTCTAAGAAATGAAGTTTATATGTAAAATAATTAATTTTAGTAAATAAATAGGTTTTTTTTTATAAGCTACGCTGCCAAAGTTTGATAGTAAATAATCATTCAAAGATTATTTTCACCCATAAACTTTAGAATATTAAAAAAACACTGAGGAAGTTAATTACGAATTGTTCTGATACCGAAACCAAGTATCCGTATCAGCCGATACTTTGCCTTTTTTTTTACTGCGTCTGTAACGGGTATGGTAGTGGACCGATATATTAGTATAAGTTATAGACAGTGAAATTGAGTTAATACTTTCTTTAGACAGAAAATGATATGGTGCGGTTGTACATTTTACAATATTGATCACTCGTGCATAATTTGTTCACTCACATTCATAAACAAAATAACCATCCCGCACGTGTAAAATGTAAACAAGTTGGAGCTCAGCCATAGATGCCGTACATGAGAAAATATTTAGCTGCTGTAGAAGACAAAGATATCATGTGTAGTTCGCACGCCCGCCGCTACACCACAAGTGCACATTGGTAAGTCACCATTTTGTGTAACATGTTGCAGTGGTTTTGCTTTCGTAAGTCACGTTACCATCTTTGGAACAGTAATAGCGTGACATATATTTGTAAACATTGCAACATAATATGAATTTTTTTACACTAATGTTTTGTATGACAAATGTTTTGTACGAGAGAAAATTAAGTTAGAATTTAATTTATTGTGTTTGTACGGAATCGTGACTTAACAATATTGACAGGAATACAAAAATCCAGTGTGGCCAGTTCTTGGAATATTAATTATCACTAATTTTTCATCAAAAACCTCTTGTGCGACCTATACTAGCCAACATATGTATATCATGGACGCAACTGGAGCATTTTCATCTCACTGTGCTCTTGGTGGCGATATTGGGAAAATCTCTTGCATTTTAATCTTTATTATTTCTCATATTTCAGGACAATAATGGTGAGCAGAAAAGACAAAAAAAGGGAAGGGCATTGGTATTGAGGCATTGGCACTGGCATCGGTATCGATATTGGAACAACTCATTACTAAATGTATTTCCAATCAATGCAGTAAAATGATTGTGTGGACTAACCAATTTGCTCCGACACCATTCAGCACATTCTTGCAACTGTCGGAAGTGAGCATTTGTGTCCACCAGTCTTGTTTCAAGGACGGTACGTGTCTGACGAGTGACTGTGCGTTCTTCAACAGGAAATGAGATTGAAGAGAGTGGTGTGATGAGACGAGAGTGGAGTAATGAGCGGAGTGTCACCCAACGTTGATGTAACTTCTGCACCCTACACACAAACAAAATTTTCAATTAGTATTTATCAATATCTTGGCAAGATTTGTTTTAGGCACCTGTTCATCTGCATATAACAAGCAAAATAATCATTTCTGGGCAAGAAAATGTGTACATTATTGAATGCCTGGTGGAAATATTCATAATAAAATACGACTTAGTGTACATGGGTTACCGTATTTACAGCATTGTAAGCTGATCCAGAATGCTAGTAGACTTTTAAACCCTTTGAAAAAGAAATTAATATGATACTGAATGCTAGCTGAATTTTCAATGTCCTGTGTACACTATCAGCTAAGAGAGCATGCAGTGATGTTATATTCCTGCTTTTTAGTACCTTTATTTATTTATTATATTTAAAGTTTTTCATGAATCCTGACACATGAGCAAAAAGTCTCCAGGATGTGGTAAAACGCGTCAATAAATACAAAACACATACAAACAATTTATTTACATTGTTGTTTCTCAGTCACAGAAAACAACCACCTTCATGCTGAAATTAATTTAATTGCATATGAGATTTTCAATGGAGTAACATCAGGTAACTTAATGCATGTGGGAATACTAAATTGTGTGCCTGGAATGCACCTCAAAGCAAGATGGTGGCCTGTGAATATTTATTGCTTCAAATGCGTGACACATGCCGCTCATACCATTTATCCACAAACGATTAAGACTCGTCTCACAGTAACCCTAGTGTACTACTTCTACACACACGAGATTCAAGCCCTGCACCATCTTATACATGGAAGTATATGTCTGCCATAATCCTAGAGGGCAGCCGGAAACGTGGATACGAGGGGTTGTGAAAGACAGCGGCACGTAACCCCCCCACACTGAGAGCTGATAAGCCATCAGCCGCCTCAGGCATGCATGAGTGCCACCGAGGATATGTGAAGGCCGTAAGATGACCAGAGTGTGCTACCCCCACTCCGGCCTTGCACCTGAGGGACATTACATGCCCTTCCCCGTGGCCACCGCGACACACACTGCCCCGCTATGCAAGACCATGCGCTGCGGACCTCGCCAGTTGTTCCTGCAGTCTTCTCCAAGCACCTAGGTGCTGGATCCTACTACTACTGCTAGATCTTCAACAGCCCTTTAAGAGGCTGTCGCCAACGACTTAACAGTTTTCAGCAGCCATCAGAGTCTGTCATCCTTGAAGTCACTGTAAGAGCTCTGCAGCACCACTACCAGACGCTCCAGCGAAGCCAATCACCAATAGCTACCAGAAGCTTTCTGTAGCTACAGTACACACTACATGTAATTTTATTTGTCTCCTACAGACACCCCATTTAGTGTTAGATTTGTACTAAGTAATTTTTGACAGTTATATATTTCACTTCAGCATCTAGCCTAAAGACCAAGTCACCAACACTTGGCTACTATAGGATTACTTTCAACCACCAGTCTTCTTGGCAGGAGAGGACGTGTCGGAGAGTTTAATAAGTTTTTAATATAAACACTGCTTGGTTTCTCTTAACCTCGAGTCTCACTCATAGAGTACTTTGTCACCAACTACTGGGAGAACTTCGAGCTGAGTACCGCCGACCGGAAACGGGAAGTTATTATTATTATTACAAATTAGGTACAACTGGAGACTCCCCCTCAGACGGCTCAAAGTTGAATACATACTCATTAGACGGCCATCTATTTTATTCCTACCAAGTATACACGTACTGGAGGAGTAGAATAGAGGAGCCACGACCACTAGCAACACTTCTCAACCAGGGAGAGACAGTACAACAGAGTTGTATCCCTACTGGAGCACCTGGGTGCTGGCAGGGGTATTTGTTTAGGTGTTATGGCCTGGCCTTGTTTGGGATTGCACACCCAGTAATTCTTGGCAACCCATACGGCTCCAACGCTTCTGATCAGCCTGCAACCACAGGGGATCTTCTGAAGCACCAGAGCTCACGTTGGCAAAATTGTTGCCAGGCAACACTAATCTAGGGCTATCCATGTCCGTGGTGCTCCTTTCGAGGTCCTCAGTAGTTAAACCCGCTCTATACCATTTAAGGTGAGACATGGCGCAAGGAGGGAGGAGCAAAGAGTTGCGCGCCTTGCTGCCAGCTGGTCTCGTACCACTCATAGCTAGTTGATGAGCCGAATGAGATTGTGCCAACTTACTCCGGTCACTGGCACCACCGATGTCGACAGCAACTAATCCAGCTTCTTTCCCATCAGCACCACTGCGTGAGCATCCAACCTGCCATCCAGTTGAAAGAGGGTTACTTAATCAGACCGAAAACTGGCCTGGCATCTCAAACAGTAACCTAACTTCTGAAGCAGGGCCTCAGAGGACTGGAACGGCAAATTCTGTGTTGTATCCCGTCGTGCCCTCGCTACCGCCCGAGCCGAAGACGAGAGACTAAATCAACTGTTTCCAGCTAACCCTCACCCACAAGACAAAGCACCTACCGCTAGCACTTTACGCCCGTCGTCAACTATGACCAGCTCTGATACTAGTCATAAGCCTGATCAATCAAAGAGACTCGTGACTCCTAAAGTCAAGAACTTTGTACAATCCTGTAAGTCCACGTGCCCGACCGCTATATCAAGCAGCAAATAAGAGCAAGTCAACCTGTAAGCACAACCGACCAAAGTGCAACCAAAGCCACATACCGTGATCCAGCCTTAGCTAATCGGGACACGCGTCAGGCATGAGTGGTAACACTGCGACACCTGTATCCATAACAAAAATGTGTGTTCTTAACCAATGTGCCTTATTCTATAGAAATTTCCTAAATGGTTAACGTGTATCTCGCCAATGTCCCATAAATAGGCATGGTCGGGCAGAGAACTTTTATTTCGGACGGGCTTGGTTGGGTACTTACCTCATATTTTCGGGCTCTGGCAATTTCGGTCAGGCATTAAAACCAAAATTAGAAAATGAATTTTGAACACAAAATATTTTCTCACACAGTTAACATTGAAAAAAGTATCAATATTTGTTTAAGAAATAGGCTGCAATATGCTTGTCGAAATGTTTTCAATCAAGTAAAAACTAAAAAAGAAATGAGTAAAAAATTACATTTAGCATTTTGTTTGTCCATGTGACTTAAAAACCTCCAGATAGGTGTTTTGAAAATAATATTTGTGTTACTACCGGAAGTGTCATGGTCATGGTCATGCTCCCCCCCCCCCCCCCCCGCCCCACTTGCTTGATCATCGTCTTTAAACACACTACCACTGATATTCATTTTTGGTGAAAATTAATTTACATCAGTTTAGTCTAAAATGATTCACAGTTATTTTCCAATAGTCATACAAGTAATAATTAAGCAGTATTGCGACAAACTTTGGTTAATTTAGTGATGGCACAAAAATAAAGTAGCATACACTTAACCAGAAAATGCAAACAAGCAAACAACTGTCATTACTTACTAGCATATTTCTTGGCTCTTGGATTGTTCTTTTGCAAGTCATTATATTCCCAACATTGAGAAACTCTTTTCAATGACTATATTACCGACTGGAATCCATACTGATTTCACTGATTATAGTGTAGTTCATAAAAATCTAACAATTTTCAACTTTATTGAAAATGTTTTTTGTGTAATTCTCGCATAGGTACAAATAATAGCCTCACATTTATCGCGTTTTGTTCTTTCGATGATGTTACAACTTTTGAACTACAGTAATTTTAATGTTATTTTGAAGGAGCAAAATTTTCCCCCGCATCATCAAACGAGCAGTTCTAATTGGTACTTTCACATAAGAGGCGCAAAACAACCTCATCTTGCGAAAGACGATAAATGTGATAAACTAAAGTTCCCCACCCCACCAATAAAATGAACAGAACCTTAACCAATATATTACTTAGTCAATACAAACATAAAACAGTGCCAGATACAAGTCATCCTCACATAACCTTGATCATTTTAAAAACATGTTTACATAAAACATAAACGAAAATAAACTTTTGGTAAATCATAGATACACAAACCTACGTAGCGCACTGTGTACCTTCGCCGAATAAATGTGTGGCGAGCACATATTGGTAACAAATTTTTTTTACCATTTTTTTAAATAAGTGTTCGGTAATTTTTCTATTTATCACATCTATATATTAACAATGAAATTACATTAATTATGCGACGAAAAGTGAAAAAGGACGAAAAACTAAATTTGTTTATCTTAGAAAGTCACTGAGACTACCTAAACATATCCTGAAGGAGTAGATGCTCGTTGGCGGCATCACGTTGGCGGTGTAAATTTGATATATTGATAATGTCGTCTTTCCAATCCCGACTATATACTGAAACTATTTTTGAAATTAACGTAGTAAACGAGTATTTACAACAGAAATTAATTTTTCTCATGTATGTTTTGTGTTTTTTGTTGTTTTTTGCGAGGTATGTAATTTTTTCGCAAGAAACTGTGTATTTCACCTTTATTTTGCGATTTCAAGCACCGCAAAAAACAGGTGTGTCTATGGATGCATATTGGAAAGAATGTTGGCCTGATATTTTCGGGTAGACAACACCCATCCGTTATTCTGGGCATTTCCATTACCCGAAATACTACCCGAAATTTCGGGTACCCGACCACCTCTAACGGTAAATAAATACGTCTGCAGTATGTTATTTTAATTTACACATTACATCTGACTTACTCTTGGTTTTCTTTAATGATCTTTTTTCTGGAAAGTAATGGAGAACATAAAAGTGCGAGAAACAATTTAGTTTGCAGATAAACTAAAAATAAAATTGAAAACAAACGTGCAGATACAAGTGTTTACATTATCTTGAGTGAATTTTTTATTTTGTTTAAATTAGTAGATCATGCTTTGTTTATTTTGACAAAATCTGACATAATTTTTACGTGCAAGTTCACGACTGACTTAATCTACAAATACTTAGTCGGAACTGTATGTAATATTGTCTGTCCCAATTCTAAGCAGAGGTGTGATTTTGGAAGATTCATATTGATAACAAAAGGTCGCTTACAATACAGTAAATACGGTACCATTTTTTTCTGCCCCATCTCAGATAGGCTAACAGGCATCAAAATCAAATGCTGCTTAGAAATATCAAAGTTCAAAATTCACACATTATAGCAGTATTTGGGTTATTTCTAACTTATAACCATAACCAATAAATTATAAAAAAATGTTACATCTTAAAAGTAAATTTATGTACATAAATAAATTAACTACCCATTTAAAAATTTTTTTAACAATTATACTATTTGTGAGTGGTAGCAAGGAACTAATTTTAGTGTATCTTAGGTCACCCGAACACTGCCAAAATTAAATAAAAGTTTGAGTACATCATAACTATTTACACATTGTCTCCATACGCATATGCTGTATTTTTAAAAAATTATGAAGAGTTGTGAAAAGGCTGACCTCTTGTGCATGTCATGGGCAGGAGGGTATCGCCCCTCCCTCAGCAGCTGCACGTCACTGAACAGAGAGTTGATGGCTTGTTCTGTGTTGCGTAAGTCCTGCTCAAGCAAGTCAATGTTGTGTTTGGCATCCAAGGGGTGGAGTCGGTCCAGCCGCTTTGCCTCGTCTTCCACGCGAAGCTCAAGTTCCTCCAGGTGAGAATCCACCTGCTTCATTTCACGGTGTACCTTCTCTGCTAATCGCTGTAGCCGCTCCAGCCTATCACAACAGAAACCAATACAACTGCAATTACATTACACACCGGACCTGTTACATAACAGTTAAAGGTCTGCAAAAACCTTTAGAATTTTGCGACTAGAAAATGACATAAATCTTCTTGTACAAAATTACACACATAATGTATGCAACTATAAATTTGACTTTCTTTGGCATAGGCAAAACAAGACCAAAATTTAATACTTCCCCTTTTTAAAAGTAATTTGTGTAATAGTACACAACATTTTTTTCATAAGCACATAATGTACATCAGTATAAAAAGAACGACATTTGAATAACATTTTACAAGACACATCAATCAATCATACAAAATTTTTTGTCAAAAGGGAAGTTAAATGGCATGTAGAAAGAAGAACACTTCACTTTCCAAGTGACAAGACTTTTGGATATGTACAAATGTAGAAAATATAACATTCAGAAAATATACTAATCCATTCCAAAAACAAACAAATAAATAAATAGCTTATATTATAAAATATTCAACACCATAAAAATTATATCTGATGAATAATTTACATACAACTACATACCCACTGATAGGAGCAAATTCTCTTCAATAAAAAACCATCATTCAATATGACACATTACATCTTTGTACCCATTATTAATCAACTTCTACTCAGTGCAAACGAACATGGGGCACTTGCAACGGAGTTTGATTTGCCACCGCTACCACCAACGACAGAAGTCTGAGATTGTTGTACCAACTAAGGCAGAGGACGGACACTCCACGCCTCAGAAATTATTCACCGACCGAGCCATCAAAGCCATGCATCAAGATTCACCGAGTACAGCAGCGTGCTGCCAGATGCCACTACTTGTACCTGCACCAGAGCATAAGCCTAGATCCAGCCCCTGCCACTGACATCTAAACTCATCAAGAATCTATGGCACACTTCTTGAACCCACTAACCCCTCTCCAAGACAAACCCCTCTCCAAGACAAACCCCTCTCCAAGACAAACCCCTCTCCAAGACAAACCCCTTATTCCAGATGAAGAAGGGAGGCTCCTGCCGGGCAATATAAAGAGTGGGACACCCAAGAGCACGTGACCGATGTCTGTCTCCCACCTTGGTCCTTCATCGCGCACTAGTGGTGCCGAAAGCCTAACCTCTCTACTGAACTCTTCAACGTGCCTCTCGAAGGGCCGAAGATTCCTCTCTCACCAGTCTACAGAAGAACCTACGTCTCCTCTAACACCGCAACATGTACGGTCCCTTCTGGACAAGCAGAGCACAGCTAGGGAAAGTTAAGTCGGTTAAAAACTGACTTGCAATACTGCCTTTCCTTTAGCTTTGCGCTGGTCACCTCCACCTGCTTCACGTACGGTGTTTTACCTTCCGCAATCCCTAAGTGATAGGAGGTAGTACATTCACCATCCTTCTTGTTTATTTACGTCAAAAGAAATAAACATTGATTACCTTACTCTTAAATATCACTTCCTTTATCCTAATACGCCACTCCCGTAGACATCACACCCAAAACGGAAGAGGGGAGGGGGGGCCGAGATTTTATTCTTCCTGTAATGACACCTCACACCACCCACAGAACAATCTTGAGCGGCCACCCATTCACCACACGAGTGTGGTGAACAGTACAGCCCAGACACTAGGATACTATTTCCTTAGGGATTGGACTGCCAATCTGGGGTTTGCCCTTCTCATCGCACACTAGTGGTGCCGAGAGGGGTAACGCTCTGGGTCTGGGGAGACCAACCCTACTGGGACCTCTCCATGCTGGGACCACTTTTGGCATTACGCAGCTCGACTAAATCCTTACCCCGGTGCTGGAGTTTGTCAGCGGCCCCAGCACCCACAATGTCAACACGCTTACACATTAACTGCCTCACTCCAACCAGGTCTGATTATAGGTTTATACCTATGATCAGACCCACACTGGTGGAAGTCAAAAGAGGATGAAACGGGCAAGGGCTGCTGCTAAATTTCCCCGGGGACTTAAAATTATTTCCTGACGGGGTTGAGCTACTTATACTTAGTCCACGAGAGCAAGCTACAGTACTCAGTTGGCTCACCACTCCAGCTCCATCCGCCACCATACCAGCTATCCAAGTCGCCAACCAAGATAGCCGAAGGGCACCTTCCGGTAGTTCAATCCTTTTTATACGGCACTGACAGTATCCACGGAAGGAACACCCACACATTCAGTGGGGCACCGGTGCTGCCCAGCACCTTGTCTACCCACGTATAAAATACCCCATTAGCCAATAATAACGGCCGTACCACAGAAAAAGACTCTTAGTACATCTCACGACCACGACGAGTCAAAATCAATTCAGTCACAAGGATCACGTTGCTCAGGTATACCCAAACGAGCAAAACTGCACGACTGCCGAGTGATCTTACCACAACCTGACTTCGTTCCCAGTCGTCAATCAACAAGGCCAGTTTCGTACATGAGCCGAGCACCCGTCCCGCACAGAGAATAAGTCATATGCCACAAGGACAGGCCTAGCGTCCGACCAAAATCACTATGGGCCGGTGACAGAACTAACCGCTAGAGTCCGTCACGCGTCAAGTAAAAAAAAAATGGTAAGCAGGTTTGATTTCGCTATTGAGAAGTAACTTACGATTTTAAAATGTATATACTCAAATGACAGGTTTACCAGCTTTAAGATTGCCGAGTTCTCATTCATATGCAGCATCAAAGAAGTACTGTATGTACATCCCCCATTCCCACATGATATTCTAAAACTACTGCAGTGAAAAAGGTTACATTAAAGAGTACTACAAAACTTACAGTAGCAATATCAGACTGCAATTATTTATATTACCGGGAAGTCATAACACCCAGCAAAACAATATGGTGTTGCACAATTTTGACCGCAATACAAAAAAAGCAAAAATTTTGTTTGGTTAATATTTTCTTTCTTTACCCCATATTCAAGTGAATCTCTAGATAATTATCCTACCAAGTGTAACTCCAACCTTTACAACTCTTGATTTCAGTATTTTACCTCTATTTTCTGTGGTCTCAAGTAATGATAATACAGAAAATATTTCCTTCAGAAAGGGGTTTCACTATTTGAGATTTTATGTTGACGCACGGCGTCCTTTCTACAATAATTAATCTACTTCTACTCATCAGTACGCATCACTCAGCCGCACGTTTGCCACTGAGTATGATTGATTCTACATGCCACAAGACATCATAACTTGTACTGTCTACCCAAGGCAAAAGACGGACACTCCACGCCAGATTGTACTGTTCACTGGCCGAACCACCAAGACTATGCTTTGAGATCAACCAAGTACTATAGAGTGTCGCCAGATTGCCCTCCTAGTACAATCACCAAGACATGCTCCTGGATCCAGCATTGGCCACTGACGTCACACACCCAGAGGATCTATGCCACGTTAACCTCCAATAGCAGGCGACGTCCCGTCTAACACCAGTCTATGCACCTCCACCGCACTGCCTGGTGCCAAAGGAACCATTGTCTCCTTTCCTAACCTTTACCGCGCTCTTGGTGCTGAAGACTATTCTTCTACCTTCATCTTCACCACACTCCTAGTGCAGAAGACTTCCATTTGTTCAACCAGTCTTTACCAGTCAATGTATACGTCGTTAAACACTAGGCACTTACGGCCCCTTCAGGGCAACATCGTAGCGTAGCACAGTTTAAGTTATTTTCATAGCACTCGTCTACCTAATCTTGTTAGCTTAGGAACAGGTTGCCTTCACCTGTGTATCGTAGGTCAGCTTCCGTAAGCTCCAACTGGTAGGAGGTAGTGCTATACCACCACTGTTTATTTCCTTCAATGGAATTGACGTGTGATGCATTTCTGCGCTTTTATTAAACATGCTCTACAAAACCACTTTGTCCCAGTAGAGAATAGCAGCCTCCACGAGCGCGAGGTTTAAGATATGTCGTTGCCTCCGCACCGAACAGATAAGGATCCAGGCACTCGTGCGTGACGTCAGAGCTTCCAACTCCCTAAAAGTTGGAATAATTCCCCCTTCACCCTTCTGAGAGCATACAAGCTGGAAAAATTAGTATTAATAGGAGTTCATGGGCTGGCCTCAGGGCAGTCTGCTACACCTCTCACCGCTGCGAAAGCCAGGAGCCGAGACCCTAACCCCGTGCCGGTGACCACGGAAGAACCAGTGGCTATTAGCGATTCCAGCAGCTCCGGAAGACCACCACCTTCCAGAGACTTTCCACTTCTTCAGCGTACACCAGTACCAGAGGGACAAGTAAATGTCGTCCCTTACCACTCCTCAACCTCTACCTAGATCTTTACCTTCCAGTTAACAGTAGGTCAAAGCAACAACATCCCCTCTGGACATCCCACCAAACCACGTCTTCACCTGGGCTAACACCCCCTTTTGAATACTCAGATAGGTCCGTTCAGGACCACCCTCTTTAATTCAAATAGGGTTTGATTAACTGGCGTTTGACTAAATTAATGTTTGCCAACCGCAATCGCACACAAAACTAAGTCACATTGTTACCAAGTTGCATTCACCTGGCCTTAACATGTAACTTAAATTAATTCATTTTTTTTCTTTTAATATTTCTTTTGAATTATAATGTTCAGAGGTGCGTGCACCCACGTAAGTACATAACCATTAAAATGTATTTTATTTTAATTCTAATTCTCCGTGTTCTTTATCCTAGCTTTAGTAAACCCCTTTTAGACCCTTTAGGTACCTACTAGTGTTCAGAGCTTGCATTGCTCACTTAAGGTGAAGCCAACTACCACGCACGAAAACTGCCACAAAGGGTAATACATCCTAAGAGGCAACCTGAGGTCTGCCAGAGGTAGATAATCGGCGCGCCCAAAAATAATGAAGGAACTCTTCCACTTGTGGAATCAAGTACCTTTGATAGTATCATACTCCGTTCTCGTTGGAGAATGGCCAGGCAGGAGATAGATCTATTCTTGTCACTTGACCCTCTGTGGAAACCACACCTAGGTGTTACTGTATAAAAACATGAGTACCACACGCTTTGTTTCACCACTGGAAACAGCTAATAGTTCCATCCACCACTGTGTAATGGCTGGACACAGAACAACAAAGTGAATATAAAGTATAAAGTATAAAGTTGTGAAAGCAGTGCTCCTAGAAGTACACGGTAGGGCAGTCTTCTATAACCAGCTTTGTCTTCGGTTTCAGTTAATTTTACCTTTTGTCTTACTCCAAGAAAAGAGGCAATAAATTAAAGTTGAAACAGATTTTAAAACAGTTAGAGAGAAACATTGCAAACTTACCTACCCGAGAGGTAGTAGAAGAAAACCCATTATTTTTCCGCCTACGAGAGTGTCAGATCACATCCAATTAGAACACTTAATAATGGTACATTATGATAATGCCATGCTAGGACTTGATTCTCCCTTACTATCCGAATCTTACACAACAATCCCTCCACATATACCCCATATATACACATATACATATCTGCAGCACTAGCACCGCTTCTCCACAGCCAACGTTGGCCGCTGCCCAGCCGCCGACCGCCTCATTGAACGAGCCGAAGAGGAGGAGGGTGCCGCTGCCTCGCAGACTGCAGGTAACACGTTGGAGCATCTCAAACCCAGTCTCTCACCTTTGTGCCCACATGAAAACCTGCCTAACCCACTCTCTACTCAGGTGTCCTGCTTAAGCGACAATAAAATTCCTGGATATGATCCTCGCGACACTGGCTTTACGATATTTGAAGGCCATCTCATTCAGTAAAACTAAGTCTGCTTATCGTAGGACATTAAACGTGAAGTTGGTCGTGGGGTTGAAGTCCACAGTTCTCAAACCGAAAAAACCACCCCCAAATTACCAAAAGTAATCATAATCCCAAAGTGGATACCCCACCTTAGCCGGTGCAATTTGAGGGGCTTGTGATCAACCTCTGGTGACACCAGGGCTTACAGCTATGACTCTCCATTCTTACAAGCTGACACTGGATAGTGAGGTTTTACCCCTTGATCGTAACCCAAACCAAAAATAATAATAATAATAAATTAGATTATAGAACTCTGAGATCAAGCCTACTTCACGGACATTTTGATACCATGTCAGAAGGTGGTTAAGATTCAGAATAAACAAGTTTTATCCTCTTAACGGTATCTCTCCAGTACCCATAGCACCTTTCTCTGCAAATTTCGCCCCCCCCCCCCCCCCCCACCCACCAGCCAGAGGGCCAGCAGGTGACCTAGAGATTTTGCTATAACCACCACACATGTTAAAAGAGTACACACACGCATCTTGGGCGGACACAGATTCTGTGCACCACAGTGTACAGAACGGTAGAGCCCCGACATTAGGTTCTCTCTCTCTCTCTTGGGGTAAGCTTGTCGGCTTGGTGATGGCTCTCTCCACCGCCCTCCTGGTGTGGCCAAAACTATTTTGCGCTTGGGTGGAATCCCTGTTACTGGTATACCTCAGGAGAGGCTCACCCACATATTGAGACAGTCAGCCAATGAGACCTGACTCTCCGTATCCACCGCGCTTCTGGTGCAGGATGTGAGGATACATAATACTTTGTTTTATAAATAGACATTTACAAGTCGAGCCCAACCCGGGCCCCCAGGGGACCCGGGACCCTGAGAATTGCACCTCTTTGCTCCCCTCTCTTGATGGGCCTGCTTCTGTGCCAGAAGGATATATACTTAAAGCCCCACTCGGGACTTTCCCAGACACATCCTTGCTTAGTGCGACACGCCCCCAGTCACCCCAGGACGTAACACGTCAATGTCCATAAAAACTGAAAATGCTTCAATAGCAGCATTCGATATTTCAGCTTACCAAGCTATTTATGAATGTGACAATTACAAAATTGTACCCGGGACAGACTAGCAGTGTAAGGGTAGGAACAGTCGTGGATCCAGTCTTGGGATTCTTTTAATGGAAAAGGCTGGAGAAGCTGTCAGGAGGTGAAGGTATACAATATCCCTGGAAAATTTTTTAATTTGACACCTTAAAAGCAGCTATTTAAGTTTATCCAGGACTTCTGGAAATAAGATAGTCAGTTAAAGTTTAAAATTGAGCCAAATTTGATACATGTTACTCTTGACATTTGTTTGCCATCTTTGTGTCTTATCTACTGGCTAAAGCCAAGATAAAAGCAACAAAATCAAAATATCATCTAAATGTAAGTTAATACACCTCCTAAAACCAAAATTTCAGTTGAAACACAAAATAAATGAAATTTCGCCAAAATATATTATTTTATTTATGAAACCATAACCAACAAACTGTATCCAAAAATCTATAAACTGAATGATAAGAATACCTAATTTAAGTTCCGGATTATGGAATGAAAAAAATTAATTTTAAGGTGTCATTCAGGCTGAGTGAATAAGAGCAGTAAATATTAAATACAGTGAGGATGAGAAATTATCATTTAATGAGAACAGCAAAATTGTATTTTCCCAAAAAGTCAGGCGGGAATTAATTTTCCCATACATTTTTCGGGATAAAAATAATTTAGGTTAAGTATTTTGCTATTATTTCTGTGTTCTACAACACACATGTAAAAGTGGGCTTTCATGGTCGTAATCTTGCAAGCATTAGTAAATAATAAATAAATGCAAGTCACGTACCTATGAATATTAATGGTTTAATATAAATATTATGTGTATGAAGTCTGCAACAGACCGATATATGTAAACAAACTTTGGTGTGCCTTCCTAAAATAAATAACTGCTCATTCCACATAATAAATGGCATTTCCGTTGCGCAAATGGTATTTTTTCTGCCGTTGATTGCTTTCAAAGTAAAAAACTTGTTTTAGAAACGTGAAGTAGACGTTATATATTTTTAAAACAAAAGTTGTTTTTATTGATATAATGGTGTTCAGTCATGAATGAATACATACTTTCCTCTGCACTTTCTTGCGGCTGAATTAATGCACGCGGCTCACAAGCTTTAAGAAAGTAACGTTTCGATTTTTAAACCCGTTTTGTTAAAGAATTGAGATAGCTATGAAATGAGTCTTTCATTTTCATGCACTCTAACATTGTTTATTTTCGCAAACGTCTTAGAAACACTACCAAATAATTTCATTGCAGGCCGAAAGGCAAACATATACATGTAAAATCACATTTAAATTGGTGGGGATGCAACTGCATTTCCACGTAAGCTCATAAAAATCAGAATGATCGTGCATTTCTTGTTTGCTTCTTGTTCTTATAGGTTATACGGCCAATGGCCGAACAGTTGCCGAACGTGACAACTCATTCTAAGGTGGTACGTTATTGTCCAGTACATCACGTGATGTAGAATGTCGCCCAATGAGAGTCGCCTTTAGAAACAGTACTGCTCATGTTTTTATTTTGCAAATCAACCATACATGAGCTTGCATGAAATACGCTGTACCATTGCCTAGCAACTGTTGTGCTGGATGTACACAAAAGTGTGATCCATCAGTTTTCTAAGCTGTAGTAAAGTTTTCTTGTCTTTCGCAATATTTGTGTTAATAGTAACCACGAATGAGCAACAGTAAATTAATTTGCATTTGGTTGCAATTACAATAACGTTAGTGAGGCATGTAAATTCTTTCGTTTCGCGAAAGACAAAGTTGAATATTATCGATGTGCATTCGTAAGTGTCGGCATGTACTTAAGATTCTTTGAAGTAATTATATTTCAAGTGCAATAGTAGAACACCTTATAAAAGGACCAAAAATACAAATTTTTTTTAAATACCAGAAATATGGTAAATTGAAATATACCCTTGTTATTTTTATTACTGTCTAAATTGGAGCTACAAAAAATACACGTTGCAGGCTAACACAAGTAATAAACATTCTATGAAGGCTACTAGGCTTATCATTAATAGTGGACTAAACTATTAGTATAAATCCCTTATGTTTTAATTTAAAAATTACCATTCTCAGCATACAAGTTAATTTTTGCGAGAGATAAGATAGGGATCCAAACGAAGGTTCACGTCCTTGTAGCAGCCACTTTACAGAAGGCCTGAAAGAGATTGGTCCTACAATTAATTAAAGAAAAACAAAATTGTTTGTTTTCTTCCCCAGAGAAGTCGAAAAGGAGGTACGTTATATGTTATATTATGTGGTTATTAATGTTTAACGTCTTTGTCATAGCATGATAATACAACATAAGATGCAGTTGAACATGCCTTATCCTGCCCACAGTGGGCACTGAGCAGTTCACAGGAAAGTGGAGTAACTTCGGATAAATTAAAAAATTCTAGTTGACAGGAAATGCGTGACAAGTACAGTCAGCTGATTTTTTAGGACTTTTAATATATTTGATGTAATGACAATTTGTGTAATATAATTCCATGTCAGTAGTCGTAGCACAAATGTATGTTGTGTAGGGTTGGAGAGTAAATTAATAGGCGTAATAATAAATAACCTAATAATATTGTGTGGGTGGATCTATAAGGGCTGCAATAGTCACACCCACTTTGTTTTGCTAATTTGTCATATTGCATGTTAGCATGGAAATTGAAGGGCTCGCGTATTGCTGGTACCTGCCTAGGTGTGTGAAATGCAGAATATCTAACCAAGCTAATCCTAAGTGAATTACAGGGGGTATGTGTGCAGATGCCCTCATCACATTTCGGAAAAAGCATAATGAATAACAGGAATCGATGACTAATTAAATTGTGTCCTTTAACTGCATTAAATCTAATAAGAACTAATGTAACTAAATATTTCACTATAGGTGAATCAAAGAAGGGTGTCTGAGCAGATACGCTATGCTGCTTCGGAATACGGAAGATAAGGACTCTCAGAATTAAATCTTATTTTTAGACAATTTAATTACTGTACTGTATATTACTCTTGTAAGTCCTTGTTTTATTTTGCGGAATGTGTGATAGTACATCAGCACACCCCATCTATCATGAAGTTAGGTTAGGTCAGGTCTTCAAGAAATTAATGTTATTAAACAACATAATTTAGGAAATGAAAGTAGTTTTCATTAAACAGAAAGTCTGTTATTTTATACATTTCTTTCTAGGGATATGTAAGTTCTTAGTTACTGTTAAGTTTACTAGGCATAGTACAAATCTTACAGGAGTTTGGTGGCAATGGTGCAAATAAATTTGCATTTTATAATAACTGAAATAAAAAACTAGAAAAATACGTGTTAATACATACAGTCACTGCCTATTATGAAACAAGTGCAATAATTTTACCATCAATAATGTGATTCTCCTACATTATTTTTGCGTGGTAACCCTCATACAAGATATGTACACAAATTTGAGACTGCAGCTCTGTGTTTAAATTAAATTCTCAGGGAAAAATGCAACAAATCATTAAAATATGTGTCAAAGCACAAGTACTAACAGATTCAAGCTTGGACATACAAAATACAAATTAAGTAGTAGCCATTTTGCTGTACTTCTTCCATAGCAACTGCCTAGCAACAAGTTGTTTGCATCCAATATGGCGGCGCATAGGAATATCCATTGCAGATGACTTCAAGAGCATATAACACAAATTTTCATTCTGATGATTTTTATCAATAAAGTTGTAGTTTTAAATAAAAGTTTAAATACTGTGTAATTTGTAGTGCGGTAACCTATATCTGTGACACGTTAATTTGGTACTAAACATTATTTTATTTTACGTTTGTTTTTAATGTTTTATTTACTCACACTACAGTTGTTTAGGTAGTTTGTTAGAGGCAATATGGATATAAAAATACTGGTGAGTAATTCAAAGTGCCTATTTGGCATTTTTATGAGGAAAAATGCCACACAATGTGTCATCAAAATGCAAAGATGCTCTGAAGTATTGAAAACACATTTTGGTTGTAGGCCTACATTAATATTCAATTTTATTTGTATATTTTGTTAATTTCCTAGTGTACCGACAAATTCCCGATTCCGTCCCGTTTTCCATGGGAAATTATTTTTCCTGCCCAAAATGTTCCCGAGCCCAAATTATCTATCATGCCCAGCTCTAAACAAAATATTTAAAAAGAGATTTTTTTTTCTATGGTAATGCTGTGCACTACCTTAGTTCAAATAAATTGTTTTCTCTTGTTTATGCAGTTGCATAAAAGAATAAATTATCAACAATTTGTAATAATAAAATTTGCATTAAAATAAAAGTACAATGTTGGCTCTAGTAATGCACAATTTTAGTAATACGTTTCAAATTCCAAGACTTTCATAATAAAAACCAGTAACACAGAAATCAGATATTTTTAAAAACAATTTTTGCCTTAAAATAACACTACAAAATCTTGCCCCTACTAATGGCTCTTAAATTCACTCCTATAAATTCCTAACATTTCCTGTTAATTATCTCTTATTTTATCATGTATGTGTTAAGTAGCCTCCGGCTGTCAAAGCCCCTGCGGCATTTCCAATTTCCCAACCACTGCCTGTTTGCCCCTGTGAAGTACTATTTAAGTCTCTAGTATTTCTTCTTAGTGCACTCATAATGGAAAACAATTAGCAAGGCATATTTTGCAATTCAAGGGACATGATATTTATGTCATCCACATTACACACTACACTACAAGAAAGAACATACCTTTTTATCTCCTCCATAATGGCCTGGTCACGCTCTTGATGAGCAATCATCAGTCTTGACCAGTTCTTGTCTAGGACATCTATCACTAGCTCAGGCTCCATGTCGATTTCGCCAACAGCTTCAAAGTATTTCTAGGGGGAAGGAAAAAGGAAGTACTATGACATTAGTTAACTCAAAAATAAAAGTTTGCACTAGTAGTTGTTTTGACATTTTCGTAATCAAGAACTTTTAGAACAATTATTTACTTTAAACTCTCAAAAATGAAACTCACTTCGAGTTCTCGGAACATGAGAGCAAGTCTCTGTTTATCGCGGTGCCGTGGAGGCACTTCATCGGTTCGGAAACGACTACTCTCTGCAGCCGATTTCTTCATTTCAATGAGAGTCGTAGGGAAGGTTCGGTCCTGCATCAGCGCCATTTTTTCACGCATCCACAGGTGCAAGGTGCTAGCAAGCTCCCGGTATTCTGCGACACGCTGTTGAGATTCCTATACACAAAAGAACAATATAATGTTTTACTAAACACTAGCAATGCCTTAAAATTAACACTACTGTAAAACACCTTATTTACACAACAGAAGTTCATATATAATTGTATATTATGAAGTGATTTGTTTTCAAGTTCACATGCAGCAAAACTGTAGGGTCTTTGAGGCAACAAAAAATAAAATATTTGATCAGTTTCACTGCTGAGATACATTCCCAGAAACAGACATTACCAAGATACATTAAACTTCATCAGCACTGTACTATATAATTTTGAGGAGAATACCAAAGAGCAAAATACTGATGTTAAAATTTTTGGAACTTCAGTACCTGTATGTACAACAGATATCTACAGGTAGATAAATGGGCATAAACACCATTACTGTATTTCCATGATCCTGACAGAATATAACTTTTACATATAGAGAGACTCAGCAGTTGTGTTACAGAATATTTGCCATTGTACGTGAAACAACACAAAGAAAAAATTATTACATGTATAGTCAATGTACAGAGTTTAAAAAAAATCAGGATTGGGTTATTGAAATGCTACTGCAAAAACATTTCTTAAATTTTTGTCTTCAGAAAATTACTGTGTTGAAACTTGCTAAAAGTGACGAGGAAAAAGAATTCCTGCACGCCGCCACTTCCCTCCTGAACACTTAGAAATTAAAAATTTTAATTATAAAATGACAAATGATCAACATCAAGGTAGATTCATCAGGAAGTAGCCTAAAAACACAAGTGCAAATAAAAATTAACAAGTTACATAATGAAGAAAGCATTTAAAAGGAATACAATTACTGTGAAACAAAAAACGTAATAATCAACGTGTTTCAGAATGGGAACAATAACTGTTTTTAAAGATAGATAAAAATCCAAACATGCAATGGTTCTCAGTAAAATAAATAATTATCAGCTATTCACAGTAAAGTGAGCACTTTTGGGGCCCTAGTTACTATTTCCTTTCAGCCCACAGGCAGATCTTGACAATAAGTGCAGGGGCACGTGCCCTCCAAATAAAATATAACAAGCCTCAGCAAATTTCTCCTTTGCAGCTTTGGAGCACAGGTGGTCTGTGCCCATGCTGCTGTATATTTTTACCTTGCAAAAGGCACATGAGATGTGTGAAATAGCTGAAGTGCTGTAGATTTGGGGCACAAGCCACCTGTGCCCACGCTGTTCATGCAGTGTTTTAACAGCTCAATAGATGGCAGATGCAAGTCGTCTGTGATGTGTTTCTGACATTGTAACGCATTATGTACTGTTACTGTTGCAGTATTATATTCGTGGCTTGAGACTTTGTGAATATTTTGAAAATAGCAGTGTATGATATCATAGTTTTTAAAGTTTGTGTATTATTCAGTTTTTAATGTTTATACACAGTGTTTTTGTTGCTGTGTTAAGGTCCGTCTACTGTCGGCCGTACCTGTGGACATGGACGTGTCGAATCTTGACGTCAAGTGACATCACATTTACGCAGTCCGAACATGGTCTAGAAATGTGTTGCCCAAAAACAAGCTTTCAGAATATGACATTAGATCGCAGTAAATTTGACACATTATTTGTTGTTATGTAATGAATTTTATATTGAAATGTTGATTAAATTGATGCGTGATGCAAACTGGCTAATGAGAAAAAAAACTTCGCTTCATCTACATGCTTCACTAAAAAGTATATTGAACAGGATTTGGAACTGTATAATTTCTACCAGAGCGCCTACAGGATTTTCCCTCGTTGCGGGGATAGTTACAGACGTGTAAGAATTGTATGTTTCATCAGCATCAGCCAGCCAGTAAGCAAACCAACCCCAATCGACTCTTCTCTAAAACCCCGAGCAAGTTCAAGGGTGCACCAATAAATGGCGCCACCTGCCAACAATAGCCACCCTTAGCTCCACCCAACATGTGTGTGCATAGCACCCCCCACTAAAGGGCCAGCGAGCCCTTGGCCACAGAATATATTGCCATGCACGGGCTGAAATCACCAGTTGATGTCCGGCCCTCTTCAGGACCACGACAGCTCGCTCTACCACCACGTGTGCTACAAGCCTGCCGACCCAGGGTATAAGAACCAAATCTGCCTAGGCAGCTTGTTCAAACGCGCTTGTTCGCCGGAGCACTCTGACCTATCACCACCTTTAGCGTCTAGAAGATCTTCAGCTTCACTTTTGCCTACCACAGAACTTCCAGAAGCCCTCCCCTGCGAAGCCTTCCAGATGTCATCTGCCACCCTTAGTCACTTGCCCCTGGCAGCAGCAACCCCACACGCCCATAACTCGTCATTGGTGACATTGTAAAATGTTACGCCATTGGTTGCGCATGCGCATTTTGCTCACATGACTAAATTTTATGTTTTGGGACCTACCTTACCAATTTAAGGAGACAAATTCATTTTCTTATTGCAAGTGAAATATCTTTGTTCTTTTTGCATAAGTTTTAATATAATTTTCACATTAAAGTTTACTATTGTTTTTACATAGTGTTCTACACAATGAAATTTTTCTAGGACAAACCTGACTGTAAAATGCATTGTTTTTTGTCAGGCATACTGATATATTATTATTAAATTATATAGTGTCAAAGGTTAGAAAAAACTAATAATACACATTATACACGAAACAGCATGCACATTGTATATCTTGGCAAACTCCATTATGATCATTTTCTAGTACAAAACTGACTAAAATTACTGAGTCTTGTTTTGAGGGCATACTTGATATATCAACATAATGCATATCATACATTTGAACATCGACAAATAAAATACACACTATACATCACACACTTTGTACATCTAAACTAACTTCATTTATGAACATTCATAACATCATTTTTTAGTACAAAACTAGCTGTAAAATAATTGATTTTGGTTTTGAAGGCCTGCTTGATACATAAACATTTTTGTAATACACTAAAAACAATGACAAATAAAATATACATGCACTAAACACTATATAGGTAACAACATTTATGAACATTCAGAACAATTGAATAGCATATGCTCATTGCAAATAGGCTTGTTGCAAGTGGCACACAATTTAGTTGTTTTTCTGTTTTTCTTTCGAGGATAGACAAAACAAAATCCTAGGACAGTTTTTCGTTTTGCTCCTGTTTGCGCTTCTCTACCAGCTGCCCTTACTACAGTTGTTTGCAAGGCTAGAGGCAAAGTAGTGATTGAGGAACGAGCCACGAGTTGTGGTTTCATTAGCTGCAAAGCTAAGTTCTTCAGAAACACACATCTTGGGAGTTTTTCTTCTGTATTTGCAGTGTATATTATTTGGCTGTTTATCCCACCAATATCCAACAAAGAAAAAAAATATTGTCAGAGGCCATCTACAGCTTATCCTTGACACAGAATAATTCACCCTTAATTTCATCTACATCATCTACCCCGCAGTTCGTTGTAGTATAAAATGTTATAATCTCAGGTTTTTCAAGCTCTCTCGAAGTCTCGTCAATTTTGTCGTCACTGTGAAGTGTAGACAAAAAGAACAATATTATTATTATTATTTTCATAATAGAAAAAAACACATAAGATACTAGTGTACCTGCAGATGAAAAAGCTAATTCGTGGTGGCCTTTCCTTTGTGTTCACAAATGAAGGAGGTATTTTCTTATTTTTCCGCAGTCTACCAACAATCGTAGCATTCTGTGTAAGAAGATCTCTTGCTAAGGGCACTGAGCTAAAATAATTATCCAACTATGCATTGCAATATTTCTGCTTGTATTTATGACTGGGGCAGCAATACGCTTTACCATGCTACTTGCATTGTTGTCATACTTATGTGGCCCCTCAGGTTGTCTACCAGAGTAGATTTCCAAATTGCTTGTGTAGAATGTACGTGTGTCTACAAGGGCAAACACTTTTATTCTGTGCTTAGCAGGTTTATTAGCTATGTACTGTCGGAACTTGCAACGTCCTCGAAATGCTTCCAGCATTTCATCCACAGTTACATATTCACCAACTTGATAATTTGACATGTACTGGGTAACAAACTGCTCCAAAATGTTTCTTATAGGAGCTAGGTTGTCAATAAGTTTCCTTGCATCCCTGTCATTTATGTTCTCAAACCTGAGAGCACGCAAAAGCAAGTAAAACCTTTTCATTTCATAGACATTACTTAAAAACATTCTGGTGCTGTGCCAGCGTCACTGAAAAATTCTTCAATATTTAAATGCTGTGCTTTTTTCCCACGTGCTAGTTAGAATAAACCCAACAAGGCACTGAGCTCAACAAATGTGGTACTGCCACAATCTCTTTGACGTCCATAGTTCACGTGCATTTTGTATAAACAAATGTTGGTACAGTCCACTACTACTTGAATCATATTGCTTGGAAAAAATAATTTCCAACAGTCTAAGACAGACACTGCATTTTTTGCCAATTTCTTCGCTCCTGGAAGATGGATCACAATATTACGCTTTCTGGTGCGTACATTAGGGCGAGGAGGATGTACTGACCACTCTGTTTCCTAATCTTTTCCTAAATACAACGACTCACACCCAGTGGAATATCCACAGGTTCTTTGTCATTTACACTAGCACAGGATTGCTCTGTATCACTATGTAAACTTTCTTGCTCGGTTTCACTGTCACTTTCACTGTTTTCTTGGTGGAAAATTTGATCCCTGCTTCATGCTTGGCCCACCTTGTACACAGGACGAACTCCAGTACACAAGTCAGTCCAATCCGCCCATAGTAAGTGCACTCTGCCTGCACTAAAAGTCACTCACTGCTTCTGACATATAGACTTATTGCCCAGACCCAGATAGTATCACACATCAATATGTTTGCAAGATGTGTGATTTAAATATTTATTTATTTATTTATTTTAATGGTATATGCCCCAACTGTTTTATTTCAAATAAGCTTGACAACTGACATCCAAGAATTTTATTAAATGTTCATCCTTCACAATAAAAAGTTCAGGCAGAACGCAGACTGCACTGACTAGTATTTCGTCATGTTTGTTTTGAGAAAATCAAACTTGCAAGTCCCCATTGTTTACTTTTAGAACGTGAAAATTCCACGAATGTGTTAAAATATCTGTAGACTTCTTTTTCTACCATACTATGACACAACTTGGGAGAAAATTTGAGTTTTCTGAATGTTTTGACTTAAGACACAGATTGACTTGGGACACGGGAGGTTGGGGCAGCAGCATGATGTCAGAGGGTCATGTGCACCAATCAGCATATCCTAATCAAAAGACTCGAGGTGGGATAGCGCAATTGTACACAGGTCTTTACTGAACTCACATGTAACATGCCATATTCATTCAAAAAACAGTGAACAGAACTAAAAATTTTTAGGGAAGCAGTTAATATAGCATGACAGTATTAAAGTAAAATCTTGACCCTTCAAGACCACAACTTATTCTAATGTGAACCTATCGCACCCGAAAGAGAGATTATACATGCAATTTGAGTAAAAAAAAATCCATAGTCATTTGGTTAGAAGGATAAGATTATAAAACCACATATTATTGTTTGTGTAGTATTTTTTTATTCCGACTATACATCGGCAACTATTGGTGTGTGTGCCTAAAATATTTGAATGACAAGATAGAAAAAAACATTTAGGGAACAAATTGCATTTGCAAAATATAATGAAAATGGTAATGCTGGGCCAGATAAATAAAATTAATCAGTCAGATGAAGTATAAGGAAGGTCAGTAAAATAACATAGTGAACTAGTAGAAATATTAAATACATAATATCTACAATAAATGAATGCAATATATTTTACGTATTTTTCTTTAATATCTTGGAAATCATGATGAATGTAGTAAAAGTAAAAACCAGTGTGTGTTTCGACGTTCGTTAGTGCATTGAATATTCAATAAAGTATTACTGTATATCATTTTTAACTTTGTGCTCTCCTTTGAAATTCTTCCTAGAGCTGCCACTGTTTCAGCCATTTTTTATCCTTTAACCAAATTTTCAAAAAAATATTGCCATGTAAATAATAAACAGAGTGTGTATAATTCTACCACACTCTGAAGTTAACATCTAAGGCTACAACAAAATATATTTATTGAATATTATTCAAAATGAGAGGGCTTCCAAAAGTGCTCACTTTATCATCTATAAAATAACATTATGGAAGATGGCAAGGAATAGTTTTAGGAATTTGTTTTAATCTCCACGTCAAAATACTCACTTGGTCATAGAGTGGGTGAATTGGTGGTGGTTCAGGGAAAACATCGTACAGAGAAGAGATGTAGGTGATGAGAGACTTCTCGTCCGGTTCAGGGGTATCAACATCTGGAAAATAAACATAAAATAAAAACATTAGACCAACAAAACCAATGTGAATCCTGCAGCTATGATAAAAAGAGCACATAGCAAAAATTGATTTAAAATTATAACCCTGTCAAAAAAAAATTTTTGAACTAACCAACTGAATAGTCCATGTAGTCTATTTTTGCAATATTCTGATACTTCTGGTTCAAGCACCACCATTATTATTTCATTCCAATTAGTAAATTTAAAAAAAAATGAATTTAGACAAAATAGCTAAAAAACTGTGTTAAAAATTTATACATATTTTTATATTAACATTGTTTGGGTGGAACACCTCAAGGAATTTTGTGAATTAATTAATGGTCAATACCAGCATGTGTTGGGATATGGTAACACAAGATGATTGACTATAATGCGAGTACTTAAAAAGAATTGTATAGTTATATCAGTGCCCCATTCCTTTGTGATAATTTTTCAATACCAAGGAATTCAAATTATAGTTGCTTTACTGGCCATGAAAGCAAAATTAAGCTACTATTGGAAATGCTTTAATGATACAGCAAAATTTCAATTTGCCAAGAAGAGAAAATATAATAAACTACTGAACAACGCTAAATTTTGAGAAAAGATTCATACAGTGATAAGTCTGTACAAAGCAAACAATTAAATTATACTTGGAAAGTATTGAATGGCAAACAGATATGCAAGAAATCCTCTCAAGTTGTTTTATTTCTTTTGTTAACTTCCTAGTTTCAATTTTACCAAAGTTTTATAGTAACAATTGCTATTACCTTCTATCTTCCACTTAAATTTTAAAAAAATATTAGTGAAGAAAGTGTTCAGTATTTTCTATTTAATACACAGTTTTATGTTGCAAGGATATAGTACACCTATTTTCTTGCTGGTTTTGTTCATATTAGTTATAATTAAATGCTGTAATTCATAGATATAATATAAATAAAAGTTCAGTTTAAACAGAAATAGCATACTTCTATGTAATTTTATGTCAATACAAGTATAATATGCTTGTGATACATGGCATATTTAGGAAATAACAAAACATCATACACTGGGTGATGTTTCAAAGGTTTGATTCAAAAAGTGTGACGAAACCATGAATAAGACTATACTGATTACAGCCACAGACACCAAATATATACCAAGTGTTCAGAGAATTTTGTAAAGCGTAGGTCCTGTTTATCCCCTACCCCTCTTGGTGCATTTTTAAAATACTATCACCTGCTGTACAGCAAAAATATTTTATTAATTTCATTTACTTGTAAGTCACATTATTAAAGTTACTGATACTACATAACTAACTTTTTAGTTAGTACATAAAATGTAAATTTTAATTTAATTCATTAGTATAGGGTCTCTTTCTGTAAAATAAATTTATTTTGTGTATCCAAGTATTTTTACAGGTAAGAGGAGATACCAGTACGAACAAAAATGTTCACACTTAAATAATTTCAAATTTATTACTCACGGCATACCTTGTACGAGGTAAAAACTCAAGAAATTTGTTCGATGACTTCAAACATGAAGTGAGTTTTGTATTTAAAACTGTAGCCATTTTGAGGTTCTGGTGTATGGAATGAAAGTATAAAAAGAAACTGTCAGTCTTTCAGTGTGCATGAAGTTGTGATTGCTCGTTGTTTGATATGTGGGGATAAAGTACAGTTTGTTGGATTTCTGTACTTTCCTATGGAAAAAAAAAAAGGCAGAAAAAGTGTAAGTAGCTTACTTTTAAATAAATGGTTGTGGAATGAGGCATTCAGTTTGTTGTTCATAGAGAAAAAATTTCACATCAGGGAGGAGTTTCAAGTCATAGTACCAACGTACCAGTTATCTGCCGATTGGAAATAACATGAATCATCCCCTCAGAAGGAAGGTGTGGAGTGAGTGCTTCAGTCTTTAGATAGAAGTGAACAAAATTCTCTGAAACAGACACTGATACGACACCTTGCTGCCAACACTTTTTTAGATTGTGAATTTCCCTTTGGTGTATTTTTTTAGACAGTACTAGATGGGTTGGCTTTCTGCATGGGACAAAGTCAGGCTCTGCGAGCAATACTTTCTGCCTCGGCGGGATCACTTTTTCAGGTATACCTAAGCGACTTATACCTGGCAGTTGAGGCTGTGCCGGCTGTGGTGCGACTGATACAACGCCACAGTATGGGTACGATATGGGTGTGCTGGTCGGCCTGGTGGTGCTGGTTTCAGTAGCTACTGAGATTCCTAGTTCTCCCAGCATCTGGCAGGTGATGAGTCCTAGTGCTATTTCCTGGCCACTAAGGTAGGCCTGCATGACTGGATGGTAACGCTCAACGATTCTAGTTGGCAGTCCAAATGTAGCAGGTTCGTAGGCTGGCGGAACTGGTACAGAGAGCTGGCGGAACTGGTACAGAGCGCTTGCGGACTGTGATATGTGAACCTGGCCGAGAGGCAATAAAGCTCCGGTGGATAATTACAGGCAGTCTTTAATTGTTTCGCCCTGTTATGAACACTGCCACTACAATTAAAAGGCACGAGGAAAAGGAAATCCTGCAATCGGACTTCGTAGAAGTGAAGCAGTTGACGTAGAGGTGTGCAATATATGTGCGTGTAGCAGCGGCCAGCCAATGCCGTAATCCACCCTCCAACTACAGTACCAAAGTATTGGGTTGGGTGAGTGGCGTAGCACTGGGAACCGTCCAAATACGGAGGTGAGGTCCTGCTAGAGTTGGTCTTCCCAGACCTGGAGAAGTACCCCTCTCGGCACTGCTAGTGCGCGATGAGAAGAGCAAACCCTAGACTGACAGTCCAATCCCTAAGAGAGCGGTATCCTAGTGTCGTGACTCAACCGTTCACCACATGAGTGCAGTGAATGAGTGGCCTTCCAAGATTGTACTGTGGTTTGGTGTTACATGTCTGAACGGAGAGAAGAAGTCCTGATCATCTGCTGTCCCTTGTACAGGCCTGATATTTACGAGGAGAGGTACTATGACTACAGGAGTGATATTCGTAAGATGGTAAAACAGTGTTTATTTCTTTTGATGGAAATAAACAATAATGGTGAGGTACTACCTCCTACCCACACAAGTTTACAGACGTCGAACACCCTACATGAACACAGGTGAAGGCTACGTGTGTGCGTGTGTGTGTGTGCATTCTGTAGGCGATTCATACAGGAATCGCAAAAATACATCACTGCACACAAGGGAAAGAAACATCATCGCCGGAAGTTCCACTGTCCTGCAAAAATGATAATGAAATATTAATAACACACTGAAAACAGCACTGCAAAGGAAATAGTATAATAATTGGTTGTACTAAGTCACTGTGAAACGACGTCTAAAGGAATAACGTGTGAGAGAGAAATATTCTCTCGTGAAAATAGAGTAATCAACATGGCATCCATCATGTGCAGAGTCTGCCAGAGCCTGGCCTTGCTCACAACAGGCAAGGCAAGTGGGAGAATTGACTCAAAATTTCACGAGAGTTCAAACTGTTGAAAATACATAACAGTAATGAAAAAATATTTAGAAACTTGACTGTTACTGGACACACATAATTTTTTCAACTTTCGATTGGAATCTTGAATTCGCTGATTTCTTTTGTGCACACTATTTTCAGCAGGTGTTGAGAGCACGAACACATACACAAACATATTATGAACCAGCTGATTGCAGGCACTTTAAATGGAGTAATTTTGTGACACTGTTACAAAGTTGGTGGTTTTGTCAGTGAAAGAAACTGCCTTTGAAAATAAAACACAGTATAGTAGTGATTAGATGATGTGGCTGAACTGCAGTTATGGAAAAAGAAATGCATCAAGGAAAACCAACAATGTTAGTATGCCACGAGTGGCCTCAGTGTATGCAACAATTACATATCACAACATTAGCTCCCTGCTTAACATTTTGGCAACACTTCCAGTGTCTACTACTACACCAGAGAGGTATTTTTCCACCCTGAAAAGGATCAAAACTTATTTAAGGAATACAACAAGGACAGGCATGTAAATTCATGGGTTTTAATACTTATCTACAATTCATTAATGCTTTAGAAATAAAACGATGTACGTAACCTTGTTCTGATTTCTTTAAGGCTGAATGGTATGGCATTACTGTCAACCCATCATTCTGAGATAGTCAACACCATTACAGGTTTTGGATAAATTTGCAAAAAAAATGGAGATATTACTATAGTGCTTCAAATATTTCAACCCCTTTTGTTATTTCATTGTGTAAATTGTAATTTTTCTTTTATTTTAATGTCATTTTGCTTGGCCCATAATGTATTTACTTACGTGAAATTAAATTTATAATATAAAAGTTTTTTCTAATAAAAACTTAGAACTGTAATTATTTAGTTTTAGTAAAATATAATCAGTATATGTAGTGTTCACATTTCTATAGAGATTTCTAACTCAGAATTATTGTAGTTTTAAGATGTTTTGTTCGACAGAAAAGTTAGCTTTGTTCCTTTACATGGCTATTTTCCTCTTGCATATAATGAATGCATGAAATGTTTGACCAGCTGTGATGGGTGTATGACATTGTGTTCCATTTCGTAATGTACTATATTGCAGTTGCTGTTTTCCTGCTTAAATTTTACAAGTATTGACTGTTTTACAAATGTGTTAAATTATTACACGTGAAAGAATATTTTTAACTGAATACCAAATTTCAGAACATTAAAGAGCAACTATCAGCAGTGGCTTAAAATTTTTGCTATTTGTACAAATATGTAAGTTTATTTTAAATTTGTTAATGTATAAGACTTCAAATGCCCCTGTAACAGTTTTAATTTGACACTGTACTGCATCAATTTAATTTTTAATGTATTGCTAGTTTGCTTGTGGGTGTTAGGAGTAAAGACATATGAACCCATTGTAATTTATGTACTAAGAGTGAGTCAGTGACGTTGATTCAAAGTCTGGGTGTGTCATGATAATGCTTCAGTGATGCGACTGTGCCTCTGCAAATTGCCCATTGATATGGGCTGTGTCTGCAGGTAGCATCCTCTATCCCACAGGCAGTTGTCATTTATGACACCTGTCATGTTGGCTTTCGTGTTGTGGCAGGTGACAAGACGCTTCTTCCAACTGAGCAGTAAAAACAAGTTCTGGTTTAGAAGTGTGGCCACTGCACAAAGTTGAAATATTTTTGGTTACTTGGTCACTTGTCATTTAGTATTCAAGGAACCTGCTGGTTTTACTACTAATGTTAAAACAAGCATTCAGACAGAGAAAGACAGACAGACAAAGATATATATATATATATAGACGCCGACTAACAGCCAGCAGAGTTGAACCCATAACGACGCTCACTGCCCACGTGACACATGGGAAGCACGTGCGCAAAGAGGCCTAAGTTGGACTTTCCCATAACGGGAATATTATTTTTTTAAGTGTACAACATGGCTTTCTTTATTTCAGTGCTAAGTGTTATAAAATGTTTAATATCTGTATGTTTGATTATATTGCACAATAATTAGTTAAGATTTTGAAATGTGCAGTGCGCGAAGAACATGGACAGTATTATTCCGGCGTGAACGCCGTCATAAAAGAATAACAGACATTGAGAAAATTCAGAAAATTAACAATCTGAATATAAAATGTAAATCAATATCTCAATTCTTTTTGTGCCATTTCTCTAAGAATATAAAAGTTTTACTCCGCGTGCATAGCACTTCCGATTCTGTGAACCCCGTAGGCGGCCATGGTAGGTCCGCACAACGCTTGCCTCTGGACAGTCCGGCGAGGAGAGCTGGCGAGGTAAGACGCTGTCACGTATGCACTACAACATTTTAACACTGATGTAGATTTCAATAATTCATTTAGTATACCGGACAACCTATGCTTTGCATACGTTAGCCAAACATTTCCCCAGCATCATGCTTCCGCTTAACGTAATTATTTGCGCCCTTCTGGCTTTTTGAAACGAATTGAGGAAGGAGAAAGATATCTGAGAGGCCACGCGGCTAGTGAAACTTGAATCAAGTGCCATCCACCTATGTAAAAGGCATTTCAGTGTAATTTCTGTTTAAATGCTACGTGCAATATTAAGGGCTATATTTCCATGCATTTCTTTGAGGCTATTTTTCATGTTTTATTGTGCTGAGGCCACATCGCCCATGGCCACGTAATCAGATATCGCTAAGTACGTATCTGCGCCATCCACACAGTTACAGGGTATATTTGTGTAATTTCATGTGCGCTTTATTAAATGTCAGGGTTCTACGTATTTTTCATTCAGGGTTCCATGGAATTTCACATAAATTGAGGCTTTGTATGTTTATCCACGCTGTCACTTTCAGGACTGATTTTGCAGACATCAGGCGAACCACAAGTCTGCATCTGCTTAAATCGTCAGAGGATTATTTTTCTGAACAGATACCATTTTGTCTGAGAATAATTTGCAGTTTTTACCGAGGGGAGGGGGGGAGGGAGGGGGGAAGGAGGGAGGGGGGGAAGGAGGGAGGGGGAAGGAGGGAGGGGGGGAGGAGGGAGGGGGGAGGAGGGAGGGGAAGGAGGGGAGGGGGGGAAGGAGGGAGGGGGGAAGGAGGGAGGGGGGAAGGAGGGAGGGGGGAAGGAGGGAGGGGGGGAGGGGGGGGAGAGAGAGAGAGGGGAGAGAGAGAGAGAGAGAGAGAGAGAGAGAGAGAGAGAGAGTGTGTGTGTGTGTGTGTGTGTGTTTTTTTTTTTTTTTGTATATGTTAAGACTAGAAATTGGTGACAAAGAATTTTGTTGGGTATACTGAGAACCACGATTTTTTAACAATAATAAACGTATGATTTGAAATATCCTCTCAGCACTTGTACAAGGACTATTCTGAAACCACTGACTATGATTAACAAATATTTTAAACAAAATAAATCACATGTTTAGTACCTTGCATGAAGTTAAAAATTATACATGAAAGGTAACAAATAGGTAATAGTATAACTTTTATATGAAAGTATGTTACAAACTTTGAGAGGTGATTCAATATAGAAAAACCAGCATATAAGATATACAACTTATATCTTACAGTGATTATCAAGGGAGATAAACGCCTTCGAAAATGGGAAAATAAAATGTTTCTATGTAAAATGTATTAAAACTACTTGGATTTTTTTAAATATATAGTTTAATAACAATCTATTATGCAATAAAATTTGGATTGTTATTATTATTCCCTTTGTGGATAAATATGGTGTAGTTAAATTTTTACTGCAGGAAATACTAAACCTCGAGTGTATGTCAATATTTAATAACGTACTATTACTCGGTATGTTGCAACAAACCAAAAATGTAGCTTTTCAAGGTAGATAACTGCTGAGGCAAACAACTGTCAAAAAACCAGCAAAGCAAGTGTTAAAGGGTGTGGAGATGCCCGAATGGTATGCAAAAATCACTGCAAACCAAGTCTGTGTGTTTATGAGAACTGTAAATTAATTAGCACATTATGTGGTGTGTTGCAATAAATGTAACAATGTGTTTTGCTAGTGGTGTTTAAAAATAACACTTATTAAATATTGACAAAAAAACACTTAGGTTTAATATTTTCTACAATGAAAATGTCACAACGCCCTTCATTATCCATAAAAGGCACTATATCCCCTACTAATCACTATTAGCCATAAGTTGCATACCTTTTTCATGGTTGTTTTCCCATACCTCTCAAAGGTTGTAACATAATTATGTACTTTCATAACCAACTACCAAAAAAGGATATGATTTAAAATCAATATGCTGTTATTTTTTAATCAAACACATATAATGGACATATTATATACATTAAGAAATTTTTTTTTCCCCTCTTTTGTTTTCTTTTTTTTTCTTTTTTTTTCCATGCTATTTATCCCCCCACGCGCATGCGCATGCACATGCATGCACACATGTGTATGCACGCACGTACACACACACACAAAAAAAAATTATCAACCATTTTTCTTTCTTAGTTTACTGATTTTTTTTTAATATATATTTTTTCCCAAAGGCTGTCTCGAAAGAAGAGGGAACCAGGGGGATATGCATTGAAATTAAAAATTAATACTTACCCACTGAAAGTGAACATACTATTTGTTATGGAGGCAATTAACAAATCTATAGTAGCAAAAAAGGACACGGAAGTAATATTAAATGTGTCTTGCCTAGTTTTTACTATAAGAAAGGATATCTCAACCTTGTTGCAATAACAATATTATTAAAAAAAAAATCAAAGTAACCAGGACTTGTATTTGCTCTTGAATCTAAAATCCTACAATGAAGAGGCTACGAAAACTGGTAACACACATACCTTCTGGATCAAGAAGCCTTGTCACACCATACTCTCTCTCTGCTACATGGAATGCAGTTTCCAGTCTTTCTCGCACCATACGAGAGCGAATTGTACGCCAGTCAATAAGATCAGGCCTGCAAAAAAATTAAAACATAAATATATAGTAATGTCAAAATTTATTCATATTTTTTCAACTTCATGAAAAGCACAGCAGTAAATTAAATTTAAACCTACAAAGTACAATCTCTCAAACTTTCTACTGCAAACATTTTCAAAGTTTGGAAGAAAATTGATGTGACATTCTGTTTGTCCCAATGATAATTAATTACTTCTAATTTAAGCGACACTTTGGTGAAAATTCTTAGTAAATATTAACGTACAAATAAAATTATGATGGTAGGAAACATCACTTGAACAGAATGTAATTTTTTTATTCATCCATATGAATCCTATTAAGTATATTGATACAATTGTGATATATTGTCCATTCACGGTTACTTCCAACTTTTCTGAAGCCACTTCCAGAATATTCCTCTGCCTCATGCAAACAAAGCTTAACCAAGTCTAGAAAATTACACCAAAAGGACAACACACCACAAGCATGAGCACTCTCAGTAATAATATTTTTCGTAAGAACTATGATCACCAACACGCCTATTTTCTTCCTGTTTTTATTCATATTACTAATAAATTTAATATAACAAATATAAGTAAAATAGTAATTTAACCAAAAATATGGTACCTTTATGTTAACAGAAGTATAAAATACTTGTGATACATTACATATTTTGGAAAGTACCCAACACATCATACATGGAGTGATTTTAAAAGGTTTCATTCAAAAAGTGTTATGAAACTGTGAATATACTATTTGATACGATTATGCTATGGTATTATGATATTATTATAATACTAAGGTTATACTGATACTGTTATATGAACATAATGATTTGATTATTGTAATATGATTATGATGATGGTATGAACTATTGATGCCATGATTAAATCATTAAAACATGAATATGATATATGAATATATTATTTACAATTAATACAGTATTAATAAAAAGTAATTTCATTCTATCAGAATTTAAATGTATTTATTTGTGTGTGTGTCCATTACAGCTGTATTATTTTACTTTCAAAATTGAACTATGTCACTCGAGTACAACAGCTGTTACAGAAAGAGAAAAGATTTAAGTTTTGCCATTTAACTAGATATTCTTATAGAGCCCACCTAATTGGAGCTATTTTCCACATCTGAGGCAGAGAACCGCCTGAGTGGTAAGGATTATACTGTTATATGAATTGAGTGCATCATCACCACTAAGCACAAATCTATGATGAACTGGTGTGCAGTGTTATCATGCAGCGTAAATCTAAAGAACTTTCAGTGGTGACCCTATAATTTTACTGTTGGGAAGTCTGTAGCAAGATTCAATGCAGGACCCCTCAAGTTTTCTGTATGTATCTGACCCATATATTCTGAAATACATCACTTTCGAAAAAAACATTTTTGGCTATGCTGATTGCTTTGAAATGGCATCAATAATGTGATTAATATCTTGAAAGCATGTGCATTTAACTGTTTTGTGGAAAAATAATCTGCAACATAGTTCAACAAGCACCAGGTATGTGGCCCTCTTAACGGTAATAAATATCTTACGTGCATTATACTATTTATACATTTAGAGAAACAAATCTGACACAATCCATAACAACAGTAAACATATTCATATAGGCTGTTCATGGTAAAGTGAGCACTTTGGACGGCCTGGTTACTTTTTCCTTTCAGTCATTTTTTTATCCTTTAAACATCTTTTTAAATAAATATTGCCATGTAAGTAATAAACACAGTGTGTATATTCCACCGCACTCTGAAGTTAACGTTGAAGGCTAAAGTAAAGCATACTTATTGACTATTATTCCAAATGAGAGGGCTATCAAAAGTGCTCACTTTACCGTGAATGGCCTTTACTATGGCAATTTTAGCATATTTCACCATGTTTTTGCAGAAAACACAATAACAATGCATTGAAAGATTATACTATTTCTTGTGCAAGGTGTATTTTATTAAGTCACTGAACATGCAGGTAATTTATTATTTACCAAAATTTTATACCTGATGACAGAAATTATATTTTATTATCAATGAGACTCCTTTAGAACAAATGTTTTACGCAAGCGGTATAACACTATATACAATCTCAAGTTGCAATACATTATTAATGCCCATTAAGGAGAGCCTAAAGTAAGAAAACTACTTGCTGCTTGACCAATAAATGTCCCAGTACATCATATTGACTCACCAAATGTAATAACCAAACAGAAAACTTGCCTATGCAAATGCAAACGTACATTTTTATCATGTTACATGCCAAATGCCCATAGCTTTTATTTAATTTCAATCTTTCAATCATGCTCATACTACCTGTCATGTATATGATTTATCACCACTTCAAAGAATTATAAAACTATGTTGAATACACAATTTTCCTAAACGTAATCTTCTGGTCAACTTGGAATGATACCACATGCCACACATCTGTGAGCGTGGAAGACAGTTACCAACTGCTCTATTGGCCACTGTCTCTTTGAAAGGATATGGACACCTCGCAACACAATGTTCAATTTTTTGTGACAATTGATTGGAAAATACTGACCCATTCAATAAGTTCAGCACTGTGAAAGAAAATTAGTTTTCAAAGTTGAAAGTATTTGTGTGAGCATGTGACCATTAGAGTTTAAGTTAAGTGTTCAGAAATATGCATCTACTTTTATTAACAAAAGGGAAAGATATTTTCCCACACGCAAAAAGTAATTTACAGAATCCTGAACACCACTTACACAAATGTTAACTGTAAGAAACCAATGAACCAATACTCTTAAAACTGCAACTTTAAAAATATTTGAGAAAACTTAATTTCATATGACAGAAAACTACATTACATATACTTTAATTGAAAAATCAGATTTTTCTCACAAATGTATTTATGACATGAAAGTATCAAAAGGATATTTTTAGTATGCATGACAGAAAAAAATCATTCAAGTTACTCCTCTTGTGCACAGAATAAATTGTGGAATAGTATTTTATTATGTTCATATAAATAGTTTCGGAAGAAGGATAATTTATTATGCAAGCACTGTAGTGAGGAAAAATTACTTTGTTTTTATAATGCTGGCTTACTATGGGGATGCCATTAGGCAACAAGATTATCATAGCAGTAAGACTTACAAATGCAAAAATGTGTCACAGAGAAGCTCGTTCCAGAATTTTCCCTGACAAAGTGTAGTTGAAATGTTATTCACTACATATTTCAGCATTAAACTGGAAGGTTTGAATGTAACATAAATATAGAAATGAAACAATGACTGCAGGAGGACAATATTAGTATCATACCTGACATGTTGAAACTAATATTATACGAACTTTCGGAGCATGTACAGAAACTGAAGAAAGGTTCATGTGAATTAACATTTTTCTTCTAATATAAACAAAGTTACAGAAAATCCATATACTGTAAACACCAAAAGTCCTGGCGGCTTGCCTCCTTAGTAGCCTGCACTTGGTCTTCCGGCATGGCCCAGCCTATGACAACTGATAGTAGTATTGACCCAGCTATGTACAAACTGATACAAAAAATATTCGGCGCTCATCAACAAATGCGCAACTGACTATATGGAGATCAATATTTTTATCATGGCATCAGGATGCAACAGGCTGTACGCACACAGACCTCTCTCCTCGACTGATGCACCCCGCTCAGCATAAATTCATCCCCCCAGGACTTGTGGTGCAAACAGTAGTGTTAATATTGAAAGCAAAGACAACGCTAGTGTACTCTCATCAACACCCCTCATGCTCTGCCTAAAGGATTCCAGGAAGATGCCCCCCTTCCTTGTGGCATTGCTTAAGCTTGATATATTTGGTGCACAGTATATACTTAATGGAAGATGGAATAATGCAAACACATTTGTCTGAACTAAAGATGGCTAACCACAGCTGTAGTCAGTTGCAAAAAAACTGCCATTCAATACTGCACAAGTGGAAGCTAACTATGTACCTTACACGCTTCCAGTTTTATAACAGCTTCACACTCACCTGTTTCTGTGTATGAGAGCATTAAATGCAAGCCCATCTCGCCACGAGGAGGTAAAGTCTGCAACACGAACACCTGGATACTTGGCTGTGGAGCGTCGAGCCCAGCCCAAGAGAACATCTCTTGCAGATACATTGGGCTCCTGGCCAACTACGATGTCTGATATCTAAAAACAACAGTAATGTTTAACTTCCCCAACAGCTACCTACTGTTATTACCCTAAAATGTAACAAAATTGGAACAAAACATAAACTTGACTACACTAAAATAAGGCACGTAATTTACCATAAATTATGCTGGGACTAGAATGACAAAGATCATTTCATATTGCCCGACATAGTTTACATGTACGAAGCAGTAATGCAGTCTTAAACCAGATGAGAAAAACAAAAAATGTATGTTTACAACATTTTAACTCTGTGATTTACAGTATATAACAAAAATTAACAACTAACAATCAGCATAATGACCCAAAATTAAATAATTCTTTAAAATGGTAGATAAAATGGTGACATGAGGATAAAAATTACTAAAGGGTGGCTGCTCAAAAAACACTTGCAGGAATGGCATGCAGGTAATATTTTGTCTTCCTTAAAACACTGATGAGATGCTATTGAAGTGAGGGTAATATTAAAAGAAAAAATTTAATACAAACTAAACAAAATAAAGAAAATTATAATTTTTGTGTAAAATAAATTTATTTTGTTCCTTAGTACATATATAGAAAGCAGGGTTACTTGTGGTTACAGCTTCCGTCCACAAATCATTTTCACAATTTGTAATACAATTTATTCCTACAATACTTTTAGGTAATGGAATTACTACTTCAACAGGCTCCTAGTTTTTACTGCATTAAAATGCTACAAATTAAAACCCACAGGAGCAAAAAAATATAGTTTGTTAAAATATTTTTTAATCTTTCACCACATTAATATGGGGCAACACATTGTGGCATTCGTTAAAAATATCTTTCATTCACCTAATTAATTTCTCACTTGTACCTATAGGTAAGTGGTGTAACAAATGAGGTGCCCTTTCCTAAATTCAAGGAATGGTGCCAGAATGAAAGTAAATGAGCACTCCAACTGCTATAGGAATCCATTTTAAAAGGTTTTTTACTCAGTGGGGATTTTTTTTTCTCTAGTTCTAGTTCTTGCTGTAACAACCCAAGGCTTCTTGTGCCACCCCTGGGTTACGCAAATTGGGCTCTGCCCGCGTATCCCTATGGGAACCAGTCTCCTTGCAGCTCCTGTCTTGCAGCGGGTGGGTCAGGGTGGGAGGATGGCAAGCAATTGGCCTGTAATGGGCATAAAGCTTATGCCCAGTGAGGCCTTAATGTGTCCTAAACCACAACTGGAGTGTACCAATAGTTGGCTTTGCCGACTGGTGCACGAACGGATGGAACAGGCTGCCTCTGTTTGCCTAGTGCTCACCACTGGTGGAACGGTTGGTCATTGAAAACCGCCTAGTGCCATAGAAAATAAATGGGAGAATGGGCTGATCGGTTCGGCCCCAGCAGAGGTTCTCTGTGGTGTACCGATCACTGGAGGTTGGACTTTGCTTGCTGGTAGCAGTTAACTCCGTATGCTGGAGATGCTCCCCATCTTAAAGAAAGACTGGGCGGTAAGCGGCAACCCGGTCTGGTTGTGTCACGGAAGAGACACCAGGGGTATCGATAGAATCCTGGTCAGACCATACATTTGGTATCTGAGGGTGTGGGTCTCAGAACCTTGTGAACCAGGTTGGGGCTTTGGAACTCAGATTGCTAACTGACTCAACCTAAAATGTGATTTCAGAAAAAGCAAAATCAGGACAGATAAACATTCTAACAAGACCAAAACCTCAAATGCTAATAAGCAATCACAATTCCTCATTTAAAAAAATTAACGAAAGACTCAATTTAATTATAAATTGCATCAGTACTATATTCTATAAACTCGTGTTTGGCTAACTGTGGGCATAATGAGTCTTGCTGTAATAAACTTTAAAAGCTTGATGTTTTAGCACAGGTAGCCTACAATCAGATTTTTACCATGCACTGCAATTTTTGTGGATTACTTATCAAACCAATTATTTATTGGATCCTTGCTACAACTGCTATTTCCTGATACTGACAATAAAATGTCCAAGAATACATATTACAGTAAAGTGTTTGTGTACACCTTTTATTTTCAAAATAATGTAAGGAATATACACAGCCGAACAAAAACACGTGAAAAGATTTGGTGCTGGCAGGAAAAATAAACTTGTAGGTTAAGAATTGTTAAAGTGTGTTGGTCGAGTTCAACCAGCTGCAAAGAAAATGTATTGCGTAAATGCATTTCCATTGCAACTAACTCAAAACAATTAACATATAAACAATCAAAAACATCAAAAATAGGTATTTATGAAGAAAACTAAATATCAAAACCAACTTTAACAATACGTAATTTTTTATACCCGCCAGTGCCGCTACTTTGCATCTTTTTACATTAAGGAAACAAAAGTATGCTTCCAAAAAAAAAAAATTTTTTAAAAAGGAGGGAGGGGGTTCTTGTGCGCGAGTGTTTAGTTCAGATTGTCGCAGTGGGACCGAGCATGTCGCTCCATGTTCGTCTGCTTACTATGACACGCTGTTAAACAAGGAAGTTTCCACCATTTCTGAATGTTTAATGCTCGTTGCTTAAAAGTGAGTGATTAGTTATTTTCTTACTTCCTAATGTTATTATTGTGTACATTCTTACGAAATGTGTTTACTCAGTTTTGTGTATTCTCTGCATGCTTTGTTTACAATTTGTAAGTTAATGTGTTTTTAATTGGAAATACAGTACGTACTGGTACACAAAATATTTCAGATACAGCTGCCTAAGACTACATTCGCAGAAGCACGCACACATCACACAGGCATAGAAGTTAAACCATTACAAAACAAAAGTATTTGCTATTTGCATAGCCAGCAGAGCCAACCTACCATCTAGCAAGTCAGCTACATGCGTTTGGAAATTCGGCTTTAACTGTAAACTTGAAGAAAATACGTATTACTATTCATTTCATAACCACAATAATAATCCCAGAGAGCTCCTGAGGATGTCCTGTGGATGACTTAGGTCCACATGCACAGGAGCTCCACGGGACATCCTAGGGAGCTCCCAAGGATATCCTATGGACGAAGGTAGTCCATATCCAAAGGAGCTCCTAGGGTTGTACATTTCCTATACGAAAAGTACATTAACTGCACATTAATTTCAGTTTGCAAGTGGTCCTTCAAAGGTGGACAGCCCAAAAGCCATCTACTGCACCTGCTGCACCTTGGAACGTTCAAGTAATTCATGAAATCAAATAGATTGCCCTACTTTAATAAAGTTTGGCTTGCCTGTCTGCTAGAAGTAATTTACTGGACATAGAAATTACAATGTAAAATTTAATGGATTTAATTTAGTTGACTTTCCCTTCTGCCTATCTTTGTAGGTACTACTAAATATGAACTTCAAGAGTTTCAATGAGTAGACAATAAAAAAAATAACTTTGTAGGAACCTTAAAGTACAGAAAAATAAGATGGATCTTAGAAATATAATGGAATATAGAAATACTGCCCAGACAAACAGTTTGCAAGAAAGATAAGTAAATAAGTAAATGTGTGGAAGAATTTGAAGAATGGATTACAGATGATCCACAAGAGTTTGTGAACCAGATTTTGTCATAGACAAATGCTACCATTATCCAATTAAGAAAAAAACTACTTGTCCAAAAGTGACATTGTAAAAAACATTTATAAAAACATTGTGGTGACAGCAGCTCCATCACAGAACTTGGATTTTCCAAACGCATGTAAAATATAACTTGGAAAAGAATCAACAGAGGGTGACTGATGATGAGCTGGGGACCTACCCGCCTCCACCCCCCCTGGGAAGAATCCTGAGATATGATAAAGACCAAAACAACAAAGTACATGAGAAATCTGAATAGCAATGACAAAGCATGAAAACAGGATATGAAACCAGATGCTGAAAATGTAGGCATATGTGAGGAGAAAGAGTAATGGTCAGGTTCCAGTTTGAATGACCAGACTACAAAGGGAGGGGAGATCAAAAGGGTCGTCCCTCATGGTTGGCAGTTTCAAAACTAATGGCTGTAATTGAAATGTATATATACCTAATTGTAGTAGTAGTAGTCTAGTGCTGCTATACAGACATAACTTAATCTGTGGAATATAATGTCAAGAACTCAACCCCCAAGCAACTAAGAGACTCAGGGTGGAATGAAGGAAACCGCTGTCACTCACGTTCTGGGCAACTTGATGTAGTTAATATGCAATATTATTTTGAAAAGTAATCCACAGAGATTTTATGGGAAAGTAAAGCTTAAATAAAAAAAATGAACATCCTATACCCACATTACCCAGAAAGGGCACAGGTGCTAGGGTGGTAGAAGGTGTGACCGACAAAAAAAATTCAAACATAGGTGGTGGTATTGTTGCTAATTGTGGCAGTTAGGTAATATAAAGTTAGTTCTTTCCTTGACATTCAAGAGGCCATAAAATGTTTTAATAGAGCAAGCAAATTTCATTTAATTGTCACAGACAAATACTCCTATAGTATTTGAAGTAGTAAATACTTTTATGATTTTTAACTATACGGAATTTTTAACAACAAAATTATGAACAGTTTTTCCTCTGAAAAAATTTTTGTTCCTCAAATTTCTTTTAACATGTTTGACACCATAATTGAACACACAAATTTAGGATATCAGACAGATCTCTACAGACTTGCTGCAACAGTCTGGCAAAATATTTGCTTATACAGTTTGTATACAGTATACGCTTTTCACAGTACATGAAGCACCTTTGAAAGACCTGCTTAAGGTCTACTTGTCTCATAATTCTGTTTTCTTCAGTCATAATTATGTAGAATCTACATTTCCGTAGATCTATTGACTGCTCAAGCATCCATCAAGCGAAAACTTGACATGTTTAGGTACCTAAATATGTTAATTATATTTTGATTTGTACCCATAAAAAAACCTTTGATTGCTATAAACGAAAACATTACACTCTCAAAAAAAAGTTAATACTTAACCGGAAGCCTGTATTCCCAGTTTAAAATTTCTCCTGTCATCTTCATTTTTTTTTAATTCTGAGCAACGAGTGTACAGCCACACCTAATCATTACCTAGCTTCACCTGTATTCCTTGGCCTTTGATTTCATCAAATCACTGATCACAAGCAGCACCAGTTAATCCTTTTGTCCAATAATGTACTTCATCATATGCATCGTTATAAATAGTAGAGAGTATTTTGTGAAATAACTTGTCGGCAGGCTAGATTTTATGGTCCTATACTCAGGCCACCAGTCATCTGTTACCTCAGTGTGAAGCCTTTGTACAGGATTGTTTACGACTTGGCCACACTGTTGCCCTCTCTATTACTGACTTACAGTTGAGCATGGCATGTCTCGAGAAATGCTGCCCAATCATAGAGCTACAACAGATCAATAAGTGTTAAATCCACCCTGTTGCTTAACTAATTCGCAAAAATACTCTCGACTCTAACTGTATGATACACACCTCAAAAATGTTTGGCATCTCTTGTAACTGGCTACACATGAATAACATTCACTAGGACAATGGACACATTACAATAAGACGTTAGTCAAGTCTGGGGTGATGTTCTGAACAGACAGTGTGTATTTTGATCCCATACATTATCTTGTGTCCTGAACAACATAGTAACTCAGAAATCCAAATGAGTGCAAAACTTTGATGAGGTGTGCACATTGTATGGCAATGAATCTGGGAGACGTGACAATGTTATTTTAACGTGCAGCGGGTCGGCAAGTAGGGGCGGGCACCGGTGGCCTGTCTGCACACATCCGGGGCAGCAGAGTGAACGGTACAGAGAACCCACGTCAAGTCCGTGGGCGTGGTCGGAGCGGGCAGGGGCTGACCCGGCTGTTTCGCGCCGCCGGGCACACACACACACTTCCGTCGCGGACGCATCAAATCGCGGTCCAACGGGTGTTCGACGCCCCGCAGCCACCTCTCTAGCACAACTTGTCGGAAACAGGGGCAAACGGAGGGGGAGGAGGGTTATCGGAAAATACCCCCCTCCCGCAAATGAAAATATTCTAAAAAAAAAATCTTATTTTATTTTGTTAATATCAGAAATGTGTGATCCTCCATGAACTTACAGGATTTGTTATGGTATAACATTTTGTGGTTCCATATCTGTTTACTATCTCATTGATTGTAAACGATTTTTTTTAACCAAACATAAGTAAACTGATATCTTTAATTTTTTAACATATGGGAAATTTGCAATCCTCCTTGAACACGAAGGAGGTTTATAGCATTTTGTAGTTCAGTCTCTGTATATTATCCCATTGGTTGCAAATAATTTTTTAAGTTATAATTTTTAATATTATATATTTCATATTTTTACCGAAAACATAGATCTGTAATTCCCTCTCCCCACCCGCGAAGTAAACGACCGTGGTCAGAGCGTCCTACGAAAGTCGCGAGCATGTGTTTCATGCAGCGGCATGCAGTCATGCGTTTTGCACTGGAAGCTGCAAGCACGAATTTAGAAGCTGTTAAAAGTACGAGGGGGAAAAAAAACACTCGTGCTTTTACGACCCCTTACACTCCTCTAAATTAAAACCTTGCAATAAGATGAAAAATTAAATTAAGTTTTTTTTTTTTCTGTACATACTGTCTTATCAAAACTGATAGGTTGAAAAACTGACCCGTGAAAACAATGACACGGCATTTCAAAATAATTTTCACTGTAAAAAATAAATGTATTTTTTTTGTTGTAACTGTTAATACTTCACTTCCAAAATGTCTTAAATATTAGGACAAGACCACATGCCCCCTGTGCCTCCTTTAGATTGGCGCCTGCTGGAAGGCCGTTGAGCACATAACAATAAAACTTTGCCGAAATCACTTTGGTGCTAGGAGGGAATTTAAGTTCTGATGTCAGGAGTACATTGGCAATGTGGCGAATAGTTTATGCTAGGGGAGATATTTCAATACACTACTCACGATTTTATATATATATATATATATATATATATATATATATATATATATATATATATATATATATATATATATATATATATATATATATATATAAATGCGCTCACGGTAGGGTATGGGAAGTTGTGCCACTTAATGATTTAGCCTACTGCGATGTATTAGCGCCATTTAAACTCGTCTATATTGCAATATGGACGTATTCGAGCGGTGGCGACTTTGTGACACCAGTGGTACATTTACTAGTAGTAGAAACAACGACTATAACTGAGCACGTCGTGTGGCATTGTTCCAATATGAGATACACGGCCATCGATTTTCGATACTTTATGATAGCGATATATTGCATTTATATGGTTATCCTTTTGAAAGTGAATCATGCACAGACCTGGACGCTCCCTGTTAAGTTGTTTGTGTATGTAGTTATAATTAAGTGTTCCCTTTAACTATGTGCCACCCAAAAACCTGCATGCGTCAAAATAATGTCGATATCGAACTGAAAATGAAAACAAGTTGGAGATTTAATTCTGGTGTCAACAGTAATTTTGTGAAGCATCCGATGTTTTAACACTTTCTTTCCTTCAGAATACACATACATTCCAACAACCAATATCTACATCATCTTGCTGATCTACACTGGCGTTGTACCAATGAGACAGCAGGCAAAAATATTCCAGGACCGCCACACTGTCACATTGTTTGCTGTGTAAAGACTGTTCACGATAAAGTGAGCACTTTTGAAATTAATTTTAGAACAATGTCACTGCCCCTGCCTGGATATATTTTTATGGGCGCGTTGAGTGACATACGCCCAGAAAAGTTGGTAACGATGGATGGAAGGTAGATCCAGATCTTAACGTCGGATAAAAAGTAACCATTTGTGATAACTCAATTAATTTCTTTGGATTTCTGTTTTTTTAGTGCATTGAAATGTAAAAGTGAACATGATGGTAAAATATTTACTTTCCTAATAATTTCACAGTTTCACTTGACCGACGGATAGATAAAGTGATAAGGCCCATGGTAATGTTACATTTACATAAGGCGGCAGAACAAACAACGTGCATACAAGTATAGTCAGTTCACGACTGGAACAGTCTTTTGAAATACACCTTAGTCGTTAGCTGCATGCATCGTTACTACAAACAGTGACTGGCGCGGTTACAGCTAGTTTGGCAGCACGGAGAGAGAATATAGTTTGAATGTTTTAACGTAATTTTTTATCTATTGCTTAAAAATGGGAGTAGGAAAGATTCCGAGAAAGTCTGTTCCAGTCGTGAACGGACCATAGATCGTAAGCAGGGCTTTCAAAAATGCTAATTTTACAGTGAACAGCCTTTACTGTTAAGTAACTGTGGCATGACCAGCGCCGTGCACCAATCGTGTCATGCAAAAATATGTGTTTGAACCATACAAGCAAGTTCTCAGATGTATTATAGCACCTTTGGGGGCGGGTTTGGGATAAACTTGTGACGTCCCGGGGGAATATAAGGTAGACGGCGGCACCGCATACCAGCTACGCTGTAACAAATTCCCACATAAAATCAAATGGATCTCAGTGCTCGTGGTACCTTACCTTTGACTACGTTTTAAAGCAAAACCATTAGCCAAATATTTTTGCTATAAAAGAGCCGTGTATAGAAAACCCCATCTGTTAACTGTAATGTTGATATTTCTGTTGGCAATTCCCTAGCTGCTATCAGGGATATGCGCAATAACGTTACAAACGGTGCATCATGTTTAGATTACGCTGCAACAAGTTTGAGTGTTGGACACCATGTCAATTTTTTTTTTATATTGTGACATTCATGAACCAAACAACGCCAGCCAGCTAGCCATCCACTCACGCCGGAATTGTCACCTGTTAGATCTGAGGGAGACTACTTACAAAGGAGAAAAAAAAACACTTCGTGAGGAAAAACTTTTTTTTTGTGCGACACCCAAACTGCCCATTGCTTATGTTAACATACAAAATAAAGCAGGCCTATTGTACCATGGGAAGTAAATGTGAGAAATAGGTCTTACCGCGCCTAAGCAGAAAATTCTTTCTACTTTTTCCCAGGCAGAGATTTTCACCAGTAGCAGCTTCGCAGCCACAGTACACTACACCTAATGAATTATTTTTAAAACCCGTTTACAAACATTAACTTGAGAGTCATTGTATTTCAGTTTGCAACGCAGTAGAACTGCATCCATGAAAACACCTTTGACATTTCTCTATAAAACAGATCATACTTTGAAAGCACGTGTTAACTGGGGGGAAAAAAAAAAAAAATTTACTAACGTTTATCCACCAAAGTGAATAAACGTGTTAAAGAGCACGTTCATTCTCTTTGGTGGATAAACGTTAGTAAATTGGATTCTTTAATATGCTCTGCTAGCATTAAAATCGAATGCAATATTTATGTATGGCTTACTGTCCACACAGCGCAAGCGCGACGATTCCACCGATGCTGTGTAATGCAGAGCATCCGAGAAATATCAGTGCTGCATTGCCAAGTCGTACAAAAGAAGTCCCGGCGAAGTAAAGATGAAGAGATAACAACAGGTAACACTGAGGGGGGGGGGGGGACGTCGGGCCTTGAGATAAAGTCGCTGTTGCTGCAACAAACGTAATGACTATGCACTCCTTAGTCTAGGACGGATATGGCAGGAACAGTCGGTCACTTTGCTTTAACGGCATTTTCCTAACCCTGCGTTCCGCACGGCTGCACCCTCTACTGTTTTCGTGAATGGCTCTCGCTTCCGCCGAAGACTTCCTGGAGGGTACATCTATACACAGGAACGCGATAATGCGATTTTCTACAGCACGTTTCACTCGTAGATTGCAGTGCGTACACGGCGCGCTCTGTTGCCAGATGATTACCGATTATCACAGTCAACAAGCTATGCTGTGTTGATAAAGGCTGTTCACGATAAAGTGAGCACTTTTGAAATCAACCTTAGAAAAAAATTACTGCCCATGTCTGCATATACTTAAACGAGCGCACTGAGTGACATGCGCTTGGTAAAGTTGGTAACGCCAGATTGTATAGTTCCACATCTTAACGTCGAATAAAAAGTGGTAACTTAAATTATTTCTCTCTCTCTCTCGCTTATTAGCAGATTTTTACACAATTTACTTTTCTAATTATTTCACAGTTTCACTTGACCGACGCATGAATAAAGTGATGAAGCCTATGGCAATGTTAATTTTACATAAGGCGGAAGAATACACAACGTTCATACAAGTAGATCTTACGCAGGGCTTTCAAAAGTGCTCATTTTACCGTGAACAGCCTATAGAGTAAGTACATGCATACAAAAATACATAACAAAAATTGTCATATTGTATAGCAGTGTAATATAAAATTGTTTGATTAACTAACGCATTTAACTCTCAAGAGTGAAACGCTCCACGTAACCGCCTCCATTACGCGTATCGCGGCAACCAGATGTAGAGAGTGGCTTAAATTAATGTCAAAAATGTAAATTTGAAAGCAGCATGTTTTTGGCAGCCTACAGAAAAAACTAAGGACAATCCTGGATAACATATTTTATTAAATGTGTGCGCAGATATATTGCCTGTATAATGCATTCATTCTGCACAGTATCCTGCAATCAAGAAATAGGCCTAACTCGAAAAAAAAAATACATCACTTGGGTAGAATATTTGATAAGAAAGTAAATAGAAACCGTTGTGCACGATTCCCCTTTCTTGTTATTTAGGTTAGCTTCCAAAAAATTGTACCGATTTATGGCCTACGCACTTTTAACTTTGCGGTAATCGGGCAAGGGTGCTGACGCAGTAAATGCCACAAAACTAAACGCTATTCACGGCAATGTGAGCACTTTAGAAATAAACGCAAGAAAAAATTACTGCCCCTGCATGCATATATTTTAATGGGCTCACTGAGTGGCATTCACCCGGTAAAGTTGGCAACGATGGGTGGAAAATAGTTCCATGTGTTAACGTCGAATAAAAAGTGTTACGTAACCATTTTTGATAACTTATAATTATTTATTTCGCTTTCTGTTCGTTTAATGCATCGAAGGGTCAAAATGAGCATATTTGTAAAGTATTTACTTTCTTAATAATTTCACAGTTTCATATGTCCGAAGCATGAATTAATGAATTTTATATAAGGCGGAAGAATACACAACTTGTCTAAAAGCAAATCTTAAGCAGGGCTTTAAAAACTGCTCATTTTACCGTGAACAGCCTACAATCACCACGTCAAGTGTGTTTTATTATATTACAGCAAATAGTTATAAAACAATTAAAAAAACAGGAGCGGCAATGTTTAAATTGTATTTCAGGTCTCATTCAGCTGAAAAAAAATGTAACTAAGGTACACCATGGACTGTCTGGTACCATTCTCCCAGCCTTGCCCACAACTAACCACATTGTATGATAATTCTATAGCATCCATTCCTCTCGTTCAAGAGTAAATTTCTGGCAAATTTCCGATCAGCTGTAGTTACACACTTACAAAAAGGAAGTTCTTTGGAGACCGGACAACAAACAGCATTTATGTCATGATAAAATATCGTGAGATATGAGGGTACTTTATTCCCAAAATATTGGGAAACTGCCGCATAATGAAGACGCAATACAACTACTTCGGTGGCAACAAATTCATGACCACAACAAAATGACATGACTTCGTATTTCACACTGTAATTTTGATAGGTTACATTGGTCAGGAGTTAAAGAGTGCCACTGAAAATATTATTAAAGGAACAGATCGGTAACGTTTTCTGTTTCCTGGCCTGACGCAAGGTAGCCAATGTAATCGCTCTGGTTTTCTCGTGGTTATCGTGAAGCAAAACATGTAGCTTAACGTGACCGCCCGCCAATTCGGCGCAAGCATGTTTCAAACACGGGTTCTTTTACAGAACTATTTAAAATATACTCCACTATGTTTACCTAGGTGAAGAAATCAGACCGGACAAGGGCGAAATAGTACTTCCCAAGATATCACGCAAGCTATAGATATTACTTTTGGAACCGTCCAATATTGACTGAAAAGGCTTTTACACACTGTCCTTTATTTTATAACGCACTACCTGGGTACGAGTGAAACTACATTATAGTAGCATGTAACGAACTTTGCTAGAGACCTATCAAAATCATAGGGCCACTGCCTAAGTCCTATAGGTACACGACGGTAAAACAGCACGCCAGTTCAGAGAATTTTGCGACTAGCTTTTTGGGCCTCAATTACTATTATGGAGGAAGGGAGGAAGGAACGAAGAAAAGGAGGGAGAAAGAGGGAGTTACAGGGAGAGAGAGAGAGAGAGAGAGAGAAGCGACGACGAGCGTAAATTATTTGGCTCGCCTTAGGAACGCGTTAAGGGAAAACGGAAGAGATTGTATAGCAACCTTTTTTGGTTGCGCCAAGAACCTAGCTTCAAAAACGCTGAGAAAAAGTGCTTACTGCTTTGTTGCTTTAATTATTTTTTCGAACCCACGACCTTTAGTATGCCACCTACTTTACCACTTGAGTTATCACACAGTACGGGAACCGTAACTACTGTGCACTGCACGTGCCATGCATGCCAGCCTGAAAATGTTTGACATCTTACAAAGGCCGCAAGGACAAAACCTCAAAAATATTTATCTCCAAGACAATTCGATTTCCAATAGAGATTTGAGATTATATGGAGAGGTGAATTACTTTCAAAATGTTTTCTATCAGCTTCTGAAACAGGGAGAAATAGTTTTCTACTTATTTTGAGCTGACTGAACATGACAGAGTGCGTAGGTTGAATTCCGTAACCTAAGAGCTACACCACACACTTCACGAAGGTCTGCAGCACCAGCCATGTGATTCAGTGGTTTACTGTTTATAGAAACAACATTACTTCTCTTTTCATATTAATCACAGCGCCAATACCCTGATTGCATTATTTTCACAACGTCTGTATATCATGAAAGAGAGAAACTTGGAAGACTGTCCATGATGCATTAATAATAGCAAAAATGCCTATAATAAATTATTTTATATGAAAGCAAGGCTGAGGTAGTGATTTCTGGCTTGGCGCTCCGTAGGATTAACATGGTTAAGATTAAGCAGCACCTTCCCAAGTGATCGATATTTACGAGAATGGACTACAATATCCAGGAGACCACACATACCTGTACCGAAATTTTTGGAGTTCTTTTGGCAAAGTGATATTTTATGCGGTAAGGAAATAGTCCCTGAAGTGTTACGAAACATTGCAGCGGGAAAAGCTTATGTTCTCTCACAAAAGATCATGCATATACGGCTAGTTACCTATACTAAGACAATTTTTCTTAAATTACGTCATGATGATTTGTTAAAACATTTAGTTCGTGTTGGGGGGGGGGGGGGGTGAAATAACGGAAACTAAATGAAGATATCTCGGGAACCCAAGAATTACGTCTCAATCTCAAACATTCAGTGTCCAGTAGTGCCGGCATAACGGCGACCGCAGCATAACACAAGCCAATGGGGTCAGGTCAAGACGGTTCATATGTTTTCACTCACGGTGGTTGTTTAAAAGGGGGGGGGGGGGGGAGAGAAAGCTGTTCCGTACTGCATATAACAGAGTGAATACTCCAGGAATTATATAGCTCCAAACAAACAAATGTTATTTGAAGTCGAGCGGCTACATCAAAAGCCCGTAAAAACAATATAAGAGTACTCGTATAGGCTATTCACGATAAAGTGAGCACTTTTTAAGGCCCTTCTATATTTTTCAATTAAATAATTTTTTATCTTACATCCATATCAACATTGTCGTGTGACTAATAAATACAGTGTATACATTCGCCACGCTCAAAAGTTAATGTGTGAGGTTACAATAAAACATTTATTATTGGGAAGGCCTTACAAGTGCTCACTTTACCGTGAATAACCTATAGAATCAACCACATTAAAGACGTTTCAGGACAGCATTTTACCAAACTGTCGCTGTTTGTTTGCGTAGTTTCCCTATCACGCCATTCTTTATTACTTCCAATAAGTTCTCACTGGTTACCTTTGACAAAAAAATTTCACTTCCTTCGTAGGGCGTGGAGAACTGATAAATATGAACATATGTAGGCTAAGTAGACAGTTGCAACTTACGACTAACATATCTGATTTTACTTTACTTTCTAGTTAATAAGTAACTATAAATACTGCTGTAAACAATTAATGGCAGTTAATATATGACAACGGTAGGGAATATATATTTTATCACTGACGTCACCCCAAGTGGTGTAATGTTAAACCGCAACAGGAAAACTGAATCCTAGTTTCACGTCGCGGTTGGCTTCAAAACTCTACGTGTCGCTGTGTATCTCGTTATCGATTCGTAACTTAAGGCGACTACCAGACAGCACTAGGGACGCATACAACTACCTGTAGTCTAGTTCAACACTAACCGGCGAGAAAATTGCAATACTTTTATTTTATTTTTATTATTTGGAGATCGGAGTCGGTCTTCTTGTACCGAAAAGTTGAACTGACCACCTGCATGAACTCAGTAATGCGTTATGTGATTTCACTTCCACGCACAGATATCCCATGGATTATTCTGAAATGTATAGTTGACGTGACAGCCCTTACAGCTAAGTTATACGATTTTTGTTACCAAAATATTCGCATGTCATTTAGTAACATGAGTTTACATTTGCTAAATAGTTTGCAAAGTTATTAACCTTACAGTGTAAATGTACTTCCATAAGGGCATCGCCTACGATTTGGTATGAGCAACTGAAAACGCTGAACAAAAACTTAAATCTTGCATAGACTAGAAATAAGTTCGTATTACTAAACATACAAGGGCGTATGATAGCATTGTAAACTTAAGCTAGATAGCCACGACCCGGGAAATGAGAAGGGGGCATTTCATCTCTGTTAATGGAATCCATTATTAGCATAAGACATGAAAAGTAGACTTCAGCACGCCAACTTTAATTGCCAATTTTGTACCGCTATAATGAGGGAATTAACTTTTAAACAGAGATTTTGGCACAGATACTATAATGTTTTAGTCCTAACCTAACTTCACTGCGCAGATACATTCCATTTTTTATTAATATTCGTGCAACGTTTAGACCCACTGCGGCCCGTTTTCAAGACTCGTAATTATTTAAGATTTAATTTTGTATCAAAATATACGAATCTACATATTTCACACAATTAATATAATGCATTATTCTTGATAGCCTTATAAACTGCTTATTACGACTACCGTAGCAGCATAAAGGCAATGAAAGCCGGGCAAAAACACGACACAAATTTGAACAGTGAACAAGTTCTTTCGTAGGCCTGCTATGACAATCCGTATGCAAACGTGATTATACATATACTCAACCACTAAAAGTGCAATGTGGCGTTCAGGATGCGCCCAGGAAAACAATCAGGGAATGTTATTTCTAATTTTAGTGAGAACAGAAACTATTGCAGTGAAATGCATAACTTTAATTAGTTTAAAAATAAGAACATGTAGCACAATGACACTTCTCAAGTACTGTTATTCACGTATACGTGCATATGTGTGTGTGCAACAGAAATGCCGACATGGTGATAATTGGGGGGGGGGGGGGTATTTTAATGCATGGTCTGCGGCTAACCATCTGTAATAGCTTCATAAATTTGTAGCTGTACTTTTTTTTTTCCTTCCCTACTTCCACCTGTCATAAAATAGAGCTCCTTATCTCCTCGCAATTTTATTTTTACAATGATAGGTGCATATTGTAGTTGGACAACGCAGCATTTTTGTAACGAATAGCTCCTTCCACCTAAAGATTTTTGCGAAAGCAGTGGGTGGGAATAAGTCACAAGACCAGTCGCAAAAAAATAAGGAAAAAAAAGGGGGGGGGGGGCAAATGTACTTCCTACATTTGGGTGAAGAACGTCGAAATTAAAGTAACAATTTTCTCTACGTTTTATGCAGCATTTAATATAGGTTCTGTTGTCATCAAAACGAAATTTATAAGTGAAGCAAACGTGTCTTAAAAGGGCGCCTCAAAGCTTGCCCCCACTCCCCTCGAAAACACGGAGGGTGAGCAGGTCGAAAAGCGTGCCACCGCCTAAGTTGGAGATGATGTTTCGCCACTGCCGAGAACATTCGTAGGCGGCAGGAGCAGGCGAGAAAGAATCCTGCCGAAACGGAAGATGTGGAGGTGGGTTAGCGGCAGACGGCGTGCACGTGAAAGCAGAGTGGCGGACGGCATGGTTAGCTGCTAGCGCGGAACAAAGCGGCGGCGGCGACGGCGCAGGTAGGAGTGTTGTACCTTGGGCCTCTTGGTGGCGGCTGCGGCGTGGGCGTGTTCCAGCGCCACCTCGCCCTGCACGGCGCGCCGCAGTAGGCTCTCCGTCACAGAGTGTTCCTCGCCGCGGGTAAGCGTCGTCGTGCGCCTCACCACGCGCGTCGTCACCGACCTGGTGCCGCCGGGACGCCGGCTCGTGCGACTCGTCTCCAGCGTCGAGCCCTCCACGTCGGCGTCTAGGCGCCGCCACGTGTGGACCGCGCGCAGGTCCGACACATCGTCACGGTCGCCGCCCTCGCGCGTCCCCTGCACGAAGAGGCGCGACCCGCCCCCGTCACCCTTCACGAACCGGTACATAGACATGTCTGCAGCTCCTCTCTCTGGGGAGAAAGTTCCTCGCCAAGACACCACAAGGCAACTCCCGTGCGGAAGCTAACACACGACCAGACGCTGCTCTCGTATCGGGCCGCACCCTCCCCGAGCACAAGGGTGAGTATTAATAGCGAACTCCGTCATCTTCACTTCAGCCCATGCGCTTGAACCGACGCAAGCTTGCGGTCGCAACACCAGCGCACTCCCTACTGACGGTCCCCCCACGTCGCGGCGGCTGGCAAATCATGGTCAGGCACAAAAGAGAGAGGGGGGGCCTGACAGCGGGAGGGAACGCCGCCCAAGGTCGAAAGGAAGCCGCGCACCTTCCCACTACGAGCGGCGGCGACTAAACTCTCCTGACTACATACTACCCGGCACGAAAACATCAACACCCGTGTTTCCATATTCAGCCCAACTCGTTCTTTCACACACCCGACTACGAAAATACGTTTGCAATGGCCGAAATGGTTCAACAGTTCGTGCGCTGTGATTACCCAAGACCTTAACACAAATAACAGTACCTGAAACACATGACTATTCATACAACCTGCAACCACAGACCTATGTTACAGTCTTACTTTCTGACAAACTCATAACATTTTCTTGCTATGTTCTTCCTCCAATCTATTTTTACTGTATTTGTGTGCATGGGATACCAGTAGTAGAACCTAGCAAGATGCATTCAATGTTACAGGTTGCCAACATCAACAACAGCATTTATTTTATTACTTTTCAAGCTCGAATACCTAAATCAAACAAAAAACACGAGAGTTTGACTATCCAGATGTAAGCAACATAATTCGTGAAAACATCGAGCAAGGTGACGTATTGCGCTAAACTAACCTGCCATTATTGTTTCACTTTGAGAGCTATCTAGAACCTCTACACACTTTCCGGTAAATTTCTTGATAATCGTTTTTGAAGTGGGTATTATCTCACACCGACCAGGTACAGTGCCCAATGCCCTCAGAGCACGTCGATACGATAACGTTACAACCCGCAACCATTCTGCAGTTTACAGCATTAAGTTAAGGGTATTAAGTCCCTCTTAAAATTCATCAATATTGCTGACATAATACCAATTTCATAAAATTTGGCGAATTTTTTCGCATGTTATAGCATAAATAATAGCTTATAGAGTTGTTAAAATAGTACAGCTTCGTCGCCTTTATTAGTTATAAACTCTCAAAGGCCAAGGAAAAATAAAGATGATTTCTTGTAAGCGTTTACCAAAATTATTAACAGTAGACGATTAACAAAAGCTTTAGAAACGTACAAATCAATTACCTATGCCAACTCAACCAGAAAAACATAATGCAAAATTTGTAATGCAGGCTGTGGCGAAATTCTATCATTCAAGACGGCAGTACCTGATCCTTCTTAATTTCGCGTAAATCATTTTGGTAAGCGCTTTGTATTGAATACGTTACTTTTTTTGTTCTTCAAAGCAACAGGACGCGGCAACATTTCCTGGTGTTCGCTGCAGCTGGAACGATGCGCTTTGCACGAATTCCTCGCACGATGTCATCGCCAGAAATAATTCCCGTCGCGCACTCGCTACCGGTGTACCCTGGAGCTCGAGATAAGTATCTCTATATAAGGCCGCATAAGCGACTGCTACCGGTGACGTCAGAGGACGCGATTCGCACAGTTATGGTCATGCAATGACGTGTCCTTGGTGGCAGGAATTTGTTTACTTTTCTTTTCTATTTAACCTTCTGTATTATAGAACGCAAATTGTGAGGCCCATTTCCAACCAAAAACAACCTTCTGCGTGTTCGGATGGCAATGGTAAAGTGTCAGCAGCTCGTTTGAATATACAGAATGTCAGGTAATTCGCGGATACGGACTGCACCACACGAATCTGTGATCAAAACTAAGTATAAATACTCTGGTAAAAATACATGAGACGCTTCGTTTACGAGAAAAACCACATGAAAGGTTCAAAAAACCATTTTAGCAAACTTGTGGTGCTCCAATTATATACAAGTGAGTTGCTGTGGCAATGCTGCAAGTAACGTGTCGGTCGTAAGGCATACGGCAAGGGAACGAGCAGAGCTCAGTAGTGCCAAAGAGGTCATGGAGTTCACACGCAGCGAGTACTGGGATATTGCAATGGCCAAGAGTGCATCCGCACGTCAAGCTTGCATCCAACTTGCGGAAAAGTGCATTGCTATGGGAAGAGAAAAACTACGAAAACCTGTTATGACGTTTCGACATTTTGTATGCTGTGCTTAACATGAAGCAGTCATCTTATCTAATTTAATGTCGTTTCACTCGTAAACTTCGCGTTTTTTGCCTTATGCGTTTTTACCAAATAATATTTTCTACTTAGTTTTGATTACAAATTCGTGTCCGTAACCGCGAATTACCTGGCAAGCTGTAGAGTTGCTACGGAAGAGAACCACAACAACGTACTACTTATTTTCCACGTAATTTGGACTTCAATCACTTTAGACGTACTCAAAAGTCCGTATTACATAAAATCTAATGGATTGTGGTGTAGTTACCTATTCTCAATAAGTACCCACGATAAATCGGTTTAATTTGGGGATCCCGCAATTACAGCGTAGCCATGAGGCTTGGGACGTGTTTGGTTGTATGCTTTAAAGAAAAAACTACCAAGACGTCTCTCGCCACAAAATACCTCAAACTTCGAAATCGGTAAATCGAAGGTAAACAGTCTACAACCAGACACCATACACACCGATGAAATCACCCACATCGAAATACTGCACTGGTAACTGCACCACTCTTATTAAAATACACGTTTTACTTCTCAGTCTGTTCCTACCTGGTATGCTGTCTCGATTAACGGAAACTGCGACAACCTGCGTATGCTGGTACTGCCTGACGCACGAAAGGCGTAAGGCTGTGACTAACTGCAAACGACAGCCCTAGCCTGGCATTACTGGTTTGCATGAAGAATGCATAATGCTAGATGTAACAGTAATGGAGACGTTATAGAATATTCATGGGAGAGAGCCTGAGAACCGGAGACAGGAGAGAAACGCTAGCGCACAGCCACTCTGCTACATGTGGGTCAACTGTTTAAGAGGGTCTGCGTTTCACTGATTTCTGTATCCGTAACACAGCACTGCTCGTCATACCACCCATAACATAATCCCCGGTTTAAAAATTACCGGTAAACCAGAGTATTCTGATCAAACCGCAGATCTCGGTAGTGGCAGGCTACTGACACCGAGTGAGCCATTTGAACCAAAACGTCAAGTAGAGAATCACAACCAAAAACTGCACACTTCACACAGACACACGCATATTATAAAGTAAGCTTTATCGTACTTTAGTTGTAAACAGAAAACCGTTACTGCCATGTAACATACAAACTCAACCTAGTGGGGCCGCGGTAGATGAGCGATTAGCACGCTCGCTTCCCACCAAGGCGAACCGGGTTCAACTCCCGGATTGGTCGGAGAGTTTTTTCGGGGATCTCCCGTTTCCCCTGCCTCCTCACTCCGGAGCAGCTCCATATTCACTTCAATCACCCTCATGTTTATAGCCTGTACGCGTAAATAACATTTCTATTTATCATTCTACACTATATCAAGCCCCACACGAATACCTTCAGACTCCTGTACAGCTCTTTTATGTACATGCCAAGTAATGCACACGAAGAAAAGGAAACCGACACGGAATTTTTTTAATGCGAAGAATCATAATAATATTTCACCGTGATATACCGAGTCTTGTGTTACTGAAGCGGTATGTCGCTTGAACAGAGTTTGCACCTATGCTCATTGGAATAATCTACAAAAGTAATTTTCGAATCAAAACGAAATGGGGTGAACTTGTCTATTTAGTAGCTCTTTAACACACGCTTTAGTATGCTCTTGAACTGACTTCTCGAAGAAATTGGGCCCGCGGTGGCTGAGCGGTTTGGCTGCTTGCCTTCCACCAAGGCGAACCTGGTTCAATCCCCGGCCGGATCACTCCCGGATTTTCACAAGCGGGAATCGTGCCGGACGATGCCGCTGGTCGGCGGGTTTTCTTGGGAAACTCTCGTATCTCCCGTCCTTGCATTCCAGCACTGCTCCATTCTCACCTTATCTCACCCTCATCGGCTCTCAAGACCTCGTCGTTAAGAGCCACCCAAATCGCTCAACAATAAGAAATCTACATATTTACTTAACTTTTTTTTTTTTTCAATATGATGAACGGGTTTCATGAATACGGTGACAGCGCTGCCTTCGAGCCGAGGTCAGCCTCCAACACGCACGGTAAAAGACGACCACGCCGCGAAGCTGTGTTTGGTAACTTGTGGGCACTAACTGGGTCACGCCCGACTCTCCCATCACGCCGAACATTGGGGGCTTAGTGCGATGTCGCCACGCAGTGGGCAGTCGGGGTCAGGCGGTCACTCGCGGGTCACCCACCACTCGCCCACAACACACCTCGCTGGGCTCCACAGTTGATAACGACCTGAGTGACGCGTCCTCCTAGCCCTGTATACAACGAGACTGAGAATAAGTGCACTGCGCATGCTGCTCTCTGTAAAACATTCAACCTCGCAGACTCATCATCTGGTGGGGGGGGGGGGGTAGGTTGAGTTCACATCCCAGATCCTGGGCTCTCTGAATATGTACTTGCCTCTCTCTTCCTCTCCAGACCACAGTGGGATATACTCCTCATCCATTCAGCAAGTACTGGAAGCTATCCTGAAGACCAAAGGTACAAACCGAACCCATAATCCCACCAATGCGAACCAGGTTCGATTCCCAGCGGGGTCACTCCGAGATTTTCGCACGTGGGAATTGTGCCAGATGAAGCCCTCATTCGCTCCAGAGACATTGTGAATAGCCAAAAAACCTCTTCGCTCCACGAACCAATCATATTGAGACGAACGAGCGAAATAAATGTCGTTATCACGAGAAGAAGCAGACTTCACAAGAAACCCTACAACACGCACACAGCTGCTACATAACGACTTCACGGTTTAACAACTAAAAAAAAACAACGGGAATGAGGATATGCCGTGGCACATCATGAGGGCAATCTAAAATCTAAAACAACGAAGGGTCAACAACGTGACGAAACCAGACGACAACGCCCATCACTAAGATGAAACGAGAGTGACCTGGAGTCACGACGAGGCAAAAAGAGATATATTTTACTATAGCGAATACGTTGGCCAAGGGTCTTTTGCATGTCTAACCACCCCCACGAAGGCAACGAACCTGCGTTGTGGAAAGAAGGCAGCTCCTTTCTTGATCCGTCCGTGACCAGTATCGTGAGTGCAACATTCTCCATTTCCGTCATGAGCGCACTCGTCTACACAGGTTCCATTAAGTAATACGTAGCTTGAATTCTGCAGTTGAACACATTGCTATTTAGAACTTTCAGCGCAGTAACCCAAAAGGCAGCGTGGCGGAAGAATGCCTTCGGCATCAGTTAGGCGGAAGAATAATAAAGTTCTTGTGACTCATACAAATACTGCCTTCTGGATTAATGTAAGATGTAAGAGATTATTTGTAATCTCTAACTTGTCTTGCATAGCATCTACGGGAGTTTTCATGTGCGTGTGTGTCTTTGGCTAAACAGATAGAGACCCCGTTATTAACACCGTTCTCGCGGAAATTAGGAGCTATTTGGCAAATACTTTAGCTAATCGAGTCGATGACAGTAACTGAAAACGCTGAGTGTATTTAGCAAATCAAAACTATTTATTTACAATGTTTTATTTACTTATTACGTGCAGTTCTAAAAACAAAAGTCACTGGACCGATACATTGCAGAACTTGTAGTCGAAGTAATAAAGATGGTCAAATAATTAACAACAATTTAAACATTATAAGATTTTCGCGTAATTCACAAAATTTTAATGCACATCACTAATTCAAGGTTTTGCCATTCGAATTAAAGGTCTAATTTAACAGGCTGAATTTTAATTCTCTCCATATAAGCCAACACGAGATACACGGGCAGATATCAAGTAATCTGGCCAGCAATTTTGTTCCGTTGTTTGATGGAACACTTTACTTAGCTGACGTCGAGATTCTAACATTAAAGCCCAAAAGTGAAGGTCAAGAGCTCTAAACCTGAATTACATATAATACATTAACGAATGCTATAATACGCAGAGCAAGCATTTGCTTTATCAAAAAGGGATAACTTAAGGACTAAAAACTTCAAATCCACCCCGAGGCTGCAGTAAGCAGCATTCCTCCCCGTTTTTGACAGCAATTGCTGTTATATCACTGAGGTATAGCCTTCGTTACAACAAAACTGTGTAGTAGAGGGAGCGTGTTCGTTCTGACCCCATGACTGTGACCGTGACCTTTAAAATGGACACATTTTATCCGATTTTGAAATTTTGACCCTTGACCTTGACCTGAAACTTCCTGTTTTGAACTACTTCAGATATTTTTACCCTTGACCTTGACCCTACTTTTTCTAACTACTTTAGAAATCTTGACCTATGACCTTGACCCACAACAGACTTTTTTAACTACTTCGAAAAATTTTACCTACTTTTGAAAAATATTTTCTATTTTACCATGGCGTAAGTTATGCAGCCGGCGCAAGGCATCTATGTTAATTTTGGAAAATTTTGAATTTCGAACTTCCGGTAAGAACCCCGGGCAATGCATGTATGTAAATTTTGAAGAAAAAAAATTTCAATTTGAACCTCTGGTTCGAACCCCGGACGACTCACGTAATATTTAATAATAAAAAATGACGCAATAACTTACAAGTGCAGCTCTCCGACTGATGCCTTACCGCCACGACGTCCCTCGCTCGACTGACGTATGACCGTCACTGGTGTTAACACTTAAAGGTGGAGAGGGGTGGGTGAAATATATGCTGTAATCGACTATTGACATAAAGAATGTAAGTTATTGCGTAACCAACGATTATTATTGTTTTTTATACATTTACGGATACGATGTCTAACGAAAGCAGTGATTTAGTTTTAACATATTCACTTCTGGTGCACCCAGGTTCGATGCTCGGTCAGGTCATGTAATATTATTTTATTTCCTAATTTAAAAAATTGTTATTTTTGAATTGGTTAGCTGGTGGGGGTAGTTAATGTGATGGTAATTACGGACTCGGGTTCGATTCTCGAACAGATCATGTAATATTTATTTCCGAATATTAAACAATTATATTTTTTGGATTGGATAGCTGGTGGGGGTAGTTAATGTAATGGCAATTACAGATAGAGTTTGATTCTAGGACAGAACCTGTAATAAGATTTTATATTTGAATTTTTAAAAAAATTATTTGTGACTTGGTTTCTTGCTATGGGTAATTAAGATAATTCTGGTGAATATGTTAAAACTAAATCATTGCTTTCGTTAGACATCGTATCCGTAAATGTATAAATTACTAATTACAATCATTGGTTACGCAAGAACTTACATTCTTTATGTCAATAGCCGATTACATCATACATTTCACCCGCCGCTCTCGGCCTTTAAGTGACGGTCATACGTCAGACGAGCGAGGGACGTCGTGACGGGACATCAGTCGGAGAGCTGCTCTTGTAAGCGATTGTGTCATTTTTAATAATAAATAATACGTGAGTCGTCCCAGGTTCGAACCGGAGGTTGAAATTCTCAATTTTTTTCCTAGTTTACATGCATTGCCCGGGGTTAGAACCAGGGGTTCAAATTACAATTTTTTTTTACATTAACATATATGCTTTGCCCGGGGTTCGTACCGGAAGTTCGAAATTCAAAATTTTCCAGAATTAACATAGATACCTTGCGCCGGATGTATAACTTACGGCATGGTAAAATAGAAAGTAAATCAAATTTTTCAAAGTAGTTAAAAAGAGTCGATTCAAGTTCAGGGTCAAATGCCAAAATTTCTAAAATTGTTAGAAAATGTAGGTTTAAGGTCAAGGGTCAAAACATCTGAAGTAGTTTAAAAAAGAGGTTCAAGGTCAACATTTCAAAATCGGATCAAAATGGTCAGTTATCAAGGTTAAAGTCAAGGTCACGGGGTCAATAAATATCCAGAACGAACACGCTCCCTCTACTCTGTGTTAATTTCATTCCTTAACTACATACAGAAAAATATTTATGTAGGCAAGTCGACCTGACAAATGTTGTATTCACCACAAACTAATGTTTTAGTGCTCACGAAAGCTTGGGGGAGACAATTTGCGTATTCACAAACAATTGGCAAGGTGGCTGCAACAAAATATATTTTTCAAGTGTAAGTATTTAACGCATTCAAAATTCCCAGCTTAATAAAAACTAAAACCTTGGGGTAACAAGCGAGAATTTCATCGGCAAGCTGAGTGTAGCATACATACAGTATATGCTCACAGGATATTCCTTACAAAGATAATGTAAATGTTACAGAAATTACAGGAGTTTATTTACGGGAACAATTAATGCAAAAATGTCAAGCACAAGACTTGTGCGATTCAACCCGAGACCACGGCAACAGAAGCACGCATCACGAACAGTTCGATACATCGAATCTCTCGGATGTGAGCGGATGAAGCCTGCTCACACTCCAGACCGCGAGTGTACGCAGACGCTCGGGCCAATGACACGTGTCGAGAGAGTAAGCACTGATCACAAAGCCGAGAGCGTTCGCCCACCCAGACACGTGCTCCCACGTAGGTGGGCAACAATCTACACCAACGTGCATACAAGAACAGAGTTGCAACTCAACGGTATAACGAGAGAACCTTATCTTATTAATTTGTTTGCCTAAGTAGGTACCGCCAACGTTAAAACACACAGTAAAACCACCCATATTTAATTTGTTACGTTGCAGACAGTGCATAACGCCTGTATCTTATATATTGGCCTAAGTTTTCTGGTAGAATTGATTGCGTAATTTATCCGCAGTTATTTCATGCAATAAACGCATTTGTGAGAATAATATATACAATAATTAAGATGAAACACTAATTTATACAGTTTTATGCAAATATTCACGAAAACACATGTAACACGAACATGTAAGAGGTACATAGTCAAAGACGGCTGTGCTACCACAATCAAACGAAAATATGTAACCAAGCACGAGTTACTGAAATATCTAATTAGAAAAACTACAGGATCGTTTATTGCATATTTACGCGATACGCAGGTAGTAAATATTCGGTTTTAATGTGCAGCAATGCTATTTTGAAGTTGTAGAACCATAGAACCAGGGCTTCGGGTATCTTCGGCAAGAATTAGTTTTCCTTTTTCGAGATGACAGGAAATTCTCTACGCCGTGTAAAAATACAAATGACATAGTAACACCGGGATTGCATAGAGAGATGAAAGATTGAACCTACTGCTACCAGAGCTCTGTCAGCTTATAAATTCAAGGCATAAATTAAATAGACAACATACACATATCTTGCAGACAAAGTACTACGTTAGCGATAATGGATTTACATTTTTACTGGGGCCACGGTGGGAGAGCGATTAGCACGCTCGCCTCCCACCAAAGCGAACCGGGTTCGATCCCAGGCCTGGTAACCGGACTTTCGCAAATGGGAATCGTGCCGGACGATGCCGTTGGTCGGCAGGTCTTCTCGGGAATCTCCAGTTTTACCCGCCCCTTCATTCCGGCGCCGCACCATATTTACTTCAATCACCCTCATCGGCTCTCAAGACCTCGCTGTTAAGTGCCGCCCTAATCTCTTCACTCTTCACATTTTTACTGCAGTAAAATAGAACTGTGACTATCTCAATATATTTATATGCACTAGCGTCTCGGAACACAAAGCTGCTTCAATTACAAAATCACACTTCAGCAAATATTTAAACTTATTTAATTTTTCATAAGTATCTGTAGTTCCGTAAAGATAAATTTATGGTTTTATGAAATTTCGTTGCGTAGATGATCAAGCATGATATAATCAGAATCGCATGTGGTATATAATATGTTTGGTCATTGAGGGACGACCGCAAAAATAGCATAAAAATAAAAAAGGGGTTCGCATTAGAAAAAAAAGGGGGGAAGAACGCACGGGAACTATACTTTGGGCAGTCGACGCCGACTACACCAAACATTCAGTGCTAGTTGTTTCTATTATATATATATATATATATATATATATATATATATATATATATATATATATATATATATATATATATATATATATATATATATGGGCGAAGCCAATTTAGCACTAAGGGGCTGCCAGATTTTCGGGTAACTGCACTGAATGCCGATTCAAATATGGCGAGGAGACATAAGCGTGGACATTTCACAACTCCTCCAGCGAAAAGCGCCGCCCAGCAGCCGCGTCCACATGTAGACTGCGGGTTGAAATCACGCTAGTCAGGGCGCACCGGCGGCCGACGTGACGCCAGTCACCATATACAGGCACGGCCGTCACCGCGGCGTACCGGTCGACAGCGTTGCCACGTTGCCATAATCACAGAGCAGAGAGTACACTGAGGCGAAATGGCGTGGCTGTTACTTTAATGCGGAAATAACAATTCTCTGACTGGCTGCACAATGCTCTGGAAAACCCATTCGTCCAATTGACTACTGTATGTTGCGACATATTCCCTATTGGCTGCGCTGACGCGTAGCGAGTAAATTTCAAAGCGCTGATTGGCAATCAGCGTTCAAACATTTTGATCGTCAGTGACGCCATTTTGCTGGAGTGTAAGGCTTGGGTTCGCAGATTAAGCGGCTGTTTCACAACTGTATTCTCAAGTACTCGGTGGCGTAACTCTGCTATAGTCTATTCGTGGTTTCATCACACATTTTTAATCAAACCTTTGCAAAATATCGCCATGTATGACGTATTTAGTTGCTTTCTAAATAAGCCATGTATTTCGAAGCATTTTATACTCGTGTTAACATTAAATTACATCGGTTCCAGTTTAAATGAACTTTTAATTATATTTTAACTACGCATTATAATATTTAATTTTATCTCAATAAATCTCTATCCAACCATCCATCTCTCCCCCTCTCACCCTTTATTCATCCGTGTATATATATATATATATATATATATATATATATATATATATATATATATATATATATATATATATATCACTATATATATATATATACTAACCACACCACACACATATATATATATATATATATATATATATATATATATATATATATATATATATATATATATATATATATATATGGGTGTGTGTGTGTGTGTGTTGAGTCGTGAAGAAATTAATTGCATTAAATTTCATCACAGAATGAAGGTGTAGTAAAGTGATACATCATGTATGTTTAAAAGTCCGAAGAGAGGGCGCAGCAGGTGTGAAGTCGTTACACAGAGCCCCAAAATTATTATTATCTCCGCACTACCCAAGCACTGGATTGCACGGTAGGTCTATGTGGAAGAGCAATGTAATTCTATATCTCCGTTGTTCACTAAACTGCACGAAAAATTAAGGTTTTCATTTACCTCATTCTCGTATTCAATGAAGTGCCATTGACACAAGTATGTGTGTATTCCCGGTAACATCCTTTCCGCAATGCTCGGCGGAAAACCACACAACTTGTCGACATTACTTGTCAGTACTCTTTCCTAGCATTAAAATTGTTTAAGATCTCACATAGTTTGCATTATGACATATATATATATATTTGTTTTAGGACGTAAAAATAAAACAATCAAAATCATTTAAATGAAATTTATCATGGGCAACTCAAATATTATGTCCTAATTCATTTTATAGGTATGCTTAACAAAACTTATTTTACAAAAATAAATTACACGAACTCCTACATATTAAGAATATGCAATAATTTCCTTACTTTAAACAATTTTCAAAAACTTCAAAAACATTTAATTGAAGTAACTCATTCTATCTAATTTCAATCTGAGTTCTCATTTTGGTGAAGAATTAGTTTTTATTATTTTTACGTCCCAAAGTCACTTAAAATTGCGATTATGGAAGGTTAGTGTGTAAAAAATATGCTGTCTAAATATTTTCATGCGTTTAAATAGTGCTTGTGAGTAATGACTACAAGTCAAACATTATTTCGTAAAAATGAGTCCTTGACAGTCTCTCTACCTTACACTCAAAGTTGAAATACTGATTTCTAGCTTATTTCAGTTGTTAGGAACGTTTATTTTGAAACTGCAGGTGTACTTATCTAGCAATATACATTAATTACGCTGTAAAACCAACAAATTCTGTACGTATTTTAAGAAATTACAACGTAATTAGAGCAGCATAATTTTTTTATATTACCAGTATACTCTTGCACTTTCACAATTACCCGATAACACGTGGACACAATTTCGCGACATTTGAAGGTATTTGTGAAATGTAAACGTGTTATGATAACAAATATTAAATAGTTTCGGTGAGAAAAAAATTGTTATGACACATAAATGGAAAATTCAACATGGCGGATGAAACAGGGCCTTCAATATGGTGTTTTGCCGAGTGCTGGCATCAAGGCTACTACGTCCTTGGTTTGGAAGCGCAGCGGGTAAATGCAACGTGTTTAATGTTCTGCCCATTAATACGGAGGAAATGCCCACGTCCCAATAATTACACGAAGCGCTCACTTCCTTTTCTGCAGCGAAGGCCACAGCCACGGATGGACTTTCCTCGACCCACTCCGACATGTTGGCAGCGCCGAGAGGTTGGCAACCAGCATAATGCGAAACATTACGTTGCTGGCGGACGTCGCTCCTGTACCGTAAAGGCAAAGACGGGTGCGTGCCGCGTACACAACTGCACACAGAAAGTGTGCGGACCACACAACTCAAGTACCAAATACAATGCATTAATCAGAATCGACTAACATTCTAGCGGTAATTTTCTCAGTGTTGCTTTTTTTTATAGCTCTGATTACAATTTCGAAAGAAAGACTTTCTATATTCTATTACAACCTAAACTTATTAAAATCGGAACATTTCACAAATCCACAGAGGAAAACACATGAAGACGGGCCTCGCATAAAAAAGAAAACATTTAACAACAACAAATAATCTAAGAGTGAAAGAATACCACATTTAACATTTGTAAAAATTAAGCTAAAGGCATTTTAAATCCTCTGAACACCAAATTTGTTGCATATAACACGTTGTGATGGCCGAGGACACATTTTAACATCAAAAGTCAATTACTAATCATTCGCGTTTTCGATGCCTCCAGAGCGCAACACTGTATCCACGAAAATGACTGTTATAGAGGGTATAACGAGATGACAATTACATTAAATGTACTAGTGAAACGGGAATGTTGCGTGTGTATTTGGCCAAGAAACAGGAATGTTTGAGGCTGTAGGTTAACGGCATGAATTAATGGTTTATGTCGGGAATTTTGTATGATACTTTGTTGACTGGAAATTACGACCATATTGAATGGAGTGTGACATTGTTTAGCAACGTGAAAATGAAACCAATAAGGTATAGCTAGGCAAGTTATTCATTAGAGCGTATCAAAATATACATGTTTCATTGGCAGATGCATGTATGCAGGTCGATAAATATACATAATCCATATTTTCGGAAAATTGCAAAAAAAAAAATTGAGAATTGCGTTTCTGAGCTTGCTGTCCAGAAATGTATGTCGATACATTATTAATGTATGTATGTTTATATTATTTTTTATTTCTTGTTACTTTAATGAAAGAATTTGATTAATCACTTTTTAGTCGGCTGGGATAGTATGCGAATCAATATTTTGGTTACTATTTACTTGTACTATTGTGAAGAATCGGTGGACTTTCTATCTTTGCTATGCAAATTAGGGTTACTATAGCACCACGCAAAGGCGCCACTGTGAAGAATCGGTTGAAAAGAGTGACTAGTATGGGGACTTTGTGTGGAGAGAATATTATAATAATTGCCAATGTGTAGAAGGGAGATGTGTGTGAAGTAGAATGAGTATTTGACCCTTTTACCTTCAAAACTTACTCTCCAACTGCGTACTGGTCTCCTCAGGAACTCTGCAAGGGGATTTACATGTACTGGCATTCACAATACATAAAACTTTCAAACTTATTATGAAGCACTGCATTTATATTATTACCTCAGTTAAAGAAAAGTTGGTTCGGGTGGTTCAGCATTACCAATAAAAGAAATCAAAAATGTTATTATCTTTAATTCAAAGCAAAGAAATAGAAATTAAAAATAAAAATAAAACTGTTTAACTGTGTGTGAAAATCCAATCAATCAATAAAAAAATTATGTTCTGCAATTAGTTTAAACTTATTAAAATATTACCACCATTCGAAAACAAGAATTACTTAAATTGAAAATAAAATAAAATTCAATGTATTTAAGCTGCTTTCAAAATAATTAAAAAAACTGTAGATTAATTAAACTGTTTTCAAATTAAAAGTGGCTTTAGTCTTAGTGCCTCTTAACCAAATTTTGCGTAGTGAGCTCCATTAATTCATAGCATTGCACATTCTAATCAATTTCCCACATATCTGACTAAAGTTCGTAATCTCTTCAAAAGTTAGCAAAGTCTCAATGTTCTGCATCAAAGTGAAGTTCAAATCAAATGTAGAAAACTAGTTTTTCACTCCCAATTTAAAATGAAATCACTGTATAGTTCAGAACGTTTTGCTCCGGTAACTAGCTCAAGTCGGGTAGCGTAGGACTACTGGGCTGAATTAATAAGCGACATCTGTACTGCAACTAAATCTTCCAGAAATCATATAACTGTCATCAACATTTCAGGAGCAATGATAAATTTGCAAAAGACGCTACCAAACACAAGTCTATAGGCCTAAAATTTAGGTGGCGTCACCTTAATCCGTAATTAGGCTGACGTTACCAGCATGGCGTCGGTGTAGGCTCTCCTCGTCGACAGCATCCACTAATAAAATACAACTAACTTAAATAGGCTTTGGCCTCTTCTTCACCTGCCAATCTAGCCCTCAAAATATACGAACTTCAGGTTACCAACACTGTACTAAACTATTATGATGCCGGGGATTTCGCACATAAAATCCCGGCTCTTAAAAACCACGTCTCTGGATCTTCAGATCCGTACCCAGAAGCCCTTGACTTCCGGCAACTTCGTTATCAAGTCCTATCAACGGAGCTCAGCTACTTCGGGTTCATTACGTCACAAAAATAGCTTAATACCAAAGACAATTAAAACTGTAAATAAAAGAAAATAAGCAGTGTTAAAAATAATAAATCTGAGATTTGAAAAACTCTGAAAAATCATTAAGTCACATACTAAAATTAAGCAGCCAAAATGCTCAGAATAATTTTCTTGCTTACCATAGAGTAACAAAAATTAACATACACGGATTGAAAAGAATGGTGGGTCCTGTCTCATATTGCACATTAAAAAAATCACAGAAATCATATATGTAAAATTGGATACATATTCCAATTAAAATAAATAAGGACTTAAACATATGCAAAATATGTGTCATATGGTACAAAACAATACACGTGTTAATTTGCATACTAGTTGCGGGAAATGCACATGAGAGTACATGAATCTGTTACACTATTAAGATTTAAAATATTTTTTGTTACCAGAAGTTTATTAATGTTACATTTTATTTTATTATTACAATTATCTATTACAGCATTTCCTTGTTTTGAATAATCTTCCATACTATCGTTTTACTAGCATTCTTGCATCACCTTTCCTTAGGAAAGGTATGTATGAACACACCATTACCCTGCCTTAACACAATAATTTATACGGCATTGCTTGATTATGGGCAGCAGAACTTGAAATATATTTGTTCGAGTTAAGTTACTTTATTGATGGGAAAACACATTTACACAATGCCAGCCAGAAATAGTCCGTTTTCATAAACAATACACTTCATTTTACTGCAGTCAGTCATATAAGCAAAGGCAATATTTTAAACCCTCTCTATACAAGCGCATATTTCCGCCGCTAGACGTCGGCGACTTTGCTCGAAAAGGCGAATAAATTAGGGCTCAATTAACAATATATGTCATTCGCTCTTAGCCAAATATTTTATTTAGGATTACGTGCAAACGTTGCATAAAGATTTTCCGCACCAAAGAATAAAATAAATGTGACACGTCACATTTATAAAAAGTAGTAGCATTGGAGGAGTAGCACATTATATATATATATATATGTTCCAGCATTCACCTACCCCTTTGACTCGCCTAGTACTCGTGTGTCCCTAGGGTGGGGAAGGCGGATACGGCCAGACCTGTCCGGCGAGTGAGGCCACTCCACTGTCAGTAAGCATGCAGCGATAGTCACCTGCACACCGCGTGTTCGCAGTGGAGTGGTATTTCAAACATACCGATTCTGATGTCATCACACAGCGATTGTTTAGGCAACATTTCCACATTGGAAGACACGGGAGGGTAACCGAACGTCACGTCATCACGAACTGGGTAAGTTGCGCGCTACAGCGTCTGTTGCAGACAAGAAACCGGGTGGTAGTGTGACATATGTGCGGACACAGGAGAACATCGACCGTGTAAGGGCTGCCGTGTTGCCACAAATGGCAGACATGTATCTTTCGATTTTCTGTAACGTCGATAAACACTGTCTCTATTTGAACATACTGTGCGTGTTTACAATGGTAGATGAACGCTGGAACACTCTGTATAAAATCTACTAGTGGAGGACGTATGAAGAATAGTTTCTGCTTATGAAGCGCACCTTGCTTCCTTAAGAAGGAAGAGCTGGAGGAGGCTACCTGGCGTCTGAAGCAATGTGGGGCACAAAGTTATTATCAGCTTTTGCTTTGCTCGTGCAGACCTCTCGTGCGTAAAGAAGTTAACATTTTCCTTTTCACTGCGATCACAAATCCTCCAAACGAGAAAACAAATCCACCATACAAATGCACACGCGAATATCACTGCCCATACATACTTATAAGCTATTCACGTTAAAGTGAGCACTTTTTGAAGCCCTCTCATTTAGAATAATAGTCAAATATATTTTATTGCCAGCATTAGGCGTTAACTTTCGAGTCCGGTGAAATATGCACATTGTGTTTAATAATTATTTTAAAAGTGGTGGAAAGATAATGATAAACAACTAATACTCTCATTTTAGGTATATATAATCATTTCGTAGCAAATATGCCCTGAATTATACATTAGTTACTATGAAGGCATCTGACCAAATTATTTTCGTGGACTGTACAAATGAATACAGATAGTTTACTGTATGTACACCTGTCCTCGACACCAGTGAACAATAACTATTAGAAAAAAAAATAGCTTGTCATCTTACCGTTGATTCCATAAATTTCATAGAAGAAATTAAATTACTCTCCACTAGCATATGCAATGTAATTAATTGCCTTATTACTTCGGAGGAATGTGTTCGATTACCAATTTGCATCCAATAAGATTTGTCATGTTTAAAACAAATCAATGACAGGGCATTCATTCACACACGCGAATTCAGCAGTTACCGGTATAATATTTAAATAACAAGTGACACTCAACTTAAAATACCTAACACTCATTCTTCCATAGTATGACTTTTCATTCAAACTCAGTTTTCCGACTTAGTTCTGTTCATTTTTATAGCTTTTCTTTAATTAACTTACTTTTTTACAGTCAATTTCCGAAGCCTGACCTGACCGACAAGTAATGTATCTATGGTTGTGAATTTATGACACCATCGCATCAAGCTATTATTTCCAAGCGATCACGCCGATAGCTCCCAACGTTCAGGCTCAACAAGGTTGTCTATTCTCATCAGTATAGGCTGTTCACGGTAAAATGAGCACTTTTGAAATCCCTGCTTATGATCTACTTGTATGCCCGTTGTGTAATTTTCCGCCTTATGTAAAATTAACATTGTCATGGGCCTAATCATTTTATTCATGCGTCGGTCAAGTGAAACTGTGAAATTATTGGAAAATGAAATATTTTACAAATCTGGTCATTTTTATACTTCGACGTATTACAAAAAACCGAAAGCGAAAGGAATAATTTAAGTTATCACAAGTGGGTTACCTGAAACATTTTATTCGACGTTAAGATATGGAACTACTTTCCATCAATCGTTATCAACTTTACTGGGCGCATGTCACTCAGTACACCCGTTAAAATATATGACGTTAGTAGTAGTGACTTTTTTCCTTAGGTTGATTTCAAAAGTGCTCACTTTATCATGAACAGCCTTTAACTGGCCGTAAGAATGCAGTAACCAGTACCGGCGTATAAAGAATTTTTTTGTTGCACATTATCCGGTCTGGAACCACTTAACATTCCCAGCCAGTCAACAGCGCTGTTACCAGACATCACCGAGCGTCCTCGCGCAAACCACACGGCGCAATTTCCATGTGTGCCAAGGTTGTGCGAAACCACGCAAGTAGGCCTGCCACTTCTCTAACACGCTGCACGAATACTTAACACTACTGTGGTGCACATTCGCCAAACTGCCTCATCAATAGACAAGGTTGCTGCACCCCACTCCCCTCCAAAAAAAATAATACGCTGTCAAAAATGACTAGTGCCTGATGAGATAAAAAAAAAATAGCGAAACAAAGTTTTGGCAAATAATAACGCCTGTGCTTAATAGACAAAGACCGTTATAAATGTGCTCACATTTCATGACGATTTTTAATAATCCAACTATACAAGATACAGCATCACAATAAATACCGTACAAAATCTACTACACAAATATTCACATCTGGAAGTGAGACATCTGTCCTCTTTTAGAGACCTTGTAACAATTGGGCCGTAACTCTATAACAAAAAAAAAATGGAAGATAAAATTGAAGAACTATTTACGCACCAGAATAATTGTAAATTTAATTAATAATACATTATGCAATTAAGTACCACTAACAACACATTGCACTGTCGGCAGTTTGCAAAGAGAGAGAGAGAGAGAATATAAGAGGTTCTAGTTAGAGAGAAAGTCAAGGCAACTCTACTACAAAGTTACAAACAACCTCAAGCTAGGATTACATTGCCGAAAAATCTCATGTATGTGTACATTTCGGAAATAATAGTCACTGGAGCAATACAGATTAACGGCCTGAAATACTAATTGATGGGAATCGCGCCGAAGAAAATCGGCAGAGGAATATTTAAAGGGCAGTCCTACAAAAGGTTTTAAGTGGCTAAGTAAAAAAAGACTTCAATAGAGGATGATTCATAAAAACATTAACACTTCATCAAAGCATCTTCACTTGCTTGCCACTGCTGTCTATACACTCTAGTCACAGAATGTTCAGAAAGGCCACTTAGTATGGTTATATTCAAGTTGAATTTCAGTAAACGATGCATGTACGCCAGAAGTTCGAAAATTAATCGTTTGGCGAGTACGGTTGAACCGATTTATCCATTGGTTACACTGACCTGAAAATCTGGTGGATATCCACCAAAACAACAACCGATGAATTTTCGAACGCTTTCTCTGAAAAATAATAGTTAAAAATACCCACAACTCGTGTTTTCGTGCATTTTAAAATATACCAAAATAATTCAGACGTTGAGTTTTACAAATGGGCGATGAAAACATTAATTAAAATTTGAGTGAAATTGTATTAATGTGTCTGAAAGCAAACGGAAACACTGCTGAAAATCAACCTGATATTCGAAAAATCCCTCAACCTGTGTACATCGGTGTATCCATCGATGAATTTTCGAATACGCAGTATGTGTGGGACAGTGGCAACCCATCCGACCGACATACGGCGCAAGAATACACCGCGCAGCACTGCAATGGATCAGTTCGCCTTCGTGTTAGGCAACTAGTTGTCACGCAGGTACGTACGACCGCGAACACCCGGCGTCGTTTGCCGAAATTCAACTTGAATATAACCATAGTGGCCTTTCCGAACACTTTGTGACTAGAATTCCTTGTTTCTGTTCGCCCAAAGATGCTGTGGTTTGTATTTATATGGGTAGTTCCTGAACATCTTGTATACAAACACCTCACAGAAAGCTTGGAATATACATACTGAATGTAAAAAGTATGGAACATACATAAAAGAAAGCATAGTAATTATAAATTATCAACGGATTCGTACAAAACGTGAAATTCAAAGTCATTTCTAACAAAACATTTTCCCAATATCGCAGGCAATCACGAAAGACCAACAAAAGTAACTTAATGGTGTGTGTGACTAGCGAGGGTTTCTTTCGTCCCACTGCAGCTAAGTATACCGTGTATGGCCTCTATGTACATTGTGCATGTCCCTAACCCGTCGTGGAATGCTTCTAAACAATGTGTTAATATCTTCCGGATTAAGATCCCATTCCGTCTGGGCAGTTCTTATGAGCTCTGGAAGTGTTTCTGGAAGTTGTGGACGAATATTTTCAGCTTGTCCCAGGCATGTTCAATGCTTTAGTACGCTCTCTGTGGCATGTTCAATGCTTTAGTACACTCTCTGTTTATCACAAAAGAACTACATAACTCCTACCACCCAACTGCCTTATCTCTCAATATTCCAAACTTTTTGTGACGTGTGTTATATTATCATTTTCTCCCACCGATTGTGAATATCGCGTGGCTTAGTGGCATAGACACGTTGTTTTGCCCAACTCCATAGTCAAAAATCAAACAATGTCATGAGTGTGCACCATAGCAGACCAAATTCAGCTCTTCAACGTGCCTACGACATACTAGAAATGTGTACAATGCGTTCATTTTCGAATGATTATTCGAAATTTTCCGCGGCGAGGACGAAAACCGAAACAATTTTCTTTTAAACAATAAATGGTTGGTCCTATTATGATATAATAGGGGTTTCTCTGCACAATACCCATCTATCTATAAAGCCGTATCAAGATTGTCAAGAAATTAATTTTTTCAATGCAGCTTTATACACTTACTAATTAATATTCCGACATGTTATAGGCTGTTCACGGTAAAGTTAACACTTTTGAGTCCCTAGTTACTTTATATTTCAGCCCTTTTTTATCCTTTAGTAACATTTTAAAATAAATATTTCCATGTAAGTAATAAACACCGTGTATAGATACCATCGCCGTCTGAAGTTAACGCTTTTGGCGGTTGTTAACCTCGTGGTCTTGGGAGCAGACGAGGTTGAATCGAGATGAGTATGAAGCAGCGCCGGAATGCAAGAGCAGGGGAAACGGGAGATACTCGAAAAAATCGGCCGACTCAATCAGAAATAATCCACGTACAACGTTGTTTGCGTAATTTTCTGAATCCCAACAGACTTCGTCCAAGAGTTACCTGAAGCACGCTAAGTAGAAGTTAGGTTCCAAATTCATCTAAAAATAATTGTTACCAGTAGTAATATGGACAACTTCCGTCTGCAGGAGATAAGGGTGCCTATACTACCTGGATATAATATGGCCGCATCCACAGATATTTATTCAAGATTCTCCATACAAATGTCTGGGGGGAGGGGAGGTCCTCCATTCCGCTCTGCAACGTCTTTTTGATTTTCTGAAACTAGGCACAAACGATTTTTGCGTAGCGGCTATGTTAGTAAGGGATCGGCCTGTTCGTAGTAAACCACAGTTTCCTTCAAAATTGTTGGGAACTGAGCCGATTCCAACGAACTTTTCATAAATGTGGTGAATCGTTAATTTCGAGGGTGTCTTAACAGTAGAAGAAAGCTTAGTGGTTTGATGCGAACCATCGTGGGGGACTGAAACACCTTCATTCAACCTACAACTGTTTTTTTTTTTTTTTTTTTTGCTTCCATCAGGTAGCCATTTTCCCGACGACTACAACAGTTATATGAATCATAAATTTGTTATAACATCACTTAATCGATCACCCATGTGTGTGTTACAATTTATATGCATCATCTTCTACAAGCATCAGAAATATTTTGTAATTTATTCCTAACTCGTCGCTGCATGTATCCTAATTTACTAACACTGTTCTGCGGAGAAAAAAAACTTTTTTTTGCAGTAAAATTATGATTTTGTGATTTGTAGAAAACACATTTACAAATACAATTACAGAAAAGTAATTGTAACATCAAGTTGCTGTAAGCCAAAAATTATTGACTCCGCCGTTTTAAGTATACACAACTAGCATTGTAATCTACATTTAATGATTCATTAATCACAGCATATGGACAGTCTTAGGATTCTGTTAAGAGAATTGTGGATCCCCAGCAATACATTCTGTGTAGAAACCTGAATGTAAAAAAAAACACAAGATTAAAAAAAGGCTTTGCAAAACCTCGACGTCCAGGCTATTTATTCTGGTCACGTTCCCCCGCTGTGCTCGTTTCGACACATGCCATTGTCGGAGACGCAAAACACAATATAAACCTGACACGCCTACGGATCCGACTACTGGCGTCTGCTGCTGACGTCACCGTCGCCAGCCAGGCACTTGGGCGGCACGCGCGGTGACGTTACAGCGAGTGAGATCACGCACGACACTGTAGTACGCGCCACACACCTGCGAGCCTGGGCGACGGTTACAAACATCCCTGCAGGCTATCTGCAAATATTTCTTGTGGTACGGGGCAGGAGCAAGTAACGTAGGAAATTTCCTTATATAGGCTGTTCACGATAAAATGAGCACTTTTGAAAGCCCAACTTATGCACGTTGTGTCTTCTTCCACCTTATGCAATATTAGCATTGCCACGGGCCTCTGCTCTGCAATTCGTGCGTCGGTTAAGTGAAACTGTAAAATTATTATGAAAGTAAATATTTTAAAAATCTATTTATTTTTACACTTCTATGCGTTAAAAAAGCAGAAAGGGAAAGAAACAATTTTAAGTTATCACAAAAGGTTACCTAACACTTTTTATTCGACATTAAGATATGGAACTACTTCCATCCATAGTTACCAACTTTACTGGGCGAATGTCACCCAGTGCACCCGTTAAAATATTTGCAGGTAGGGGCAGCAACTTTTTCCTAAGGTTGATTTCAAAATTACTCACTTTATCGTGAACAGACTTTAATATATATGAAAATATTAACTCCAGTAAATTCAGCACTAGGGTAAATTGTTTTTCAAAGTTCAGAATACCCACGAAGCAATAGTAAATATATATATAGTGTTAATAGTATAATGAAATCCAAATGATTATACGGCGAAGTCGGAAACGCGTTGGACGAGTCCATGATGCTGCACGAAGGGATGGGGTTGTTCAGTAGCGGCAGCGGCCGAGAGCTGTTGGGCGAGAGCTTCTCCGCATGTGCATATTGCCTGTCGAAAAACCGTAGGTCGCGCATCGCGATATTTACCCTTTCAGTCCCGGATTAACTTCCGAGCTCAAATGTTGTAATCGTTTAACTTTATGGTGTGCGCTGTACTTGTGTCAAGTGTGCTTCTCGCCTCCAGTGCGCAACGTTCTGCGTGTTAGTTGATGTCTGCATCAGCCATTCGAAAATGAGAGGTGCAAAAACTTCAGCAAATCAGATATATCGCACGGAAGACGCTCAAAACACCGAAGACAGACTCCTTGTTGTGTACAGTTCCGATCAAGAATATCCCTCATGTGCAACATGGCATCGATCGTGGACACGTGGACTTGGGTTAACAGAGCGGTCGTAGAGAGCGATGTTATCAGTTTGGTCTGTATATCGCCAGCAGTGTCAATTGGTTCCCCTCCCTCCAGCGGCATGCGCTCGGTAGCCCTCCCCTACGTTCCCCCCTCCCAGCTGTGAGAAGATAATTTTCATATTGGAACTTTACTAGAAAAGCAGCGAGGTGACGACAGTGGTGTACTCTCGTTGACAGTAGTGGATTGCAAATATGAAGAATGATGAGCGAAAAGTGGTCACGACAATGTTTACCCCACCCCCCACCCACCTCCGGCGTGTAGTGTTACCGTCGTGACGCTGTACTGTGTCAATTAGAGCTGTACCAGTGAGGTTTTGTTACACGCGATGCAAACCCACATATTAAAAAACTACGCCCGCATGTTTGTACTTTTCTCTTGCCGCTTAAAGAAACCGCGTAGACAAGCTTTAAAAATGAGATATTTGACCATTTTCACGATTTTTTTTCTCCAGGAATGCATTTAATATGACAAAAGCAAAAAAAATCGGGGCGCGGATACTTTTTTTTTTTTGTCTTTTCTGACAAAAAGTAGTATTTGCAGAACATTATTTACCGAGATACGCGTATTAGCGCAAACAACTATTCCACAAAAAACGCGCAGGTCCTGGAAGACGCGGAAACTCTGACCTCGCTGTTAAGAGCCGCCCAAATATCTTTACTTCAAGACACAGAATGCGTGTGGAGTACAGGAATGAACACCAAATGTACAACCATTTTTGTAACCTCGCATGCGATGTAAGAAACTATACATAAACCTCAAGTCTCATAACAGGGCATTTTAAATTAAATAAAAATTTGGACAAAAAGTTTTCACCGCCTAGCGATTCTGATTCTCCCCCGGCAGAAAGATGGTTACCTACTCAAAAGAAGGACTAACATCGGGGGGGGGGGGGGGGGGCACTGGTTACTATACTATTGTACCGCTCGCTGACTATGAATAGCGCAAATAAAATTTCACGAATTTCATTTCGAACGTATAGCCCTAATCATGCAATCCGGTCTGCTGATAAAATTATAAAACAGTAACGCACAAATGGTTACACATTGCAAACGTTTTCCTCCTTACCGTGTCCACGTAGATTTTTTAAAGAACGCCAAGGTTTGCTATCAGCTGACAAAGTGTGATTTGTGAAGTTATTGTTTTTTATGGTTACCTTAATCACAAGACAACACTAATTTATTTATTATTGATTGATGTTTTTTACAAGTTTTATAACAATCACTTCAAAAAAAGAATGTGTAATGTAGACTGTGTATGTATGTATGTGTGTGTGTGTGTGTATGTATGTATATATGTAATTTGGTTCGGGTTTTTGTAATACTGTATTTATGTAATTGTGACATGTCTAATATCCCAAAATTGGGATCAGAAAGACAAATAAATAAAAAACTCAAACTTCCAATCATATACTGGGACACAAAACCCCATTTCCGACCATGCATTCTACCTATTCTACCAATATGCAATACCATCACAAGAATAAGTGGGAAATTTGAAGGGATTTTCCCAGAGAGAAAAATACACTTGTTTCGAACCACCTAAATTATAGAAAAGATGTATTTTACGTTACAGCACAGTAACCGTTTCTCGATTCAAATTAGCACAAATGGAATTTGCACAAACCTGATGAAATCAACTAAGAAAAATTTAACCCCTAATCGTTTGTAAACAATTTTCATCGCTTCTCGAAATTCCTTGTCTAATCATTTGCAGGCAATGTGTTTGCACAGATATGCAAATGGACATTACAATCGACAAACAACAGCAGTTAACGATTTGTTTTTAGAAATTAAAAAAAAATCTCTAGACCTGCATAAACCTAACTTATACGTCCAATAAAAAGATCAGAAAGAGGCATAGACCTATATGGCCTCGGAAACGGCGCGAAAATACGTGCTCTTTTTTTTTCACCACCCTGCGAGTTTACTACGTAATCAAGACTAGAACTGTGTTCGAATTCACTGCCACATACCCTCGTTCATTTTCCCTTGATCCCCTCAGTACCCGAAATTCCCCAAATTCCTTTGAGCCTTTCGTGACAAAGTGGGTATAGTTTCGAACACCTGTCTTTGTTTTGAAATTCGTAGCGTATATACCAAACATATCAATTAATGATATGCATTTTATATGTTGCCTCGGTTAGTGTACGATTAACAGTCCAGCAAATGGCAGGAAGGAACTACAAAACTGTTATAAACAACTGAGAAACCTAACTTAACAGTGAAGAGAACGTTAAGGGAACGTCGATCTTGCCCTAGGATGAAGGAGACATCAAAGGGTGCATTTGTGTCCTTATCACGAATTCGGACAGTGACAACGTGATGTCACAGCCTCGATGCACTTTTCTAGGGCACGAAGAAGCCAGGTTAAGTGCCATTTACTGGTTGATTCGGACACAGCATAGGCTAAGTTAAGTACACGTGTACAACTAAGAGCCTACGTTAAGTCCTGGACACAGAACGCGCGACTTCAATTTGCTCACATGGAGTTAGTACAAGGCAGTTGTGTTTGGCTTAAAGCCTCGCCGACAGCGAGGGAACAAGGTACTCTCAGAAGCAGGAAGGGAGGGGCTGTCCCAGCATTCGCCTGGAGTTATTTATGAAAGCCACAGAAAGCCAAAATCAGGATGGCCGGGCCGGGAATCGTATGGGTCCAACCGAATGAGAGTCCAATGCGTTAACACTGCGCTACCTTGCTCGGTTAAGGGGAGTGGTGCACGTAAACTGTATATTTATATCATTTTTGTCATAACTGGTTTTACAGCGGATTTTTCACAATTTTTGGCTTGACAAGATGTAAATAACAATTTTGAGCACCTTCTTGCAGTGTTACAAATTCAAGGTGTTCGTTATTCTTGAAGCACTGATGAAAATAATAAAACAAAAAATTCTCTTTTCTTTCATCAGTGCTCCGAGAATAATGACGGCAGTGAACATCTAACAACGTAAAAAGGCGTTGAAAATTATTTTTTGCTCTTGTCGAGCCAAAAATTTCGACAAACCCTTTGGAAAACGACTTATATCGAAAATCAGTTAAATGGATTGCTTTCATGCACCCTTCCCCTTAATCAGCACGAAATCCAGCAGTGCAAGCTCCAATAATTCGCTCGATTTGTATACGAACCCAAACGCACGAAGGTAAAAAAAGAACCATCTGTGAAAGAATGGCGGAGCGAAATGAATGTGGTTGCCTGAGGTGAGGGGGGCTCGAGGGCCACCCTTCATACGACACCGGCGCGGTCAGCCCGCCTGTGCCCATGCAATGAGCGCGCGGGGCAGAGCTAATACCTGCTATTACTCTTAAACAATGGGCGGGCACCGCTCTCAAACACTTGCTCCGCCATTGTCCGCACTGCTACTCCCGCCACACCAGCCAGCACGTATTCTCTAGCCGTCCCGAGGCGGCAGCTCACATTGCTCCGCCCGTTCTCGCGTGCTTGGAGGGCATTGGCTTCTGTCGGTCCCCACCACGTGCTTAGTGAACTACCACATATCAAAAATCACGCGCTCGTTGTCTTTTCATCATGGCAACAATTACCAAATTGCAAGGAAGGGCATAAAGGCAGTTTACGGTTAACCGAGTGCTTTTGAAAGCCCGGCTTTATGATATTTTACTTCATTTGTCGTATCCTTCCGCCAGTTTTAAATTAACACTGTCATATATAGATGTAGGCCTACTGTGAAATAACAACCTGTGAAAATTTCACACGTAAGTACAAATCGCAATCACGACCTGTGAAATGAAATCGATAGTAGCAGTGAAAGTGAAATGTCACAATTAGAACTAGCGTTATCTTTCAAACATACTGCTACCTGTGAAGTGTACGTATTTGGAACTATCATACGCTCTCGCTTTATCGGTGGTTTTATCTTCATTCGTCACAGTTTCGTACACCATAAATTACTGATTTTTAAATTATCGTATTCCAAACAGTATATTTTCTCTTACTTATGGGTGAATAAGGAAACAACATACCGTTAAGCTTATCACGGGAAACTAGAGGCACAGCTAACCGAAACGCCGAAACCACGGTCGTAGAAGATCGTGGCCGAAACCCTGTGATGTCGGCTTGTGTCTTGTCAGAGATACCACAATAGTAGCCTCACACTATAGCACGCATCCTGTGAGAAGTAGCAAGTATATTTCACACGCATGAAAAAGTAGCATTCACATTCACAGCCTGCTACCTATAATTCATAGTTGTACACACATTTAATGTCATGAGGATTGGAAGGGGAGGGGGCCCATCACTTTATGCATGCACTATCCTAGTAGGCCTACAACCTTGACATTGGTAGGAGTTTAAATGTGGCCATATAATAAACTCGCAACAAAACAAATATTTTATTAATTCGCTGTCAACTTAACTGGAAGCCTGCTTGCCAGTGTATACTGTAGCATTCTGAAGTTACGGGCAGCGATTACTTTTTCAAAGGTTTCTTTCAGAAGTGCTTACTTCGCCTCATGTAACCTGTTTACACAATGAACCGAGAACGTGTGAAATAAATGCTAGAAACACGAGGTCGCGGTTATATCCCAGCGACTCTGTGCCTTTATTGCGCGGGCGTACTAGCAACTGCAGACGAGCTGCTCTTCCGACTTCGGCGCCGCTTGCAGCACGAGGGGGGATCGCAGCAAGCCGCAGGCACTTCAACTAGACTGTTGAGACAAATGGGAACCGTCCTTTCGCGCCATCACTCACCGCTGGCCGCGCCTAAAGCGTGGCTCCGAACTGGCGCCTCGTGTCTGAGGCGCCAATGCGTCTTTCATTCCAGAAGACGTGTTACCACAAACCATACGGCGTGGCTCGTAGCCACCGAATTGGATATTTAGTTAATATTTATATCCTGGTATACCTGTGCCCATCTTCTATTTCCTAACCATAATAATATTAATCTGCCTCATCTCATGTTGTCACAAACTTCCGAGAGTGGCTAGCACACTGCGAACTTGAAACATGCGGAAAGGTGCGTGGATTGAGCGGGTCCCGATCCCTTGGCAACGATGGCCGTACCAGATTTTAGCCCCGACGATGAAACACTTTCCAGACAACCAACTCGTGCGTCATATATGTGACGTAACAACTCGGGGTTGCAGGGTATGCATTGCCCAACACTAAATTTAGTTCAGGGCGCCAGAATAGGGGTAAATGAGCACGAAAACTTGTTTTTGTTTGCCTATAAGCGTCGATACTTTAGGCAATCTTAAGTTGTAGGCGTTGTTTGTCGCTGATGCTACAATGAGAAACAATGCGAAAATAGGGCAAATTCAGCGAGGGGATCATTTCAGTAACAATTACTGTTGTCTTTTACTCTATTTTTGTGCTGAATAATTTAGCAAGCAAGTGGCGCATTACTTAATGTGCCAAATAGCTGTAAAAAAATTATTTAACGCTACAAATAAATTGCGAAATCACAGTTATTTTACATTCAAAAAAATGTCCTGAATCCAACTATGAACACAGCTGCATTAAGAGCTTGCTGAAGTAGTAATATTTAAATATAGACCATTCACGGTAAAGTGAGCACTTTTTAAAGCCTTCTCATTTGGAATAATAGTCAAAAAAATATATTTTATTTTAGACTTAGACGTTAACTTCAGAGTGCTGTGGAATATACACGTTCTGTTTATTACTTGCACGGCTTTATTTATTTTAAAAGTTGGCTAAAGGATAAGAAATTGCTGAAATAAAAAAGTAACTAGGGCCTCAAAAGTGCTCACTTTATCGTGAACGGCCTATAGTAAAGAGATGAAACTTCCTAGTGTAACACAGAAAGGCCTACAGTTGTGAAATATGATTCATTTTAGAGCAAACAAAAGCTCAGTAGAAGTTTTGTACTGAAATACGCAGAAATAAAAATGAATAAGCTTTGAAATGGGACTAATTTCCACCATGGCTAAAATTTCGGCGAGACTGAATTCTTAGTAACTGGGTTGCAGTAATTTTAATTCGTCCTTTAAAATACAAACGAAAATTTACTATCACTAAAAATCGGTTAACTGCTGAATAAAATAAAAATATACATTGTCATACTAAATTCAATATGTAGCGGAATTGGTCTTCCCGGCTACCATGTCGAAATGTTGACGTCCATCGGAACCCTTTATTATTGAAACATAAAAATGCCAATATCATAGTACAAAAATCGTTAAAAAGTCGTGTCTGAAAACATACTTGGGATACCGAACTCGTGCCATGCGAGGGGGCGTCAGAAAATACAAGTTTAGTACACACCTCAAGTAAATGAAGAGGCTACAGTACAAGGCGGCACTTACCCTTGATTACACTACGAGATAACTCGCGGTATCTCCAAGATAAGTAACGAAGATAAGGGCCACTATTTCCTGCATTTAATCATCTACTCCGCCACGTGATCGGTATTTTAAAAAACGCAGCACTTCTACTAATCGATGTTGTAATTTTTTTCTGCAAATCACTTAACTGCATTACATGTAACATTCCAAACAAACAGCAGCAAATAATACACGCGGCCAGGAAGAAATTTTATTCTAATTTAGTAATCGGGAACATAACTGGTAGATGAAAGATGTGTGCACTTTCATCCCTTTTAATTACTAATTCCAAGCACAAAACAACAACTCTTTCCCGGAAATGTTAAACCAATATTAACCCAGGAAGTATTAGTTTAGAAAAATAACTTTTGGAGAAATATTTGTGACATTTCAATTCAACAATAAACTAATCTTCTTGCCACCTGTTCACTAAAGACGCCTTCGATTTACGATTGCAAACTCGAAAGTTCGACCGCCGACCGCAATACAATATCACTAAAGACAATCTAGTAACGTCTGCAAAGGAAATATTTTCGTCCTTACTAGCAAAAGCATATTCTAAAGAGCCAATAATGCTCGTCCATTTCTCTGGGGATTTCAGAAATGTGTGTCATCGATGCTAATCCGGGGGTATGAAAACATTTACGTGAATTACATTTTTTTTTGCAGTGTATTAACCCAATTTGTAAAGTAAACATATAGTTAACTGTCTTCAGTTTTGAACACAGGAAACATGCGTGAAAACTTGCGGAAAATCTTCCAAAAGTTACGATGGGGAAAATGAACCAGCTTCATTGTGTAGCCATACGATTAATATTACATTGTATTTATACACAAGTTTATTATATATCGTGGCAGAGCTTTCATAAAACTTAGAGCCAGTTTAACAAAGCTTACACTTAACTCGCAAAAAAATTTTACACAATTAAAGTGATCAAATTATTTCTTGCTTGGCTGTAAATGAGAAAAATTATGTATAACACGTATCCTTAACTGTTTTCTACGCCACTGGAGGTCGTATACAGCATTATCCACGTTACGTACGTAGCTGTATATAGATGGTAACTTGCTAATCTGAAAGCAAACCTGACGAGGTCGTCAGACGTATCCCGCAATGTTTGTCCACCTACAACTGCTCTGCGTCACAGTTCTTTACCTGGAAACTCGCACAGTCCTAAAATGCTGTTCAAATTTTCCACATTTCCATGTGCATCAAGGGAAGAACATATATATTGCAAAATTGGACTATCGCCATCCGTATAGTATTAGTAAAAAAATCCGTGGAACAAGGACCGCAGATGTTACGATTTATAAATGACTGGAGGACCCATTAATGAAATTCGTTTATCAACTTTTCAATTGCCCAGGAGCTGTTTTTTGCAACCACAACAAAGAACGTACTTCACTTAAAATGAGAGACATTAAATGCTGTTTTTGTTTACAAATATTGCCGAATCTCATGTAAGGGTGTACAAGAAAGAGGAAATATGGTTTCAAATTCACTGGTAAAAGAAAGTTGAAAATTGTACAATTTGTTGGTTAGTCACAAAAATAACCGTGCATACATTTTTAATTAGAAAAATATATACATGCCACCGGCGCTTCCAAAACAACACACAATTTCAATTAACATTAATTCTATTATAGATTTAAATCATCGCTAGGTTAACAGCACCACCCTAACGTTAGTTATCTTTTTCTCGGGCATTATGTAGGCAGTGTTCCACCGCACGTTCCGCTTGTGTTGGCGACACTGTCACTGCTACTGCCCGCCCACCTTCATTGTGTTTGCAGATCCGCCCAACGACAGGCATTCTCTGCCAACCCACGCGGGGAAATTCCCCCCAAGTTCCCCGTCCAGAGTTGGCAAGCTGCTGCAACGCGGCCTACGCCCGAAGGGGGAAAATATCGGCCTCGCGCCCGGGCCCATCTGAACTTGTGCACGTGCCACAGAGCTATAGGCTGTTCACGGTAAAGTGAGTACTTTTTAAGGCCCTCCCAACAGGCATTGACCACTAATAAATGTGTCTTATTGCAGCCTCAGGCATTACAATTTGAGGGTGGTGAAGTATATTCGCTGTGTTTATTGGTCACATTGCAATGTGTATATTGAAAATCAGCAGGAAAATGGAAAAAATTTAAGAAGGGCCTTAAAAATTGCTCACTTTACCGTGAATCGCCTATACCAACCAACACGCTCCGTATAATTCGATGGAAGATTTTGCTCACGAAGAGAACTCTCTCCAAGTTTCTCACTGGCCGCTACCAAATACAGCTTTAAAAACTGCATCACACATCTCACAGTAGTCCTAATTAATTTCTTTACTTCGTACATTAGCTAGGTAATTTTAAAGAAGGAACTATTCAGCAACACTATAGGCTGTTAGTAAGCACTTTCGAGGCTCCAAGTTACTTTATCCCCATCAGCCATTTTTTATCCTTCCACCACTTCTTTAAATAAATATTGCAATGCAAGTAGTAAATACAGTGTATATTTCCCCGGACTCGAAAGTTAACATCTAACGCTATAATAAAATACATTTACTGACTTATTCCAAATGAGAGAGCTGTACAAAGCGCTCATTTTACTGTGCCTATACAAACGTGTTTGAACGACACAGCCATTCAACCTATAAATTTTCATGAATAAACTACATAAATGTATATATTTGTGACGGCAGCCGTATTGCAGGAAATTAAACGGCAAATTGTCTAAACGTATTTTAAGCTACCAATTTAATTTTTAAAAAAAATAGTGTTTTACAAGGATACAGAAACTTCCGTATAGATCAGTGCGCCATTGTGATGGATTAGATCACTTACAAGTCGAAGGTGTTACAAGAGAACCGAAGAGAAACCGGAAGAATCCACCGGAAACTTACCCTTTACACATTATGCCTTATTCTCAGAAGTTACTACTTCTAGAACAGGGTACACAAAGACTGTCATAGTGGTTTCGGTAATATTTTACTAATAAAACATGACCTTTTTGTCATAAGATTCTGAATCTACGCATACCAAAAAATATTGATATGCGATCACTGCTGCGAAAGAATCTATACAGATATGGCTGACGGCCGCTGTAAAAAAAAAAACTATAACAATTCTTATACAGATTTTCTTTCAAATAATTTGTCCATTCTGCCACTAGTCCTTTCCCTAGGGTTATTTTGTGTAATATATGCAACCAACGTTCTAACACATATTTCCATCTTTGTACTTACACTTCTGACGAACATTGGTGCTTATAAATCGTAGAATTACAAAAATTCCTGGAATAAATTTATCCTAAAACGTACATACAAAACAGAACTGGGCCTTCAAGTACAATTAACATAGACAATTACGCGTTAACTTGCTTCGCGCATAAACCGAGTGCGGTATGTTTCAATCCACACTTTAAAATGAACTAGTGGATATACTCTGTTTTATTCTGAAACATTGGAAACCGTTTTTTTAACTTCGCAGAGTCTAAAACAGCATTTCTAAACAGTTATATTTTACAAAATACCAACTGCATTTGTGTGACAAACATACTCGGCTTCCACCTATAATATGTAAATATACGTAATTCACACCTGGAGTATAATCGTGGCACACACAATAAATTAAGACACATTCCTACTGCACGACTGTCGAGGGTAATGCATTAAAATTGCATTGCCTCTCTTGTATGACTGATGTGTTCCAATCCGTCAACTAGAATAATAATAATAATAATAATGCGCTCCGTATTTTTTTGGCTTGAAACTCTTCAACATGCGATGCGTTATAAGTTTCACAACACGACTTAGCTGGTGACAGATAAAAATCCATTTCAGAACTAAAAATCCATGAGCCATAAGTGTTCCGAGCACACTTTCGCATTTAATACCAGTAGAATAGAATAAACATAACATAACACTGTCATCAAAAATAATTCCGTTAGGCAAGAAAAAAATACGCATTTCATGAGTATTTCGGCGACTTCCTTTATTAAATAGTTATTAGGAGTGCCATACTTTTGTTTAATTAAATCAATTCGGCCGTGCATAAACCATGGCTGTGTTTCGGGATCATTTGTAAATTTCAAGATTAACAAAACGCAAATAAATATGCGTCGTATATTCAGCTCATATGCAGACTTTACATGAGCAGGAATGACATTAACGTATCAGAATGGCAATAATAATGACCGTGTAAAGTGAACAAAAAAGGAATGATGACCAGTAATAACATGTGTTATTAAGACGTAATTCCTCAGTTGCGTTCGTAGTTAAGAGTCAGAAGAGCAACATGACTAACGGCAGCGAAGTCTGTCTCAGAATCGCCTGCAAACGCTAAGCGTGTGATCGAATACGACCTTCTTCACGAATTTATTGAAACATATATGGGTAGTTACCCGAACCGTGGAACCCTACACATGTAATGTTATATCAACAAGACTACATCTATGGTAAACTGTCGAATATTACATTAAAATAACACCAGGTGCCATTCGCAATGATGTGGAAAGAACAATACTATGACAAAACTACCAGAAAGAATTTAACAAAATCTTATCATCGAGGAGATCGGGAAACGGTACTGATGAGGTTTACCAGCCTATATCATAGGTGTTCTACGACCTTCGATTTCTGTTACGAGTTCTCAACAACGGCACACAGCAGACAGACTAGGTTTATAAATAAATCCATGTATAACATTGTAGTAAACATGACTTATACATAAGTATTACCTACACAGACTGGATAATATTTCCAAACTTGGAAGATCACATTAATGTATTAAGAACTGTAGTCAACATGTTTTCATGACTTACACGAACGTCGTACCAGAGGTTAACACTTCGTTGGTGATCTTTAAAGAGAGGGGGATATGAAGGGACACACGTTTTGGGAATTATACAAACATTATTAATTTATTAACACGTTAAACAGAAATTCATGTCGCTTGTGTCACATGCAGATACAGGTTGAGACTATTGCATTGCTGTTTGTCTTTATTGTTTTAAATTTCGCATAACTTATCGTGGATCTGCTCTGCAAGTGAGGTGCTGTTCCTATTATAGTTACCTTACAAATCTACAAAGTTAAATTCATTCGTCGTACGTGTATCGCTGGAATGGAGGTAAGTTCGACTGGTTTCCTTAACAAGGAAATAGGGCAGATAACAACATGCCGTTGTAATTGTTTGTGCCTTTCGAGGTTCAAGGTTGATGGGTTTCTGACATACGCGAAACCTGGAAGCCGGAAATACCAAAGGTGTTTTCCACGACCAAACAATTCTATCGAATTCGAGCCGCACTTCATCCAAAACTTCCTGCGAGAAAGGTTTGCAAGCACTGGAGTGAGACACTACATCTACATTGGACTCTCAGTAGAGCGCCTTCGCGGAGAAAGCTACGCTGTTTCAGGTTAGTCGAGGTACTCTGCACAGATACTCTGCGACAATCAACGACGATCCGCGGTACTGGACAGCCGCATAGCCAACACTAACTCGTCAACGTGAACTCATCTATCCCATCTTTTTCGTCTATGGGTACCGAACCTCTGGATTAACAAGAACATACAGTGGTTTCTTTGATTATAGACTGTTCACGGTAAAATGATCACTTTTGAAAACCCTGCTTGGATCTACTTGTATGCACGTTGTGTATTCTTCCACTTTGTGTAAAAATAATATTTCCATGGGTCGGTCAAGTTAAACTGTGAAATTATTATAAAATTAAACAGTTTACGCATCTGCTCATTTTTACACTTCCATGCATTTAAATAGACAAAAAGTGAAACGATGTTTATTCGACGTTAATATATGGAACTACTTTCACTCCATCGTTACCAACTTTACTGGGCGCATGTCACTCAGTGAACCAGTTAAAATATATGCAGGTATGAGCAGTGACCTTTTTCTAAGGTTGATTTCAAAAGTACTCACTTTATCGTGAACAGCCTTTACACAGTTTACAAGCTGGTTTGCATACTTAATATTAACTGTCATTTCATGACACACGTCTGCCTACTTTCTGTATTAATAAATGTATCGAAACATGTTTAATGAACTAATGTCCTATGGTGTCCTATTCGTATAGCAACTCACGTATACCTACACTGGTACGAATTAACAGTTTACACTGACAAGACACGACATTTTTGGATGTGCGGCCCAATTAGTTACTGGCTACACATAGTCCATTAGCCATGTCAAATTTCTAATTTCAGGTTGTTCCTCCCCACCAAACAAAGTTTAACAAGAGTCTAGGAAATTACACCGACGGGACAACGCACCACATTCGTATGCACTCAGTTTAATAATATTTTGCTTAATAACTATTTCTTACTAGGCATTACCAGTACACCTATTTTTCAATGTTTTTATTAATATTAATTATAAAATAAACATTGTAATTTAATGACAAACTATAAGTAAAAATAAAATTTAGCCAATAATAGGATCATTTTGCATCATCAGACGTATACAACTTTTGTGATGCGCGACATAATTTGGAAACATCCAAACACGTCATACATGGGGTGAATTCTCAATGGTTTGATTAAAAAAGTTTCACGGTAATGCGCATATACTATAGTACATTCCCCACTGGAGGCAACTTACTCGGAGCCCTGCTAAAAATCTACTTGTAGGCCCTTTCGTTATCACTCCGCCAAATGTAAACAAACACTGCCATGTAGCATCTGTCAAAACCAATGTTTTCATGCCATTGTGTGTGTACATGCGTTCGTATACTTTCACTACACCTAAACATAAACATTGAAATGTGACTTCTACTGTTATACCTATCAAATGCGTTTACTGTTTAGAGCTTTTCAAAGAATTCGGTCATAATCCAAAAGCCATTCCGTATGAATATTCACAGTTTAGGCCTGCAACATTTTTTAGGTCAGCTTTATGACGTTTTAAAAATGCCTGAATTGGCAACAGTTCTTACGGTTATTTTACCATTAACATATTTGTTTTCTACGACATAGCACAATACATGTAATTCACGTTAGTATTTTGCTGCGACTGTGTTTAACACTGTTTCAACTGCGAGGTAAAGGACTGTACTAATAATCCTTTTGTTATTGATATATGTTGGGTTATTTCTTTAAAAGGACGGCCTTAGTTGGAATAAATATTAAAACGAAAGAACAACCAGTCACACGAAAAAGGCACATTAAATTCACGCCCGCAACTCGTGTTGCTCATTTTTGTCATACAAACTTACAAGATACTAGTGAACATGTACACAAATAAGCCTACGGTTACTTTTATTCCGTTCATATTTCTATGTATTGCTACTTACTGCTAATTACTGTTTATTAGGTTTATTTAAATTTATCGAGCTGGGCTTAGTATTTTTCTTCCGGGATAGTGGCAAATTACGTTACACGACTGTACGTCAAACCCCTTAGGGCAAAGGTACAACTTGTGATGAAAAATCAGACGTGGATCCAAATAATTAACTTCGCCATAACAACAGTTCACAGTGCTAATCAAATATTTGAAATCACGCACACATACAGGACCAGCGTATCGACCACGATGCACAAAGGCACGCCATTTTACAGACACACAGTATATTTATTACTGCCGCGGAAACTCAGATTTATCACAACAACGTAAGTTGCCTAGGTAGGTTTAAAAAAACACAACGTCTACAAACGTGATGTGGTATTTTTAAATATTTTTCGGAGTAAGTATCATTTACGCTTCGTTTGGCAAAAAGCAACACGCCATGTCATGGTTCGCCACGTCTGCCAACTTCACTTGGTAACTGCCCCATCATATCTAAATATATCAAAATAAGTATTCGAACATTAAAATCTCTTTTCAGTTGTACATTACAGATTCAAAAATCATTATTTTAATGTAATAAGTATGAAGTATGATACAATTGAAAACATGTATAATTTCCCTGCTCACTAGCGAAGTGAAAATGAGAGAGAGAGAGAGAGAGAGAGAGAGAGAGGAGAGAGAGAGAGAGAGAGAGAGAGAGAGAGAGAGAGAGAGAGAGAGAGAGGAAGAGAGAGAGAGAGAGAGAGAGAGAGAGAGAGAGAGAGAGAGAGAGAGAGAGAGAGAGAGAGAGAGAGAGAGAGCGCAACAAGCCTCGCCCAGCAGACAGTTGGTTTCAGTTGCCATCTCGCTCGATAAAACAATGTACCATTACAGCCTACTCACGATATTTTCCGCTGTTATCTTAGACTGTAGAAATGAGATATATTGCCATCGTGGCTACCTAAGTATTTAAATATTTCAATAGGCACAGTTTAATTTACAAATAGTATACCAAAAAACTAGGTTAAAATTATATTTTAACTGTGAACTATTTCTTACCGGTCGTTGCTCTCGCTGTTGTTAATTCATATTTAAAAAGAAATAAATATTACAAGTTATTGAAGATATTAAGGTAAAGTTTAATTTGTTCAATAATACAGTACTGTAAAGTTAACCACAGTGTTATATATTTGTGGAATACAGGTTACTGAAAAAAAAAAACAGGTTGACGTGTTATGCCCTAGAAAAAGCACAAGTTCCATGGTTAAGATGATAAAGACTGGCGCTAACCGGAGCTGGTTGTAGCAGATGGACTAATATACCTGACACTACAGCCTGGAGAGTAAGTGACGGAATATAATGGTTAGAAAACCATAAATCGCTTCCAATCGGGAATGGACTATATACAGATATTGTCATTATTATTGCTCGTGTAATTATTATTTCTCGTCTTCTGCACAAATACCCAACATCGACGTACCACAAGCCACACAAGTCACATGGTCAAAAGTGATGAGCGTGTTTGTTTATATCTTAATTATCACAAAACGGGCTCTTTTACAAATTTGAATTTAATTTAGGTGAAGTATAAAAAACATTTCAAAGGTATTGTTAATATGAACAGTGTTCTAAGCTCAAATCGTATCCAGGTCGTTTAAGAGTGAAGAGATTTAGACGGCTCTTAACAGCGAGGTCTTGAGAGCGGATGAGAGTGATTGAAATACGTATAGAGCGGCACCGGAATGAGAGGGCGCGGGAAACGGAGATTCCCGAGAAAACCCGCCGACCATCGTCCAGCACGATTCCCGAATCGCCTCGGTGGGAGGCGAGCGGTCTGACCACTCATCCACCATGCCCCCCTCCCACGTTGTTTATGATAGTCGTATTGGTAGAAAAACAGTTAAGTGTTGGAACAGAGACTGGAGGGCGACGTCAACCTCAAAAATATTTTCTATAGACGTACGTTACGAATGTGACGTACGTTCAACTACATCAAAAACATTAATGACAACCTTCCATAACAATTATGAAACTGAGCAGTCAAATTTCGACATTTTTCATGGACGTTAATAAAACGAGATTTGCATACCGCTGTTTCTGCAACATGAAAAAAATTTCCGTACCCATGACATACATCCACGTTCTAGCTTGCATCCCTTTAAAACGCGTGTTTCATTTTCAAAAGGCATGCAAATTTTTCAGATGTTTAACGAATAAATTTTTGCGAGAGATTCTGATGCAAAAAGGCAATCATGTGCCATATTTCAGACGTTCACGAATCGTGTGTTCAGATCAGGTAAATATGAAATCTAGCGCAGGAAAGGAAACAGTCGGGACAAATAAATATAGCAGAAGCAGGAGGGGGGGGGGTATCACACAGGGTAAACAATCCCCTCTCATCCAACAAAACCCACACTTGGACATCTAAGTGTCCTGTGAATGTTTTAAAACTTAACTGAACTTAAATCAGTATTGTTTAAAATACTGATTTTATGTGATTAATGCAATACTATTTTCTAAATTATAATTCCCTTCTTCTATGCCACAATTGGGATGTCTAATCCGCATAAACATCGGCTTGTGATCTAGCGCCGTCATTTCAAGACTTTTATAGCAACATTACAATCAGTAACACAAGCGACAGGATAAAAGGAAAAATTTAATGAACTTCTTTAAAAGATACGTTAACGTTAGTGACATTTCTTCAGGTTCATACGTCTGTCCCTGTCGCGTGATTTGGCCTGTAAGAACATCGCGCGCCACCTGTCACGGACAGCGTGAACTAACTCCACTCTGCTTGTCGTGTGCTGCTCCCTGCGGCTAAAGAGATAAACTCTATAAGCTCGGTGCCAGTACTGCCACGCGTACCAGAATTCTGGTACTTGTGCCACACTTTCTCTCTTAGTACCATACTTTTCTCATCCTGGTACGCATTTATACCAAGATTTTTATGGGTTGCAATAGATAGTTTACTGATGTTGCGAAAGTATCGGTGAACTTTAATTGTTTAGTAAGCTAAAATAAAAATAATTTTATATTAAATCTGATAAGCATATTTTGTACTTCTATTTTATAACCATACATTGCGTTGAATCAGACGATATAACTGTTGCTTGAAAACTATACTCATTTTATTTGGGATTTAAAATTACTGTATCGTAATTACAAGATTAGATATGGGGATTGGGAAACCCATATTTTTATAAAAGTACCAGATTTTTATGGAAAATACCAAAATTTTAGACCCCACGATACTAGATTTTAATTTCTCTCATCTGGCAACACTGCCCAGTGCCCGATCGCAAACGGTTGATTACCGACAACATGGAAGGCAGGAGGTAAACATGCTGTAAGGAAATGCTAGGTGGTTCTTTGCGTGGCAACACATAGCAAAAGCATAAATACGAAAAACAAATAGTAGCTTGGATGCGTACGTCTCGACAGCTTCGGGAATAATTTCCTTACCTTCCTTCTGTGTAGTCTGGCCTTTGCTTTCCGTGCCTGCTGTTTGGTATTTGGCCGCAAGAATAGACCAGAAATATAATTCAATTCATGAAAATGCAGGCTACGGAACACTCATGTACATTCTATTTACCAACCAATGCAAACAACAAATAAAGAGTACGTTCGAGCTACGCAACCACACAAAGAACTGCCCAACATTTATCTGTACAATATTTACAGTGGCAAGTGTAAGTTCTGTGTACATATACGATACAAATACATACATAAATCTGATAAACTCCGCAATTGTGACTAAGAAATTTTCGTGACAGTTAATTAACGACAGCATATTTTCTGAAATGGAATAATTTGAAACTGCCAAGGATGAAATCAAATGCAACATATGTATGGTGGGAGGAAAAAAAAATATTTTTTCACGTACGCTTTTTTTTTTAACGCAAGATCGAAATTATTCCGGCAAATAGGCGATACATACAAATGCCATAAAAAATGCCCTTGATAAGAAGTACATACATTGCTTGTTATCAGCGAGTCTATACAGAGACGCGGAGATTATTCTGTCGAAAAAAAAAAAAACCTAAATGCTTGTTATCGAAGTCGCCTGAAGTGTAGTGGTAAGATGTGAGCGATGAAGTGAAAAAGTTTATTTTTACATTCTGCACATGAACAGATTAGAATTAGTATAAAAATTGTGTCACCAAAAGAATATTCTTTTGATGAACACTATGTAGGTCAAGATAAAATGTAAGAAGACAATGTTTGGCAGAAATATAAAATAATGAATCTTAGTGGTTTCAAGATTCTTCAGACGCACCGCAATCTCCGCCTTACGGCGTCGTTACCTCGGCCATCGCAATATGGGTCGTGGTTTTGCCTTGACACAAGTTTTCACACGTAGCGAGACGTTATCAGCTGATCCTCTGGAATATCGGTGGGCTCCAAGTATTGGTAGATCACACAAAATCCACACCCATTTGGTAATCCACGCCCTGCTCATTGCAATTAGTTTTTTCGTTCGTATATTTACTCAAGATGGTACAGCTGTACAGGTAAATTCTTGATATGTGACGTGCCTATAAATATAACTGATAGCATTACCTAATTTTTTATTCTGTAACAGGGATGTCTTACGCAGCTGTCCTAGGCAGCATATTTCTTTTAGGGGTGGGAATTTGTTTAGAACTAAAGGTGGAAATTTGAGTCAAATATAAATGAAATTGTAATTTTTAAATAGTTTCGAAATGTAACTATTAAAAACCCAAATATTTTTACACACTATTTTCTAGCATTTCAATGTCTTCCTACGTTACATTTGACATTTCTTCCCGTCAGCTACAAACAAAATATTTTTTCTGACAGGATACTCAATCTCTTTCCTTCCCACTGTCGCAGGAACACCAGCTGTTTAAAGTAGCCGCCCGGTTGAAGGAATTGTGCACGTCTGAGGCCTAATATCGTGGGAGCGTTAGTGGCCGAGACATGCGCATCAACTCTCTCATCGCATCTACGCGCAAAGCACTGAATTGGCATGCAGTCTTGCCGTCGATAACGCGCCTCTACGAAACTTTCAGTGGTGGTCGTACCATTTTATGACGTAATAATAAAAATAAGGGTTTGATGCACGTCCCCTATAAATGACCGTGAAAAAACTCGTTTGAGCCATTTTCACTATCACAAAAACATGTTTTGAAAAGAAATGGAGGAACTGAAAAACCTATATACAAACATGTAACGTTTCATAAATGATATTCGTAAGCAGCCCTCACTCAGTCACTTTGGAAGGTATTTTAATCAAACGTTTTCTGCTGGAGCTCTGCACACCGTTCGGCGACCTACACCCAGACGGACACCTAACATTGAACAACGAAACGCCCGCTGTATATCACTTTTCATCTTAATCGTATTGGGCGAGATTAATAAGCATGTACTGTATTATTATTATTACCACCATCATCATTATTCTCCGAAGTATTTCCACGTGCCCAAGTTTCCGACGCAATAACAACTTTTATTATGCTTATGTTGTGGTGGAGAGACACGTGGGCAAGTTGTCAGTACCCCAAACCCCTTCCCCTCCCCATCCCTCTCAAGAGTGGAGTCAGTGCCCAATACTTGGATGATCAGAATCAGGTTTCTGGGTGGAAAATGTGACTGTCATTGGCACACTAAAAAAAAATAAAAGTCACCAACGAATCCACCTCAAACATATTTATTTCAGTTCTAAAAATTACAACTTTCGTGACTGAAATAAACATGCATTAAATCAATAATTTAAAATATTTTAAAACTTTATTGCTAATTTTTATTAAATACAACCAGAACACTTCTATATGTATGTGTGTGTGTGTGTGTGTATGTGTAATATATATATATATATATATATATATATATATATATATAATATATATATATATATATATATATATATATATATTATATATATATATATATATATATATATATATATATACACACACACACACACTGGAATTTTTAGAATAGATAATTTAGAATAAACTCAGTATTTTATTTTCAAATAAACTACGTAAATTATACCAAGTATTTAAGTGTTACAAAAGAAATGCACTCCTCTTTCATGTAAGCAAATAAATCTTAGATGTATGACAAAAGTTAGTAGTTTTTAACATGTTTTGCATATACAGTTGGGTGCAGAGCTCCATTAGATGCCTCTCTTCTACCTTAAATTGGGTGTTACTTCAATCTTAAAAAGCAGTGCTACATATTTTACACTTTATGCTGTGGTAGTGCCAAATGTGCATCACAATGAGCTGAATCTACGAGCATGTAACTGTCTGTGAAGTTATAAAGAAACTAACTGCAAAGGCTAACGTACAAATTTGTCACAAATTATGCCCATCACTGAATTAATGCAATAGTAGCTTCAGTATTCTGGTATGCTTTAATCATTAAATCAGGTTTTTCATCAAATGGATGTTGTATGAAGTTCGTGAGATAAAAAAACCAGCCAGCAGCATTGAGTTTTGATTTACGTCAAAACTACATCTCGCAGTTACTAAGAGTATATTAGTAATTCGACATATACTCGCAACACAAATCCAAAAAAGTATACCTGGATACGACAAGATAAATGGCATTACGTAACTGCTAGTTCTGTGCATAGGCACTAACTACAAATTTCACGAGTGTGTAGGGCCTACCTAGTTGTTTAACTTTACAACATTTTGTCTGCCGACAGTTTTCCTTTTGCGAGGGACTGAAAAAAACATTGTTGGTAATTTACTTGTTGGAGTTATATTTGTAATAAACCTGAATCTCTTACATTGCCAATGTAAACAACTTTCGAAATTTACAGATATTAAACATAATTTTAATTTGAGGATCATGGGTTACACACAAACAACTTAGCAATCTTATGAACATACCTAATACAATCAAATAAAACTAACTTAATAAATGTGATTTGAGATATTTCAGAATACAGACTATAATGACTGTTCTTTGCATAGTTACTGTGCAAAAAAATTATTTACATTGAATGCTGTGACGTACATGCACTTCATTTACTCAATACACAAAACCCAACGAAACAAACAGCCTTTTGATTGATGTACATCAACAAGGGAAAATATTCATACTGGGCGATTTAAAAAAAGGGTGTGTCTGGTATATGGAGATCAGAACATGGCATACTGATGAATTAAATTTTTAATGCAAATTCACAATCAAGGAAGACTACCACAAATATGGTTTAAATAAATCTGACTAATTTGCACAATGATTTTTATGAAAACTTTATTACATGTGTGTTGAATTGCATCAACAAATAGAATACTTTCGTAGCCAGATTAGGGCACGAGAACAAACCACTGTAATCATATATATTCCACAGAACAGAGAAGCATACACAACAAGAAAAAAAAATTTGTAAATAAACGTTTATATCAAACTAGCAGATGTAACTACAATATTCCATAGCACTGTCTTTTTCTTTTTACAAAAATTGACCGTTTCATACTCTGCCACATCAAATTCTAAAATTAAAAGAAATCCAAGATTTTTATCCCCCAAAGGTGATGTACATTCAATTGGCTGACAATAACATGCACGGAAGACAGGCAGTCCTACCTGGAAGTGGAGGATGATTGTCCAAATCAACCCAAGAATGAGTTTAGGGTTTCCATCCACTATGTCCTCCGCTCGAATGTTCACCAATTTTATCTGGAGGAAATTAAAAAAAATTATGACCAACTTATCACATTAGAAGTTCAATATAACAGCTTTAAAATTAAGGTGATTGGCAACCACATCAAAAGTTCAAAACTTTAATAAATTATAAATATAAAACATTAAGAAAGAAAGCCTATATGAAGTATGTAAATAGGACAAAAGGAATTAGGGGTTTTGCCTTCCAAGCTTGCAACCATTGTGTTTAAATGGAGACTCAATGTTAAAGAAATTCTTCCTCCATGCAACAATTTTAAAGATAACAGTTTCAAACCTGAAAATATTGAACACGACTTTCTCAGAGAATACTGCCATGTTAAAATATTTTCAAAAAATGTTCGACATTAATTATTTTTGTACAATGAAAATTTTTAAGTTAAATTTTGAAAAAATAAAATATTTAACACAAAATTGTGAAGATTTTTTTATGTGCCACTATTCCTTAAAAAATGTCACAATATTATTTTGTTTGAAATGGTTATTTATAAAAATTGATGCAGTGGGAAGTAATCTTTACCACAGATTTATCATTTCAAGCGTGCGGCTGCAGGCTTGGTAGGCAGCACCCTTAAATATAACTTTTCCTATGTATTGAATAAGTTTGAGCTGCTCACGTTAAAGTGAGCACTTTTGAAAGTCCTCTCATTTGGAACAATAGTAAATAAATATATTTTATTTAGTCCTTAGAAGTTAACTTCCGAGTGTGGTAGAAAAAAAAAATTATATATATATATACATACACACACACACACACATATATACACGCGCGCACACACACACAGTTTTTACGTATTACTTACACGGCAAAGTTATTTTAAAAAAAGTGGTTAAAGGATAAAAAATATTCTATAAGAAAAAAGTAACTAGGGTCCCAAAAGTGCTCACTTTACCGTGAACATCCTATAATATGTTAGTCTTTTTTTTTTGACGTTATGATTATGGAACTACTTTCCCTCTATCGTTACCAACTTTACTGGGCGCATGTCACTTAGTGCGATCATTAAAATATATGCAGGTAGTAGGAACGGTGACTTTTTTATAAGGTTGATTTCAAAAGTGCTCACATTATTGTTAACAGCCTACAATGAGTTTCGTACATTTTACAGTTAGCTGCAGTGCTCCACAGGAAGTAACTTCAATTGTGGTATAAATTTCGTTTCAATGCTTCAAATGAGCCGGAAAAAAAAAACGCCATGAAGCAGTGCCTTACGTAAAACCGTGTGCTAGTGACTCCTTGCTCGGGTGTGTGTGTGTGTGTGTGTATATATATATATATATATATATATATATATATATATATATATATATATATATATATATATAACACACAACGAACAAATGAGTCGCACACTTCAGTGGGCTGGCATGGCAACACCACAGTGAGACCTAAAGAGAGAACGAGCAATCTTCATCTTCAGCACTTGTTCCCAACATTATCTCACCCATCGCCAACACAGCTGTCAAAGTCGCATTACCAACAGTGATGAACTTGTTTACATTTGAATTCTAGAGAGACCGCCCCTTTTATAATACCAACGACAAACTTAAAACATATTCTAGTTTCTTTCAAGGTAGGTGGCTTAATATACAACTAGTTTCATTCAAGCTTAATCTACAACGTGTTTAAGGATTGTAAGCAAAAGAAAGTTTTGGGAAGGGGGGGGGGATATATTACTGTATTTATGTATTGTTCAGTAAAACAACTGTGTAATATGCGCGGGCCTATTTTCATCGTTTCTCGAAGGGAAACCTACGCAAATAGTCGCCATCTCCCCAACAAGATGACTATGGATTTCAAGATGGCGTCGCGGTAAGTTCGCGCATATCTGTTCATCGATTATTATTTTTCTAAACGTGTGTGGCCAGTGTGTTCTCTAAACAGTGTGTTTTAGCACATGCCTAATTGGTTGTCCTTCGCATACCCAGATCCTCCCGCGGTTACACCTGAGGTTCGAGGGATACGAACTTCTCAAATTCGAACCACGTTGTTTGGTGTTATACTATTGGCAGAAAAGCAGTATAGTGCTGGAACACGGGGACTGGCTACTGCGCAGCTCGCTTGCGCACAATCCCCTCCCGCCCTTCATCAGACCAGGGCGGACGAGTCTGTGACGGGACGCTCGACACGCCCCGCGTCGTGGCCGGCGCCGGAGAAAACTGCAGGAAGCGATTCATCAGCACCGCGCGCCTCAGAGAAAATGTTCACCTGACCAAAATGACGCCGCTGCGTAGACAAACGCCTTCGCAAGACAAGAATGACCTCGCCCGCGGCCCCACTTCGTTGTGCAAAAGCCACTTCAAGCCGTCAAGTCGTTAGCGGCTTCCTGTCCCGTCAATAAAACAACCGAGGCGGCTAAATATGGCACGTTCAAGACAGTCGGGTACTACACTGGCGTTATTCTCAAGACGTGCGCACCGAGCTTCACTCACATAAACATGGTTCGAGTGGGCTTTTAACAATTGTATTACACGCGCGGAAACGGCACACAAATAAGTTAACTCAGCTATTTATTTCCGTAAGGAATGCACTCTCATACTTCAAAACAATGCTTATAAAAATTTTATTTTTTTGACATGAAATTAGAATGAACGTCACTAGGCGGGGAGTCTGCGCACCAAAGTGCGTGGGACGAAAACACGTTCATGGGCGACGCCCATAGCTCAGTCAGTTCCCTACGCTCCAGAGTGACACATGTGCCGTTCGAGGGCTTGCAGTCACGATCTCCCATTTCTACGGTTTTTGAGAGAATAAATTTTTTGAACCCAAACAGGAGTCGATATTGTAAAATCCTCTCACAATTTTGTTACCAATTGTTTTTATTGTGTAGTATAATTTTTTCAACACAAATAACTGTATAAATTTAAATAATTATTAAATAAACGTAACTTTCGTTAATTAATTAATTTGGACAAAAGTATACTTTTGTTTTGTTTTTAAAATTAGACTACATAATAAAAACAATTTGTGAGAGGATTTATCAATATCGACTCCTATTTGGGTTCAAAAAATTTATTCTCGCAAAAACTGTAGAAATGGGAGATCGTGACCTTAAGGTTGCGCAAACCATTTGGCGACTAAATTATAAGGATCTCTAAATAACACTTCCTGTGGCGACTCATTAAAATTAGGGATCAAAACCGCGATTCTGTGTCGGACCATCGGATTAAAAAATTGAATAACCCCTTTTTTACTGGGAATTCGGGAAAAACAATTATACTATCTACTATCATGTAACCCGATAAGTTCTCTATCATCGAGTACTTAATTCATATTATTTATTTCAGAAACGTCGAAGAAGCAGCGCCGAGAAGTTACAAACACGTCACCAAGCCGAGACCAAAATGCAAACATCCACCAATAAAGCCAAAAAGAGAACGAGTCCAACCACTCAGCAGCACTGAGAAGAGTCGCCTACATCGACTGTTGCAGAAAGAACAGCCGACCGAGGCTCTGGTGGAAGCCCGGCCCGGCCCTAGTGGGTCCGGAACGAGCGCCCTACTAAAGCGATATGCAAGTCCGGCGCCTAGCACCTTGCCAGTGCGTCCCAGGAGGCAAGCGACGAGTCCAACGATACCACACACGAAATACCCAGGAAACACGGGAAAAGTTCCCCAGCTCAGCATGTCCAACGGTTTCGCGTATTCATCCAAACCAGATGATCACCTGCTTCCGCTGACTTAAGTTCTTACCGACTAGTGTTTGATTTTCGACCTCGATGGACATCGAATTTCACGGAATATCTAGCGGTAGGAGTCGCAACTCCTACCAACCAAATTTTTTATTTGCTACTTTGAGAATATAATGAAAGCAAGCCAACATTCCGCATGACCTCGTTCAATGTCCAAGAATGGTTTACGATGGGCAAAATGAACTGTTTCACACATGCCAGCATTATAGCCTTAGAAAGTTATTTCGAACAGACTTACGTAAACACGAAATAAATACGGGCGTCGTTGTGTTGAAACAAACAGCATTGACGGAACAGTCAAGAGAGAATGACCAGCTGTAGATGCGCGAGTGACCACATTTGGAATGGTTTCAATGTAGACTATGCCAATGGAAATTTTCAGTGTATTTATTATATTATATATTAGTAAATAATAAGTGAGGTTTGAGAGACTGTGATTGGCATTAAATATTGTGTTCACTAATGGGAAATAATAAGTTCTGATAGTAGAGAGGAAGTATAATGTTGTTAGTGACAGCTGTGTGTATTTATATAACTTAATAAATAACGAAGTTAAATTTCTTACTTTTATTTTTTATTATTACCTCCTTCCCTCACGAACTTTGAAACACTACAGTTAATATAAAACTATCCCTATGTATAAAAATCACTCATCAATGCACAGCCCAAACTGTTTTACGCCAAATCATGAAAATTTCGGGATTACTTCCTCTTAGGATGCAGACACCCACTAAGAAAGGATGTTTCGAAATTAGGCCCATAAGAAGGTGAAAATGAGTAACATGTGTTTTCTAAGACTCCTCAATAACTCATAAACCCGATAGGATAATGTTATACTCTTCGCTATAAAAAAAAAACACATTCAAACGCCTAAAAAGTATTTTTTTAGTGTAAACTGGGTTTTTTAGAACTCTCTCAATAGCTCACCAATCCAATAAGATATAGTTATGAACTATACTTTAAATGGTTGCACATATAAATGGTTAAAATGTAATTTTGAAGTTTTTTTTTTTTTTATTTAAACTCCAAGAGGGTGAAATGGGGTACAACGTATTTTCGATTACTCCTCAGTAGCTTCAAACCGATAGCATATCGTTGTTCTCTGCTTCCAAAGGTTGGTCACATACATACCTAAAACCGAATTTCCTAATTTTTAGAAATTCAAACTCCTAAAAAAGTGTTTCCGATTATGTGACCTGCAATACATTGTTCCCATTCCTGTAACTGTCGAACCAGCACATTTTATAGAAAGTTTTCGAACGATACATATATGAATAAAAAGGATACCAGTCTCTTACTGTCAAAAAACGTTTCATTTCCCTTACAGTTGTGGGCAGATCGTCAGGACTGAGCAAAATAAAAAATTAAATATCTCATTTTTCATATACAGCGCGGTCAATTAAATAAATCGCACAATTTTTTCCCCTCTTATGAGATTCCATATACGTCTATAAATCACACTTTATTCCGCGCTTGATAATTTCGTACATTATTTTTGGTGAAGTGTGATATCGGATGTGCGTCAGGTGCGCAGTACAAAATATTTGTGCTGCAATATTTAGTTGGTTCCTTGCAAACAGTACTGTTAAAAAGAATAATTTGAAGAAAAAAAACCGGAAAACTGTCGAAATCACGTGTTATACCTAACGACTCTCCCCGTCCCAAAGGTATGTTTTGCTATGACTGTAAGTAAGGTCCAGGGACAGTCGCTAAAAGTAGCTGGGTAAGATTTGTAAAAGGTCTGCTTCCCACATGGGCAGTTAGTTCTACGTGCCCTGTTCAGAAGTAAACTCACCTAACAACAACTAGATAACCTAATAGCACCTGAGAGCGTAACAAATAATGTGGTCTACAAGAAGTCCTTCGGTAATGGAAATCAGCAGGTGCTTGGTGTAGTACACGCAGGCGAAGCCGTAGGCAGAAAACTAGTATACTATATAATACGATTGTATTCACAACTGCAAAAAAATAACCACACAGAAACTACAAGCTATATGCCGGGAAAAATAATTATTCAATCCTATACTATAAATATTTCAGAGTATTAAGCAAATTACAAAAAAAAAAAAAAATATATTAAGTTAGTCCGTCACTATTGTTGCAGATAATCTGGCGTATTGCGAGTATAGACTAAATATGAGGTAGACTGCTTATTCGTCTTCTGCGCATGTACCCAACATTGACTTACCCCAATCCTACAAAACTCCTACACAACTGTCAAAGTCACATGGTCAAGTGATGCACGTGTTTGTTTAAATATTAATCTTTAAATGACAAGCACTATTATATTAATAAAATAGTTTAACCAGTTTTAATATAATCAAACAGCATTATTGGTTAGAGGAAGTATACATTCATCTCACAGTATTTGTTTACAAATCAGTTCTCTAACCTAAAGTCCAAACCATGCCGTTTTCGCTAGACGTGTTGGAAGAAAGGCCGTTCAATGTTGGGACACAGAGATTGGTTGTGTGCAGCCAACGAGATCGGTCTACCCCATATTTAGTCTATGATTGTGAGGGCACACGCTGCGAGAGCCGACTCCTCGCCGTTATATATGTACAAGTGGAGCAACTGACTACCACAAGCTATTCACGGTATAATTAACACTTTTGAAACCCTGCTTAGGGTCTACTTGCATGTACGTTATGTATTCTTCCGCTTTATGTAGGATTAACATTGTAATGGGCCTCATCACTTTATGCAAGTGTCGATGAAGTGAAACCATGATATTATTAGAAAAGTAAACATTTTACAAATCTGCTTATTTTTACTCTTCGATTCATCAGAAAAAAGCGACAGAAATAATTTAAGATATCAGAAATGGTTAGCTGGCACTTTTTATTCGACTTTAAAATATGAAACTACTTATCCATCGTGACCAACTTTACTGGGCGTATGTCACTCAGTGTGCCAGTTATATATGCAGTCACGGGGCAGTGACAATTTTGTAAGGTTGATTTCAAAAGTGCTCACTTTATCGTGAACAGCCTTTACCTTCACGTAGATGACTGATCTGACCTCGCTTCACCGCACCGAGCGACGTGGGAGTTCTGCTTCCATAGAGAGTGTGTGTGTGTTGTGTGTGTGGTGTGTGTGTATGTGTGTATAACGCCCGCGCGCGAGCGCGCGCACACACACACACACACACACACAATATGTGTAGTTTCGAAATTCAAGCGAATTTTCGTGATATAACTATTCCAGCTGAGCTGAATACAGAAACTGTAAGTAATTGTTCTGCATATCATTGCTCCAAGTTCGCGTAGTAAAATTTAGGACTTTGATTAGAATGACTTTTCTGCTATCAATTTCTTTGCAATGTTTAACCCACATACAGCTAGCCGATTTGCAAATTATATTAAATATTAAATTCGGCGCATCTACTAACTTGTGATATATCCAGAGTAACTATTCTTTCTAAAATAACGCCTATCTATCAAATTGCCACCAGTAACAAAATTATTTAGCTACAGTTACAGTGAATTTAAAATAAAATTAATTAAGATTTCCATTGCACCTCCTTCAGTCAGCATACCTTTATGCTCCAGGCAGCTATGAGCATTATTTTTTTATATTTATATTTTTATAACTAAAACTTACAAAAAGGCAACTGACTTACCTTTCTATATCTCAAGAAGTCCAAGGCAATTTGTACATTCTGCAACATATGGAATCGCATTCGGCCTCTTTCTCTTGGCTGGAAAAGGAAGAAAAAAAAAACATACAAATAATTCACTGCCGTATTATACCAGTAAGTACTTATAGGCCTAAGAAACACAGTTCAGGGAGAATTTATTATGGTTGGGGTGTACATAAACTGGTACACGAGATCGTTAATATTCTCAGTTGTCAGATGTAATCGCAGAATCGAGTAACGTAAATGTTATGAATAATGCAGTAGAACTGAAAGGCTATATTGTTTAATCACATTCCCCTGCTGTAGCCAAACCTACAATCCACGATTCTAAACGGAGTTGCTACATTACATTCCCCACCAAATATTTTGGTATATTATCTGGTTGTGTTTCACTTCTCGTTCACCCCGTATTATTCTTTCCATGCCTACGCCCACATAAGACCAGGCTTCACCATGCATGAGCGTATAGGGAATCAAAGGCTAAATTTGGACAAAGCTCTCTCAGTCATTTTTTCTGCAGTATTTTCCAACTAAAAATTTTTGGTTAGATATTGTACTCATCTAGATTTGTAAACCTTCCAAAATTTTTTAAATTTCAAATGTACGTTTTAATTATTTATAAAATTGTGAAATTTTGTAAATTTTGAGGCCCTAGTTACTTTTTTATTTCGGCTCTTTCTTATACCTTAACAACCTTTAAAATAAAAATTGCAATGCAAGTAATAAACACAGTCTACAGATTCCACCACACTCGGATGTTAACGTCCAAGGTTAAAATAAAACATATTTATTTTTATTACAAATGTGAGAGCTTTCAAAAGTGCTCACTTTACCGTGAAATAGCCTTAGTTTAGGGCGCGTATCAGTTTTCTTCATTCTGTAACTGTAAAAAAAAAACTGCTCGTACAGGTGAGTACTAAAGACTTCGAGAATTTTTAACGCATGTGATAAGGAATGCTCAAAAGCGCACGTCATCAAGGAAACAAGGTACGCTGGGGGCTACACCCAGGTCGTTAAAATACACGAGATACGAATGGTAACTAGCTGCTGATAAACACTGTGTGTTGGACTGCGCACGGCGGAACAAACAGAGCCCGCCAGGCGCAGCAAACACAGACGCACACACTTACCCACACGCACACTCACACACGCCAAAAACAGATTCCCGGCTGGAGTCTAAAGTCAGTTTAAAAATATTTATGCAGCTTAAAAATGTGACTGAACGCAAATTTTGTTATCCATCAGAAACTAAATTAATTTTATTCGTAGCAGATGTGGTGACACCAACAATAAATTTGTATGGCGCCATCTCAACAAGCAATTTGTTGGCGTGAACAACATGCTTAGCGGACACGCGAAACGCGCTAGCATGTTACCTCGTGACATTTTTAGGTCACCCGTAAACGAAATACGACTAAGGTATAGGCACTCAATACAAATCAATTTCTTTTAGCCGAACCCATTTGTAAACTGCATACAATCTGTAGACTGCCTGCTTAACCTTTTCTCGGGAACATTAGAGCACTTACCTAACAAGTCTGCGAGGACACAAATTACAGCCTTCTCGTATGATGATTTTTGGTAGCTACTGAGGATCCCTTAAATTGTGTGTGCATTTTTTCACTCTTTGGCTTTACTTGCATGCACCCCACTTCCCTAATTATACGGTCTGATTGGCGGGAAAAAAAAAAAAAAAATTTGTAACGCCACGTCTGAATCATCTCAGTGTAGTTTCGCAGACGCATCATATCAGCTGGTGAATAATAGGAACTAAAGCTTGTTATCCTGAGTTTTTGTGTTCATGATCTTTTCTGTGTACGAACGTCAAAAATAATTTGAAGGTGAAATATTTTCTACGTCACCTAATCCATTTATTTCCTAGATTTTTAATTTCAAGATCTATGGAAAGTCCGTAACTTTGTTTGTGAAAACTACATCCTACCCTTTACCACTACAAGTTACCTGTTCAACGAATCAATCAGTAAGTTGTTTAACAGACACACTTTCACAAATAATAATAATATAAAAACTGGAAACTAAGGTGAAGAAGGTTACATAAAACAGACAGACAAAAGAGTCCAGAAGCTCTGACACTGCAAACCGACGCTGCTACGAAGTTTAGTTAAGTCGGAAGCGAAGCTGCATTTACTTGCAAATATCATTACATGGATAAACTACTTCTTCCTGACAACCATTTAACGGTATTCACATGACGCTTAAGATATTCTGCCGGGAAGTAAATATTTTACTAACATTTCAGACCTGGTGCCTCGTTACATGAGCAGCATTCCATTTACAGACACTCGACACTTGACTTCAAGATTGTAGCTCTTTGCAAAATAACCTGTTGGCGAGTAAAATGTATAGTTTTGTACAATCGTAAACTTGTGAGAATGAGAACGACGGAGAAAGAAAAGCCGGTATGGCAAATGCATATTAAAAAAAATTGAGATATAAGAGCGGAAAACCAATTGGAGTGTGAAATCATAATGCAATAAAAATTGATACGCTAATCTAAGAGCGGAATGGGTTATCGCGTAAAAAGAGAGCGAGATATTTATTATCGGCGCGGCAGCTATAGAATAGGACGGAGTAAGGCAGGCGGATATAGCATAATGATAGATGGGGAGAGAGGAGGCAGGGCTGACCTTTGCAGAGGGGAGCGCCGACGAAGTTGCACACTCAGTGGAGCACTGGGAGTGGCAGCAACACGCATGCGCCGTCTGTAATTATCTTCGCCAACGCGCGCACGGTCGCAGGCAGGTCAAGGCACGAGCATAAGCATGTCTACATGGTATATGGACATAGCATTCATATAATGAAACTTGTGAATGATTTCCTCTCGGCAGTCGCTTACTCTATTCATCGGAATCGGAATGGGAAAAATTGTCCCTCGAGGCGTCACGATTTAAATACTGTCTGTGTAATAGGCACACGAACACTTCCTCCATTCGACGAAAGTAAATAATAGCAGACGTGAATTATTTCCGCGGTTAGATGGTCAAACAAAACTTGATGTGTAAAGGAAAATACCTCCAGAAAAAAATTCAGCAGACATTCGTGCTCATAAATAATGAATACCCAAGGAATAGGTACTGTTACGCACTGCTTCCCGGCGCTGTGGCGGTGGGCCCATTTCACCCCTCCCCACGACGTGTTACCACTTGCCCGCCCTTTCTGGGAAACCCGTGAATAATGGACAGCAGCCATCGTGCTGTCGTGCTGCTCAGCGCCTTGCATGCTCACGGCCCCTCTCCACTGCTGGAGGTTTCGACGGGTCTGGCAATGACGCAAGAATGTTCTGGTGATACTGGCTGGCGACTCGGCCCTCCGCGACGCATCACGGGTGTTGGGGAAGATTCTAGGTGGCGACCTAAGACACTATATATACTGCAGCAACCCAGCGGCCAGCAGTTTTTGACGGAGGCCACCTTACCGAGTGTGCCCGAGCGAAGTGAGTTGTGGACGACAGGAGTGAAACCGCCGAATGAAGCCTACTGTGCGTGAGGGCGCCTGGGAGACTCTAGAACATTGCAACTGGCGGGACATGGACTATACTGACGTGGGACTGAATGGAAGTGTAATACGGATTTTATTGCAAATATTCGAACTGTCGATTTGGACACATATTTTATAGAATATTTGAATAGGCTGATACACTGTGTATTGCGGCTGATCCTTAATTATTTTATTTTATTTTATTTATTTATTTATTTGTGGTAATTATAAATGGTAATTAAATTGGCGTAATAATTTGTGAACAGTAAGTGGTATCAATTTATTGTGAGATTTTGAGTTCAGAGAATTTTGCTGTAGTTATTGTAAATAAAATAAGGAAATTATAATTAATTACTTTATTTAAATAAAACCTCCATACCTAAACGAACTTGACATAGCCCACTTAATTTATAGAGAGAGAAATTGTAACAATGGTGTCAGAAGTAGGATGGAGACATTTTATAAAAATAAAATAACTGTATAGTAGTTAATATCACGATATTTGAGCAATAGGCCGAGAAATTACTAAGAAATGTGTGAATGCTAACCAGAAAAAAGTCGGCAGACATGGAAGCACTTCGTGCCTAGATCGAAGGCCTGAGTAGCCAAATAAGTAGTGTCATGGAATCTGTAAATAGTCAAATTAGTTGTGTTAATGAAAATGTAAATAGTCAGATCAGTGGTGTTATTGAAAATGTAAATAGTAAAATAGATAGTGTTAGAGAATCTGTAAATAGCTAAATTATTAGTGTTTGTGAAATTGTAGATAAGAAAATAGATTAGTGTTAGCGAAGTAGTAGACAAGAAAATAGACAGTGTGAACGAAAATGTAGACCGAAAAATAGAAGGTGTAAGCGAATTAGTTAATAATAAAATAGACTGTGTAGACAAAAAAATTGACAGTGTAAGGGACAGTGTGAATGAAAAGATGGACAGTGTTAACGAAAGGTTAGACAGTGCCGAATGTAAAGTGGACCAAGAGGAGAGCACCCTCAAGAAGGAATGACAGGAGTTCTTGCAGCTGCAGGGGAGACGACATGCAGGTGCGGAAGAGGGGCCAAGATTGGTCACCACCGAGACTACGAGTGCTGGCAGCGAGACGAAGGTAGACATCGCCGCCAGTGCAGCTATCGCAAGGGAGGCCCAGCAGTTCTGCAGTGTAGGTACGCCCAGCCAGGAGTGGGTAAAGGCATCACAATTAAGCCCGCCCCCCTACGATGGACAGACACCTTGGCGCGAGCACCGGCACCAGTATGAAACCGTTGTCACCCTGAATGGCTGAACTGAAGAGCAACGGGCATACTACTTGGCAGCTGTACAGACGGGACCAGCATTGAGCATACCGAAGCCACTGCCAGAACGACATCGTTTAGAATACTCCACATTGGTGTTGGCTTTGCAGCTGCGATTCGGCGACCGGTACTTGCGGCACGCCCACCATGCCCAACTGCGAAGCCTCATCCAGCGACCCAGCGAATCACTGCAGGAGCAATGACAGGACATCGTGAGGTTATCACACCTGTCTCTGGAGAGATGCTCGGAAGAGGCACAAGATGTCATCGCCTTCAGCTTCTTCGTCGACGCAATCGCTGACATCAACGTACAGCAAGCTGTGCGGTTAGCTGCACATCTAAACATGCAGGATGCCTTGACCCGAACACTGGAAGTGGAGTCAGCACAGCAGACATCAGTGCCCAGACGTCCAGTGCGGGCAGTGATGCTTGATAAGGGGGAGGAAGACAGCGTCAAGATGATGTTGAAGGACTTGCAGACGACCATGAAGGGCATCGCCTCCAAGGTGCGCACTACAGAGACTTGCCGTCCCCCACCCAAACAGCCGGAATGTTGGACCTGTGGACAGCCGGGACACCTAAGTGCGAACTGTCCGCAGCAGCAACAGCCAGGGAGCAGGCACCAAGAGGCAGGTGAGAATGCAATGTCTTCTGGAAACTTGTAAACACCAGTCTTGAGGGGCAAAGGTCGGTGATTGCTGGAGAGAAGGTCCGAAGGTCCCAATGCTTTTGCAGGTGTGTTCTACGAAACAAGACTTCAATGCCATATTGGTGGAGGGGAGCCTACATGATGTTTCTTGTCAGATGGTCGCTGACATAGGAGCGACTATAACAGTGGTAAGATCCGACATTCTTGAGCCTTCTCTCCAGCGATCATCCAATAAGAGCATGGATCACTGCTATTTAAATACAGTAACGGGCGAGACCACAGAAGTCAAACGCAAGAGAAGGGTACTCTTACAGATCGGTAACCTTGAGATAGAGCATGATATATACATAGCAGAAATAGAGGACGAGTGCATTTTGGGTCTTGATGTTTTACGTAAGCTGGGATGCTGTATTGATACTCTACTGTTGGTGTTACGTGTACGTATTACCGAGTTGGTAGTGTCAACACGACGCGTTATCTTCGCCAATGAGCTGCCCAGTAGTGTGTAATCGGTCAACTTTGTTCCCTGCTTCTAGCGAAGTTGTTATTCCAGGCAGATGCCAGGGAAAAATTGTCAGGTGATTGGGCATAAACTTACCAGCTCAGAAAGGTGGCATTTACCCGATGGTGTCATTATAGCCAGGAGATTGATTTCTTCAAAATCAGACAGTTTGCCTGTTAGAATGAGTCATTTGTCTGACCATGCTATCTGCCTTGAAGAGGGGGCCACAATAGGGTTTTGCAAGCAGGTCTCACAGGTACTTCCAAATGTTCCAGAAGCTTCACGGTCACAACCTACTGAATGTCCTCTTTCAGATGCTCTGGGGGAACTGCTAACAAGAACAAAAGAAAACCTCGACTGGCGACAGGAGAGGGCAGTTTCAGAATTGTTACAGAGAAATAGAGGCGCTTTCTCCTGCGATCCCATGACCTTGGCAGAACTAATGTCGCATACCACCACATCGACACAGGGGATGCCAGACCCATAAAGCAGCCACCAAGGCGACTACCACTAGCTTCATATGAGGTCTTTGATGGTATTCTGAAAGATATGAGGGATTTAGATGTGACAGAGCCATCAGTCAGTCAATGGTCTTCTCCCATTGTGCTTGTTAAAAAGAAATATTGCTCTATTAGACTGCTCTATTGGTCACTAGATAGCTCTAGTGTTGATTATCGCCAACTTAATAATGTGACCAAGAAAGATTCTTACCCACTCCCTAGGATAGACACCCTGAATAGCCCAGCATCACAATGGTTTTCTACTCTAGGCATGAAGAGCGGGTATTGGCAGTGAGAGGTGGCCCAGGAAAACAAGGAGAAGGAAAAGACTGGCTTGTGTGTCCAAGGGAAAGGAATCTGGCAACTCAAGGTTATGCCCTTTGGGCTATGCAATGCCCCGGTCACCTTCGAACAACTAATGGAAAAAGTTCTGCGCTTAGATATTTGTCAGGTTATATTTGTTATATTAGTTTTTAATAATTATACAGACCGAAACCTTCTTGAAGGACAAATAATTGAATTCTAGACAAAACTGTGGTCACACGAAGAACCTTTGAAGAGCCCCTGCACGCTTAGATTCTGTTTCAGAAAGTGACTGTGGCCAATATGAAATTAGTTCCCAAGAAATGCCACCTTTTCCAAAAGAAAATCAATTCCTTGGACCATGTTGTATCGGCCCATGGGATTGACACAGACCCTGAGAAGACCAGAGCAATAAGAGACCTGCCTCTTCTAAAGGATAAAACTGAAATTCGAAGTTTCCTAGGCTTATGTGCTTACTACTATCGATTTGTGCCTGGGTTCGCCACCATCACCAAACCTCTGCATGAAATGAATGAGGCAAAAAGAAAATTTGTTGCACCCCAGAGTGCGAAATTGCTTTCAATAGCCTAAGGGAAAATCTACTATCTCCCACAGTACTGGGCTTCCCGAGTTGAGAGGGTGAATTTATTCTGGATACTGATGCTAGTGATGTTGGAATCGGGGCTGTGTTATCTCAGATCCAGGATGGAAAAGAGCGGTCATTGGAATACTTCAGTAAGGTGCTAAACAATCCCGAGAGGAATTACTGTGTGACACTCAGGGAGCTTTCGGCAGTGGTGAAGGTAAGTGCACATTTTCATCCATATCTTTATGGCAGACACTTCATCCCAAGAACTGATCATACTTCATTACACTGGATACTAAATTTCAAGAACCTCGCAGGTCAAATAGCCTGATGGATACAGCACCTGCAAGAATATGGCTTTCAAATACACCACAGGTCTGGACGCCTTCACAGCAATGCAGATGCACTCTCCAGGAGAACATGTGAACCATTGTCGTTGTTATGAACACCAGGTGGAGAAGGTTGGTGTATCGTGGAAAGCAAGGAGGATAAGAATTCAAGGCCCTGTATCTGGTGATGGGTCATCTACAGTGGACGAAAAGGACATAAGAAATGATAGGCTAAGTGATCCCACCATGCGTCCAATATTGGAGTGGAAGGAAACCGGGCCGCGAACGAGATGGGAGGAGATACCTAGCCTAGACGTGACAGTCAAGGCATACTGGGCACAGTGGAATTCCCTTGTTATAAAGAATGGTGTGCTTTACAGGAATTGGGAAAGTAATGATGGGAGACGGAGTCATTTACAATTGATCCTACCAGAGTGCAGAACCCCAGAAGTGCTAAGAGAACTGCACAACACAGCAGCAGGTGGTCACTTCGGTGTAAATAAGACACTTTACAGAGTCCGAATGAGATTCTATTGGCTGCATTGTCGGCAGGATGTTTAGAAGTGATGCCGTCTGTGTGATGCATGTACTGCGAGGAAGGTTCCGAGGGTTAAGGGACATAGTCCCCTCCAGAAGTACAATGTTGGGACCCCATTCGAGAGGATGGCAGTTGCCATTCTCGGACTCCTACCAATCACTGAGAGGGGAAAAAGATACCTTCTGGTAGCACAAGACTATTTCACAAAGTGGCCCGGGGTCATACCGGTGCCAAACGAAGAGGCAGGCACAGTAGCTGATGCTCTTGTCGAGCATGTTTTCTTCAGGTTTGGAGTGCCACTTGAGCTTCATTCGGATCAAGGGCGAAATTTTAAAGCAAATATTTTCCAAGAACTAACAAGGATTTTAGGAATGAAGGAAACCCGAACTACAGCATTACACCTTCAGTCGGATGGAATAGTATCTGGCTATCTTCATAGAAGACAATCAGAGGGATTGGGACTCTAAGGTACCCTTATTTCTCCTGCCTTATCGCTAGGCGGCCCACGAGTCCACAAGGGTAACACCTTCAAGGATGCTGTTTGGGAGCGAGCTCCACATACCTGGTGACCTGCTGTTCGAACGTCCAGTGCAGGAAGAAGCAGCCACTCCAGAATATGCTATTACGTTACATCAGAAGTTAACCGACATTCATGAGTTTGCCCGGAGGCACATTAACAGTGAAATAATGAAAACACGATATGACCGATGTGTGCCTGAAGAGACTTTTCAAGGACAGCTGGTGTGGTTGTATAACCCTCAAAGGAAGACGGAATATTGCCCGAAGTTACAGTTATCTTGGGAAGGCCAGTAAAGTTTCATGAAATAGATGAATGATGTGGTATACAGGATTTGTCGACAAGGCTCTCGGGCGAAGCCTAAGGTTGTCCACATCGACCGACTGGCGCTGTACGAAGGTCCTGATGTTGTAGAGTCTGTTCGGGATGAACAGGCTTAAGGAGAGGGAAGTGTTACACGCTGCTGCCCAGTGCTGTGGCGGTGGACCCACCTCAACCCTCCTCACTGCCAGAGTTTCCTCCTGACCCCCATCTCTGGGAAACCCGTGAATAATGGACAGCAGCCATCGGGCTGTTGCGCTGCTTGGTGCCTTGCATGCATCATGGCCCCTCTCCCCTGCTGGAGGTTTTGATGTGTCTGGCGACGACGTAAGAATGTTCTGGTGAGACTGGCTGGCGCCTCGGCCCTCCGCGACGCATCACAGGTGTTGGGGAAAATTCTAGGTGGCGGCCTAAGACACTATATATACTGCCACAACTCAGCGGCTGGCATTCTTCGACGGAGGCTGCCTGGCCGAGTGTGCATGAGTGACGTAAGTTGTGGACGATGACAGGAGACTGCCCAGCAACGGCGGACGAGGTGTTCATGGTGTGAATGGACAAGAGGGTGTGAAACCGACGAGTGAAGCCTACTGTGCGTGAAGGCGCCTGGAGGACTCTATAACATTGCGAATGGCAGGACATGGACTGAAGTGATGTGGAACTGAATGGAAGTGTAAATATTCTAATTATAAATTATATGAAATTTGAGTAATTAGTTGTGAACAGTAAGTGGTATCAATTTATTGTGAGAAATTGCTTTAGTTGTAAATAAAATAAGGAAATTATAATTAATTTAAAATAAAGACCTCCATCCCTTAACGAACTTGGTAGAGCCCACTTAAATTCTAGCGTGAGGAATTATAACAGTACTTAAAACCACTGCAAAAGTACTTACATACCTGGCGATTTTCACATTTGATTACATCAGTATACTATAAATCCACAAATAATGTATTTGCTTCTCTGAATATCACAGATGCAAAGATACGGAGCCTGTGTTTGAGGCTGAAGTAATAGTAGTACAGGCCTTCCTGGGGCATAACCAGAATTCTCTTTCGGGAGGGACTTCGTTCGGTAGTTATCAATGGAAGGTTAACAATGTAGATTTTTTAATAGGGCTGAAGAACTGAAATTAAGACTAAAAAGTTGGGCAGTGTCATCTGAAGCCACAGCATAGTAGGACATACATGAAAAGGCGATGGAAGCAGCAACAAAAAATGGACATGGAAACTATTCTCCACATGGGGCACTAAAGTGAAGACAAGCAAACAACAAAAAAAATGGGAAAAAGAGAAGTAGAAAGCCATCGAGACGACTATATTGCCACAACCGATTTAGAAAAATACCAACAAAATTCATGGCAGGCAACTGTGTCACACCACTACTCCAGACTACAGTAATTTACAACTCTGTACCAATCAAGGTTTAACATTGTAGTGTACCATGCTTTTTTGGTAACAACAAAGGATTTACAGCCTCTCCCTTAATGTATATTTCATTGTTAAATATTTTATTTATAAGGCACATGGTCACGCAAAGACATTCTTCGAGCCTTCATTTAAAACCAAATTAGACAGGTGTTACAAAGTTGCCCTGATAAAAGTTATCCCAAATGACTGTACCTGGATGTACATTGACATACAGGGAAAGTGGTACACCTAGTACGAACTGGCATTCGAATGGAAATGAATACTCTCTCTAAATGGAAATTACTGGTAACCCAGTTTATTTAATGCATTGCAAATCCAGCTCTTAGGGTATATAAAGAAGACATAATTTCTATTATTATAACTTCATAAAATTGAAAAGACTAAAACAACAGATTGAACGCCACAGTGGAAGTGGTACACTGCACAATAGGTGCCCCCCCCCCCAACCTATTGGCCTACCAGGTGTGCCATGTCTGAACCACAAGTACCTTCATTTTGTGCATGATGGCAAACATTACATTCAAATAAACTTTCGTAGATTAACATGGAACATGAAAGAGGCAGGAAAAATAATGGTCATTTCTGAATTAACAAAGTGGTAGTAGATCTCTGCGTAAGATGGGCAATATTGTTAATCACAATCATTCTACTGAGCTGATCTCCGAAGTGCCGGAACTATTGCCAGCTCTAGTAACAGAGAGTAAGCTGAAGTGTGAAACCAGGAAGGGCCAGTGATGCATTTCTTATAACTTCTCCTAGCCAAGGAGAACCGACCACCTCCCAGTGGTACCGCTGGGTAACTTCTTAATTGAGGTTAGCAAAAGTGGGAAACTACCAGGCGGTCCCCATACCTTGTCAATAAAAGGGGTGTCTGCCTCCCAAGCGAAGGTTGAATCGTGAGGAGTCATGATGATGGTACTTGGTGGCAGACTGGTCGGCTCATTTATGGTCAGAGGGGATCAAAAGGCTGAATTTCTGAGTGAAGGAATTCAAGTGAATGGTAACAGGAACGCTTTTATGTAGGTTTCCTCATGAAAATTGTTAAAACCCAAGATGAAAATGAAGGAGTAGCAGAGGCTGACCTCACTACAACATAGAGGTTCCCTTAGCAGGGAAGTGAGAAGCCATGGCCCCTGAAGGGGCTTGTGTGCTATGGGTTGTACTCTCAATTTGTTGGTTGGTGGAGAGAAATGTACTGCCCGATTCCTCCTGTACCTGGAGGTCAGATTGAGCATGGACTCGTGTAGGCAGTGGTTTGAAAATTGCTGCCGGTGGTGTCCCAATCATCGAAAGACGAGCGCGGCACCATAAGCTGGTCGGATGGTATATGAGCAAAAATTTTACATAGTAAATACTAAATCATAAGAGGTGTCGGAAAACCGATCACCCCAAAATATAAACATAATAATACAATGCTCTTGAAGTCAACATCATTAACCCAGTAATGGCTCACCACTGGGGACTGGGTCAACAACGCCCTATGTTAAATATGTGTACAATATTGTTCGTCGGTATTGTCAGTGCAGTAGAACAGAGAACAAAGAGAAGTGTAGGTCCAGAAAAATATTCACTGCATCAAACGAGCGATGGATTCGCCATCAAATAAAGATGGATCCCGCTTTAAGTGCACCAAAACTTGCCAGAAGTTGTCTGGGGGAAAAAAACCTGCCAAGAAACCATGAGGAGAGTCCTTCGTAGACAGAACTTCAATGGTCGAGTGGCATGCAAGAATCCATGCATCAGCATGATGAACAAACATCTCAAATGCTACAGATCATGCTTATAAATCTTTTGACTACTGTAAAACAGTAATATTTACCAATGAAAGTAAATTCAATGTGTTGCATCAGATGGGAAGGTCTGTATCTGGCATAAGCCAATCATATAGCTTGCAGAAAAAAATATTTCGCCGATGGTGAAACACGAGGGTGGGTGTCCTTGATGGTATGGGGTTGTAAGGTGTCTTCAAGTGTGGAGAAACTCCATTTCATAGACAGTACTGTGGAACAGGATGTGTATTTGAACATATTGAAGAAAAAACTGACACCAAGCACAGAAAAATTAGGCTTGCGGAATTGTTTCACGTTCTACCAGGGCAACGACCTGAAACATAAGGTATGCATGCGGTTGCTCTATAATTGTTCCATGTACTCGATACCCATCAACAGTCCCCAGACATTAATGTCGTTCACAATTTGTGGAATGTGTTAAAAGAAAACATCTGCAAACATCCCATGTCTAGCTGGAATGACCTCAAAATTGCCCTTCCAACAGAATGGGATAAGATTGAACCCCCTTACTGAGAAAGGTGGTTCGATCTATGCCAGATAGGATTAAGGAGATGTAAATGAACTGTGGTTGTCACACTATGTGCTATCTGCCCAACACATGACCTCAAACGACATGACATATACAGACTGTACCATTTTCATTGTGGTGTACATCTTGACCTCGGAATGTGTAGTATTTTGTGGTAAATTTATATATTCTTTTGTGAAGATATTTGCTTTTTGTATCTGCTGTATGATGATTGTAAAAACATTTATTCACCAATACATCCAACTTTCATATCCAAAATACTTTTATTAAAACAATGAAATATCATAGGATAGGTGTACCATTGTCACTGTGAATCAGTGATGTAATAGAATAAAATGAAAAAGGTGAAAAAACTGTATGGTCCCGACACTTCTTAAAACCTGAAGAATCTACGAAAATATCTGTTCATTCCTCCACGAAAATAATATCTGCTTGTGACATTATTCGCATCCCGATCGTTCGGAGTACTGTTTCACTAGACTTTCGCCCCACATTTTGCTGTATCCATTCACCCAGTTTCCCAAAGTCTATTCTACTTCTTTAATGGTCTAAATTGTGTCCCATTCCCCTCTGCAAAATGCCTGGTTCGTTTACCTATTATTTTGCCTTTGTCTCTGTTACTCCATTCAATCAGTTCCTTGTTCATTTCCAGATAGCCATATATGTTATCTTCAGTTCATTAGATAAGAGCCCCCCAACTCATCAGCTGCCTGCTGGTAGATCCTTTTAGTTTGTATGTTTGTAACCTACAATCATAAAATGTCCTATCTCACAAATTCTGCATTATGAATTGCCTATTTTGCCTCAAGTTCCCATCTGCTCCATGATGGGACTACAATCGGTGAATTATATGCATACACAAATATTAAACTTTTCATAAGGATGTGAAATATGAGCAGTGTGTAAATGAGTATTCCACAAGAGTGGTTCTAGGACTGATTCCTGTGGACACCCCTTCTACATTTGTTTCTCTTATCAGACTTATCCAGTAACTTCACAAATGCCTACTCTCTCTTCGACGAAATATCTTTTCAAACTGTGGTGATTTCCCAGGTATTTTCTTTGTTTTTGTTACCGGAGTACATCTGGCCACGAAGCATTATCAAATTCTGTGCTAATTTCCAAGAATATGCCAAGGACATATTTTGGTTTCCTTCATTGCTTTGATTTTACTGATAACATCCAACACTGCTCTTTCAGCCCATCTTCCTTTTTGAAAGCCATATTGTTTGTTATGTAATCGCTGTGTAGCAGCTAAGAAGGATTGCAGCCTCATTACTTTGTCCAACAAATTCCTTAATACTGGGAGAAGTGTTAGTGGTCTGTAGGATTTTACTTTTGTGGGCTCTCTGCTCCCATACAGAACACTGAAAGACCCATGCTTCCATCTTCTTGGAAAACATCCTTGAGTCAGGCATTCACTCATTAATAGAATCTCGTAATGGAGTCATAGACAGACACTTCTTCAAAATCTGTAGAGTGAATGCGTCATGTCCTGGAGCAATTTTATTCTTAGTTTCTTTTAGGTTACTATCCAACTCTTCCATTATGTATTCAGCTGTTGATGGGGTATCTGGCAACTCATCCATACAGTATCACTTCTCTTCATGTGTCTGCATTTCTCCATCCAAACTATCGTCTGGCAGGACAGGTGTAACTCACTCTTGTGCATTGTCTTCATCATCAACTAAGTATTATTCTCTCTGGTCTTGGTAGGCTCTTCACTTACTGGCTAATTTTAACTTGTTTCCAAGTATTTTGTATACCGACCCACGAGGATCTTCATTTTCAATTTTCTTCACGAAGTTCGTCCATAACTCATTCTTATTCTTCTTTAGGAGTCTTTAACAAGTCTTTCTTCGTCGACTGTATTCTTCTACCAGTTGAAGTCTCAGTGTACATGTTCTACTGTTCTTCATAAGCCTTCAAGTTTTTCTGACATTACCTTATTTCTCCTAACTCTTCATTCCAGTATATTTGTTTAGTAGGACTCCAGGTTTAGAAGTGAATGTGAATGCGAAATCCACACAATGGTATGCAACAAAAATGGATGAGCGTGGCATGGTGATTGAGCGCTATCTATTGTCGAATGATCATGTCGCCAACAGACCTGGAAACCACCTCACTTATGTATGGAATAACTGGTAAAGATGAGGGGACCAGCCTACCATTTCCCACGCACATGTGGACCAAACAGCTAGGGACGCTCGCCCTCTCTGCACCTATTCCTGCTTCAGTCATCTGCTGTGAAGGAAGAATTTTGTTTAAGAAATTAGATGTAAATAAGTATAAGTGCAGTACATAATTCATTATATTGGTGTAACCAGTATTTTAATATGATCGGACATGTTTATTATAAATGCAACTGAACGAAAGTAAATGTGTATTGAATATTGGCAGGCCCATGCAACATTCCAGAAGCACCGAACAGCTAAGTAACATATGGAAGGGAGCATGGCTCTCCTTGGAGAGAGTGAGGTGATCTTCCAGTGCCAAAGTGAAGGTCATAGCTTTTTCGTCGAGAGTAGAGAAGATGCCCCAGAGATGCTGTGAACTGATGTCCAGGCCAGTCTGAGAAGCGAGAGGTGCTGGGATAACAGCCGGTGTTACGCACCTGGGCAGTATGGGACAATTAAACTGAACTAGCCTAAGCATAACCCACCTAGACAATAATAGGCAATATCAGTTATACCTGGGTGTGAGCTGAGAGCCACAACAGGGAGGAACATCACAAGTAATTTTCTTTCACCTGAAAGAATGAGAACAAAATCCCAAAAAAATTTGAATAGCTGGTGGCTTTGAAATTATACATCTGATATTACCATCATGTTATTTGTACATTACCTCTTTGGTGTAACTAGCATTTGTCAGTGTAATATATATTTGTATGAATGTGATCTCCACAGTGCAACATGGTTCTATGAGAGAATAGTTGAATACTGGCAAACAATTATACAAGAAGTCTCAGGAAAAGCTTGTTAAATACAGACACGGTTTTAATGCAAAACATGGAAGTGGTTTGATTGAATGTTTTTTTTTCATTGTTCACGTAATTCTCCTAAGTTTTCTTCTGTATCTTGATTATATTGACACTGTGTACTGGAAAGGCCATGCTTTACATGAAGATGCATTGCAACAGACTGCTGTAGTTACTATTGGACAAGTTCATGTTACATATTATCGCAAAAATGTACAGTTATAACCAAGTGTAGCCCATATGATAAAACAGATGCTAGATAAACATTACATAAAGATAATTAAGAGGAATAAAATTTGTGCACCGAAAGTAATACACTTGCATAACTACGATATTTCTTGGAAATCTACTTCTGGTGCCTATTGGTTGTAATATTGGTGACTTAGCAGAATAATATTGCATCCTTGAACTTGACTAGTGTACTTATACCCTCTTACACCGAAGAACCAGCTCTATGTCACTCTCCCATTGTTTAAAAACACATAGTGGTTTTAAATTAAGTATCGAAAAGGACACTGGTCGGTCAGAATCCTCTTGTCGCCAGGCTATACCAAATACAGTTTTCTACAGTATTTTGCTATACTGACTTATGGCTTCGCCTGGCAGATGGTGTAAAATGTACACACAGCTAAGTAGGCATGTTCAGACATGTTATTTTACGCAGTGGACGACGTGGTGCTGTGCAGGATTTAAATGGGCACCTTGGAGACAACGGCGGCCATCCATGGCATCTACCATTATGTCTGAGTCTGAAGGTTTCCATATACACACATGGTTATTTCTAAGCACGGTGTCGTGCCAATCATGGCGCATGGCGAAAAACAATATTCTGAAAAGGGCCTCAAGATAGCTGTATGACTGAAGTTCAAAGGTTCGTTTTGTCTCGCCGTGCAGATTGTGCAAGAGTAGTAAGGAAGTCGTGGTAGCAGTACTACTGTGAGAAAGTAATAGAGGGTCCATTCAAATGGACATTCCCCTACTCTCAAGAATACGAAAATGATAAGAAGATTAACATAAAAGACAAACTGAGTGCTGTTCTATGTAGATAGCTGGATGAATCGACTCAGTTTATTGGACAAATCGAGAACTTGGAACTGTGTGCAGTGTTAAAGATACATGATTTACGTGGTGTTAATATTTTACCTTGCCTTGGATGAGCGTTTGTTTTGGAACTAACTACTTTGCACGTGTAAAAATTCCACCAACACTGTGAAAGAAGTACTCCTAAGCGAATTAATTCTGGTTCAAAAGAATGTGTGTTCTGCAGTGCATCTCGCACGAGTGCATTGGTACTAACAGGCCAAGGCGATAGCCAAGTGCCAAACCAAGATCAGAATACTGAATAAGTCGAGTGATACTGTAGAGTCCGCATTACGTTCACTGCCACCATGGGTGTGATGGAATGCTAACTCTATCGGATGATCTGATCTTAAAATAACCAATGACAAGAGCAGTAAAAGCACTGTGGTGTTGACAGGACACGCAAATAAAAGCAAACACTTCAATATCAATAGACTGCAATAAAAGCGAAGTTTTGTCACAGATTTATGTTACATTGCACTAATAATAAGGCACAGCCAAACCCAACAACTTTTGCAACTGTTTTGACAAGTCTATATAAAACACATCATGTACCCCTTCATTAACCTGGGTGATGCAAACCAAAATACAGCACCCGACGAATATAATACTACACTATTTACTAATAGGATGAACACACTTGCAAAACGTTTTACAGAAGTCAATAATTTCGTTTAGTGAAATAGTTCTGTGGCGTAATTTCACCTACACAATTCCTATCCGAGCACAGACAATAATTTCACATTGCATGCTACCAATGTAATAAAAACCCTTCTTCCACCAATAAGGACAGCAGTGCGTTCTTCTGTTGTTCCTCACAGCCTGCCCACAACTAACTTATGCATGTACATGCTAGACGATGTAAGCTATAGTATTTTGTTATAAATATAATTTCAATGGATGTGTGGGACAGGCCCTTCTCCCACCATACCCTTAAGTTTATAACTATTATTTGAATCGCCCATGTGCATGTTCGTACTTCTGTACATGCCGTAAAAAATTTTTTCACATTTTTATTATACTTTGCTTTGTTTCTTTATCAAAAAAAACATAGCATTGAACCAAATCGAGAGAACAAGAACGCTCGAACTGTCTTCCCGCCGGTTAATGCGAAAGAGCACTTTTTACACAGCAACATGGCCAAGTACCTCAGGAAACAGTATATAATAACTTCGAAATGGGTAACTACGAATGTCATCAGCTGTCGGGTTTTTGTTCCAGATTTTATATTTTTACGGTAAAACAAAAACTTAAAACTTTTGTCATTTTTTTCGCTCCCATGCGTGCACAACCATTCATGCAGTAAACAGCATCAAAAAGTACTTGCGCGTGGTCGGTAAAATGTTGAGTTATTGATTCCGTCATACGCTAGGTGGCTCCTGGGTTATGCCCAACACACGAATCTACATTTGTGTGTATGAGCAACAGTCGCATGCACGCACAAGGCTGTCCGACACGGCAACGCCGAGTTCAGAGGTCCTGCCCTAAAAGCTTCTTCCCCACCTGTCGTCCGCTAGTTTCTTTGCTTTATTCGCACGATCGTTTTACTTCGGCTCGGGTCGACCCCTGCGGACCACAAGAAAGGAGGATCCTTTCTTTTTGCGAAAGGCTGTATGCATTCCATGGGCGACGCTGCACACAATTTAGGGACATGTCACGGCAGCTGGGAGACACTCCTATGTCTATCAGTACCATATCCAGGTGGCTGACAGAGCAGGATCTGTAGTCGTGGCGTCCCTTACGACATCTACCATTACGACCTGGGCATCGCCGAGCACGTGTGGCCTTCTGCCACGAACGGACAGCATGGCAGCTTGCGCATGGCAACGAATGGTGTTCAGCGACGAATTACGGTTCTGTCTGAATACAGATGACCGCCGAATTCGAGTATGGAGATGTCCAGACCAGCGACACTATCCACGTTTCATTGTAGAGCGGCACACCACCCCAACGAGCGGTATTATAGTGTGGTGCGTAATTTCCTACGATTCCCACACCCCACTGGTAGAGATTGGAACCCTGACAGCACAGCTATACGTTCAGGAAATTCTGCGACCATGTGCGCTCCCCTTCCTGGTGCAGCTTGACAACGCCATTTCCCAGCAGGATAATGCCAGGCCTCACACGGCACAGGTATCTCTGGCCTGCATTCATGATGCCAACATGTTTCCTTGGTCAGCAAGGTCCACAAACACATTGCCCGTCGAGAACGTTTGGAACCAGATTGGGCGGCAACTTCAGCCAGCTGCATCTACGGCGGGTTTGGAGAGAAATTGCGTCAGCTGTGGCAGGATCTTCTTCGGCAGCTGTGGCAGGATCTTCTTCGGGAGAACATACGACGTCTATGCCTCCATGCTCTACCATATCACTGTCTGTCTCCGTACTACAGGTAGTCCAACACAATACCAAGTGCATCCTGCAAGTGTTGGTCCCCTGCAATACGTGCTTGTTGCAGTAAAATATTTTGATGTTTTCTGTAAACATAATACCATCTCATGTGCCCTGTACCCACTCACGTGCCCCTGCAATGGCAACTTCATGGAGATTTTTTTTTTAATGTGTGTGTGTGTGTGTGTGTGTGTGTGTATATATTATATATATATATATATATATATATATATATATATATATATATATATATATATATATATATATATTATATATATATAATATATATATATATATATAATTTTGACTTACTTCTCCAGGATTAATTTCAAGAAAAATCGAAGCATTTACCACTAAAAGCTGAAAAGGCATTAAGTTCCAAATTTTTGTATAGTCACATTTATCCCCAATACTGAAACACACCAAAAACACTTTTGCTTCGCAACATTTTGGTGTAAATTGTACAATTTTGTGTCAGCCCTTTTGGGCAAGAGAAATAATATTTTATGTGCAGTGTGGTTTATTGCAACTAAATTTTAATATATTTTAATTTAAAAAATACGCAAGTAGTAGTAAATAAAAAATATTCAGACAGGATTTTGAAGGAAAAAAATTCGAGTTTAAAAATATTTGGAGATAGTAGTGAACTACTAACCAGGTGTTCGCCAGAGAGAACTTCGAGTAGCGAGATGAGGCTGTGTCCATCTCGCAGGTCCGTGAACAGGTCTCCAACATGCCTGTTCGCCTGCGAACAAAACACAATTCAGCGATCATATGTACGTTCCCAGGTCATACAGCAAGTAAGAGTCAGCTAACTATTTTTTTTTTAACTGTTTCACCAAATTTTAGCAATACCACAATGTACCGGTAGCAGAAAATCTACTCACGGCACAAAATAATCTGGCCAAAGCCATTCAGTCGTAATAAAGGCAATAAAACACCATAAACTTCCTCACGCTATTTATTATTTGAAGATAACTACTAAACTGGCCATAATTGATATTCAACAAAGAGATTAGCCAACTCTTAACTTACATAAAAAGATCACGCAATGCTTAACTGCTAATTTTACAAGCAAATCGTATTGTTACGAGAAAGAAAATATTTTATATTTACTATTCTAGAACAACTACATAAACACACAACACGGAAAAAATGTAGCATGCATTAGAATTAATCTATCTGACAGTGCTACGGCACACAAAAGAATGGGTTTTGAAATACCAATAAAAAAATATAATTCAAATACGGTTAAAATAATAGTTTCGTAATGAAAATACGTAATGGTAATATACTACATGGATGCATCCAGATTTTCTTAAATCTTACCATATCTGACCATTCCGATTAAACACATAAAATCACAGTCTGTGCTAAACATGTTACACAAATAAATGGCAACAAAATCTCATGCACATAAAACCTAGCTACTAGCATGCGAAGAAAAACTAAAATAAGCAAATTACGAGGCGCCAATCCACATCTTTCTAATAAAAATACGGGGGGAAAATAAAACTCAAAATCGCTGTTTCCACAAAGTCATAACTGAGAATTACCTAGTTTAACAACCAAGTAATCCAGTCCCGTTAAACATCAAAGGAATTTAAGCTGATTAAAAAAAAAACACTTTCACACTAATATGGGAAGTCATGTCAAATGGCCAATCATAGTTTCAAACATCTGTAAACTAAGCACTTTGCACTACTAGTACAAGAGAGACTTCCGTGGAGGAGCGGAAGGGTCGTGTGTGTCCCATCGCGGAAATTTCACTTCACGCGAAACAAAAACTGCTGTAAAAAGGAACAGCAGCAACATAATTTTACCCGAAAAAGTCATACGAAGAATTGCTCTCAATTTAAGAGCGAACGGCAGCAGACCAGTGGGGGAAGAAATACAGTATAATTGCCCCGATCATCCTGCCCACAACAGCAGCTGCGTTCTATGTTCCAAGACACCAAATAAAGCTAATGGAAGATTAATTAATTAATATTAAACTGTACGTTAAAAATCTTACAATGAATTACGAAGAAAAAATTGGTTCCGCCTTAGCAAGCTGTGAATGAACAATGACAAGCAGTCACGCGATACAAAACTCTCTGCAGAAAAAAAAGCATCCAAATTACAGCTTAAAAAAGGATAATTTTGGCTTAGAAAAATCACCAACAGCATTAAAGGTACTACGAAGAAAACCCGAGACCGATCCACATCTTCCGACAGAAACGTGTTACTTTCACTATAAAAATATAAACAAAAATCCAAATTAAATGACAACTGCATTTTATTTCCATACCAAATAGGTTATACTATGTTAATGAATATCGATGATTTACATTTATTACCTCGCGAATATTTCTATTGAAAGTTCTGCACTGGCAATATTTAAAAGGTCACAACTATTGAAAATTCTAATTCAGAAATGCCCCACTGCAACTACCTAGCAGGCTACAAGATGTTTTTAATAATACATTTGTAACCAACCACTAATATGATTCAAGTATGGTAAACTACGCTACATAAAACAATTAATATAAAAGCCTATGTGAATTTAATAGCACTTATTAAATGTAAACCAAATTGGATTTACCAACTAGCTGGGGATTTATGCAAACACTACCTGACATAAATTGCGAGTTTTTTTTTTCCCCCCCTCTTGACGTTTATACGAGATATATTAGAATGTTTTAATTCTGAGAGGAGGGGGGAACGTTCGTACCTACAGCTTCCAACGTCCCATCAAAGTTCAATACATCGTGGTTTCCTCGGACTTTGGACAGGTCAAACTAAGTTGACAGGTATACCTCCAACATGATAAACACGAACTTCACTTACGATTCTTTGTCACGGATGTGTTACGCCTGAATAAGTAAAACCCATCACAATGAACACGGCTGCCGAGATTCTACTATTTACAACTATTACCTAAGTCGTAACAGTACACCGTTTAAGGCGCCGCCTAATGCGGAACCGACCTTGCGAAAGGTCGAGGTTTACATGTTAAATGATTTTGGGCATGTCTCAGCTAACTTTCACAATATAGCTTTCAGACAAAAAAAATACTTCGTGCCTTTTGAAGAGAGGAACCAAGCTACAAGAGAGCAAGTAGGCGTAAATAATTGTTTTTTGACTATATAAATCTTAATTTACCTGCAATTTTCAGAGTATTAGACTTTTACAAGAAACTTTTTGTGGCAACGTGGCACGAGCAAAGGTGGACAAAGTGTTTTTCGCTTGAAAGCGATATCGTGAAATGTGTACGAGACCCGCCTAAAATCATTTAACATGAAAAATCTTATCCCGAAGCCGGTCTCGCGCTAGGCAGCGCCCTTGCGTACTAACTAAATAATATTGAGTTACTAAGCTTAAAATTGAACCAGTTCTCAACACATTTAGTTCCAAATTTATTCACAAATAATTCACCAGATGCAAAAAGCAATGTCTAATACTGCGTCAGTGTAACTATAATGTGCGAGTTAATATACGTTACTACAGCACCATGAAACCGCCATGAATTACAAATTTTACAAGTACAATAAAACTATTCTAATACTATAGTGAGGGTATAATAGTTTCAAAAGACACAAAAAATCACTTCAAACCATTCAATAATGTGCAAAAATGAAGGGAAAAAATGCGGAAAGGTTCAGTTGTACAAGCATGAGCAGATAACTACTACCCAACAAAATTACGAAATCTACATAAATAAAAAAAACGGAGAAACTAAAATGAAACAAAAATTAAATTAAAATAAAAGTAGGCAATAAAACGTAAACTCATGTCTCAGTCGTATTAACACCCTACGTAGTTACGAACGATAGCACTTAATGCAAATACTCTGTAGATTGAACGAAGCCATTACAGAATTCGTCAATGCTTTTTCAGTTAAGTTTCCTTTCAGACAGAAGGTATCTCTGTAATCACTTCCGTAAGCTCGTGGCGCCATCGTGCGCGACCAAAAAAGTGACACGGTAACTCATCGCTCCCTTTGAAAGTCACGTATGCGCCGCGATGACGTGGAGGGACCACGGCGAATATGAGAGAGGAGCGATGACTAGAATACTTACTTGGCTGGCCACACGATGATGGCACGAGCAAACGGAAAGAATTACAACAAAGTTACCTTGTGGCATGCCAGGCAACCAACTTAACAAAAAGTAATATCAGTAACGTCTTCGTTTCTTTCATGAAAGTCTTTATATTAAATGACACAGACTAGTCTGTATCTTTAAATTGTTCACAAGTGAAACGGGTTAAAAATAATTTCGAAATTTCGATATCCCCAGAATTTTAAGGACAAAAGTAGTGCTACTATCAGTATTGCTAGCGAAGACACCTGAGACCGCTACTGGACGTTATCCGCGACATGCTGCAGCAACTGAACCTCTCGACAGACAAGACAGGCAGGCCAGAGTGAGTGGGAGAGAGTTTCGTGCAGGCATTCGACTAAGAACTCACTGTGGGCGGGCAGCACGGCACATTGTTGGTCACGGTGCACACGTGCAAGCACGTGTATGTCTGCAAGAAACACAAAGAGTCTCACCACACAAACTGAGGCACAGCTTCACACAGCCACTCCTACTGCTACACGGTCAACTATCATAACCCTCTCACAACACTTACAAACAATCCCTTTTCCTCTTGCTATTTCCTAGCTGATCTTCAAACGACTGCCATGTTCCCAACAGCAAAAGGCAACTATGGCAATCATTTCCAAACGATAAGTGACGCCAGTGAAATGATAAAACATGTCAACCTGCAGGTCATATTATCACTACAATTCCTTTGTAGTATTTAAAATTTGGGTCATTGTACACGCTCCTGTTTCCGCCCAAAACCCGGACGTGCCGTAACACATTGTACGTAGGCCTAATGCACTTTTGGAAACCACCAGGAATAGTCACCCGGAACCAACCTCGACTTCTTCAGGTCGCCGGACGGGCAGTATATGGCCACAGTGTATGGTTACTAATGCGACCGCGCAGTATATGTTCAAAAGCCGTCCCGCACGTATAGACGCATAGTATGCTCTTCACATGTGCAAGAATTGTGAATAAATTGGGGTTTAACGTGCACAATGAATTCTTAATATATTTTGTTGGGGCAAGACTCGTGTTGTCGGATAAAACAAAATGAACGTATATTGTTATGAAGTGATGAGACCTTAGGTGGACGGCCTGTCTGATCACGCCTTCAAACATTGAACCAGTGCAAGAGCGTAATTGCAGTAATTACCTCCCGACGGCAGTTGCAGAAACCCCTTTCACCGGCCAGTAATCAGGGGCCGAACATGTTAAACAACATGCCAGACACAGGCCAACCTAACACGGGGCGCGGCGTCTTTTGTCGTCGGGCCATCGCAACGAGAACACGAAGATGGGTATATCGGGCCGTCCTTAACTACATCCCAGAAACAGCCTCCGGCAACATGAATAAGGTGGGGACTTTCCAATTAGATTGCAATAGTAGTGGTGTGTGATATTTAATCATAACATACGTAATTTGTATTATGATATTCCATATAAGCTCCCCGATTAATAATCACGTAATTAGTTATTGTATGATAATTCTGTTCAATAAACCTCATAATTTACTGTTGTACTCTACCTAATCATGACTCATTCAGTTACGCCCTTATGACCACGAAGTCGATTTCATAACAATATGCTTTAAAGATTGACAACTTGCAGATCCAGAAGTGGACTTTATGAAAATGTTTAAATCCTATACAACTAGTTAATAAAGTCAATTTATTTCACTTTCTTGACAACAGGCTTAAACTGTATGTTAATGTGTGAACACGTGTTTATCTGTTACCTAAAATATTTTCCTAAATTTCTTATTTACACTATTCATAACAACGTGTTATTTAAATAAGTACTAAACACTAAAATTTTGCAATAAAACGTTAACTAATTTATTTAAAACATATTAACCCTATTCCAGGTTAACAGAAAATGTCATGTTCTGTACAGAAATTACAGGTCCGTAATGGCACATTGTTTCCGAAATTCACCACCTCGATTACAATGAAGGACGCAGAACACGCTTAATGACAGGCATGACCTGACCTGCAGTCTTTGAACTGCTTCATTACAGGGTTTACGAAGCACGCCGCCAAGTGCTAATTACCCGTAAACAAAGCTGTCAATGTATTTTAAAAGCAAACTTTCTAGAAGCCTTGTTTCTGCTATACAAGGCGATGTTTAATGAGGCGGCGGCCTGCTCCTGGCATTTCCCCGTCTCGGCGCCCCCATCGGGAAAGAAAGAGTCCGTGGCTACGCAACTTTCCACCGAGACTGAGAGCACGCCTCCCTCCATTAACGGAAATTACCTACCAGCTGCTGCTCGACAACCGTTTACATGTGACTGCGGACTGCGTTTGAGCAATTACTAAATTTTCCAGTCTGATATTCCCACACCGAGGCATGGCATAATGCCGAGGAATGTTTTATGGGCGCCATCATAAACGAGTAACTGGTTATCGCCTCATTTTATTTCAACGACAGGTATTCGCGATAGGTCCAACTGCCATGTTTATTCACGTGGTACAGAAGACACCAAAGCACTACCCATCAGATATATACAAAACTAATCAAGGGCCCTGCACCGAACCTTCCGACAGACCTCCCATCAATTAAATAATAGGGTCACCGCTGAAAGTCCTATAGGAACACGCAGTGCGACCAAAACACTGTACGGCAGTTCAGAGCCTTAAAGCTTAGTGGCGATTGCGCACTTGATGACCGCGGCAGTATCGTCCTTATCGTTACCTCGCTTCTAGGCCACACAGGCAAGAAACAGCCGCAGGCAGACGGGAGCATTCCCAAAAGAAAAATTAGAACGTGACGTGTTACGCAGGAGACGTCGTCACGAGTCGCATACCGTGGGGGGGAGTTACACTCAGTTGGTTAATTGCGTCATTACTTCCTCTAAGCTGTGATCATCTTCACGGGGCTCTAAATGGAAATTCTTACGAGGGATATTTATATTTCGTTATAAGAAGCTATAGCCAAAAGTCTTAGCATTAGATTAGGTTTCGGAAAATCAAAAGTGTTACGCACTTCGTAAAGATCTCCACAATAATCACACGTGTTAAACACAGGCATGTAAATATATGGCTTTTGGAAAAATAGATGTGGCAATACAGTTAGTCATGAGTACATCCTGCTAAGCACTAAACTGTAAAGATGAAAACCGAATTATTCTCAACGAAAGTCGTCTAGTATTAATGGAATAACGACCGATCGGTTGTGCTGGTTATCCCACATGCGATTTTCCAGAACCACTCTTTGCACTGTTATACACGGAGGGAGGAGTTTTAAGTAAGAAAGTATTGGACATGTGCCACTGCAGACCTTGTTTTATGCCGTATAAATCACAGTTGGACTTCTTTTCTAAGTATGTGCATTTTTTTTATCATCATTCCTAGTTTTCTACGACCTACAACACAACTACACAAAAAACATGGTATTGTCTCAAATTTTCAATCAGAAACTGGCGCAGTTCTTCAAATGCATGCCCCTCCTTTAATAAAGACATCGGTTGTTTTTACATAATATTCTGAAAGAAAAATTATAAAAATTAATACATAACTATGCTAAAACACAGTCTAGCAACAGCTCAAAAATATTAAACAGCGTGAATTATATTGAAATCATTTGTGATTATATTGAGTAAAACCAATTTACAAAACAAATTAAGGCAAATGTACGTCACAATATCTGGAACTGTGGGAGAAATACAACGCAAGTCATTTGATTCTTACGCTGATTCTAATTACAGTACATTTTCCGACAGTGTGTGGTCTCCCTCGACATGACGATACACTGTCAACTCGCAAGTTGTCGTAAGAGTTCATCTGTGCTCTACAGCACGCTACGCGCGGTAAATCCACCCATGTAACGTCACGTTACAGTCGAGGCTAGTCCGCGGGAAAATACTGCATCGATTCAACGTGGCACATTGGCGCGATGGTAGCCGGATTTAGGCCAGGATTCCCCTTCGCCGCTGCTCGGAATGAATCCTATTTCAGCTATCTCGACGCAGCATCGGATCCCCGTCCCTCCCATCTCGACCTAGTTGCGCAGTACACTCGTTACTCCATCCATCTTGCCCTCAGCACGCCTGCAATACGTCTACTGTACAAGCCACAACATCGTTATACTGCATTACGTGGTGAGTCAAATGGTGCGATATGGCCCGTGCTCCGGCAAAAGAAAACTGGCAGCGAAGTACAGTCTGCTTGAGACTAAGCCTAGTGAAACATCTTCAACTTCTTTACAGAAAAAAATTTATGACGGGAAGGGTTACAGAAAAAGGATATATAAGTGTCAAAGACTGAAGACAACACGTAACTGTGGAGTCCGAGTATGAAATAACGCGTAAGTAATAAAATAAAATACAAATAAAACTGATGAAGGAAATGTTGGAAATAAGCTAGAGAAACGCTGATGTGTGAAGAGGAGGGGGGGGGGGGGGAGAGAACGTAATTAAAAAAAAATATTATATACGGAGAAAAATAACCGAAAGCCTAACGCGTAGGGCGTTAGTTACTTCTGTTTAATACCACTACAACAAGCGCTGACTTTCAGAAGTATAAATATATCTATTGTGACCGAAGCAGACATTTACAAACAAAGAATAAACTCTGTAAATGAAACAAAAGTGCCTGTCATGGATACATAAATTCACGGCAAGTTAACGTAGGCCTACAGTTCCTTGTGCAGAGCAACCGGAGCAGACAACCTTGCGTCGACGACCCTGCATTCGAACAAAAACCGTGTGTCTGCTTGATAATTTATCGCCGAGTCAACTAAAACAAGGTAAGTTAGGCGCGGTAAAACGTATATAATTGCTACATGATTATCTACACTTGCGCGCGCCGTATCTACAATCTATAATAAAGTTAACTTTATTCTGAGTGGACACTAGCGCTCAAGGGATTCGCAGTAGGCTCTGCTGTGATTAATACACTGACCTCCCGCCGCTGATCTCGTGTGAAGAGTATGGCCGACACTGCTCTCGGAGTGCTCCCGTTTCCTACTACGCCTCATTCCGCCGCTGTTCCATCCCCATCTCGTCTCATCCGTTCTTCTGGCTGGCCGGAAAGAAGAGCGTCCTTCGAGTACGGCACCCGGCTCCATTTTGCGCCAGTGACCTCGCGCGAAGGCAGGAACACATTTACATTTTACTATAGGCTATTCACGATAAAGTGAACACTTTTGAAAACCATCTCATTTGGGATAATAGTCAATAAGTATATTTTATAGTAGGCTTTGACGTTAACTTCCGAGTGCGGTGGAATACACACACTGTGTGTATCACTTACATGGTAATATTTATTTTTAAAAAGGTGTTCAAAGGATAAAATGAGTCTGAAAGTAAAGAGTAACTAGGGCCTCAAAAGTGCTCACTTTACCGTGAACAGCCTTATATAACTTGTTCACAGTTGACTACTAAATTCTGAAGTTAATATATGAAAAAACCTTGTCCGTAACAGCATAAATTTTTATTTTAGCATAAACGCCAGAAGGGGCATGTTATTAATAAAGCAGGCAGTGACGCAGGAAGAGAAGTTTCACGTCCTGACGTATTAAACACGTGATGTTTAAATTTGTGCGTAGTGAATTATTAACATTTAATTTAGCTTACTTTGTAGACCAAACTTTAAAAATTGAAGTATTAATTACGTATTTGCATTCCTAGAAATGTCACAGTTACCCTTGGAAAAGCGCGAGTTAAGTGACATGGTTCATGGCAGTGTTAATATCACATATGGCGGAAGGCAGAAGCAGATCCTACACTCTAAGAAATTATTTGTAAATTTACAATTTCAGTGTATACGTACAGTGTCAAAGCGCGAATGGTAAAATATTTTCTCATACATGCATGGTAACATTCCTGCAGTTGCTCAAAGAGAGTAATGCGTTGGGAAGTTCACAACTTTGTATAGTAGCGACATTCCCGTATTTTCAGCCTGATACATAGTACACTTTATAGGTGAAACACTTCCACACTACAGTTGAGGAAATTTACTAGAGATTTTTTTTACAGTGTACGCAGGACTGTCACAAGTGCTCACTTTACGGCGAGCGACCTGTAGTAATAAGATACTTGCGGCAGCGTTCTAAATCAATTCGCATCAAGTTGTACATTTACAGACATCAAACATACTTATCGTTTGGTTTATTGTTAATGATAACGCTACTGAATCTTTAATGTTCAGTTACTGCTGAAAATTGACGCACGTTAACCTTCCACACATCTCACGTTGAGAAAGTTTAATGCCGCATGTGATAAATTAATCAGCATCATTACTTGGAAATAATTGAAAATTCGAACGTTAAATTTACTTTTCCGTCGACTTTGAGGGTGTATATAAGAATTTTATTTGCATGTTTCTAATATTATTTCCAAAACTTACTTTCATCAGCGGATTCACCACACGTGTGTGATGTGAACAAGCTCTGGCCGCCTCGCTGGTAAAAATAATCTCTCGTGTCTGCGCTCAAGAATATCATCACATGTCTGAAAGGATTACACTAAGTCCTAAGTTAACGGTGACACGAAAACAGTGGTCCACGACGACGGCCAAAATCCTTATCCAGTTAGAACTGATTTTCACTTTTAATCTCCCTCACACGAGTTCCGGGATTACGACAATCATCTTTTAACTGTCGTAAAGTTAGGCATACTTTAAATACAAGATGCCTCGAGGTAGATACTTAGGTTTTCACGTGTCGTCGACTGCAAGGTATCCAAAGCAACTGGAACGCGGGAAGCATCGACCACGGCCCTTAATTAAGAAAACATATCAGCGTTCACTTGGCGTGATTTCGGAAAACCATGGGACAACGAAATCAGACTGGCCGGACCGGAAATCGAACACACCACTGCGACAGCTCACTGGGTGAAGTACATCGAGAACAAATCAACATACTGAAAGATTTAAAGCAATAGTTTTTGTTTCAAGGCGTTTATTACGTAATTTCACAGTGCATCAAGCTTGCCAATGAAAAGTGACAATAAGCATAGCGGGTACGAAGACTATATCGAGCAGCCAGAGAAATGCTGGCGCCCCCTGCGGCGTTACGCAACAGCAGCCAAGACGAGACCTCGCCCGGGGTCGAACTGCAGCGCCGGTGACCCAGTTCATGCGAGCGGTGCGACAATCGATACATGTGCTCTCCTCCACATCCAGCTGCTGCACCAATCCTCCACAGGACCGTGGCGCGAAACACGGTCGTTTATTTCTAAAGGTGATCCGTAACTCTGCTGCTAAAATCGCGTATTTCGGCCGTCTTTCTCCACTCCCGTAAATGCTGAGCTTCCGAGGGTATGGAGTGGAGGTTAGCGTATTTGTGTAGTCAACATTAAATTACTACCCGCAGACTCTAAACAGGCAGATATCCTGATACACGAACAACAAATTAAAATCGCATTGGGTCTACATTCCTTCGAATTTCCTGGCCAATGTCTTAACTGTCCAAAACTTGCAAGACGACGCCTCGGCTAAACTATTATTTCAAATGTTTCGTAGAAGATATACGCTACCTCAGTATCAAACAGCATTTATGCGAAAACTATGACCAGCTTACAAAATTATTTCATCGTGAAAAAAAATTCTTCGGAAACAAAATTGGCGACGCCTGCAAAATAACTCTGTACCGAACAAGCACATTTGATCGTAGTTTAACATTACAGTACTTCACTTATCGTCCACAGCTACATAGTTAAATATTTACGACACCAAAAGTACTAATGGCCTGCTTAGCACTGAATCGGTTAGTACTGAATCGGTCGGATTTAATACTGAAGCGCTTTAATACATGGGTCAATATATGATTTAGTAACATTTTCTGTCCGTTTATACATGCTATTACAAATAACCCGAATTACTCACCTTAGTGCTAGCACATTATAACATACATCAACATGCACACAAATCACTTTGAGGGTTAAATAAACTGTAATTTACCTTACTGACCTTAATATAATTCCAATGCTGGTATGCATAAAAACAAAACAAAATTTCACATGTTAATGATATTTACACACTGTTCAAATGTTAGCAAATACTTTTAAAGTTCGAAGAAATTAGCAAATTATAATTATCTTATAAAATATGTTCAAGTTATTTCAATTAAATATTATAATAATTTAATTACACCTTTACGTAATCAGCCATCATATATTTCACACCCAGAGTCTATTAGAACGATAAAAACCATACACCTAAATTTCAATCCCCTCCAAATTTTTCAAAGCCTTAATGATATAGGAAAACTGCTGTCATTCTCCAATGTTCTGAGTCTAGCTTACACGCCGAATAAATTGAGACTGACTCTACTACTCATAATGTAAAACTCACTAGATCAAAAGACAATAATTATGTCTCTCGTGCTTTTTATGATGTGTTTACCACCGAGTATACACTTAGGGTTCCAGGCAATCTCATTCAATGGGCGTATATACACGTGGTATCAAAAATGATTTGGGGAGAGGGTGGATGAAATTGCACGGAAAGAAACTGCCGGAAAGAAACTCAAGTGCCGCTGATTTATATGCACCCGATCTTTTTTCCTGGCAAAACATGGGCGTAACAATTTTGTCGAGCAGTTACATAACCAAGTGTATGAAAAAGTAATTCAAGTGAACAACTAGGGTTTTGTTTAACAATACTGGGAACGTTACACTCCAAAAGTCACCCTCTCCCTGCCAAACGTAGTTTCATATTCTACTAAAGTCATTAAAAATTATAATGATAAACTACACAAATTCTGAGCCCTGAGCATAATAGGGATTTTACTAGTTAAAACCCTTCGATAAAATTGCAAAAAATAAAACTAAACTAAGTTATTATGAACAAACTGTGCTAATTTCAATTTAATTATCCCCTAAAAAGTGATTCTATATATTGTTGTGCTTTGAAAAAAAATTAAAAATTGGGCAGCACCCAGAAAATTATGCCAGTTGTGTAAATGAAGGCAAAGGTAATGTAACACAACACTTATCATGTTGAAAGCCTGCGCAAGACCTGACTGGCGCTGACACGCAGATGCGAGGTCACGAGGGAGGAGAGATGCGCCGCACATGTGTTCCGAGTCGCATATGGCGACGTGAGACGACTTGCGAGGGCTGTTAATTACAAAAAAGCCGGCAGTTAGCATGCCTGCAGTGCGGCAGCCGGAATAAGAGACTCACGGGCGCACTGCCAAGCCCTCTCCACGAACCAGTACACGCACGGGGACATGTACGCCCTCTAGGGCAGTGGTGTGTGAAGTGTTGCAAGGTAAGCTGGTGTTTGCTCACGAGAAACTGAATGTACTGCGGCCACTCACGGGACAGCGGCGAGGTACCCATTACACACGTGCTGTGATGTTAACTGCACTACTACGTTTAAGTGTCCGATGTGTTACCTAGGAATCTATTTGGTATAGCACAGAGCAAAACACAGCTTACCTTGCAACGGTTCCCCACACGCCGCTGCTTGGGAGCGAGTATTTTGAACGGACATTTACCCTACCGCGACCAGGTTACTACAGGCATACACACTTTTTTTTTTAAATAAAACTATGGAGGCTATTTCGACAAGAGGTCTTTTCAAATATTTGGTAACTATCAGTGACTTAGAAACCACAGCTGTCTCAAATCTTGAACAGTGCATACAAATAAAATTTCAACGCGCGTACTCTGACTCTGTATTAAATGCAAATTAATTTACTAGATAGTGTTTTACATGCACTAGAAACAATATCCGAACAACAACGGTAACCCTTTCATGTCTTACGGTTCTGCTAGAGTTGAACAAAACTAACCGAAAAATTAAACTGCTGTGATGTATAATTTATGTCAACTAGAATCGACATAGAAGTAAGCGACTGCGTCAGGAGAAGAAACACTGTACGCTACTAAAAATTTGACAACTTTCAATCAATTGGTCCGCTTCTTACTTCGCCCGAAACGCTAACACGACCAATAGTAGCCCGTTGGCAGCATCAACATGCAGGTCACTGTGAAACAGTATACTAATAAAAAAAATTCTAAAGCAATATTACATTAATGGCATGAGTTCTCCTACAAGCTGTTCACGAAACATATTGTTTATTGATTTATTTTAAATCTAGGTAATACAAATCACGGCATAAAGCCGACAAAGATATGTAAAGGCAGTGAGTAAAAAAAGTTAAAGCAACTGTGAGGTTATCAAACATACATGTCTATTAAAACTTTGCAATGGTATCTTACAATGTGCCTGCATAACATAGAACATTAGAAGAATGTGCCTGCATAACATAGAACATGAGAAGATTTTTTTTCTATTTTAACAGAAGAGCTCGACGAAATGCCACCAGCAGTATGACGAAAACAAGCGTATCTGAAAGCCATCTTTCCAGCGCAGCGTAGAGCGCTAATCTAGACTGCATGGAAAGTCGCAAGCAAGGTGCACGGGTGCAGAAGCAATGGAATTACCGACTCCCATTGCCTCCGAATCATTCTCTTCTCATACTGGAACTCCTCATTCTCTGTTAACTATCGTTTCATATCTTAAAAAAGCTGTTCAGTTCAGTTTATATTTTTACTCCTACTTCCACGTCGAACCCATTTTAACGAATGCATCCGGTATGAGGCAAGCATCACAAGACAATGCAAGCTATGAGGAGCACTCTACTACTATAGACAAAACACACATTCCCCTGCCTGTCAACAAGATCGCAAGATTAGGCGGTAGCCACACGACGCACGGATCGTTTTTAATTATAGGCCGTTCACGGTAAAGTGAGCACTTTTGAAGCCCTAGTTACTTTTTTCTTCCAACCAATTCACATCCTTCCACCACTTGTTAATATAAACCCTGTCATGTGAGTAATAAACACAGTATATACATTTACTTCACCCAAAACAAAAAATCTGAGGACATAATGAAATGAATTTTTTGGTTATGTCTGATGGAATGCTTCAAAAAGTGCTCACTTTACCGTGAACGACCTATAGCAAAAATGTCACTTAAATCGTTTTTCGCAAGCACGATTTAATATTTAAAAAATTTCTAGGTTCACTTTAAAAAATAATAATTTTGGAGTTAAGGTGGTTAACCATCCCACTCCCACACTTTTTTTTTTTTTTTTTTTGGAAACATTTTAGAAATAAATGTACACAGCATAAGTCAATAACTAGTAAAACAGTTTCTAAGATTTTTAAGAGTAACGTGTAGGATCAGTGGCAGAAAATTAATTACTCCCTACGACCAACTGTCAATGTAATAAAAGGACCATCGGTCTAACATTAATAATCTTTGGAAATCGACTAAATATATTGTCTATCCTAAGAAAACTTTTAAATAAATTTGAAACGGAATCTTTGTTACCAAAACCCCCGTCACACTGTAATGAGCGTGGTTTCATAGAAGCCGAGGAGTTGAGGTAAAAAGATGGACCAGCACTAGAAAAACATGCTAAGGTGCTTAACATACCAAACTTATTTGAAGTTTAAGTAACACACTTTGTAAAAATCTTTCAAATAACCTTAGGGAGTATGTCTATACCCAAAACCTATCGCAACACAAACAGACATTCTGCCAAATGAACTTAAAACGTCATAATAGCCTCAGTGCGAACTAGTACCACTTAGCCGTAAGCGAGCCATTAGCCGTAAAAGCAGGCCAATAGAAAAAACTATGCCATCTTGCACTGTCAACCAACCAGTCATGACTTTGAGCACCAATAAATCTATATGGACGTCGTCGGTTTGAACCACTTTCATACAAGACAATTATAAACTTAGCATATAAACACGTAAAATGATTGGATTATTTAACTTTTTAGATTTTACTTGACCTACAAAGGTTGTTTTCCCCGAACTATGTGATATAAATCACTTGAATCGTTTGCCTTTCTTGAAAACATATTTGTAGAGTGTGGCGGTCCGACAGAAAACAGTATTCCAACGAAAGATCCGCTGAACCGCCCCAAAAACACAAGTATAAAATCTTTTGTTATGCCTACGAGTACTATTCGTGTCTTCACACATAAAATCTAGAAGGGGGGGGGGGCAAATCTCTCTCATGATGTATGTCCACTTAAGACCGGGGACTAATGAAATCTTATAATGTATTCCCAACGTAATTACAGTTTATTACCTACGGAGTTTACATATAAAAAAAAAAGCCATTCATACTGTGTGTTGTGCGTGTCATGCTTCGGAATGAGTGTGGTCCTGTAGAATCAAGGTTACCGGTCCAGAAATAACGGGCGTTCCCACAAAAAAAACACACACACACACGGAGATGTTGATTACTGTGTTTGCCTTCGCTGGTATTTAAATAACAAGTCGGGTGAAGTGGATTATGGATTACCATAAATTCCGCAGTAAAATTAACGATCTTACGTATTGCAGGTAGCCATATATTTCAAGGAAATGTCCGCCATCAATAATGCGAAGGCACGTATAAATAAATATGATGTATATGTAATTAGGAGCAAATTACATTACATTTGTTGTGCGTACAAGGGGGGAAACGTTTGATTAAGACAGATTTCAGGTAACGTCCAAACCAAATTACATTAATAATAAAGAATAATTCTTTAAATGTTGTCTTACATTGTTAAAAATTAATATTTGTAATTTATATGTCCCTGGCAAGATACAACATTAAATTAGGTACGAAAATTCTCAACTGCTTTCGTCTGAAAATGTGTAAAAACACACGCAATGTGATTTAACATACAATAATGCCTTCTATAGCCTATTCACGGTAAAGCGAGCACTTCAGAAAGTCCTCTCATTTGGAATAATAGTCAATAAATATATTTTATTTTAGCCTTCGACGTTAACTTCCGAGTGCCGTGGAACATACACACTGTGTTTATTACTTATATGGCAATATTAATTTAAAAAGGTGGTTAAAGGATAAGAAATGGCTGAAAGAAAAAAGTAACTAGGGCTTCAAAAGTGCTCACTTTACCGTGAACAGCCTATAGTTAACTTTCTTCGGTAGCCATTCAGTCTATAGAAAAAAACTAACAATAGGCCAACTGTGTTCATTTTCAATTCGTTGCTATATTTAATAAAAATGAATGTGAGCAATTTTGATTCGGTTATAAAAGAAAATTTATGTGGCTCGCGCAACCTCTGGTCTGGTACTGTTTTGTGATCTTCCTTTTTCATATTTAGTGATTTTTTGTAGTATATACAAAGGGCTCTCTATACAATAAACAAAAATTAAAATTACGAAACAAAAAAATATATATGGTCAGATCCCCTCCCCCTTCCTTCTTAGCATTAATTGAATCAGATTACTGTCACTCTAACTAGTATAAATACAGTATATTTGCATAATGTTATATTTTGCAGTACAGTTACGTTTCTTAAAAGAAAAAATTTGAACAAGTGGGTATAGTTATTTTGTAAATGTTTCTAAATGACGAAGGCTTATAACACACAGCTTTCAGTCATTTTTGCACAGAAGTTTGATAATAGTGAAAATTGTTTAACCTCGGAAAGTACTTACCTGATTTTTTTTTTTTTTTATAATAGCTACGTATGTCTGTACAATAGTCTTACTTCAGTTTTCGAGAAAACATGCCAGGTTAAAGGCACAAAATACTACACGCTATTCCTTAGTATTGCAAGAATATTCTCAGAGTTTATACAATATTTTTGTGACACGTTCTTCATTCAATATATTGATATTAGGAAGTAATGAAATATGTTTATCTCTGTGTGCTACACTAAATAATTGACATTTGGAGCTGCATTAGCGAAGTTTTATTTCGGTGAATTATTTAATGCAATATTCCGCCCTGTGCGTCTTTGTTGACCACTACAGACAACGAACACACCATTATCAAAATTTTTATTTAGTTTCTTTTTCAACCGCTTTATATCTTCCCATTTTCGCCGTTACAGAATTTCGCTGATTAAACTACCTTTTAAATGTTTCACTTGGCCAGCAAAATCAGCGAAAGGATCTCGAAACTGTGGTAATCAAAAATCTTAACAGTAAGGAACACGAACACTTATCTTCAACCTGTTTTTACATAGATAAACTAGGTGGTGTCAAGAGCTCATAAACAAATCCCCCCACCCCACCCACCCACACACACACACACACACACACACACACACACACACACACACACACACACACACACACATTCCAACTGAGATTCGATGTCACGCTTGTTGAGGCAACAAACAGTCGTAATTCGTAAATGACATACCTGGGATTTGCAGAAGCCAAGTCACTGCCACTAAAGCAGATTTTGCTCGTCATTGTACGGCAACATTTGAACCTTGCACTCATCCTGGAACTTTCATACTTGTCTTTTAAGACTATATATTCGTAACGAGAGATTCACCTCGTTGACAGACATAACGATTAAAAAAATATCTAGACAATAAAATTAGGGGTTATAACATTTGAAACAATGACGTCAGAAGAAGTTTTAAATACAAAATCACGCTTTCGACAAATTTTCGATATACGTAACACTTATATTTGCGCCGGTATGAAACCCTGATAATCTTAGGTTCATTTGAAGCTTCATGTATTATACGATTGCATTTGATTATTCCTGGCAATCACTTCTGGAATTCACGTTACAATTCAGATATCTAAAAAACACATTCCCGTAAATACATTCCCGAAGTGGCGCTTAGAGTTTGGAGTCACGAACTAACACTGCCGTTGCGTCAAAGTAACAGGAAGCCATGTATTTTGCAATGTATTTGCAGGTATACACGGTAAAGTGAGCACTTTTTAAGGCCCTCCCAACATGCGAAACCACTAATAAATATATTTTTTTTTGCAGCATCGGACATTAAATTTTGGGTGAGGTGAAATGTATATACTGTGTTTATTCGTCACAAAGCAATATCTATATTAAAAAGCAGCAGGAAGATGGAAATAGGATGAAAGGAAAAATTTAGAAGGGCCTTAAAAAATGTTCACTTTACCGTGAATAGCCTGTACCACAGGAAGTGCTACAGTGCTCTTGGGAAACATGTACGAGTAATTTTTTGCACAGATTCAAACCGTGATATACCGCCGCAAAAAAAAAGTGATGTAATCGCATGGGACGTAGACGCTACTAACGCTCAGTGCCGGCGACCAAGTACTTCACTATGAAGGCAGAGGATGGTAAAGCTGGTTCCACAATATTGCGATACGTTGCGATGAACGGTAGCCAACCGGGATGAAGCAGATTCCGTCACAGCGTGTCAACGTCGAGTGCGTTGCGCGAAATTCTTGAGTTACGATTATCGCAGTCAGCCTGCGACGGAAAAGAAGAATATATGTTTATTTACAGGAAGAGTAAAAACATCACACACGCACGCGCACGTACACACACGCGCGCGCACACACACACAATTTGGAAACGACGATAGCGTTTACACCGACGTTTTCATATTTGAATTTTTATTTTTATTTTATTGTGTCGTGTATGTGCAAAATATACGACAAAGGCTTCTTATACAGAATGAGACAACAGCTTTGCGACAAACGGCGAGAGGACGTTCCTTAAAAAATTTCAGTTAGAAAATGTCTGACAACGAACGCCAGGAAACCCTTGTGAATATGGGGTTTTAAATGTGAACTTTATTTAATTACACTGAAACAATGTGATATTAAGGGATGAATTTATGTAGGCATGCCAAACAATTCAGTCACTGTAATATGCAAGTACTCTACATAGTAAAATGGCGGTTGCCACCCCTTCAAATAGTGAAAAAAGGTTCTTCATACATCGTTACGTAAATTATGATCACGGCCTATGAATTGCCATTGCAAAACGTAAAAAAATGTCCTCTTGGTAAGAAAATTGTATTTAATATTTTGGCGGTCTGTTTTCTCGCAAACCATTCGTCGGAGGTTTTCTTATCAAGGACTTGTTTTCAAGTCTTGCAATGGTAATTCATAGCCCGTAATCGTAATTTACGTAACGATGTACGACGACCCTTTTTTCACTGAGGTGGCAAAGCCCATCACAGACGGCGTCCGTCGCCGACAGATCATCGCATAATTGTAAAACAGCAAGTATAGCTCGTGGCAGACCAGCGCATTGCAACGCAACGCATCGCACTATTGTGGAACCAGCTTAAAGGTGGATAACGACGCACTGTATGTGATAGCGAATCCACGCACCAATGCCACGAACTTCATCTGCAGCAAATAGGAAAGTGGACTTGGGTACCGCATGAACTGGACCGAGCATCACAACAGTAGCGGTTAGACATCTGCTGATGGTTCGACAGAACACTGAATATCTGCTCGATCGTATCGTTACCTATGATGAAAAGCGGATCGTGTAAGCCAATTTGCAGGCGAAGTGGGCAATGGTTTGGCGGCGGTGAAACTTTATAAAACAAGACTGACGCCACACAAGATTTTGCTGTTACCGTAGTGTAAAACACTGGGCGTTGGCCAAGTTCCTTCCTCGTGATGAAACAACTACCGATGTTACTTGCTGTCCAGAAAGTTATGAAATGCACAGACAGTTGTAAAAAAAAAAAAAAAAAAGCAGTAATCGCTGGTTAGCAGAAATGGTCCTCTAAATCTCGATAGGCAACGCCAAACTCAACGTAGCAAAAATTACGGAACAGAAGCTTGGTAGTGTGAAATATGAAATAATCGCGCACAGATATCTGGTCTCAGTATAGTCAGACCAGCAGACGCTTATAGGCTGTTCACGTTTAACTGAGAGCTTTTGAAAACCCTGCGAAGATCTACTTTTCTATATCATCCGCCATATGTAAAACTTACATTGCCATGGCCGCGATCTCTATTCACACCTCGGTCAAGAGAAAACGCCAAATTGTTTAGGAACCAAAATGTGTTACCAATATGTCACTTTATACTCTAAAAAAATTACCAACTTGTTTCACCATAAATGTAAACGTTTCACTCACAATACGTTAGTCTTAGATAGAACTGTTTTAGTAATTCACTGCCATATTAACTGGGAGTCATAAATGCAGGTGTGCACAACAGCCACCTACTGTATGTAAAGTAAACGTGCATTGGTAATTTCGAAGGTTGATTTCAAAACTGTCCACTTTACCATGAACAACCTATATGCATATAAATCACTTTATGGCGTATACAAAGTTCAAAACAGGAATAGTGCAGAAACAGCCGTCCCGACTTTATTGCTTTACGAGTCATGTTTATTCAGGGATGAGATTAAGTGCATTGTGAACCGTTGACAAAGTGAGTGAGGAGATTTGAGCGGCTCTTAACATCTAGGGGCCGCGGTGGCCGAGCGGTTAGCTTGCTCGCCTCCCACCAAGGCGATCCGGGCTCAATCCCCAGCCGGGTCACCTGATTTTCGCATGTGAGAATCGTGCTGGTCGATGCCGTTGGCCGGTGGGTTTTCTCAGGGATCTCCCGTTTCCCTCGCCCCTTCATTCCGACGCTGCTCCATACTCACCTCAATCGCCCTCATCGGCTCTGAAAACCTCGCTGTTAAGAGCCGCCCAAATCTATTCACTTAACATCTATGTCTTGAGAGCCGATTAGGGTGGAGCAGCGCCGGAATGCAAGGCCGGAAGAAAGGAGATATTCCGGGTAAATCCGCGGACCAGCGACAATTCCGACACGATTCCCACATGGGAAAATCCGGGAGCGAGAATTGAACCCGGTTCGCCTCGGTGGGAGGCGAGTAGTCTAATCACTACACCACCGGGGCCCGTCCGTTGACTCCAGAGATGTATTTATTTCATTTCGAAACTCTGTAGATGTGATAGGTGCTATCATTTCCGAATAACTTGGTAAAGAACTGCTTTGAAACGTGTTTATGAAGATGTTCACGTAAACTGCGTCTCGTCTAGTCCTCATCTCTGTGTGTTTAGATAAAATGCCCTACTTACCTCACACAATACGGCCATTCCTGAGGCAAGGCGGCCTTCAGCACAGCTGATTACGTAGGTAAATATTGTTGTAGGCAGCATTATCTCATTTATTTTTAAGAAGCTTCCTAAATTTGTTTTTAAGTTCCCGAACCAGGAAACAAAACTGAATCACAAGACCTTACCCCTTCCACCAGCCATACAGGAAGGAAAACAATTCCGAGTAAACAGAATGGGGGAACACAAGAGTCTGTGTTGTCAGCGAGTAACCAAAATAAACCGTCAATCACAAAAATGTGCGGCACGTACATGGTCGACGATAACATCCCGCAGTGAGGCTGGATTGGCCGTGACATGTACGGAATGTCTTATTGTTTCCACGGCATATGCCACGCCACGTCTTCAATTCAATCGACCACTGGGACATCGCACCTTATAAGGCCAGTAGACACCGTAGAGGTTGGACAATGGCCGTCACACAGCAACAAGCACTCCCTAAAACTGCTATTTATATTCCAATGTTGTGTGGTGATGCACGTGAAGTGCCGTAACCTTTTAAGGCGACTCCCTACTTTTTACTAACAGTCCTTGTAGCGAAGCTACAGAATAACTGTAACTTCCACCAAATTAACAGCTAGCGTATTGTATTGTGAAGAGGTAAAACATTAACCAACATGCGAGAAACCACAACATCTCTAAACACAATGCCAGCTTCGAATAACGTTTCCAGAATTTCGTAAATTCAAACATCGAATTTGTAGCGTCAGAGTTCCTCAAAATGTTAACCCCCACAAAAGAAAACACACAGGAACTGTAGTACAGAACATAACTGCTAATCACGTAATACGGTTGGAACGCCGCGAAGAGTAGAATGGTGAAAGTTCCAGCTTTCAACTGAATGTACGGGGTGCGGTCGCCAAGTCTGCTGACAAAACCGGTTAAAAATCATTTAACTTTCTTACGTAAATCGTGCATAGTAATACAAGAACATACTACAAGTTTATAGCAAAGGAGTACACACGACCATACAAGACATTCTGTTGCGGAAAGGGCGTAGAGCCAATTCAAAGGCGTGCGTACGTTTCAATTACATGACAGGACACTTTCACCTTAGATAAAGTAAGTAATTAAGACTTCTTGGGCATTTAGGGTGAACACAATACAATGAAGTCAAGAAACTTCATTGGAGGGCAACACCAATACGACTCTTGAAACGCTACGGTAAAATACGATCGAAAGGACTAACAGAATGCCCTACAATAAGTCAACAAACCTGCGCTGCAAAAATATCGAAAATAATAATTTTTGTTAAAATAACTTTTTTTGTTTTTCTTTCTTATTATCTCATATTATTGTTTACAATGCGACGGGTGCACCCCATTGGGAGCGGCACTCGTCCGTAGACCACAGAAGCAGTTGTGTCTCGAGTTCTAACAGGGTGTCAAGCGGCACACACTCGCTCAAAGAGGCGTTTGACCCATCAACCTATTGTAGGCGATGATTGAAGACGTTAAGTGGCTGTATGGAGCCTAGATAGATGCTGCGCCTCATGCTCGAAACTGGCTACTTTCTCCAGGATACTAAGTTACATCGGGTTTCCCGAAAAATATTTGATATTGAAGATCATAATGGCATTCCCAAAGTTATTCAAAATAACTTGACTATATTCTCGTAACTATTATTTCATCTGAGTGACATCTGTACGGCCTACAGCATCGGTTCACAGGCGCTACTTACATGCAACTACACTTCTCAAGTGACACTGTTATGTTATTCGTTAATATTTAAAGAAGTGGAACTCTTGCTACGTTCAAAGATATAGTAATGTGCCTAAATGCAATATTTTTGCTAAACCAGCTCTAACATTGTACAAACAGGAGCAATATCAGTTATCATAAAAAACATTTATCACTGAATGCGTAGGCTAGCTAGAAAACGGGCGAGTAGTTAGAAAATCCTTTGGACCACCAAAGAAACGACAACACTGAATAACGTCAATGTTCCAGTTTAACAGGCATTTATTTACATTGTTCTCTAGTTCTATCACAGCTACTAAACAAGACGTTCTTCACCGAACATCCACTTTCTAAATATGTTGAACTCTGTGGAATTTCTAAATATACCTGAATGTTTTCCCGCACAAAGAATTTTACTATCGGCTATTCACGGTAAAGTGAGCACTTTTGAAAGCCCTTTGATTTGGGATAAGAGTCAATAAATATATGTTATTTTAGCCTTAGACATTAACTTCCGAGTGTGGTGGAATATACACAGTACTGCCTTTATTACTTATATGGTAATATTTCTTTTAAATCGTTTTAAGGATAAAATGTGGCTGAAAGGAAAAAGTAATCAGGGCCTCAAAAGTGCTCACATTTCCGTGAACAGCCTATACGTAGAAAACAAGCGGGAAAACATTCAGATATCAAATTCTACACAGAAGCAAAGAAAAGTAAAATGTTTCCTATACAGTGGCACGTGCAAGAAAGATAATGGACTTGTACGTTGTAAATACTAAAGCAAACTACTATTCACATGCTAAATATGAACACATTTTGAGGTGCGCGAGCAAACCAGAAGAAACAGCTGCGAAGTACCACACTAATGCAAAACGTGTAAGCGAAAAGAATCCATCTCTGAACATCACGTTTGTGCTCTTCTCCCCTATAACACCGGAGAATGATAGGCTACGTGTTCATTTTTTTCGGTGTAAATATTTTTTTACTCGGAAGCAATTTTTAAGACGTATTCACCAGAAACTAAGCCATAAAAACGAAAATACGATTATCATGGGAAATGTAATGTAATACTTGTGTAGGTACTCCAAGCATTGTTACGCTAAATAATTAACTAACCACAGGAGTAGGGTGGAAACTCACTGCGACAGATATAAAAGAATTGAAACAAGCAAATGTTTTCCAAACGGAGGTTTTCTTATTTCCTTGACTCATTTAGTTTTCTTTTTGAAGAATTTACAAAAATATTCCTGCACGATACCCAGATTTTCGGAAAGTTTGCAACGTAGGAATTACTTCAAAATAAGTCTCGGGCGACGGCGTGTGTGCCAAGTTCATTTGCAATTTCCACCAAAGGAATTTTTTGAGCACACACACCAGGAACAACCGCTTTCACATATTCGACATCCCAAACCCATCCCACGGCAAAAGAGAAAAGTAACTCGCATTGAAAAAAAAATTAAATAAGCAAAATGCCATGAAATATTTAAGCTATCAATACGAAAACTTCACAATTTTCGGAATTCACAGGACAGCGTTCCCTCAATGAAATGAAATTTCCTAGTATGTCGCTGTCATTAAACACAAAGACATGTTCCAGAGTTTATCAATAACTAAGAAGTCTATTTGCATTCTACCGCATGCACATTAGACAATCTCCTAATGTAATTCGTCAAAAATTAACGATGGAACATATTCCACAGACAATTCGGTATCACAAGGACAATCATTTTACTGGCAATTTTTGAGAAGGGATACATAAATAGGATGAAAAATGTTCCGCTAAAATTATAGGCTGACTGAGACACAAACATGCCTGCCTACTTACCATGCCTAAGAAATTCAAGCAACCAAACGAGGCATTTCCAGACATACGTACTAATTCTTCCTCCCGCATATTTGTGTGTGTACGACTAATCAAATGTACCAACAAAGCTACAAATTCCTTTTAATAAAAATTTCCCCAATGAAAATGACTGAAGCCACGTTCTCCAAAGCCTATGAAATAAAAATATCAGTGTTTGTTCCGCCTTAAGGCAGGGTCATTGTTAATGCTGCACGAGGAAGGCCGGCGGAGCCGAATGTGCTCTCTCTTTCCTAGTTAGCCTAGGAAATGTGGAAACCTGACGAAAGAGAACACTTACGTCACGGTGGAGCCGATATGAAAATCCCAGTCCAAGGATTAGCGGAGAGCCAGAGACTAAGTTATACCAGAACCAATCATGGGTAGCATCCATTGTTGAGCAATAATCCATGCCCGAAGCTAAACTTTACAATTACAAATATTCTTCATTGCTACGTATTCCATCGCGTTATTTCCTACCTTGGTGAGCAACTCGCCACCTGGCGACGCAAAGAAAAAAATTCACACGTGGCATTTGTTTCTTGTCAGCTACTGTGCGAGTCTAGTAGAAACGAATCTACGACAAGAGAAACGCTCCCAAAAAAGTTAAAATACAATCGTACATAGCTTGGCTAACCATAAGATCTAGCATTGTGAAGACAGAGGAAACTTTGAGTACAGGCGAAATGGTGGGGCGGTTTCTTTGATCTCTACGAACTCGTCAATCAACGGGAATGGGTGCGCCGATAGTATCAAAACTCAATTCACCATCACGATGTAGGCCAAATCAGCCAGCGTAAACTCTGTCGATTGGAAGACTTATCCCCTCAATGTCGTAATCATATTGTGTAATTGTAGCGTGCGCGATCTGGACCAAGTGGAGGTGGTTCACAAAGAGTTGAAGGAGGCCGTGAACGACCATGACTCGCTGTATCCCAGCAGACAGCTTCATGACCAGGAGACCGCAGCGGTGTTGTCTTACACTTCAGCGGCAGACAGCCCGGGGGAGGGGGGGAGGTCATCCCCCTCCGAGGCACGCCGACTGGAATTCCATTCATGTTATCTCTCTTGCCGCCTGCTTTCGAGAAGTTCGCTCCATTACCTGGCCCCTCTCAGTCACTCAGACACCACATTACCGACGACCTATAAAAACAAACTTCTCACATCTCTTCCAACTTTCCACTAAAACATGAAAAATACATTAGCTCAGCGCGGGAGCGTCAAAATTAGTTCAATAACAAACCACTATTCCGTCAAGTCATCGTTTCGTGTGCTTTCCTTTCAATAATGACAAATAGCGTACATTGACAAAACGTCAAACATGTCAAATATTGGAATGGTCTCTGGCTACACACTGGAAAACTTACTATCACTGTAGCTGGAAATTATCATGTTAGCGCTATTATAAAAATTAACCTGCCGAAGATTATATCTTAAACAAGTTATCGGTCACAATTTTTTCTCCCTGGGGTGAAAATATGTCACACACTTAAGTTTATTCTTCGTGCACTATACTCATGCAGCCATATATCCACAAACTTACAGGTCTCTACAATTAAAATATTGGAGATTTTAAATTTCAATGCAGTTTCGATATTACTAATATAACACGCGATAATAATTAACTCCAGTTCACGTGTATGCTTGAACGGACAGAAATGAAGTGGTTTCAACTAATTTAAAACTGTTAAATGCATTCTTCATTGAAAAGTAATTCCACGGCGTAACATTCAATCAGAGGCTACAGTCCGGCTAGATGCGGGACACGTAGTCCAACGGTACCTCAGAAAAACTTTGGCGCCGCTCTCCGCGACAGAAATACCTGAACCACCGACCCGCTAGGAAGCGCCAACGTCCAGAAAACCAACTACCAAGTAGTGGCGAGGGCCTCGCTCTGCCACCGGAGGGCAAGAACACAGGCCAGGCCTCGTCTTTTATTTCTATTTCGCTGTCAACCTCAGACCGGCGATCGGAAACAACATTAGATTATTCCTTTGTGCTGGCAAACGTGGTTACATTGGCAACTAAAATATCTACATTCACGCCACAACACGAGGCTCGTCCGCAAAGAGATCGCGCAGGGCAACGACCTCCGCACAGACAAGGTCGTCCATCCTGAGCACCTTGGTATGTCTCCTAGTTCCATCCACCATCCGTGCGTGCTGTCTTCTACCGCTGCTTGTCTGCTTTAAAATTTATTTTATAAAAAAAAAAACGCTGAACCTCTGCGGACTTCAAAACGTATTTTACTATCCCTGGTAAAGACGACATAATGAATTAACCGGCAGATTACGGCAGCTAGAGTGCATGCATTATGGATATATCTTCGGCATTCCGGTCGGTTCTGATGAAAAATCAACAAACTGTTACGAAAGTTGTACGGCCACTCCGCAAAGAGAACTACCGTCCGCGCGCCAGCTCTGAAACCCTGACAGGAATGCGACCTTGGAGTGATAAGCCTGCCACGCTACACGACTGTACTATCGTACAAAGAAAACATTCACTAACCTCAAGGCAGCGGGGTCGCTAATGGCGAACACCGATTTTCTTGTTCACTGCTAGAACTGCACGCGCCTGATGCAATGGAGGAATCACTACGGTCGTCAAGACGTACAACGATACTGTAAATTACATCTGATACAACACCGTCCTTTCCCCAGTATTCAGTCTCAAGCTTCTGTACGTGATCACAGTACCCTTCCCAGTCGATCTTGGTTACAATGTCCTACAGATAACTGCTGAAGGTTAGGAGCAAGCTTCTTGGTAACCCACTTTATGAAATTAACACTGTTAATTTGGCCGTGATAGTTGCCACTGGCAGTGCCGGCTTTATAGACAAGGAGAGCATTTTCGATAAATACGTTAATACTCCCAGCGTGTACTACAATTAATCAGTTACCCGAATTCACATTAGCTTGTATGCCAAACATCTCTTCATGTTGCCAACATTTACCAAACATTAAATTACCGTCTATCCATGTCATGTCTATGTAGATAATTTGTTTCCCACGTTGTCTGTGCTGTTTCAAGTAGATAGTTGTGGAACCAAGATACGATGTGAGGTCTCTCAATTAGTATCTTCCAGTGACTTTGCCATTTTTTCCACCGAAAACCTAGTTGTTTTACCTTACGCAACGAAGTATGCGACCACGGAAAGTATATTTTCTCCTTTCCCACGGGCAGTAATTTTGCAATGGTAGGGACACGTTTTTCCTGAATATAAAAATCCTGAATCGTCCGCCGAATTACACACAGATCAAAGTCATCAATATTCACGACAGTATGTTCCGGCCTAGTTTTCTGTCGTTTATCCGGCGTGTGCAAGCTACCGCCCTCCACACTGTTATCTAGTTCTTTCTGTTCCTCCGGTATCTTTTTAATTAACGTCTGCGACACTCCAGCGTAGTCTGCAGCTCTTGCTGTCGCCTGGTTTACTGTGAGAGCATAACGTTTTTGTTTCGCCTCATCATCACACTTTGCAATTATATTAGTTAGGATTCTCCGGCTCTCAGAATGCACGACGGTTTTTTCTTCCAGACAGACATAACGCTCGCAGCGGTGACGTTCACGACACTACGGAGATAATGCGTTACTGCGGAGATTTCACAATAATGTTCTTTGCTTTATGATGAACAAACAAGGGTCACTTTTTCTTTGCAGCTGTCAGATCTTGAGTGCCAGAAAATAAGACTAATAGTTTACTAGTGATCACAAGAAGTCTGGTTATAACAAAGATCGTACCACTATAATCATTGCAAGGCAATCCGAAAATCGTAGGTGAAATAACAGGACGTCCTAACGGGCAATACAGTGAAAGATATAATAGCACCAATTAGCCCAGAAGTACTGATGGCATAGAGAAGCTGATAGGAAAAAAATTCCTGCCACTGGCAGAACATGCGAACTTTGCAATCCCGCGATTAATGCCCGTATTTTATATTTATTCCCCTTTCCACCCACCAAGTGCCTTGTTTCACTTTACGTCACATTAGTAAAGGCTGTTCACAGTAAAGTGAGCGCTTTTAAAAGCCCTGCTTAAGATCTGCTTGCATGCACGTTGTGTATTCTTCCGCCTCATGTAAAATTAACATGCCATACACCTCATCACTTTATTCATCGGTCGGTCAGGTGAAAGTGTGAAATTATTATAAAAGAAAATATTTTAAAAATCTGATCATTTTAACACTGCTGTACATTAAAAAAAAAACAGAAAGCGAAAAAAAATAATTTGAGTTATCACAGATGGTTACCTAACACTTTTTATTCGACGTTAAGATATGGAACTACTTTCCTTCCATCGTTACCAACTTTATTGTCACTGCTCACTCAGTGCGCCCGTTTAAATATATGCACGTACGAGAGGTGACATTTTTCTACGGTTGATTTCAAAAGTGCTCACTTTATCGTGAACAGTCTTTAATAACACGGAATAATTTCCGCATAGTTACAAAGTACCATGGTAGAATGCATAAATATGTCATTGGGTCTTCTTTCTTCTAACACGCCCCACACGACTCCGAACCATGAGCAAACAGTCATCATTCTGGCGTCTTCCTTCCGTGTACGGAGAGTTTGTCTGTGGTTTTATTGCGTCCGTATGATCTGTTTTCAATACATAGCTGTAGCAAAATATTGGACAAGTCAAAAAACAGAACACAAAGTTTATACACTGGATATAGTAAACACACACATACGTGAAGTCTAGCTTGGTGCCGTCTAATAACGCGTAATGGTCGAGTATATAGGCATCAGTGCGTACCTATATTCTCCGAGTTTATAGAATGTCCACGGTAAATAAAGAGTTTCTGAAATAAACCAATAAAAAAAAAATTCACTGCCCATCAACTGCATATTGATACCGTACACACATGGCATGCATGCTCGCGGTTACGTTGGTCAAGAATTACGTATAATAGTTTGCAGTGTAGACGTATTGCTCGCGTAATGTTTAAATTAATAGCAAGTGAAGTTTGTTTTTTTTTTGCTCATACACATTACAGTCGAATTTACACATCGGCAACACATCTACGTTTCAAACAAGTTCTCGTTCTAACTAGACTGGCGCATGAACAAATTCATTAGACAGCAATGAAAATGTTGCATACGGGGGAAATATAGCAAATGAAGGGAACAGTAGATCTCGAGCAGGAAGGTGCTCTGTTAAGGCGCTCGCCTAACGACGCGCGTGTTTGTGTTAAGTGAGGTAAGAATCAACGAAGCGCTAAAGGCGACGCCGACGGGTATACTCAAGGCTCGACGTAACCACTATTGCAGAAATTCTTAGTTTTCCCGTAATAAATACGAATTCATAGTATTTACTGACTATGTACGATTATAGAAAATTTACACTTTACGAATTGTTTAATATTTTGTGCGTAGATTTAATTTATGTAAGCTACTTGTATTAGAAGACGAGAACATTTATATTTTATTATTAAGTTCTGGAATTTTTAGAACAAATAGATAACACACGAATTTACGCACAAAACTAGTAAAATGTAGATTTTTTATAATCGTATATTGTCAGTAAATACTATGAATCTAAAATTATGACGTGTAGTGTATCCGTCAACAACTAGCCTCAATGTGACTTTAAGCGGGGACCCTATAAGTTATTTGGACGCAATTAGTGTGTAACAAAGTCCAATATACGGCTTTATCGTATCCGGTTCGCATAAGTTTGAGATACAGCAGACCGAAAAAGGCGTTTTTAGCTATTTTGGAGCGCATGAAAGTAATGTCTTCAATGTACGTGATGCCTTTAAAGTACCATTCCGGCACCGTCTGGAACGTGTGTTCGTTTCGTAGGTAAACCTGTTGGAGGGCACGTTTAATAGTTTCGTCAAAAAGAAAAAGCTTTTTTTACAGACACGCTGCGACACATTTCAAGCTCCAGAGGTTCTTATGTATAGGTTGTTTACGGTAAAGTGAGCACTTTTTAAGGCCCTAATAAATTTTTCCTTTCAATTTATTTCTACCTTTCCGCCACTAATGTAAACATTGTAATATTACTAATAAACACAGTGTATACATTTCATCTCTCTCAAAAGTTAACGTTTGATGCTGCAATAAAATACATTTATTCGGGGATGTTTTTTGGAAGGGCCTTAAAAATGTGCTCACTTTACCGTGAACAGATTATACTCCTTTGAGGAGTGGTGTGTGGGCAGCCGCGTGAGGCACAGTAGCCAGCGCCCTCGCACGCACGGCACGGCCCAGTGACCGCATGCTGGACCGCTCCAGACGACGATGAAGATCTGGACGGCAGGCGCTGGAATGTTAATGCGCGCCGCCCGGGTCTCACAGCCTACTATCGCGTTACTGCTGCAGCTGCACGTACGTAGGACTGACCTCCAGCTCACCACGCAGACCCACCGCGTCAGCGCCATCGCCGAAGACAAACCACGCGCGATCCTCACATCAGCGCTATTCACCGCCGTCCAAGGCGCATACAGCTATAAAAAATACACACACAGTGGGTGCTTTTTGTTAGCGTCAACAGAGCACCTCTGCTACAGACAGTTCTCTTGTTGCAACATACAGTAGAACCTACTTTATCGGGCCTTCCAGATGTATGGTATTGCTGCAATATTTAGTTTGTTATAAGATCCTTTTATTTCCGACTTAATATGTATGCACTGCTGTTCAGTACACCAACTCATAATTAGAGACCTGTAAAATTCGCGTTATTATTTGTCGGCCAACTAAACTCTAAGATGTTATATGTTCTTTCGACTCTTGCCGTTGGCAGACAACTTGTGTGGCTCGTCCCAAGGACATTTTGAGCCAATAGTAGAGGCTCAGAGGTTGAGCAACCAATTTCTAATGAAACGATCACACAGGTAAATGACGCCGCATAATAGCCAGCAACCAATGAAATTACGAACTGCGCTCGAATAGATACAGGACAGTGAAGTCTAGCATGTTACCAAATAATAACGCGAATTTTGCACATGTCTACTCATAGTGTTCGAAATTATGTACAAAATAACTTTTCATTATGCTGTGTATTATTGTGCGTTAGTTCTGTATCCTATTTTACTCCCAAAATCCAAACGTTCGGTACCAGTTAGTCCCAATAAATAGATTCTACAAACAATTTATCTTTAATATTACCAGTACGCATGTATTCAAAAGTAAACTGCTTATTTCTAAGTCAATTATTACGTGTATGAAATGTGCTGTATGTACAATATTGACGATGACCTTCCTGCAACCATCCGTGTTTTCCAAGAACGACCAAATAAACCAAATGCACCATGTAGGAATACCACATAAATGCCTTGTATAGATACAGTTTTAACCAATTACATGTATTCTGCAGGTACTTTCATTCACGTGCGACACAATTGAAAATGTTTAGAATTTGACAAAAAGACAGCATCTTTTGTTACACAATAGACTCGTTTAATTTATACAATAATACAGAAACGCAATCACTAAGTGAAAACAACGCTATTTTTGTTCAGGAACTAAACTTAACCAGCTCCCAAATCACATTTGCTGCATTACAATCCGAAATTCATCCGGCTCTGTGTTAAACACGAAGAAACCGGGCAAAAATATATGTTACTACTCCACCGAGATCGGTCAGAGTTCGGGAGTGAATTGTACGGAAGTAATACACAGTCAACATGTCGAGCGTGCGTACGGAAATTAAGTGAACTACACAAGGTTGCACTGTCCCCTAAAGCACCTCTTTCTTCTTCCCCTCCGTGTTCGGGAGAAAATGAAAGTGCGTGGCGCGGTATTAATTAACCTTTCCGCGTAGTCCGAGGCAGATTACTGGCTTTGTGATCGACATTTCTGATGATGTAGATGTGTAAGGGCTTGCGTAGACATCTAACGGCCATAGATTTCCCCCACTCTTGAGTTCATAGTTTCCTCTTAACAGCAACGCTGGCGGTAGGGTCGAAGCCCCCCCCCCCCCCCCCGTCTATGCAGATCGTTTGGCCGAGTAACTAACAGAAGGCTAGCGAACTAAGGGGAACATTCCCCCACCATATTGGATTCTTGGTTTTTCTCGCTTGTTTGTGTTTTTAAAAAAGAAAATTCCAAAAGTACCTCCCTAACCCATTAGCTATTGACTGAACACTCCAGTACAGTCATAACCACTGAATTACGAACTCGTAATTACGACAAAATATTAACACTGCCAAAATTTGGTAAAATCAATATTGTGATGTAGATAAACACGAGTTCGAAGTTCAGTCGTTACGTCTGTACTGTTGTGTAAGGTCAATAGCTAGTTGCGTTTAACTATCTATTCGCGGTTTCTTCACACATTTTTAATTTAACCGTTAAAAATCACTAAGTATGATGTACTTGATTGTTTCCTAAATATGCCGTATATAACACGCATTTTATACTAACGTTATCATAAAAAGTATTGATAATTCATTTAATTTAACTTTTACTTAAACTTTACCTATAATTAATAGGCGTGTGTTTATACTTAATGTATATAAAACAGGGAGGAAATAGCTGTGTTGGTAATACAAGTAAGGAATGGTTTACTTTTGACTGCGGACGAATATGGTGTGCTGTCCTGTTGTAATTTTATGGACTCGGTTAAGATTTGTTTGCATGAGGCGGAGGAATATCCTGGAAGTAGAACTTAAGCAGCAATTAAGAAAAGTTCGAAATAACAGCAGATTTACAATGTATATGGGTATAATTTGTTCGCGGTAAAGTGAGCACTTCTGATACTCTAGTTACTTTTTTTTTCAGCGTTTTTTATCCTTTAACATTATTTTAAAATAAATATTGCAGTGTAAGTAATAAACACAGTGTGTGTATTCCACTGCACTCTAAGTTAACGTATAAGGTTAAAATAAAGTATATTTATAGGCTGTTCACGGTAAAATGAGCACTTTTGAAAGCCCTGCTTAAGATCTACTTGTATACACGTTTTGTATTGTTCCGCCGTATGTAAAATTATCATTATAAATCTGCTCATTTTTACACCTCGATGCGTTAAAAAAAACAGAAAGCGAAAGAAATAATTTTAAATTATCGCAAATGGTTACCTAACACTTTTTATTCGACGTTAAGATATGGAACTACATTCCATTCATCGTTACCGACTTTACTGGGCGAATCTCACTCAGCGCGCCCATTAAAATATATGCATGCATGGGCAGTGACTTTTTTCGAAGGATCATTTCTAAAGTGCTCACTTTAATGTGAACAGCCTTTATTGACTAGTATTCCAAATGAGAGGGCCTTCAAAAGTGCTCACCTTACCGCGAATAGTCTGTACTTTCCGAACTCTCTTTTTTTTTTAATCCTACACGAGAACCAAGAATACAATGTGGCGAGGAAAGGTTCCCCTCAAACAATTATTCAATCAAGAGCAGAGAAGAGCGGAGCGGAGTACTAGCTGGGAGGCTGGGCTGGAGCCGCCGCTGCATCCCCCCCCCCCCCACCGCGGGAGTGTGCGTGGGTCGCCAACAGACCGCCCGCCCGCCTTGTATGGCAGCTCGCAGCCCCGGCGACACTCGCGCGCCGACGTCACTACCGCGCCGCCAGCGGGAAGGCGTCCCTCCCCCGGCGACCGTCGACGCCTGTTTGTTCGCAACCGCCATTTTACATCACTGGGACGCTACTCCCTCAGCGCGGGGGTAGATCGGCTCCTTGTGAGGAACCTTGGCCACCCAGTTGGTTATCAATTAGTTTGCGGAGGCGAGGAGAAGCTAACCCCCTCCCCCCTCCGATCACATCAAACATATTTTAAGCTGCAAAGCAACATTCTTGTACAGGATTCCCAGGGTAGCGCCTGGGAGCTGTTTCCATAACTGAATTTTACTCTCTTTTTCCCTGCCTGTACGGGATAAAAGAGAGTGGTGAAGTTAATTGATTTTATCAGCGCGGAATTTTAAAGTTCAGGACTTGTGAAGTACTGTCACGAGCTCCCTGTGAGAGAGCTAGCGACAGTTTGGTATAAAAAGCGGAGGTTAATAGCCAAATGAAGTTAAATATTCGATAAAAGTAGCTTTCCCATGGCTGGAGTGGCAAGGGTTTATATAGTTAAATTAATTATATGTATATTGAAGTGGTGAATTTAAGTTTCGCGAAAATTTAAATCAGTGTAGTGGTTTCAGTTTCAGTAATTACTTCATATCTTATATGTTAAAACAATTAAATAATCTGATTGGTGTGTGAATGCATGTCTGAATGTACCGTGACGAGCGGCTAAAAGTTAAGTAAAACATGTTAACTCGGGGAAGTCCGAGAGCGATATGGCTGGCGCGATGCTAGCGTCAACTAGTTTTGTTAAACATGGTAGTTTTTTGTCCCGGACCGATCGGAAAATTCCGGCCAGTTTCGGGGTTGTTCGCAACCACCTGCCAACTCTCGGTATTTACCCTCCAGAGTCGCCGAAAAAGGACAAGGAAAACATGCCTGGTTTTCGACATGTTTAGGAGTACCGATAGACTAAGGCCGCGGGTACACGGGATGAAGAAATACTTCACTAAAACAAGTTCAGCTATTGAAGTTACATTACCTTCGAACGAGTTCTGATCGCAGTTGTTTCTCATTCAAAGTGAACAGTTTTCATACGCAGTTTCGAACGACTTCTTTTCTCCGCTGCGCTCCTATTGGCTGCTTCGGAGTAAACAAGAAGTGTAATAACTATTGGTGAATTTGGCGCGAATACACCTTCTGTTTTCAAACTTGTTCATACATGGCTACCGAATGTATTTAACTGAATGTGTAACAGCACTCGTGTAACAACGGCCTGACATTCCTTCTTCGGCTGCCAGTAGCTGAGATTAAGGACGAGTATTCATTTATTTACTTATGCCGCTCATGAGCATATACTAAATAGGCAGACTGATCTCATCTCGCTGGCTGCGCACAACCAGTCCTCGTGTTACAACACTCGAACTGCTTTTCTGCTAACACGTCTAGCAAAATCGGCGTGGATTGGATTTGAGGTAAGAACACTTTAGTAAACAAGTGCTTTTTTGATATGTGTATACTTCCTCTAAACAATTTGTAATGCAGTTAATTTAAATTAAAATTGGTAAAAATATTTCATTCATATAAAAGTGCTAGTTATTTAAAAATTAAGATAAAAACAAACACGTTCATCACTGCTGACCATGTGACTGACACTTGTGTTCCTTAGGGGTAGGTCAATGTCGGGTACGTGAGCAGAAGAGAAATAAGCGATCTACCTCATCTTTAGTCTATGCTCATGAGTCGCTGACGAGATGTGTTTTGGTGTCCGGGTTAAAGGCGAAGTATCATGGCGGTGGTAAATGATAATTATAACAGAGATAAGGATGGATTAGTATTAAATTATTTTAATCTGAATTAAAGTCAACACTGTGATTTTTGAAAATCAATACCTTTTCGTTGAAAAATACACACATTCCTAATTAAATGACAACTAACTCGTCATTTGTTTCAACCGCTGGCACTGATTATGAGTATTTACTGAATAACTGCCGACGTTCCTAAACAGTTTCCTGCTAATCGTGACCTCAGCGATGTCAATAGAAAAAGGAAATATAGCAACAGAAAAAATAGACTTGCAATACGCACGCTCGCTCGCCTACCTGGAGATCCCCCCCCCCCCCCACACACACACATTTTGAAGCATGGAAGGAAGGCAGCGAAAGAGATGACTTACGATGCACATATGAAGACGATTCCTCAGTTTCTGTAACCATGCACTGCAGACCCTCCCAACACTCACATGGTGACGTGCATGTTTCACGCACGAAATTTTTTTGACAGCGAATCTATAAGTTATCCTGAACTCCAGGCACGAACTTTGCGAGATATTTCGTTGTGGAAAATGAGGTACAAAACTTTAGGACCTATGACCTAATGAGATTACAAAGGGAAAGACAGGCACTTCATATTGGGGGAATTAAAAGTAGTTATTTGCAAAATAAACTACGAGAGATGAAACACATTCGTTCATAGAGCTAGCCTCATTTGATAGCTATTATTTGTAAACATTTGGAGGATAATACTGCTTATCGTTAGAAAATGCTCATGCGGGTTCATGTAATTACCAACAGAAAAACTTCACCAGTGGGTGATCATAATTTGTTATGACGCGTTCTTTAAAAAAATAGCACACATCCCCCTCGGTGCAACACGTTCCATAACGAATGATCTCGCAAAGTTCGTACCTGAAGATCCGGATTAGCCTGTATAGAAAATATGACTTCATTAGAGCCTTGCGTGTTTGTGGGTAAATTACGTTTCTGCGTTTTTTTAATAACCAGTTTCTAGGCAGCAAAAAGTTGTTGTTCCATATTTCTGAAATTAGGTGTTCTGAAGCATATTTTTTTTATCCTTTTAAAAAAAATTTTCTCACTTTTCCCCACTGTCTTAGCTGAAGCTTGCTGCACTGCACACCTTACTGGACGAGTAATGTAATAGGTCTTTGATGCGAGAGAAAGAATATGCGAGCCAAAGATAAGAGATGATATGACTTAATAGAGTAGGGTGGGGTAAAGGTACGCGTGGGGTAAAGTTCCTAACACCGGTTCACCCCTCCCTGAGTTAGCTGATGGACTCTTCTAAGCGGCATGAAGTAGGAGTCATGGCAGCAGTTGTAACCGCACCGAAACGTGGATCTGCTAGATTAAGTGCCAAAGATATGAGGTACGGTGTTTTTTCAGCTACTTTTTTATAATATTTTACGATAATTACTTTGCTATATTTTGAGTCAGCTACATTAATTGCTGGTAAACCATGCAGTTTAAAACACATGTTTTGTAGAGACGCGAACGGCATATACGCACAGTTCTAGGCAGATTCCGCCACTAGATGGGAGCATGAACTGAATATGTGCACGAGTGCAGTTGGGGTAAAGATCCTGGCGCAAAATACTACGTACGGAACGAAGCCGTAAGACTTTATCCGCGTGTTTTTAGCTGGTTGCCTGACTCACCGCAGCGCAGCTCAGTAATCTTTATTTGCACGTTAAGACATAGTGCGGAGAACAAAACGCTATCCAGCCGTCGCTCCTTATCTCAGCGAGTCAAACATATGGGCAATTACTGTGTATCAAGGAGGAAGGACAAAGTAACTAAATTACACCAGCTTAAAGTACCTGGATTGCCACACGATGGCGCCACGGGCAAACACATTTTTTTACGCTACGAAACTATTTCCGAAAATAACGTGAAGAGAACGTCTTACGTTTCGTTCCTTCTATAGTACTATACTATTTATATTCAACGATGACGACAGAAAATTAAACGTGAATGTGACGAGAAAACCAGCCAAAGACAACGTCAACCACTTTTCCACGTGCGAAAACACGAGTTCCACGTTGCCGGGAATCTCCTACGAGTGTCTGTGGCACCAACGATGCCGTGGATACAGCGCATGCGTGTGTGAGCTGCCATCAATGCTGAGCATGCATGTCTTCACAACACACCATTTGTCAACGTAATATGCCACGCCAACCTAACACAAGAGCGGATGTTACTTTACTTTCGATTCGTGGCATGAATAGGCGGCACTGACTCGTCATAATTTTACGAAACAATATTAAATGAATCTAATATTACCAATAAAACAACTGATATATTTTCATTTCAGTTCTAAAACATTCACAGGGCAGTATCATAGCAATGTGAGGGTCTGTATCCGCCCACGATCCAACAGTTTTTGTAGTGTAAACATAGGACTGTTTTTAAAAAAAGAAGGGGATCGTTTTCACACGCATATGCGCAGTATCCACGGCCTCAACTGTCCACAAACGCCTATAAACAATTAGGTTCGTCGTGTTGGCAGGTCTGAAAAGTCTGGTCTGACCACTGCACTCCGCTGCTCCGAGAAAACCATTTTCATTGTTCTGCGTACTTCAGGCGGCGACTCTACAAATTTATTGTAAGAAAATCTACATCAAAATCCAAAGCGGTCCTAACACAAGTTTAGTTAATACGTTTTAGGAAATAGAAGTCTCAAAATGCAATTTCTTAAACGAGTTGGGTTTCAGAATGTTCGCAATACGCTCGATATATTTAAAATTTATATTCCAGTCAACAGTCTGAAAAACGAGTTAATTCCATAAGAAATAAGACTGCTTATACGTTAAAGAGTTCTTTTTAAACGGAGTTTTAAAGACTACCTGTAGCGCAGCTGAAGCTAACGAACGCTTGAAGCCACGAACAAACAACTTTCCTACTGGCATCATACAAAGTGCATCACTTTTTTGACAGAAATTTAATTACGAAAAGATAGATAATTTTTTATGCATACGCTGTTTGCTGTAAAGTGAGCACTTTTGAGGCCCTAGTTACTTTTTCTTTTAATATGTTTTTCATTATTTAGCAACATTTTAAAATAAATATTGCCATGCAAGTAATTAGCACAGTGTGTATATTCCACCGCACTCGGATGTTAACGTCTAAGGCTAAAATAAACCATATATTTGGAATATTATTCCAAATGAAAGGGTTTTCAAAAGTGTTCACTTTACCGAGAATATCCTATTGATGTATTACACTCAGTACACGCACGATCTACAGAACACGTTCTCTTTCTGTGGCAAATATTGGTAAGTACGCTTAAGATTTTCCATTTATGCAGTACTTCCACATTACTCGTGAATGGGTGTGCATGTGTACGGTTACCGAACCAGAAATCGACGACGCCGATGTTTTCATGCAGATATTAGCAACTCTAAACGAGTTCTGAAATCCACAGCATGCATTGGAATTTATAGCCTATTCATGGTTAAGTGAGCACTTTTTAAGGCTCTGCTAAATTTTTCCTTTCAATTAATTTCTACCTTTCCACCACTTTTTTAATGTAATCATTGCAATATAACTAATAAACAAGTTGTATACACTTTATAAGTCTCAAAAGTTAAAGTCTGAGACAGCAATAAAATATGTTTATTAGGGGTTAGTGCCTTTTGGGAGGGCCTTAAAGAGCGCTCAATTTACCGCGAACAGCCTACAGCAAGTAATCGTTACACATCGATATTCTCAAATGTGTAGTTGCACCTTTTGCCTGCCCGAGGAGAGCTGATAGATTCTGAACACGTCGTCCTGTCCCGTCGCCGGGCCGGGCGACGCAAATTGGAGGAGTAGTCGCCCGACCCGCAAAGACTCGCGGATAATTAAGCACGGAGAGTCAAGGAGCGGTGATTGGCGTTCCCCCCGGCGAAAAGGCAGGCAGGCGACAGGCGGCATTGCGACAGGCCCGTCTCGTGTCCGGGGTGAGGGAGGTCGAGTCGAGGCGAGGGCACTAGGCGGAGCGATATGACGTAACGCGCTGCCGCACCTATTCTCGCGTCATGCCAAGTCGGCGAACCGCCACCAGCGTAACTCATCAGTCCTGCCCACATATGGCTCTTCCATCGCCGCACGCACGCACATGCCAAAATACCACTCCCTTCGTAAGGCCACCTCACACTCTGCAGCAAGCGAAGCCTTCCTTATTCGCGGCAAAGAGAAATCGACATACTATTCGAGTCTTCATTTATTTTCTTAGAATTCTGCAAGTAGCTTTGTTACGGGTTTATAAGATGACATATCGCATTTGAAAAGCGAGTTTGATACATAAAAAATTTAATGCTGACGGGGGCGGGGGTGTATATTTTCATAATCCAAGCTAAAGAGTATCACGCCCGTTTCCGTTTGAGAATCGGCCACCGTTAGAATTGAAAGGGAGCACACCTGGAAAATCAGATTCCTGCAATTATCACGAATATTGAAGCGTTTTGGCGGCCGTATAGACAGTGCAAATCGTAGGCGTACGTAGTCTGCCACCCCCTCCCCCCAAAAACTATTCAGGTCGAGGCCAGAACCTTTTCGACGAAGCATCGAGCCGGAAAACTAAATGGCACACCAGACGAACACCAAATCCCTCGTTTACACCAAACCGGCTCCGTCATCAATGCCGAACTAGCGAAAGAAAGCAGGACACAGACTGAATATTAACAAGCAAACAGAAGACACAAATTAATGTTACCGGGAGTAGATGAATGCTGAGTGGCATAGCAACAACAAATATTACTAGCGTTTCGTCTTGCCATTAACAAACAGAAGCAGTATAATACAAGATACTACTGTTAAAATGACAGTCAAGCAATTGCAGAAAAACCTTTTTCAACCCACTTACCAGTGCCTACAGACCACACGGCGAACTCTAATCATTTCACAAAGAAAAACATTTCAAACTGGTCAACAGTCTATAATAATGTACATCCAAAAACGTTCAATTACCCACGAAAATAATGCATGATCAATTTCACGTCATCCGCAATAAAATCACGACTTAAGCCACAGTTTGGAAGATAACTGACCACTCGCCATTTACTTAGCGTTTTAACTGTCATAAAAATGTATTTTTTCCATAGAACAGCACACGTAACCAATAGTCAAAGTAACTAGCCCACTACATGACACCTTCAGCAAATTCCCGCTCTGGCAATTGCCAAATTTGTGCAACTGGAGCGAGATCAAGTGTACTTTTACATATAATCCAAAAGAAAAGTCTTAACTTCTGTGTATGACAAATATGAAAAAATAATTCATGAGGGATAAATATTCGATTTAATGTTTTGCTATTGCATGAACTCCCCGCAAACTATATCAACTTGTTCAGCAGCAACACTCCAAAGTAATCACGATCAAGGAGCCAGAGATCTGGGCCGACCTCCAGGAACGACTGCAAATTCTCAACCATTAAGTTACAATTTTTGGCATTTTAAAAACAGCGTTGTTGGCGTTTGCCCTCACAGACACAGAGTTAGGATAACCCTCATCAACATGGTGAACCTACAACTAACTTGAACCTACATCAAACCCAAAGATGACTATAAGAGAAAACTACCCCCCTCCCCCCATCATAGTATCTACACGACACTACCCTGCGTCTTTACAACGCCAGCTGAAGATGAGAGCAAAATGGGGCGTGGCTGTGTTGGGTTTACGTTGACGTACTCGGACGCCTACTTTCACGTTCCCAGTACCGTTTCACACGATCATATGGGTTTTTATGTGTAACACTGGATTGCGTTTGAGATGCTCTTTCCAACCATATACGATTACTGTATTTCGACTTGGCTTTTTGACGAGTATAGGCCAACAATGTGTTAAGTTTTCTTATTATTTACATTTAACCCAACAATCTCACCATAACCACGCCACACAAATGTTTGTATACACGCAATCGATTTATCTTGAAGAGAGCTGCCGACTGAACTTAAACGAGCATCGTAGCTTCTCCTAGTCAAAAGTTATACTGCGCGGAAGTTACGAGACGCGGTGAAACGAACTCTAAATTGCACCCCCTCTCCACACTCTCTCTCGACAGCCGGCCACGCGCGATGCTTCGCAGTCCTCACTCAACGAAACATATTCTTTGATCGTTTGGTAATCGAGTGGTGTAATTAAATTTTGAATATAGACGATATATACGGAGCTGCAATGCCAAACTGTTTCGCCCGATTTTGTTATCGGATTTTCTGGATTGCCTCCCACTATGGTCACAAATTTAAAGACGTATTCATGTCAAAAGTTTGGTCACGGCTTCAGTCCCACGGCCAAAAAAAATATTTAGATGTATCCAAAAAAATGGCGACATGTTGTAATACATATATCTTTCCCTTCTCTCATAACCCAAATCACCTCCAGCCCCCCCCCCCCCCCATAAGTGAACAAGTCATCCATTTTCCTGTGCTTGTGAGGGTCTGCTCTGTAACGGCCATTGCAAATTATCAGCACGTTATGACATGTATCAAAATTAAACCCATTTCCAAAAAAAAAAAGCAGCCACACAAACACGATCTTTGTATCTCATGTATGAACACCACATTATTTACTCTTAGGAATAAATGCTAAAGCTGGTAGTGGTTTGTTGGAAATGTGTATCTTCTTCAGGTCACATGTGTCGAGAAGGAGCCTGCACCAAAGGATATTAGTAAGATTGATCCAAACAGGATAATCTGTTGGAAGACTTTTCCAGTTCATGAGGGCAAGGCAGGCAATACTGCTGTAATTACTGTTTTTTGGAAATGCGTCTATGTATTAACGTAGGAAAATGAAGATGGAACTTGGTGATCAGGTATAAAAAGGGGGGGGGGGGAGACGGCCACACGCATGCAGAAACACCCGGGGGGGGGGGGGGAGACGGCCACACGCATGCAGAAACACCCGGGGGGGGGGAGAGTCCGGTAGGAGAAGAGGAAAGAAAGCATGCACCGTAGTGTGTGTACCTGCGCTACAAATTTCCTGCCAGGTCAGAAAGGCATTGCAGACGTACACTTCGGGAATTACACCATGCTTCCCATTGCCAAGAATTGGGCGTGTCGACTTCAAATTTGTGAGACATGTCTGGCTCAGGAGATATGCAGTAAGGAGGAGCTGTTATTTTGGTCGGTGTGAGGCGTTGAAAGGGCGGACAGGACCTCGTTCACACCCGCTTTACTAACGAGATAGGTACCTTGTAGTATGCGATTTGTGCAAACACGCAGGGCGCTGTTGGAGCGGCAAAAGTGTACAACTCCCTGTGATCTGCACTGTGGCCGACCGATCGCTACGACTAACTTCGTCATACGACACACGTTTTAGATGCTGAAGTAGAAACTCTCCAACAATCGTTCCTTTTCAGCATAAAATTTTACTGGGGGAAAATTCGATAATCGTCTTGAGTTAGGCTGAGAATTTTCTATCGAATTCTTTTCAATAAACGTTAAAATATACCTGTTCTACCACAAATGAAATTCTGGGTTTATGGGTTCAACAACGTCCTCATTTCTACAATATGTAAACCTAAAAACTAGGGCCTACATGCTGATCATCAACTTAGAACAAAGATGGTTCGTGTGTTACGTTAGCGGTCAGATAAAGACAAAATTGATGCCAGGACTACTAGGCACAAAACTTCTCGAATGCTTCACGTCGTCTTTTATTACGTTCGTAAAACCATTTATCAGTTTACCTACCCTATGAGCCAAACTCTGCCATGATCTGTACTTACGAGTACAAACAACAAAACATCGCAGAAAAAAAATTCAAGATCAGTGGTCACATTACACTGTAAGCGTTCCGTTGCCTTTAAAAGGGGCAACTGTATTTTAAACTGTCAATTATATAACGCGAGTTTTATAATTTTTAACCCGTCCAAACACAATTTGTACCTTCCACACATTATAAATCGAAAATTTCAGAAAGTAATTTCTTTTTATATGAAAGTAAGGTTACCATCAGTCTTAGCTTTATATTAGTATATTCCAGTACTGGTTTCAGGAGTAAAGTGAATTCGCAAAGCAGTACGCCCTCAATGTCGTTGGCGACGAACTCTTACGCCAAAGTGATGGTGCTGAGATGACGAAAATGCCAAGGAAACCCTGCGGAACAAGAGCGGCTGCCCGATTGCGGTTCTATCACATAGCGAATATGGGTCACACAAACACTCTTTCAGAACTATGCACTATTATATTCCAGTGACACAAATGAGTACCTACACTACATCCTGCAGTCTGAGATAACAGTTATCTAAGCTGAGGTTCAGAACCAGGTCAAGTGCTCGAAAGGAATTTTAGCTGGGCTTCTTTCAACATAATATCGACACACTAACCACGTCTCTATGAGGAATACACCTTCCATAAACTTAACATTAATGTAATTCTACGATCATTTTTTGCAAATATCAGTAACATCTACATTTCATATTTTACTGCAGTCACAAATACTATACAATATATATTCTCATACTGTTACCGGGTAAATTCCATACTTAACTCACAAATACACGATATGGAGCAAAATTGCCCTCGTAAAATAGGGGCCCATTGTACGTATAGGCTGTTCACGGTAAAATGAGCACTTTTGAAAGTCCCGATTAAGATCTACTTGTATAAACGTTGTGTATTTTTCCGCCCTATGTAAAATTAACACTGCTATGGGCCTCATCGCTTTAGTCATTCGTCGGTCAAATGAAACTGAGAAATTATTAAGAAATTAAATTCTTTACAAATATGCTCATTTTTAAACTTCGATGCATTTAAAAAACATAATGAGCAAGAATTAATTTTAATTGATCACAAATGGTTACCTGACACTTTTTATTCGATGTTCAGATATGGAACTACTTTCCATCCACCATCATCAACTTTACTGGGCGAATGTCCCTCAGTGCAGCCATTAAAATATATGCATGCCGGGGCAGTGACTTTTTTCTAAGGTTAATTTCTCTAGTGCTCACTTTATCGTGAACAGCCTTTATACAGTATTGTCAACAACTGTCCAAGTAAATAATCGCGAGGACATACATAGGCCGGCGTTGCCCGAGCGAGGAGCGTGGGTTCGAGTCTTGGCCACGCCCAGCAGTACGTGGTCAGGGCAGGGGCGTCCGTGGGACGCCGGCGTGGGCAGGCCGGTCATCCTTGGGCGTCGTGCGTGGACGGGCGCCGAACGCTATCCCGCGCCGAGGTCAGTCGGCCGTCCTTCACGCACCACGAGCCGCCGAAAACGCGCGGAGGTCGCCACAACGCCGCACCCACACACTGCCGACCATTTACAGTAGTTTTTGGAAACTAATACGAGCACTGACTACACTCTTAAGGAGGGCCGCGGTAGCTGAGTGGCTGGCCTGCCCGCCTCCCAACAAGGCGAACTGGATTCAATCCCAGGCTGGGTCACTCCAGGATTTCCACAAGTGGGAATAGTGCAGGACGATGCTGCTGGTCGGCGGGTTTTCTCGGAGATCTGCCGTTTCCCCCGCCCTTTCATTCCAGCGCTGCTCCATATTCACCACAATTTACCCTCATCGGCTCTCTAGACCCTGATATTAACAGCCGCCCAAATCTCTTTATTTCACTTGCACTCTTAAGCACTAAACTAATGCAGTCTCATCGTCATGCTGAGAACCTTTGTGGGTTCGAAACCCGGGTAGGCCCCAAGCGCGTAAGTTTCGATTGGTGGAATACTGTATGCAAACCATCCCTCAATTAGTCTCTTGGCATGTACAGAATGTCCAACGAAGCGCCTTTGTTGAAATTAAGGCTCGGTTTCATTGCTTTTGCAGAGATGCTTCGTTTTCTCGTCTTAATTTCGGATTTATAGTAATTACTAGCTATGTATGATTATAGAAAACTTACATTTTACGAGTTGTTTAATATTTTTGTGCGTACTTATAATTGTGCGTTATCTGCTTGCTGTAGAAAGTCGAGAACGTATACATATTTCATTAACAAGTACTCGATTTTTTACAACAAACGGATAACACACAAAATTAGGCACAAAAATTATAGCAACTCGAAAAATGTAAATTTTCTATAATCTTACATTGTCAGTAATTACTGTGAATCCGAAATTATGACGAGTAAACGAAGCATTTATGCAAAAGGGGTGAAGAGCCTCAAGCACACTACATCGACCATTCTCTTCCCACTGACGTTTGTTAAATACACCTTGTTGGCCCGTTTTTATATAGAGTCACGAAGTATTCGAAAGTACGTCACGGCGATATTTACAGTTACAGAATACTGCTTCCCCTCATAAAAGATAGTTATGGGGTAAATGTATTTAAATAAACACAGGTGTATGCTGTTCACGGTAAAGTGAGCAGCATTTGAAATCCCTCTCATTTGTAATAATAGTCAATAAATTTATTTTATTTTACCCATAGACGTTAACTTCCGAGTGCGATGGAATGTATACGCTTTATTTATTACTTACACGACAATGTTTATTTAAAATAGGTGGTTAAGATATAATTTAAAAAAAAAGGCTGAAAGTAAAAAGTAACCAGGGCCTCAGAAGTGCTCACTATGCCGTAAACAGCCTATACATAACAGAACCCCTGGTTAGTGTGTGGAAGACCACAGCGTCAAGGTCGAAGGGCATGGACGTGTAGAGGAAGTGTGAAGCGGCGAGCCGTCTGGGTAGCAAGGTGACTCACGCAACACGCACGTGACCCCTGCAGGCGGCGAGGGGCTGGCTTCAACCATACGCTGCCTTCTCGTTCAACTCCTCGCTTTCACTTCACTGCGACTGGCCTGCCATGCTGCACGTCGTGACACAGCGTGCGTCGTTCCACTTGCCTTTCAGTTCTATTAATTTCTTTTATCCTTGTTGTGAATTACACACACATGACGAATACCAAATTTTAGAGTTTCCTTTACTTTACCTCTTATCATGACAGTATTTCGTATAGGCTGTTCACGGTAAAGTGAGCACTTTTGAGGGCCTAGTTACTTTCTCCTGTCAGCCATTTTTTGTCCTTGTACCACCTTTCTAAAGAAATATTGCCATGTAAGTAATAATCAACTCCACCGCACTCGGAAGTTAAAATCACTTTACCGTGAATAGCCTATACATTACTAAATTCATTTCGTAACGTTGTTCAGCTAAGGAACTTATTATTTAAGGAACTTAGACATTGTTTTAAAATTTCCAAGTTCCTTAAATAACCTGCAGTACTTTTAAAAAATTCCTAAAATTATAATTTTAAATCAAATAAAATTATCGGGATTCTTTCCATGGCATTACACAACAAAATTTGTTATCAATACAGGACAAATAAAAACTGTGTAAAGGAATAGTTAAATTAAAAAGTAGGATTACACACACGTGAGACATGCCACGTTTCCCGACATGGTTTAAACTATTTTTCTTTTCAAATACCCCTCGTAATTACAAGAAATAATTCATTATAACTGTACTGAGGTCTTACAATATCATACTCATGTGGAAATCCAAGACGCACGATAGCTCTTTTGTTCTATTTCTATTTTTTTACATTGGCTGCCAGACCATGCTCACTGCGGTCCTTGCAGGACAAGTCACTACTCCAGGGTCGCAAACCATAGTCTATGAACGACGACATCCATCGCTGAACTACTGCACGTGGTCGCCCTGTCCACGTGGCCCGACGCCGACAGGGAGGTCGCGAGGAATGACCTTGGGACGGGCGCCACGGCGGCACCGACCACGGGAGGGAAAGGCTGGCAGGAAACGAAGACGAAAGTTTACAAGAGTAGTCCAAACGGGCAACGGCCCAGTTTCCGGCGTCCAACTCTCATAATAGACGCTCGCGAGAAAGGGCGCGATAAGGGCGATGGTAAGAAGAAGGATAAGATGAGGGGGCAAAGGGGGCTGGAGTCGAGCCAGGAACAGCGACAGTGCGGGGCGGCCACATGTCGCTGGCAACGAACGACCAGCGAGCTCCAACAGCAACATCCGCACGTAGCTAAGCAGATCCTACAACCAACTACTGCAGCCACACGCACTAAGCAGCTCACATAAGCGATCCAAGAATCATAATCCAAACTAGAAGGCTTGATAGTAATGCCAGACTCCCCTATAAATCTTACAGATGGTATGAATTTGGAACATGGTATGAATTTGGATCATCGAACAGCTTACTAAAAGAGTATTATAGTAAGTGCCAGACACCGGGAAGCATAATGCATATTGTTACCCAGGCTCTACTTTCAACTTCTGCCTTATTTTTCGTATCCTCCTACCAAACCGTGCAATGTGGAATGCCTCAGTCTCTTGGCATCGTTCTCACGGTATTTTTAACCGGCCCGAGTTCAATGTCTTGGGCATCCCTACTGTTAAGCACAGAAAATGCTACGGCAAGTTCACAAGTAAAAAGTAAGCCATAACACCACTTTATACATATCTACTCTGTGTTACAATTCTAAATCACGCGTTAGTTGGGGCCTCGAAATTATAATCGGACCCCAGGTCTTCTTCACATGAATGTCACGGCTTGGCAAAGCGATAACGGTCAACAAGAATAAGTTACATGTTCGTCTTCAGAAAGTAAATTTTCCCCAGTTTTATTAGTTATTCGATGAGAAGGCGAGTATGTTTTATGGAGCTCAGTCTGCTGCCATCTCTAGTAACTTGACTCGCGTGTGCCCCACGCCACCACGCCGACGACCTCTGGCACCACATACATCAACACTAATTGACCCTATCTGCAGCTCGTTTAACACACCCGACCACCGACAAGCAGACTTTGCTTGATGTGGGGGGGGGGGGGGCTGCCAAACATCACGGCATAGTGCCTACCCTCAACAACCGCTGACGCCACGAACAGCAAAACTACTGGCACTCGCAACTGCAAAGGCCAACATTCAAATTAAAACCATGACCATTACAATGCGACGGTTGGGAAGACTATTTCTTCATATTCAGCACATCGAACCAATCTGAGTCATGCTGCCCAAGTCAAGCAACAAGAAAAAGCAGAGTTGAAACGTTTTCGTTTTCTTTTGAGCGCATCAATTGCAGTGGGACACTTTGAGATCAACGTCTGTGACCGTTTAATCTTTGAAAAAGTACAAGAATATACACTAATAATTATTTCCTTCCGATCTATGGAAATAATATTTAAAAAACTGGTTGATAAGTACATTTAAAAAACACCTACTTAAGTGAAGCGATGATCCAAAACGTTAGCTCAATTTAACACTATTATTTTGATGAAATACTCAAGACATGTACTTCCGATGGCGAAATAAATAAAGCTTCCGTGGTACGATCTGTTGGCTCTGTATACAGTTTGAAAGGATTCGGCCTACATTATTATAAAAAGCCCCCCCCCCCCCCCCCACAGCAACATTATTTGGTGAGATAAGCAAATTAGAAATAGCGAAGTTCACAGGGCAATAACAAATTTATGTTACCGGCCCTCGAGTCGGTTTGCTGAACTCACGTTTTAATATACCTACTACGAACATAGGTTGGTTCACTTTTTGACTACTTAAATCAACGTTTGAAAGAATTTCCGGAACCCGGCACATTTCAACATGATCACTGACTGGCAATGTATTTTTTTGCAGCAGACGATTAAAAATTAGTCCTGTAGCCTGGCATCTTATTAAAAATATTCTTGATTAAATACTTAGCAAATTAATTTTAAATATAAAATTTGGAATGTAACTTGAGTAATGCTATGAGAGCAGTCTATAATGTTAATTTTTATATGCCGCAGTACGTCGCACAACATGCAAGGAGAAATAACTAAGCCATGTCCGAATTCTAAGTCTACGCACGCACATATTTGACACCGTCTGTGGCGTCATGTGTACAGTGGCGCTGTCATAACATAGAAGCTCTACCCTTGGCAAGTACTAAGTTGCTTACTAACCGAATGTATTTTCATGCTTCCTGCGGTTGCCATATTTCGTTTGCGATTCTTGTTTATAAAGGCAAACAACTTGCCTTTGTAAAGTAACTTAATATTTACGAAATAATCACAATTTTTCCTTTATCCCCTGCGAAGAGCACGTGGGCGTGACTACGTACGTAAAATTTCCATACGTTTTGTATCCCAAAGGTTTGATAGATATTTGTAGCAATTGCAGTTATTTTATCGTGATGTCTAGGTACGCTAAAAATAAGAATTAATATGAATTTTAAGATAGTTTCAAAACTAACTTACTATTATTTTCTGTTATTTATCATAGTTCACCACAGTATAAACATGATGTAACAGACTTTTGTCTCAATGCCGGACACTCGTCCGTTTTATGTGTAGTTTATGTTTGCGCCGCCAGATAGTTAAGCGAGTTTAGTTTAAGTAGTTGATGACCTGTCGGAATAGTCCGGACTAGTCTAGTATCTTTCGGGGAAAGAACTTGTACGTACATACTGACTGTTCAATATAACCTAAGCAAGCCTTTCAAAAGGGCCCAAGTAGACATGAACCAGCTACAGCTTACAGTACATGGCGAGACGGACCTGCGATTCTTCACACTTTTAGTGTGTCAACAAGAACTCGCGAATCAATCAGATCTCTTGAGCAAACCGTGCTGGCAGGCTAGTCTATAGACACGTGTACCGATAACGAAGCAAGTCTTCTCCTGAGATGAGATGGAAGCGGTCAGGAATGTCATCACTGTTAGGTTGAGAAACTTCGCGATGCCTTTGGCTTTAAAAAGTGAATTAGCACACTGATTGGCGGAGTATCTCCCAATTTGGGAGAGGCCGTTACGCAACGGAAATCACTACGTTACGAGAGAAATAATGTACGTTCCTACACATTCCGGCCGAACTACGATACAAGTTTGCCATAGAAATCTGCAGCAGAGAATTTGGTGTGAGTGAGTGAGTGAGTTAGAGGGGGGGGGGGGCAAAATGAGACAGGCGGAAAGAAAAAGAGAGATATAGAAATATTGAGAGATGGAAAGATATAGATAGAAAGAGATGGAAAGATAGAGAGAGTTGAAAATATAAAGTGTGAGTGAAGATATTTGAGCGGCTCGTAACAGCAAGGTCTTGAAAGCCGATGACGGTGATTGAGGTGAATATGGAGCGGCGCCGGACTGAGGGTGCGCGGGAAACGGGAGACCCCGAGAAAACCCGCCGACCAACGGCATCGTCCGGCACGATTCCCACTTACGAAAACCCGGTGACCCGGCCGGAGATTGAACCCGGATCGCCTTGGTGGGAGGCGAGCGTGCTAATCGCTCAGCCACCATGGCCCCTAGAGAAGAGAAATGGGAATACAACAAGAGTGACGGAGGAAGGAGAGGCGGAAAGAGACAGAAAGAGAGGCGGAAAGACAGAGAGAGGGAGAAGGAAAGTCAGCAGAAGAGGAGTGAGGCGGAAATACGAGAGGAGAGGCGGAAAGACAAGAGAGAAAGGAAGAGGTGGAAATACAGAAGGAGATGCGTAAAGACAGAGGGAAAGGCGGAAAGATAGAAGCAAAGAGAAACAAAAGGGGGCCAAAGAGAGATGCAAAAGAGAGACAGAGACGAGAGACATAGAGAGAGAGAGAGAGGCATAAAGAGCGACAGTGAGAGGCAAAATGAAAGACAGATAGAGGCAAAATGAGGTAAAGAAGCAAAAAGATATTTAAAGAGGCAAAGAGAGAGAGATAAAAAGACACAGAGAAAAGTAACAAAAAGTGACCGACAGAGCACCGCGCGATAATGGGGGTCCAGGGTAGCGCAACTAATCTGCCTGAAGATATGGGTCGGCCGCTGTCGCAGGGGGAGAAAGCTGGGGTCGCAATGTCAAGTAGACCCTCGGAGTGTGACAGACACGCGAGAGAGACAATAGGAGCGAGGCCATCTGTGACAGACTGCGGCTTCAGGAGCCGAGCCAGCCTCGTAGCGGGCGCCCCAACAGCCGTGACAGGTGCTCTGTGGGCATATACAGCACACGGTCACGGCTCCTCCACGCTAAACAACCGGGATCGCAGCTTGGGTGTTTTCGGCATGGAGCCTCACGGAATATGTCATTCTTAGACACACATCTGTTTTTCAACACACCGTCCCCACCGTTTAACTGAAAGGGCACGAAGATTAGTCCATACCATGAAATGGAATGAAATAGGCTCTCAAGACCTCCCTGATAAGAGCCGCCCTAATCTCTTCACTCGCTCACTCATAGAATGAAATAAGGAGGTACTCATTGACTAGGTAAAAGAGACAGGAGCTGGTCTAGTCCTAAGATTCGGCGGAACAAGTTAATAATAACTAACATTCGCGAGTTAGAATTTTTTTGGCCCTAAAAACCGATTAACATTAAAAACATTTTTTTTAAACCTAATTGTAGCTGTGTTCACATAGCAGCAAGACTAACTCGTCTTTGATGCGTGGCAATGCAGTGCTACCAAATATGCTGCATCTAGAATATGGAAACGACTCGCGAACTCCGCGTTAACTTCAAATTGAAAGGGACTAAAAGGAAGGCAGCGCGAGTGCTCCACTGTATTAAACTGCAACAATGGCCTTTGTTTACAAGCGAGGTGCATAGCAGGCCAGGTTAATTATCTAGCGAGCGCCAAGAAGGAAACCGAAGCCTGTCAAGCGAGACGTGGACGGCTGAGTAAGCGATTAGCACAAGCGTGCTGGAAGTGTCGCCACCCATTTCGTTTCAGCGCAGCGGTCGTCGCTTGCTGGGAACACCTTCGCCCACTTCTGCTGTTCGCGACAATTCTACCCCAAAGTGGATAAACAACTCAGCCTGCCATAGCGTTACGCCGACAATGCCAATGTTACGTGTGTTCACACCATCCGAGCGTTATCCTCATCCTTCCCAGATTCAGCTCGTCTGGCTAGACCAAGACACAAATAAAATCTGTAATCACGTGTGCAGATGACAGGCAGAACCCTCCGCCGGAACATCTCTACCAGGGCAAAAAATGCCACCTCGTGCCGTCCAGGAAAGCTTCTTTACAGGTTTGCCACATTTTTTCCATTTGAAATTTCCCTGACATTTCTGTGATTTCCAGACAAAAATAATCTTTTTTCCCTGAATCTTTTCTAACATGTATTTTCTGCAAGGATTAGCGCCTTTGCATTATATAACACTTTTACACCAAAATACTTCCCTGATCTTACAAAATTGCTCACCACATAGATTGCAAAGAAAAATGCCTAAGCTTTTAGTCCACAATCATTAAAACACATTTGTATTATTCTGGCAGCGGTGCATGATTAATGACAACTGCCAAATGTAGCATGCATATCACAGAATTCCCTGACATTTAGCTAACTTGCTTGAAATCCCTGACATTTCCCTAACAGTTTTCAAATTCCCTGACATTCCCCTGTTTCCTAGACCTGTCGCAACCCTGATTCATCAACGTATGAGCTTGCACGATTTGCGATCGTGCGAAATCATGTTATTTTCATACATTCATACTTAATCCTACTTTTTTTTTTTTTTTTTTTCCTGCAAATGAAACTGCCAAATTTTGTATTGTGAATTCTTCATGTATAACCAATCCGATGGTTCACCCAGCATATTTCTCAGTCGGTGTCAGAGGTCCGAGCCCACCTCGACGAAACACAGGACACAAGATTGCCCAACATGTCCAATGTCGTCGCCTCCACACCCAACGGATTGAACTTCAATTGAAGTTTCCCGTTCCCCGTCGGATTGCACAAAGAATCTATTCACGCAATTTCTGCGAATTCGGAGTAACAAACGATTTTAGCAAACTGCTAAGAAAAAAAGGATGGCGTATCACAAAATATTAACGTATATCATATATTAAATAATACTAATAGGGACCAGTAATAATAATACACTGGTGACTGTCGCATGAAGCGTCTCTTTGTATAGACTGTTCATGGTAAAGTGAGCACTTTTCAGGCCGTTCTAATTTTTTCATTCATCCAATTTCCATCTTCCTGCTGCTTTTTAATATAAACATTGCAATGTGACCAATAAACACAGTGAATACATTTCACCACCCTCAAAATTGAATGTCTGAGGCTGCAATAAGATATATTTATTAGTGGTTAATGCCTGTTGGTAGGGCCATAAAAAGTGCTCACTTTACCATGAACAGCCTATAGTAACCATGCCACAATGAATCAGAATGACTAAGGGTATTTTGTAAGGGAACACTCCGAATTTTGATTCCACGACAGACCATGCAAGTTTATAAAAGCACCGATTTATACCATATCTAGAACTTGGTATCCAAGATCCCCTGAGGGTTCGATGAGATTGTCATCCCCCCCCACCCCTTAATTTCACACTACGAATGAAGACGCCACCGAAGAGGCAGCAGGTTTTTCTCTCTTCCTGGCTCAGTGGGGGGCGGCGTTCGTAGTGCCTGCAGTAGACGTCGGGAGAAGGGCGGGACCAGCCCTGCTGCCTCCCGGACATTAATAGACAGTCCGTCTTCCGCCCCCATTGTTTATGTTCTCGAGGGGGAGGATGGTAGGGCGCTGTCAGAGCCGGTGTGACTTGCGCGAGGGGTGCACACGGGTCGCTGCGTATTGCTTCTTCCACAAAGAGCTTCCCGTCTACAACACCACACCTACGTGCTTCCGTTCTTGCTGTCGCACTTTGTGACTGTGAATAGAGCTTAATTACTTCCAACGTTCTTATTGCACTCTCGGACCAATGCCATTATTAATGTGTGCCTTACAATAAAATTACACAGAATGAGTAACGTCATAGAAATTTTAACATTACTGCACTTCTTTAATGAAGGTGTTTTCAACATTGTTTATGGTTGGTATAAGCTATTCACGGTAAAACGAGCTCTTTTGAAAGATCTACTCGCATGTACGTTGTGTATTATTCCACCTTATGTAATATTAACATTGTCATGGACCTCATAACTTTATTCATGCGTCGGTCAAGAGAAACCGTGAAATTATTAGAAAATTAAATATTTTACAAATATGCTAATTTTTACTCTTCGATTCATTAAGAAAAAACTAAAAGCTTAGGGAAATAATTTAAGTAATCAGGAATGGTTACCTAACACTTTTTATTCGACGTTAAGGTTCGAAACTACTTCCCACACATCGTTACCAACTTTACTGGGTGCATGTCACTCAGTGCGCCAGTTAAATTATATGTAGGTAGGGGCAGTGACTTTTTTCTAAGGTTGATTACAAAAGTGCTCACTTTATCGTGACAGTCTTTACTAATTTACTAGCATTTCTATCTGTTACTATTACATCGGCGACGTTCTTGTAGAAATTTTATTTATACGGCGATTCCCGATTGTCAAAAATGACCCAAAATGAGGTTCTTCAAAATCGCATGGCCTTGTCAGTTATTTTTATATTTAATTGCGCATTTAATTTTCTAAAGGAAGGAGCGGCACGAGCCCCCATAACCTTACCGAGGATCTCTTCAATGTCACACGATAGCTCGTTTGTATATGTGCGCATTTCTCGTGTTACCAGTGATATTCTTGGAACACAGCGCCTCGCACGCTGGGTGGCTGCAAGTAACAATATTATGTATATTTCAAGAGTTACCACAGCACCTGTGTACAATTCACATTAAGGCGGCCGTCTACCTTGTGCCTGAACTGAGTTGCAAGTGTGTTTGAAATAAATCCCAGGATTTTTTTTTAACCAGTAAACATGCGCTAAAAATGCTTATACAGGAAAGGAAACACCTCAAAACAGTCTTGTATTATACTTTCAAGACTTCCCGCATATTAGAAACCTACGGCTGGAAACGGCTTTTTAAGACTGCTGTTTCTCAAATTATACAACCTGTGACACTACGATAGAGGAGTACAATGTGCTTTGCTTCATTAGCGCTTCCAATAGACAGTCGCCTTGCCAGCGGTACGACGGGAACTCCGCAAATGAGTCAACAACAACTTTGCGCACTGAGGCGATATCGCTTTACATGCGCCAGCCAGCGTCATCCGTAGCGCTCCATCGATTTTTGCCTCACAGAAACACACCCCTCTCTAGGCGGAATACATCATCAGACCGTTCTCGCCGTAAGACGATTTGCGCCGAACTACGCGAAGGAGTTAATTCACCCAAGATCAAAAAACTGGCCTGAAATAATGAGGTCTCAAAAAAGGCATATAAATTTAAGCTGGCAAATCAGACAGGAAAATGCCGGCGCTTAATAAAGGCAGTCCATTTAATTTACAACCACGTGCTCTAATAACTTTCCGAACACAGCACGAACCCTTAGTTACATCGTTATAACCCTAACCCACGGTCGAAGTTCCACGATATCCGGCCAAACAGAGAAATCTGAAGGTACACTTCGCCGTGGAAGGTCCACAAATATAGCACCCGTTCCTCGCCCAAACTGGTAACTTGTTCAGAAGTGCATGGCCGCAGTGACACAGGCGTCGCCCACGTAGAAACCAGTCCTATACTTCAAGCACCACCAGCGACAACAATCTCCCTGGCACTTTCGCAGCTCGCAAGAAAGCCACGCCCACGTCAGCGCACGGTACTGTACAAGCCCAAACCCAACACCGAAAATCCACATAAATTGTAATTTATATTAATAGACCTACCTCCCGAGTTCATTGGCTCCACGCCGACACAAATAACTGTTTCACAACTCCAATATATTTTTTAAAGCGACAAAAAAACCGTTATTATTAAACGAGAGCTGTAGACATTTCACATGTGCCAGGTTTTAATGCACGGTTCAATAAATTCAAAACAGTTTTACATGATCTTTGCTGTGCACTGGCATACAATTATGTCGTATCTACAAGAACGTTTAATTTACAATGATCGTAAATCGTATAAAGGAGTTCATAAGCGTGTTTATGAGCTAAATTGAAGCGTTTGTAAAATATATACACAAATTTTTATATATTCTCATAGTGAAAAGTGAAATCTTTACTTCGGGCCCAACACACTACAATATTATGGCCGGAATACTTTCTCAGATAAGCACTTCTGAAGTAGTCACAACTACACACACACACACACACACACACACACCACACACACCACACACACACACGCACGTAAACGCACACACACGCACGGACGCACACGCAAAAACACACACATAGAGACACACACACACAAACAAATTTCTAAAATTCCGACGAACCTTATGTACGAAGTATTAAAAATCACATATTCGTTTACGTAAATTAAACAAAGATAGGCTAGCGGTCAAAATATGACATTTTTTTATTTAAAAAATTGAGGCAAACGAAATTAACTACAGTAAACAATTTTAACTATGGAAAAGCAACCCTGATTGAAATTTTATTAAAAGATTCGCCATCTTAATTCTACAAGAATTCAATACGAAACAAAAATTTCCATACAACTTTGATATAAAGTTACTTCAATTAAAGAATAGATTTTTCAACCTAAACTCAACCACTGCTGAAAAGAAAACTGAACTATTCCAACGATACTACAATTATTTTCAACAGAATCAACAAAAAAGTACGTATTTCTTGAATTTTCGGCGTAATTTAAGTCAAACTTCGTAACTAAGAAATCACACAATTCTGAATTGTAGAAAGTAAACAAGGGGGGAGGGGAGGGATGAAAAGTATCCATTCGGAATGGTTACCATTCCAGAAATTTTGCATCCATACTTGCGCAGAAAAATCAGGAATCGTAACCATTAACATTTTAATAACAAAGCACTGCGTTACTGAATGCTGAAAAGTACCCAATGTAAGAATGGTTACCATTCCGGATTTTTGTACAGACATTCACATCCCAAATATCCTGAAAAGTGTCCACAGTCGGAATGTTAACAATTCCCGTATATGTATTTTTATTTGTCATCCACAAAAGACTGAAAACTGTCCACTGCCTGAATGGTAACCAATCTGTCTTTTTCGCGTCAGCGAAGCTTGGAGTTTCCCCACAAATGATTTTCAAGCGTAGCCCCCTCGCACTTAAAAATACTGTACAAGCGTAGCCAAACATTATGCACCGAGCCAGAGTCCCGGCGCCAGCAGGGGAGTAAATGCCCAAATCAGTGATTCAAGGCGCGCCGGCAATTTGACGCGAAGCGTCACGCGTCACCTAAGCTTGCAGTTTTCCCATACGTGATTGTCGTGTGTAGCCTATTTACATTGAGTAATAACGTGTGTATGTTTTGCAATTTAACATATTTTTGTACTGTATGTAATATTATTGTAATACTGTCAACATATTTACACACTTGAGTCCTGAATTGTTACCATTCAGGCAGTGGACAGTTTTTTTTTCATGCTTTTACCGATGACAACTATAAAACACACATACCGGAATTGTCCGGAATGGCAACCATTCCTACAATGGGTACTTTTCAGGATTCAGTAACGCAGTGCTTTGCTAATAAAATCGGAACGGTTACCATTCCAGATTTCTCAGCACAAGTATAGATGCCAAATTTCCGGAATGGTAACCATTCTGAATGGATAATTTTCAGTCGCCCCGTAAACAAGCATATCTTCGTAAGTCGTACGTTGCATGAAAAGTAAAATTTACAACTCAAAGCATACCACCAGTAAGGATACCGGTCGTAAATAATGAGCTGAAAAGAAAAAGGGGGTGTAATTTCACTACTATGACCGAAAAAGCAAAGAAGACAGACGCTGAAAATAGTTTCCACACCATCCACAGGGGTAACGACAAAAAACCAACGATTCACCACAGTCGTAACGACAGCACACAAAGACACGACAAACCGGGCGGCCTGGACCCAGCATCCGCAGAGACGAATTCCACAGCATCAAGACGGGGGGCGGGGCACCTGGGAACTGAGTGGCAGCACCGGAGAAGGGAAAAGGAAACAATGTAACACGAAACTTCTCCGAGAGTTCCTGAGCGACGTGAACACCACATCTCCATAAAGAAATGCTTTTAATATACGACGGCAGACGTTTACAGATGACCGAGAAAATAAAAGAGAGAAAAAAATGGGTCTACTCGAGATTTAAGAGCCAGTAAAAGTTTCACTTCAAAAAACATTGCAGCCAACCGAAAAGCGGTTTTTCAGGCACTGAAACGTGAGTATACTGAAAGTATGAATGTCTGCTCGTGTATGTGCACTGTGCACAAGTGGCAGCTACTCGCAGTTCCTATATATTGAGAACAATGCTTGAATGACATTTACTTCACAAAATGTTCACAAAGCTGTGTGCAAGATGACGAGCAGAAATAATATGCCTTTCACCTAAAGGTATACGAATTCGAACGACCACGAGATTTTTCAAAAGGAGCATGTTTAGGAAATAGAAGGGATGGGGGGGGGGGGGGGATAGAAAAGTTTCACGTTTACACAAAGTTGTATCACAACTTTTGTGTGAATAATAACCCTCACTCCTCGACAGAGAAAATACTACTTATACCTTTGATCGCAATTCGCGCAACAAAATTTTTTTTACTGTAAATACCCACTAAAATTTCACATTTAAAATCTACTTTCCAACACAATACATTACAGAAGTTTATAAAAACGGGTTTTTAAGATACTTTTATTAACCATTTATGTAGAAGAAAATTGTTTTATAAGACAAGACATGAATTACACTAAAGTCACCAGGAGGCCAGAACGGTAAATGTTCACGCTAAGTCGCTGAGACGGCTCTTGAGGGGTCGCGGTGGTTTAGTGGTTAGACTACTCGCCTCCCACCTTTGCGAACCGAGTTCGATTCCCGGAGGGGTCGCTCCCGGATGCTGCTGGTCAGTGGGTTTTCTCGGGATATCTTATTTCCCCCACCCTAGCATTCCGGCGCTGCTCCATTCTCACCTCATTTACCCCATCGGCTCGTAATAACTCGTTAAGAGTCGCTCAAATCTCTCGACTCGGATAATGCATCAGCATAGTCTCACGCCACACAGTAAGACTGTGCGAGAAGATGGCAAAATTCCAGACCACGCGAAACAAGCCACGAGTGTTAGGGAAGGTGCAGAAACAAGAAATTACCACAACCGCACGAAATGTCATGGAGGGCCGCCCATCTCAAGAAATCGTCAAGGACACACTCCGCTGCTCCAAGGCCTGTCCACACAAACACGCACGCACGCGCACGCACGCACACACACACACACACACACTTGTCAACACTACTACCACGACATGCGTAATCCTTTAGCATTTTCCTTTACCTTCTTCAGATGTTTGTTGACCCATTTGGTGAATGTCTTCTTCTGAATGGCGTCTCGTTCGTCTGCAAGGACAAGAGCACCTTGTTAACTGCTGTTCTACTACACATGTATCAATCACTACACGAAAACATTACAAAAAACAGAGGTAAAACAATATAAGATCACACAAATCAGGATTATAAAGTACAAAATTCCAGTCAATTTCAGCATGAGAAAAACATTTAGATGAATCTCAACAAAATTTTAAATTGGAATAAACTTCAACAAATACACACTTAACACTCTAAACTTGCAACTCGCATTAAATATTGACGTTTAGGTATGTCATACAAAAAATATGCGCAATGTATGGAACATCACGTTGTAAAACCTACGCCTTTAGGCAACTGGCCATGACTGAAGCCTTGACTGCAAATACGCCTCAAATATTTTAATCACATGACCAAACATGTCCAGTGTTTAGCATCTCATCACCGTGACATCTAAAAAATGCAAAATAATTCACCGATTTATTTCGCTAGCTAGGGTCGAACAAATTCTAAATATTATTTCACACGTATTTCAAAATACGGAAATTGCTGCAATATCAATAATAATATTTATTTATAGTTTTATGTGCCACCCAACAGTGGAGATCATTAACAGGATGGCATAAATACATACAAACATACAAAAAACAGAAATTGACAAATACACAGAAAATAAATTAAGACAAAAACCCAAACATACAACAACTACAACACAATTAAGACGTATACAACACGAGTTACGCAAACATACAACAGAAATTAACTCACATGCACAAATTAAAATGAAACAACTGTGATATACAAACAGCAAATATTGAAGTTAACCCATCATAAAAAATTTAAAAACAAATAGGGATTGTAGCCTACCTAGATTAAGCTTTATCTATTATAATGTTTAAATAAATAAAAAAATGTAATTTTTTTCCCAAAAAAAAAAAAGGATCAAACACATGAAACCATTTGATATAGTTTAGAAAATAGCTTTTAACTAAATCATCTAACACAACTTTTAACTAAATAATATATACATTTTTTTTTAATTTGTGTGTAGGCATGCGCACCCTCAAGTAGCGTAGTTTGAACCCTCCTTTATGGGTAGGCTTTCCTTCAACCTTTGAAGGAAAAAAAAAACACTTTTGTGTCAGTTCGCGTAAATAATTCCAGTTGGTTTGAATTCTCTGACTTCAGAGGTTTTTTTTTCTGGATGGTTTTCCGGATGGTTCCTGCAGTAGTTCCAGTCGTTCCGTGACCTTACATCTAATTCCTCTTATTGGTGTTGAATTACAATATTTCGCCTTCTCATCTTCTCGAGTATGGATGACTGACAGCGGCGCGCAATTACTGCATGCAGCTCACGAACCAGCGTGGCTCATGTTGGTGTTCGGCTTTTCTCGGACACGACACAATACTCAGATATAAACATTTTGGAAATAATTTTTATCTGTTTGGATTAATTTTTCTTTAATAATTCGCACGACGGACTCTAAAAGTACCTCTTTTTTTTAACTATTAAATGATGTTATTTAGTATTAATTTTGCAAATGGAATATTAACTTTAATATGGTGACCTATGGAATACAAATATATTTTTATTTTCGCCACTAAACAAATAATGTGAGGGGTCCAGTTTTTGATTACGAATTATAAATTTAGAATTTTTTTAAAATCAAATTTAACAATTTGAAATGTATTGATGTAATAGGAGATGCAGTCATGTTTCCATGTTCCAATATTTTTTCTAAGTTAATGGAAAATACAAAGGCCACAGATGTGCTGAAAATAAGTTCTGTTATTTAATTAAACTCCTTGTGGTAGAAATTGTAGAAAAGTTCCTCTGATTAACTTTTACTTATATAAAAATATTTATTTAGTCTGATGTTAATCTGCAGTTATAATGATTTGCGCCACTGTTTCCCCGGTACGCAATTTACATGTGTTTTACTAACTTAACAAATGGTAGCAGCTTTCTTGTTAATTAGTAGTGGCACAATTCAAGTCGTAGCAGAGTGTGGCAAATGCACTGTCTCGTATGTTCGAGAATTACCCTGAAGAAACTTCTCTACACGATACAAACATGTGCAGTACCTACTTTGTTAACTGATTTTCATTTGGCATTTGTGGGTATATGGACACCTCAGGTCATACTCATATCAGAGAGAGGTTTAAAAGGGCACTGCACCAAAACAGTACAAAAAATTCAAAGGTGTTTTGCATTGCAAATCATGTTTTTCAAGCGAGCATAAATTTGTTATGCCTCAATCTCCGCGACATTGTATTCCAGTACTTTCATTTATCCCCGTTAGGAGCTAATCTTGGAATTTACTAAACAATCAATGCAGTTGGGCGTATGTATGTCTGAAAAGGCGTGTACCAATATATTTCAGAAAGGGTAACGCTTTGTAAACTTTGTGCCTTAAGCAAACCTGCGCAGGGTATCAAGTTAAAGAGTTACTTTCATTTGACATTGCAAAGCGACCATTACAGAGAAATTTGCCGAGTTTGTTGGACATTTTCCTCGCTCAATTCAGGCAACACTATGTTCTTAGTATGTATTGATGAATTTATGTAATTTGTTTGGCTAGTTCTCTATGCAAAGCTACTTGTGATACAACTATTTCCATATTGAAAAATTACATTTTCAAAATTCCTTTCATCATAGTATCTGACAATGGTTCACAGTTTCCGTCCAGGTTATTTAAAAACATGTGCTCGAGTCATAGCATTTAACATGTTACCACCACCACATCATATTATTCACAACCATCATTGCGGAGAGATTCAACACGAATCTCCGTTCGGCTATCGTTGCCTTTCATGCTGAGTCAAGAGAGATGGAATTATAATATTGAATGGCTGCAACTTGCATTCAACTATGCATGCCACGAGCGACAGAAAGCCACTCCTTTTGAGCTCATGTTCACATAAGACCATCACCCCTCTTCCCAATCTTTGGTCACTCGCTGACCTTTTGCCTGATGATCCTAGGGACATCAAAAAGACTTTGAAGAGAGCATTTTGCCTGATGATCCTAGGGACATCAAGAAGACTTTGAAAAAAAAAAAGAGCACTTTGCCTGATGATCCTAGGGACATCAAGGAGACTTTGAAAAGAGCACGGGTGAACTTGAACCTGGACTTGATAAATCCAAGAGGAGGTACAATAAGGATCGTAGACAAAACCCATTCAAAGTTGGAGACTTAGTCATGTGCAGAGCACACGCCTCGAGCAAAACCATAGACAAACTATGTGACTTCAAAAAACCGACTAAGGCAGGAAATAATTAGTGTTAAGAGTTCATCAACTGCTTGGCAAGGTCAAACTTATTAAATAAGCTAGAAAGTTCCTCTACTTGAATATATTGTTACGCTCTCGCAGCTTCGCGTCCCGCGCGAGCGAGTGGAAGTGACTGACAGCAGTTATATGACAGCGGTGGCAGAAATACACAGGACTGTGATAAAGACTATAATTTAAATGGAGACAGTAATTAAATATTGCGCTCAATAAGAATAATAAGATTTAATAGGACCTCAGACTGGTAAATAAGAGATTTTTGTAGCATTAACAGTTATATAATTATTGAATTTAGTTATTTTATTTTTATTAAGACCTCCATCCTTCAAGAACTCTGATACACCCCTCAGGCGTCCATGTAACAATAAGCACGGGCCAAAGACATCTGAGGAAAACAAAAGTAGCGAAAACAAAGTGCTTCGGAAAAATACAAAATAAAATTATTTTTCCACACATAATTTACAAACAACACTTTTGTGTGAAGAAATCCAAGACCTCCCGACTCATGAGGGCAAGAACCGGTAATGGAGAGAGAACTGGGGTTGTCTGCACCGATTGAACATATCTCAATCCTTTGCAATCAGGCCCACATAGGAAACCGATGCTAATGAGTAGGTAACCTCGCCATGAGGCTCCAAGGGATGACTGCAAGTCAAAGGATAGTATGCATTACCATTCCGCTCAAAACCAGAATATAAAAGCCAAATTTATGTACCAGAAAAAGCGAATGAGTTCCCTAGACAGGTTGCCTTTTTGGAAGATTTTCGTAGTACTGACAGAGGCCACTAAAAACGTGTGTAGAACTACCCTCGTGGATAGTAAATAATATTAAAGGATCCATGGCACAATAATTTCAGAACCCAGTTTATAAGGGACTGGAAGTATACATTATACATACATTATTTTATTTCAATGCCAAAAGTGTTAATTTGTAGCCATTACACACTTGGCGAAATGTTACACGCCTTTTTTGGAGTTATAATGGCATTATCTGTAAATATTTGGTTACCCAACATCCTTTAAATATTTAGTTATCAAAATAAACACCCGCGGATGCAGTTCGCGCACGTATTTTTGTTATCTGTAATTGGCTGTTTGCGCCATGCGAAAACGAGATGCTTGCCCGCTCAGCTCGAGGTGAAACAAACAACGCACCTTTGTTCGGGCAGGCAGCTAGTAGCACGCGGCGAGAGGGGCCCGCAGGTAGCCAGACAGCGAGCACGGTTTATAGCTGTGACGCAAACGTGTTGACACTAGCTGGTTCGCTACTTGACGCGCAAAAAACGACAGCCGGGTATGACGTCATAGCTATTGCTATTGCCACGCGCGCCTTCGTAACACCTTTCATACAGCTGCTTTCAGCGCGAGCACACTACATTTCCAAGTGCTCACACCAGTGGTGCGTGCCGCCAAAAACATTGCGCCAAACGGGAGGATAATGGGATTCTCTATCACTAAGAACATGGAATACAGAAAGCTATCTTGCACTCTTTACCACACATGCGCTTATAAGGCAGTAAACCGACTGTAAACAACATTGTTAGATACACAGCAATACTGGCAAAGCCCATCTTCCAAGAAACCAAAACATGCTTAGAGTAGTTGTGGATCTTACGTGGCCATGGTTTACTGCGCATGAACCTATGAAGAATAAAAATAGGTTTTGCATGTTCACGCTAGTATAAGGTGACCATATTTTTCTGGCCCGAATTTGGGACGCTCATTTTGGCTAATAAATGGTCGGTAGTGCACAGGGGAGAGTGGTGTGTGTGTGTGTGTGTGTGTGTGCGCACGCGAGAGTGGGGGGGGGGGGGGGATGGACTGTTTACACGGGATGTTTTGTTAAAAAAAAAAAAAAAAAGAGAATACCATTGTTATTTTTCTACCAATTATTTATCATAAGGCGTATGATTTATTGATTAAAGACACTAAATAAAAACAATGACATTCTTTGTTATTTCACTTTTATCAAAAAATTGAGTTACAATAACTATTTTACCTCCCTGGTCTGGCACAAATCCACCCAAAACCAGCCACACCACGAGTCAACACTGTCAGGTCCCAACATTTGGGACAAACGGCCGTCCGGAATGACCCCCTAAAAATTCGGGACTCGACCTCGAAAATCGGGACTGTCCCGAAAAAATTGGGACGTCTGGTCACCTTACGCTAGTATGAACTTGAGACAGGAATTTTAAAGTCAGGGAAATATTAGGTAATTTTCTGAGGTGACAAGGATAAATTAGTTCTGGTTTAAATATTTATGTTACTGATGACTTAGTTAAAGGGGCGTTTGCTGAATGTCCCTGTAACGCATTGCAAGTGGTGTATGTCACTTGTTTACTATGTTCACAATAGCAACTAAAATGCAGCTAATTAATCGCCTCTGTTGTTTTACTTGCTACGCGTTAAGTAAACTAAATATTCGTCGCGACGATAGGGTGTAAGTATCGCGGACCGCAGCCGTATGACCTCAGCAATTTTTCAGACAAGCACATCCAGTCGTATTGCTGAGTTTGTTGGTATTAGCCAAGGAATAGTAAAAAAAAAAAAAAAAACTATTTACTAACTGTTTGAACTAGCCGAGGAATAACCAATCTCAATAGGCAATATCACACATACCAGGATGTGAGGCGAGTGCCACGACCGGAAGGACATCGCAACTTTTGCACAATTTAAGCACATATGGCTTTAAGGTTAAAATTAATTTAAAATAGACAAGAAAATATATGTAGTTTCATATAAATGTTTCACACTAATGTAAAAGGCGTCGACTAAATCAAATATCTACAAAAATTTAGTTCTTTTTTGCATTGGTATAGATTACGATAAAAATGCAACAGGCAGGAAACACCTGGAAGAGTACAGAAATTTAAAGGCTTTTCACAGTAAAATGAGCATTTTTAAAAGCACTTCTTAAGATCTACTTGTATATAAGATGTGTATTCCTCCGCCTTATGTAAAACTAACATTGCTATGGGCCTCGTCACTTTATTCATGCTCGGTCAAATGAATCTGTGAAATTATTAGAAAAGAAAAATATTTTACAAATATGCTCATTTTTACACTTGCGGAAATGAAAGAATTACTTTTTATCCGACGTTAAGGTATGGAACTACTTTTTACCCATCGTTACCAACTTTACTGGGCGAATGTCACTCAATGCGCCCATTAAAATATATGCATACAGGGGCAATGCTTTTTTGTAAGGTTCACTGCTCAAGTGATTATTTTATCATGAACAGCCTTTAGTTAATTTTATCATGCTGTTTGGGACAGAATGTTACGCGGAACCACAGTTGGTTCAGTCGATAGTTAGTCATTGGCCTCGCACTTCTGACGTACCATGTTCAATCCCAGGCTCCGGAAGGCGGAATATTTTCGTACGAGGATTCTCGTAAATGGAGTGTGACGGGGACTTCCATGCTGTGTGGGTTTTCTCGAGCCTCTCTCGTTTCCTCCCGCGTCTTCGTTCCGCTGCGTCTCCACCCTCATCTAGCCTCACCTCATCCATTCTTCGGGTATGGCAGCAAATTCCTATTAGTGTCAGCCTTCTCTCATCCATGTATGACCCTGCCTCAAACGGGAAGCACACATGAATATAATTTTTTATCCAGTTCGGATTTCATGTCTGTGCTGCAAAGTAAGTCAAATAGCTATGAACTTTTATAGTAACTTTTTCTTCTTCTTCTTCTTCTTCTTCTTCAAATCAGCAGGAAAGGAAAAAGTCCGATATAGTAGGTAGCAGAGCCTTACAGGCGAACGTAACACATTCTATACCTCTTTTAAAAATCCACTCCACAAGCAAATATGTGGAAAATTACGGTTACGTAGATACGTACTGTAGACTATAGGCCGTTCACGGTAAAGTAAGCTTTTTTTGAAGCTATTTCGTCAGACATAATAACTAATAAATACGTTTCATTGTGGCCTCGGACTTTTGGTTTTGGGTATGGTGAATGTAGACATTGTGTTTATTACTCACATGGCAGGGTTTACATTAACAAGTGGGGGAAGGATATAAATTGGTTGAAAGAAAAAAGTAACTAGGACTTCAAAAGTGTTCACTTTATCGTGAACGGCCTATAAGATTAGGTAGACTGTCTTCTGTGCATGTCTTCAACATTGGCTCATGAACCGCCTTCGCAACTGTCAAAAATCACGTGTTTGAAAAGTAACGTGCCACAGTAATGAAATCATTTGCGTGAACACGAGCTAACCTTATTCTAAGCCACGTAATATCGGCAGTTCTAGCTTCGAAAGAGGCATTAAATGTCCCAACACAGGACTCGGTTATGGCACAGCTAGCCTACGCACTCTACCATGTCACGTCGAGTTATTACGTCTCAAGAGAACGCTAACAACTGCAATTCTTACGAGACGTGCACCACGAGCTGTGTGACGCGTACGCGCGAGGTAAGGTACGTGCCCGCGCGCGCACAGCACGTTAACGAGCGTGCGATGTGTTACGCCACGCGGCAGGTCGCGTACTGCTGCTGTTCTTACGCGTGCATGAGCGCACACGAGCGTGCCGTAACAACACAATGGAAGCCCTCGCCGTAAAGTCACCACTAAGCTCTAGCAGTGAATATAGGAGCGATGCTATTACGAAAATTCTCCGTGTGCTCGCTGCGCCCGTCATGCTGGTACACAAACTACTGCAAGCTGTCGGTTCTCCCCTGATGGCCGGTTGCACCACTCAAGTTCATTGCTGGATCTGGGATAATTTTCGAACTTGGTATCTAAGATCGTCACAGAATACTGTTTCACTGTGCGAGTTCACAGCAAGAATGGTATAAATATTGCCCTCATTAATTGGGATAATAAGTGTCACGTAAATAACAGTACTTTTATAACATATTATGAACTCTGATACGCCCTAGGCGACTTCTAACACTATGAACACTTTCACTGCCACCATACTTTTCGTGAAACGTATTATGGTCGGCTTTTTATTGTATTTATAGCTCTAGTTTTATGAGATAAAGAAAATAAGCATAGTTTAAAAAAAAGCATGGAAGATGTTACGTTACGTGGATAACTGTGGTGCATGTGACCAAAATCAAAATGCATCTGTGCAAAATTATGCATATAGCGGTCAAAGTGTTAAATAATGAAGGAACCTCTGATTATGTTTACAGGTGTGAAACGAATCACGTGAGAAATTGGATTGCGAAATAACTGTTACGCTGTTCCCTGTGCCCTGAGAAGCTCCATTTTTAAACACTGAATTTGGAAGTAAAGTTACGGGCGGTTAATATACGTAAATCCAAGACGGCAAGCTCTCGTGGAGGGTACCTACCGACGGTAGACGTGACATCAGAGGACGGCGCCGCGTGCCCAATAAGAACAGCCCACGTCCGACACAGATTTAGCGGCGGTAAACAAAGCAAGCACAAGGCGAGCAGGGCTTGTCCCACGCCCCAAGAGACGAGGTCACCTATCGCGCTGTCGGGACTCGCAAGATCACTTTCAACGTCACGCCGTCTTTTAAACTCCACTCCCCCCAGGGCCAGAGTGGCGTGCAGGGCCCGCGCCGCCTGGCATATCATTGTAACTTCTCTCCTTCACAACAACCCATGTCAGTGTGTTGCAATCCACTAACGGACCCCGTCCTTCAGGCTCAACATCAAACCTCCCAGTTCCAAGGCAACGCCAATTAGTCTAATCATTAAATTAGCCACTTCGTCCGTCAAATGCTTCACAGCATTTGGTTGCACCAATATCTTTCCCGATCCGAGATCGAATGACCCTAGTGCCAAACCAGAATTCAGTTTGATCTAGGTTCCAATGGAAAAGTGTTACACCAACGAAATTTCATGATTCTGGAGCTCCTATTCGTCGATCTTGGTTCCAAAGTGGCGGATCGAGATTAAGTATGAGACGAATTTTGCTATTGGTTCGTTATATATGTCATGGAAGTAGGTGTATTTTTTTTTCGATCTCCAGTCCAGCTCTCCATCGAGTTTCGAACCACGATGGTGCAACCGGGCATAAGACGCAATTTAAACAAAGACTGTTCACGGTAAACTGAGAATTTTTGAAAGCCCTGTTTAAGATCTACTTGTATGCATATTGTGTATGTTTTCGCTTTATGTGAAATTAATATTGCCATGGGTCTCATCACTTTATTAATGCGTCGGTCAAGTGAAACATGAAATTATTTGAAAAATAAATATTTTACAAATCTGCTCAGTTTTACACTTCGATGCATTAAATGAAATAGAAAGCTAAAGAAATAATTTAAGTTATCACAAATATTTACCCAACACTTTTTATTCGACGTTAAGATATGGAACTACTTTGCCTCCATCGCTACCAACTTTACTGGGCGCATGTCGCTAAGCATACCCGTTAAAATATAATGCAGGTAGGTAGGAGCACTGACCTTTTTCTAAGGTTGATTTCCAAAGGTGCTCACTTAATCGTGAACAGCCTTTATACAAATTTTCTGCGTTTCTCAACTGTAATATGAAAACGCAATGATAGAGAACTGTTTTTGCTAACTTACGACATTTTTTTCAGCTTCTGCCAAGCTTTTTTTTTTCATAAACCAGAAATCTGTACATTTTAATTGCTTTAGAAGGATATTATGTCTAAAGGCAATTACACAAATGAATGTGAAATAGTATTCATCAGCACTGCCTCTGCTGGTGAAACCGACATGACTGAGTCAGCTGCAGCAAAACCGGACAAATTTCCGCTCTATACTGACTGGCGTATTGCAATAACTTAATTTTCCCTAAATAAGTACCTCAATATTAACAGCGACGAAGGGCATTTATAACGGAAATATCAAAGAAATCGTGTAACCAGCGCTACATAATTTCATCTGTGCCTGAATACCTGGAAAATGGAATAAGTTTCAGCAAAACGTTCATTACAGGCTTAGACCACGCAGGTAAATTATGCGAAGGAAAAGAGGGACGGTGATTGGTAAAAATATTGGGGGAAGATGCTTCAATGCCATTTGGTTGTTGTAATACATCTACTTTTTTTTTTATCTGCCAGTTTTCGTTTATCAGGGAACGATGGCGACAATCTCAGTAGAGGCATATTGTACAAGCGACTGTAAAAAACGCAGTTAGTAAATATCGAGTGTTTCGGCAGTCCATTAGAAAGGATAAACTGTGTCCAACATCTTCCGTGTAATGCACATTAGGTTTTCACGCGAGAATACCAGACTACACTTGAGAGAAAGGTTTTGTTGAATAAAATAAAGTTTATTTGGGGCAACGAAGTTAATTGTTTGTATGGGACAATTAAATGTTTTCTTGCTTAACCTAAATCTTTTAGTTTTTCACATTTGGCTGCCAAAAACTTGTATCTGGTTCGTTTAACTAGATTTTTATGGCTCTACGTACATAAAACAGATCCAGTAACCATTAAAAAACAGATCACGACCGGGTTTCGAAATGAGTTGGAATGTTTGCACATGCGTGATATTTTAATGTAGGACATGAAAGTAAATAAATATTTTCAAGTTTTACACCTTAACTTTTTGTTTCCGGTATATTGTTTAGTTGGGATTATATAAATCATTACTAAGAATCAATAAATGCACAAACACGGTTGCTCTCTTCATTGTCACGAAAAATTACAAATTTTTGAAACGTACTTTTGGGCGAAGGCAATCAAATGACACGATTACATTACATTCAACAAATAAAATGCCAGTTCTGGACCAAGCTGATTTTGTTGCAACAAATTCTGTAATAGTAGATATATTTTTCCAGGTAAAGGATGTTCCCGATAAAGTGAGCACTTTAGAAATTAACCTTAGAAAAAAGTCACTATCCCTACTTGTATATTTGTTAACGGTTGAACTGAGTGACATGCGCCCAGTAAAGTTGGTAACGATGAATAGAAAGTAGTTCCATATTTCAACGTCGAATAAAAACAGTTAGGCAACCATTTGTGATAATTTAAATTATTTATTTCGCTTTCCGTGTTTTTTTTTCAGTCCCACTTTAATTCACGGTTCCAGGAGTTGCAAACAAAAAAATGTATAATGCGTGCTGTTCTTAAGTCAGCACAACACTTGTTTCGTTGTCACAGCTAATGAGCTGTGGGCTATATATGATCGGCTACAGTCATATGAACCAATCATGACCTAGACTAGTAAGACGGTAAGCGAATCATTTACCCACAGGTAAGATCATTGACAGAAAATTACCTGTACGTGCATAGTGTACACAATTGTGTACACTGGGCCTGAATTGGTTAATGCATCAGTGCGTATAAATTAGCAGGTTTTTAAAATTTATAATGTTCTAATAATTTCACAGTTTCACATGACCGACGCATGAATAAAGTGATGAGGCCCATGGCAATGGTAATTTTAAATAAAGCGGTATAATACCAAACGTGCATAAAAGTAGATCTTAAGCAGGGCTTTCAAAAGTGCTCATCTGAATGTGAACAGCCTATAAATAAACGCATTATTAGCTTTAAACTAAATAGGCATACGACTCTACCATTGTATTTATAATGTCCACAGTAACTAAACCTATTAGTTGAACGTACTTTTTAAATAGCCCCATGTACTGATTACACCTATAGATGATGTTGGAACAACCAAATAATTGTTCGGCTCAACAAATTATTTTTAATGATTTAAATAGTTCAAAGGAACTAATACAGATGTTTGGAGCAACAGCAGATTAGTTGATAGGACAAAATACCGTTCATCGTAAACATGAACGTTTCAAGCAAATTTATATGGTATCTGCAACGAAGTCTTTCCTTCAGTGTAATGATGGTCTAAGCCCAACTTTCAACGGTGGTGTCAAGTAGAATCTAAGTGGATCGGAGCCACTACTCATGGGATGCCCCGTCGTCTCTAGCGTTCCAGTACATAACCGTGCGTTTTAAGACCCGAAATTTACACACAGGCAAAGCCGATGATGTGTCGGTATTCGGAACTTTCGATTTCCTGCGGGAACTTCAAATGACTTCCGTACGTTTTACGCAGCACTTCCTAACACTTCTTCATAAGTTACGGACTACTCCATCTAAATTCCTTCATCGGAACACATCCTCTATCCTGTGCTTCAATCACTTTCGGTGTGCTTGCATAACTGCATCCGTTTCCAATGTGGCAAGACGATGTCACCTGTAGTCTATAGGTTCTGTTAATCCTGTCAGTCTGTGTCTGTGCCTTAGGCTATCCTCTGCTTTGGTTCCACAGGACTCTCTCTGCAGGAAGATTATTCTGGAACTACGACGAAAGCGAAGATTCTTCTTATTCCTACACGAATTCTTGACAAATGAACCTAATTTTATATAACTGAGTAGGAATACACTTTACATTTCCCTCAATAATCCGAAAATCTGCATGGCTGATGATGTTGGCAATGTTATTAATAAGCTATGCTTACAAATTCAACTCATAAAATAAAGACCGAAGACATGGCCACTAAAAAACACTATATCACACCGGAAAAATAAATAATACTAATTTGCTAAAACGATGGCAGCAAACTGTTCCCAAGTGCTATTATCTGCCAGTGCCTAACTTTCACGTGAAATCATTCACAATCAATCCCTAACGTGTCACGGTCATGGGCAGGGGAGATCAACATTGTGATAGTTTGAGTCAAAACCTGAACATGAGTCAATTTTGAGCACAGACCAGACATCCCATGGCACAGCGCCTGCTGTAATCAAGACGTCATCTAGCCGGTGTCTGCATAATTCTGTGAAGTATAATCGAAATCACAAATACGAGTCAAAACGCATAAAAACGCGTATTACCAACAATATATTTCAATAATTTCCTTCGGTTTACAGAGGAATGAATATGAAAAATAACTTGTATACGACAAATCACAAGAGATAAATACTCAAGGACTACCGCAAACTTTCAGACGAGAAATTACACCACCATTCATCCATGAAATATGATATCCATAAATTGTATACATGAGCGCTATTACAAGTATTAATTCTTTTGTGCTAAGACTACTTGCTACTCAAGGCACGTAGAAGCTCATAATTACCTACCAGAGTTTTTCATTACTACGTTGAGTGGGGAATAAAACATTCAAGCGGCGGACAAGCGTTTTTCCAAGTCGTGAAGACATAAACCGGCAAACATTCCCCACCCTGCTAAATGAATACCAGCTTCAGAAATGCGAGGTAAGACTTTGCAGTGATAAAACCTAAGAGAACACTTTCATGGTGTTTTGTTTATCCAGTTACGACAGAAAAACAAACAAAGTATTAAAAAATTGTGAGAAACTCATTTTTATGGGGAAAAAAACTAATTTTTTTTTTTATAATTCTCCCTTTACTATTTTTGATACGCAATAACTTACATAATAATGAAATCATGTAAACTGTAAAAAAGCAGGGATTACAAAATAATTTTCTGGTAGTTTTAATACTCTGGTATAAGTCTTACTCATTGTATTCTCATATGTGGAGGCACGTACCACCTGTTATAAGCTGATCTACATGAACATGAAAGGTTACCACCGATGGTTTAAACACAGTTTCCCTTAGCACAACGTACCTATAACCTGGGCAATATTCATCGTGAAACTGTGAACATCTTAAAAACAGTAAGCACTCGAAAGTTGTTGAGTTAAGAAACCACTAATTTCGCGTGCATAAAATATTTCCCTGGAAAGTCAACGCAAAATCCGACGCTCGTAAATTTTTTCAATATGACGCCTGGTTGAAACCCAGTTGCATGGTGCAGTTATCCAGTTTCTTGAACAAGCATCCAACACACATTCGCTTTACGCTTGCGCAACCTACAACTTGTTGCTTCAAGTACTGCGTTCCACGAACATATAAAACTATTTTAAAGAGTTCCAATTTGTTTCATTAGAATGGAAGAGAGAGTTCATATGAGTCAATATCAAATATGCTCAAGTGAGCAGGAAGTTGTCTATGTTATACTGACATTTGCAATCAAAAGCCCATACAATATGAAATAAACTAGTTACTGTTACTATTAAAATAAAAAGAAAATGTGTTAAAAATAATTACTTGTAAACCATCTTTATACAACATGCGTACAATTAAAGAAAATAATTCTGATGGCTAACGTCTTGCCAATCTGTTCACTGTATATAAAACTCGACCCAGGAAAATAACTAGCGGAAAGGAGAGAAAGGGACTTGGAAAGCAGCTGGCAACCAACACTACAATGTGGTACGCTCTTCTTGAACGTTCCAGTTTGCAAAAGAATAGCCGGTAATGCAGAGTGTAATATATGCAAACAGGCAAAGAAAGCGCTCGTTCCTGGCCGACAACGGCACTTTCTAAGCCAGCTGCATATAGGTCAGACGTAAAAGTGACTGTCTGCGATAGAGTCCGTTCAAGAACCGCGATAAAACCTTCCGAAAAAAATTACACACTGCTTATATTTTTACTATCCAAGAGATGTACTTGCTTCAGTGTGACTACACGTACGTAGGCCTAAAGTGAACTTATTCAGTTCTGTCATTCCGTAACCGGTGTGACTTTTAGTCCTTGATGGCGTATTCGCCATTAATCAGTTGACCCTTATAACTTGTTTTAACATTTGTGAATCGTAATCGCGACATCATCACATTACTGTCCGTAAAGATAACTTTTCTGAAACCCTGCTCAAGTTCTACTTTTAGGATATTCCTCCGCCTCACGCAAAGAAAACCTTAACGAGGTCTAAGAAATTACACCAGAGGGGCAACGCACCGCATTCGTGCGCACTCAGTGTAATAATATCATACATAAGAACTATTTCTTACTATAGGCTGTTCACGTTTTAGAGACAGCGCTTTGGAGGCCCTAGTTACCATTTTACATTCAGCCTTTTTTCTTTAAAAACCTTTTAAAATAAATATTGTCATGCTAGTAATAAGGCAGTGTGTATAATCCAGCACAAGCGAGGTTGACGCATAAGGTTAAATAAAATATATGTATTGACTATTATTCAAAATGAGAGGGCTTTCAAAAGTGTTCACTTTACCGTGAATAGCACATAGGCATACCAACACACCTATCTTATCCCTGAATTATAAATTATATATAACTTATACGTAGAATAAAAGTAAAAGTTCAATTTAACCAAAAAGTACTTTTATGTTGGTAAGTAAAAAACGCTTGCGATACACAGCATATTTAGGAAACAAGCAAACACGTCAGGTACATGAGGTGATCTTTCACATACTTGATTCAAAAAATGTGAAGAAACTGAGAATAGACCATACCCCATATTCCCTTTACGGCCGCGGCAAAGTGTGTTGGCTGTGGACACCCCTTACAGCGGCGATCACGAAACCCTTGTTCAGAAAGAGGGCGGAGAGGAGACTAGCCAGGCCGCGGCACCTCTTTGCTGCCGGCTCAAAGGGTTGGGGGATAAAAAAATATCATGGCGGACGTGTGTCGTCGCGCAGTGGGCAACCCACAAGTCAACAGCTGCTGATAACCCACACCAACACGACGTAGCGAGGAGACCGGGTTATCTCTCGGCTGTAGAACATCTGGAAGACAACTCCACGGACAAAGGAAGCTCTCTCCTGGAACGAGCCAAGACTTACCGCGAGGGACACGATCTTGTCCCACCCCGCGACGTGCCCACTCACCGCCGTCGCGAGCAGGGCGAGTTATTTACGGCTCGCACGCCATTTCCGACCGTCAATTCCACGAGTATGCCGGCTGAGTAACGAACAGCTTTCACCAGCTGCAACTGGTGGCTGCAGCGCGCATTCACAACCTTCACTGCAGGGAACGGTCGTAAGGCTACAGGAATTTATGTCAGTGTTTGCGGGGCTGACAGCACGCAGGGCAGAAAAATCAAACTGGAGCTCCATGTTTTGAACGAATGCCGTGTCTTTTCAGTTTAAATTCGAATTCTCTGGACACCGCTGCACAAAAGGTAAATAAATCTGTACTTCCGCTGCTAAATTTCAAAACAAACTTAAGTAAAGGCTGTTCACGATAAAGTGAGCACTTTTAAAATCCACCTCAGAAAAAAAGTCACCGCTCCTACCTGCATATGTTTTAACGGGCGCACTGAGTGACATGTGCCCAGTAAAAACGGTATGGGCTGTTCACGGTAAAGTGAGCACTTTTTAAGACCATCTTAATTTTTCCTTTCATCATATTTCCATCTTCCTGCTCCTTTTTAATATAAACATTGCAATGTGACGAATAAACACAGTACATTTCACCACTCTCAAAATTTAATTCCTGATGCTGCAATAAGATATATTTATTAGTGGTTAAAGCCAGTTTGGAGGGCCTTAAAAAGTGCTCACTTTACCGTGAACAGCCTATAACAGTGCGGTAGTGTAGTTCCGTATCTTATATCGAATATAAACGATTACGTTACAATTTCTGATAAATTATTTCCACTGCTTTCTGGATTATTATTATTATTATTAATAATAATAATGCATCAATGTGTACGAATGGAAGATATTTCTACATTTTTACTTTTCTAATTCTTTCATAGTTTCATTTGACCGACACATGAATTAAGTGACGAGAGACAGGCAATATTATTTTTACAAAGGGCAGAAGAATATAAACAACGTGCATACAAGTATATCTTAAGCAGAGCTTTTAAAAGTGCTCAGTTTACCGTGAACAGTTTATAGGAATAGTTACACGCTGCGGCTTCTACGTAAGCTATGAAATTGAAATTCAACATCGATATTCATGAATATTTAACGAGAGAACACCTATCCTCAAGTTTGATTAAGGGGAAGGATCTTGTCCTTGCAACACATATTTTGCATCACGTAAAATTGAAACACTGGTATCGTAGGAATGTGTATGGCCTATCATTTTCAGCAAAAATATATTTTTAACTTAGTGGATGGAAGATGATGGGGGGGGGGGGAGGAGGAGGGAGAGAGAGAGAGAGAGAGAGAGAGAATTTACGAATCCCATATGCTACAGCTGGTGTTCATTTTACCGTTAAAATATTTGTTCCCCTTTTTAGTACCAATTAATTTCAGTAATTATGACAAGATTATTACTTCCTATGAAGTGAACCATGCACATTACATTACATTACTCTACAGAATGACAACAAAAACGTTGCATTCGTGATATTACTTACCTTGAAAATACAAAACGTAATCATAATTATTTATCTATTTTGACATAAATAATTACATTAAACACAGATGATTAACTAATTTAAAACGTTTAAATACTTTCAGAAGCACTGTTACTTGCGATTCACTGGTGGACTGGAGAACTTCCCCAAAACTCACATTAAAAAATATGTTTACTATCAATTTTGCCAAGGCCTAGAAATTCGTATTTTCGTTCGGCAAAACTAATGTAAATCTCTGCGTTTATGAAGAGTTGCAATTTTCTTAATAGTCACAAAAAAATTTTAAGAGTTGTCTTACGTAATCACCATGTTTAAAAGAGTGAAAAAGGTATTTGTGATAAGCCTTGCACTTAGGTAATCTGGTTACATTACGGGTGAAATTCTATCCCGGAACTTCTTCATGGGGGAAATGTAGGGTAAGTTGGCTATGATGGATGGTTTTCACACATGGTTTTCGCAGAGCATTCCCGTTTAGCCTACGTTCTTCAAACTGTCTTGTCACTGTTTTCGGAGCGAGTCTCCCACGAGTCCTCCTGGGGCGAGGGGCAAAACTCACTTCGGTGATTGCCCCTTGGACCCAGGAATGCACGCGGTACATTCCATTAACCTGAAAATTACCCAAAAATTGAAGTTCTGACAAACAGATACACTTTCAAAACAGACTAAACTATGACGTCTAGCAGTAGACAAGAAATGTTACAGTCCATACCGCCAGAACGCCTAGCGGAAGGACCCTAAATTTCCGATGCTCGAGACTACGCAGTTTTCAGTCAGGTTTAAAAAAAAATCGCCAGCAAGGTGAATGACGAACGCAAGCAAACTTCATGTCGACATGCAGTTGCCAACCTGCCTGACCGTCGCACACTCTGCATGAACGTCGAGGCAGACCACAGTGCGGTCGGAATTTCCCCGCAGGAAGTAGAGGACGCGCGAGCGCAATTCCTACCGCAATACTCAGCACGTGGAGCCGTAACAGAACCTATAGGCTGTTCACGGTAAATTGAGCACTTTTTTGAGGCCCTAGTTACGTTTTTCTTTCGGTCATTTGACGTCCTTTAACAACTTAAAAAAAAATATTGCCATGTAAATAATAAACACAGCGTTATATTCCATCGCAATCGGAGGTTAACGTTTAAGACTAAATAAAATATATTTATTGAATATTATTCCAAATGAGACTGCTTTCAAAAGTGCTAACTTTACCGTGAGTAGCCTATATCACGGTATGGCGCTACTACAGCTGTTTTGGCATTCGTAATTTGGTATTGAAGGTCTGTCGCAGTCAACCCGTAACTTCGTCTAGAAACTCAATTTTATGAACAAAATCGTTAATTACTTTCTTTATATTTCAAAATAAAATGTATTATTATAGCTTTCATTACTGAATATTCTAGCTTAAGGCTTCATAATTTAAAACTTGTAGTATGAAAACAATAGCCAAAATCTCTACACACAAATAAATCACTTTTTTTACAGTGGGTAAACCCCTACGGTTTATTTGAAGCGAGATAGAACAGAGAGCAGCTGAATCACAAAACAATCAAGCGGAAAGCAAATTACTTTTAAAAAACGACCATCGGCCTGTAATGAACCGTTTTAGTCGTCCCATCCGGAATAACACTGCAACAGCGTCACCACCCGACCTCTAGTTGAAGGCAAGGCTCACTTGTGAAACAGATTGCAAATCACGTGCTTCCACACAAGGCACCTTCTGTAATATGCAGAATACATTACCTTCCGTTAATTTTTTACGCGTCCTAGTTTCCAATGATCCCAGTTTCGTTCTTTAACTATTTTTCCTCGTGTTTATTATAAAAATTGTTATACAAACATAAATTAAGGATTTTATATTTGAAGGTTGAATTTAAAAGGGGGATAGCATCTATAATTAAATATCAGAACTAGTTCAGCGATGTTAAAATGTTTCGCAGTAACTAGTAAATCGCATTTATTATCAGTGTTGAAGGGCATTCGTTCTCGTGTAGTGAACACGCGGGTATGGGATCTCACAAAAAACTAACTAGTATAGGGAGTCTTTTTGTGGTGTGGAACATGCATCGAGATTATCGTCCTGCCGTTAAATCCTTTCCAATCTGATATAACTGTACGCGTAGAAGTCAAAAAATGTACATCCATGCTGGGGTTATCCTTTCTACAAGAGCGGCACACTAGGAGCTAGTCATATTAATCTTGGACGGTGGCTCTCGGACATAAAATCGTTACTCCATTAATTAAACCGAAACGATAAATCATAAACAGTAAGACATTCATAATAGATAACGCCTCACTTCCCAAGGATACATGAAATCAAAGAACACACTATTTAAAACAAACAAAAAAGGCTCTATAAAAAGTCAGGAGTACACTGGCATTAACTATTTTTATAACTGTTTCAGAGATAAGAAAGTAACCACTTGTAATTAAATTCGTGGCACTGGAAAAAGAACTTCATTTTTAATGTGCAAATGCTTATATACTTCTTTCTTTTCTAAGAGAGCGACAGGCTATCTCTTGCAGCAAACTGTCGAGTGTTTCACTACTACGTGTCATGGTGAAGTCGCGGTTATGTTTATATGTTACATGTCATTTTTCTACTGTCATACATACTTTCAATGAGACATCAACACATAAAACTAGTTATGATTCGGAGCCAACATATGCCAATCGGCACTTGCTAGAAATGTACGACATTACAGATTTAGCAAAAACGCAGTAGTAACAGTTCTATAATTTAGACGAATACTGAAGGCGTTGCAATGACATCACGTACATTGGATTTTTAAATTCTCTTTAATATTTTATCTTACTGAGTGTATCAAAATTGGTAGTTCAAACTCCACGCAAGGTAAATTTCCCGCATATTTAGATGCACATAGTAGGTCGTCCCGACACACGATTACAGTAACTACGTATAGCCTAATCAATTCCACTGCCTTGGGTCGAATAGTGTTGTTAGATGCAGCCGCTCCACGTTCTTTCCCCATGCATGCCCCCCCCCCCCCCCCGGGACATGAACGAAGAGTAGTTCGCCAAGGGCATCACCGCTGACCGGAGAAGCGCGCGCAATGACACATGAACCGCAGCGTAACACACTGCGCGTGCCGCAATAAGGCTATCAGGACTCGTGCCTCTCTCACACTTGGAAGAGCGAGTGTCTGCTGCGCGAATATTCTGGTCATCATTCCACCTCCCACTCAGAGCGACTCGCGGAACGAAAAACCTTCTGGGCCAGGCCAACTGAGCTCTATAAGCCGCGTCGTGCCACTGTGTCGGAAGTCTGGAGTCTTGCACGGCTGTGAACGCCACCAGGTGCGCGAAGCACTCTGAACGACGACTCACTGACCAGCGAGTTTGAGACTGCGAGTATCAGTAGAGCAAAAGCGTGATCGATCAGTGGAAGTATAAGAAAGTGGGGCTAGGTGCATGAGAGACAAGACATATGGAATTACGGCAGTAGACTATTTGGTTGTATATGTGTAAATAATAAGTGTCGATAATGTGACTAGTTAGTATGAAGGTAGTGATACGGACTTGGCATTAAATATGACCCTCACTGAGAATAGTAAATATAAGTAGTTTAATGCTGTAAATAATAGCTGTGTGTATAGTTATATCATTGTAAATAAATTAGGAAATTAAATTTGGCTGTTATTTGTATTAAGACCTCCGTTCCTCACAAAGTCGGATAGGCCCAATGCGACTCGTAACAATATGAGAATTTCAAGGGAAAACTGCTGCTGCGTAGACAAATCCTGTCCCGTGACAGTTTTGGCATTACAACTGACACACTTCAAAAATTACTCGTCACGTGCGGGGAAAACATTAATTACACTGAAAGTTCAAATGGATTGTGTTCGTTAACGAAAATAACGAAAAAAAAAGGGGGGATAGGCAGATTAAATTTTCAAGAAAATTAATACACACAATTGACACGACAATTCCACGGATCAAACCATTAAACATTGCAATGACTATCAAGCCAAAAATTTGATAACTGCACAGGTAGAATGTACAAAAAAAAAAAACCCAAACCCAGTAGTTTTCAAATATTTGCGCAATGTGAATGAAATACGAAATATTTACAGACATTCTAAACTTTGAACAAAAAATGACAGGTTTCATTATCAAAAGGCAGTATGTAGACTACACTGCAGTACAGGCTGTTCAAAGTTAATTTAGCACTTTTGAAATCGACGTCTGAAAAATGCCACTACCCTACTTGATGCCGTGGTAGGCGGGTTTTCTCAGGGATCTCTCGTTTCCCCCGTCTTTTCATTTAGGCGCTGCTCCATACTCACTCTAATCACCTCCATTGGCTCTCAAGACATCACTGTTAAGAGCCGCCTAAATCTCTTCACTCACTCACAACCCCTACTTGCATGTTTTCATTGTCACACTAAGCGGCATGCACCCAGTCAAGTTAGTAACGACACGATGCAGGTAAAGCAATAACCATGGCATAACATTCGACTAAAATGTGTTGGGTAAACATTACTGAATAGCCACTGAAATTAACTCTTTTTGTTTTCTAGTTTTTTTTAATGCATTTTAAGTGTAAAATGAGCAAATTTGTAATAATTTTTTGTTTTCCAAAAATTCTACACTTATGTGTAAATTTTCTTAACTTGATAATGCTTTGTTTGTATCAGGAATAACCTTAAAAAAGAAATTTTGCAGGACTGAAGAAAAATTAAAAATAACCGTGAATGGACTATAGGTCTCGAGCAGGGTTTTCAAAAATACTCAGCTTATTGTGAACAGCTTATGACAAAAAGTCCACATCCTGTCACCTCCCCTATTCAGCCGATGTGTCACGTAGGCCATGGCATTCGTCAGGCCGACTACAGCCCCTCGTCAGTTTCTCTCGAGAAATCTTTTCCCAGGCGAAGCGGCGGGTACCTTCTGGTTGCAGGCAGTCCGTCAATCAGGCGATCCACGCATGGCGCCACACCAGACAGCCGAGAACAGCCGGATACGGTGGAAACGGGAGCGTACAAATGGCTGTTACGGCGGCGACATTCTGACGGAAAGCTACCTCGTCCGACGAGATGCCGCGCCTTCAGGTGACGAGCTGTACATCATACGGAGTTTATGAAAACACGAGAACGAACAGACAAGAATGTGAAACAAGATATAGATATTCCGAGACAAACAGGTTCGATAAAACCTGAGAAAGCAATTATTGGGTTGTCTGCCAGATGAAAGGCCTTAATAAGAAAATCGCACTTTTGAGATATTGGCTGGTAAATATTTTTCACGACATTCATTGTATGCAAAAAAAAAAACGTTATATGGTTATCTCTTAAAAGACAATACATATAAAAAACACACTAACTCCTAATATAAAATACACGAAGCCAGGGATATAATCCATTCACGGATACTTCACACTTTTCTGAAGCCTTGATAAAGTTCTACATCCCGGCTATTCCTCCGCCTTATGCAAACCAAGCGTAACTAATTGCACCAAAGGACAAATCACCGAATTCGTGCGCACTCAGTTGTAATAATATTTTGCATGAGAACTATTTCTCTCTAGGCGCTACCAACACACACGTTTTCTCACTGTTTTATTCAGATATATTATAAATTAAATTTTATAATTTATAAATATAATGCAGGTAAATTTTGAATTTAACGCAGAATAAGATACTTTTATATTAATAGAGGTATAAAACACTTGTGTTACACAGCATATTTAGGAAATAACTAAACACGTTATACATGACGTGATTTTTCAAGTGTTTGGCTCAAAAACAAACTGTAGAAACTGATATTCAATAATAGTATGTATACCAACCGTAGGTCCCGAAAAAACTCGTAACGGTCAAGAATCGAGCAATCAATGCAATATAAGCCGTTTGATGGAAGAAAGTTCTTAACTTAATAACGCCTTTCTTCCAGCCAACTCAATTTACAAAATCGTATGAGCCATACTGCATGAAATCTGTGTTTACAGGGAAAAGTGTAAAATCTGAGAGGAGTAAGTAATTCTACTGCTGGGTTACAAAACTGATGTTAAAAGTAAGCCCAATGAAATTTTTCCAGCTACCGTTTGTGATATCCATGATCGTGTACATTCAGTGTTAATAGACCTATTTTCTGAAACATTATTACTACGAATGTCAGAGAAAAAACTTGGCATGCATTGTTTAACCGGCCCGAAATTTCAATTTCCATTAAAATTACTTGAATGAGCTCAACACTGATAACAGCGGTAATACTACTAAATGTCATAAGTAACGACTGTTAAAAATTTGGACTTTAACCAAAGCAAAGCACGCAATGTTAACGGAGAAAAGTACTTCTGGAAATACAGCGTGTCGAGCTAAACGGTTACTAAGCACGCTAACGTACGTGCTAATGAAACTGCATGAAGCGACTATCTGCAACAAGGATCTTAATGAATACCGGTTCCTCAGCTGGCTCACATTCAATCAGTTTCCCTTGAGCAGTTACCTCCAATACGGTACTTGGCGTAATACATACTACTGCACAAGAACAGCGCCCATAAATCGAGTATGGAATTATTTATATTTGGCACCTTTAGGGAAACGGCAAGGTTTCAAATTCAAAGTTTGTGTCAAAATAAAGTGACAATATTGCATAATGTCGAAAATCACCACTTGCAACTATTTCCATCCGTAGCGCTAAAAATATTTTGTAGTTCCGGTACTTTTCTTTCATTTTTATAATCATGTCCCCGTCTTGTTTTACCGGAGTTGGCTATGCTATCGGTACACTGCCAACACGAAGTTTTTCATGTTCAATGGCGACAAAGGTATACCATAAAACACACTATGACTTATTGTTACAAAATTTGCATTTTTTTTTCCTGCGTACTAACTTGTATACACTCGCGAGCAGACCAACGAACATTAATTTGAGAAAACATAGGCCTATAGCCTGCTCACGGTAAAATGAGCACTTTTAAAAGCCCTGCTTAAGATCTACTTGTATACACGTTGTATGTTCTTCCGCTATGTAAAATTAACATTGCCATGGACCTCATCACCTTATTCATGCATTGGTCAAGTGAAACTGTAAAATTATTAGAAAAGGAACATTTCACAGATCTGCTCTTTTTTAACTTCGACGAATTAAAAAAACAGGAAACGAAAGAATAATTTAAGTCATTACAAATGGTTACCGAACACTTTTTGTTCGACGTTAATATGTGAAACTATTTTACCCTCCGTCGTTGCCAACTTCAACTTTACTGGGCGCATGTCACTCAATGCGGCCGTTTATATGTGTGCGTGTGCGTGTAGGGGCAGTGACTTTTTCTAAGGTTGATTTCACAAGTGCTCACTTTATCGTGAGCAGCATTTATAGTTTGGTAAGCCCATGTTTCTCCACTGTTCTAATAGATTAACGCTACAAAACGACCGGATATTCTGTGTTCGTGTGAATATAAACAAGTTACAACAGTACTGCAGCAAGCACACACTACTTATGTATATACATGCAGGGAGGTGACTGCACCTTGCGGCTATTGTATAGCTGTCACATTGTTAAATCTGCACGTTCCAAATCATTCCTTAAAGACAACCTTCCCTGCACCTACGTAAACTGTAATATTAAAAACGGCTGACCTAACGGTAAAGTTGAAAGCAATTAAGCATTACGCATGGACTGTTAGCCACGTCAATTGTTTTTATCCGATACCCATAAAAATTAATAGTTTTGGAAACAGCATAGTACATGTGATAAGAATTGTAGAACTTATCTTGGTGGACTCGTATCGAACGATAATTTTAACCTTTACAGATGGCGGAAAGATTACGCTTTGGATTTCAAGACAGTGTGTAACGTTTCCAAAACTGTAACCTAAGGTTTGACTTACTGCTCACTTTACACAAAACATCTCTAAAGCCCTGCTTAGGCACTTCTTTTTGTCCACTGTGCATCTTTCCACAGCGCAACAATGCTAAGGAGCTCTATAAACTTCGTTAGTATAAATGTTACTATTAATATGTTACTTTACAGTGTGTAAAATAGAAAAACTCCAGGGGTGTGCAGTTTTAAAAATTTACACCTTTAATAAGACACTAGTATAGGCTATTCACGGTAAAGTGAACGCTTTTGAAAGCCTCCTCATTATAATTTTAGCCTTAGAAGTTACCATAACTCCGGAGTGGGGTGGAATACACACACTGTGTTTATTACTTACATTGCAATATTTACTTTAGAATGAGGGTAAAGGATAGGAAATGGCTGAAACGAAAAAGGAACGAGGGCCTTAAAAGTGTTCTCTTTACCGTGAACAGCCTACACTTCACATGAATCACAGACAAGGTTTCTGTGGATAATTCAAGGTTCACTGTACATCTTAACAGTCTTACTAGGAACAACCATTTTCCTAAATTTATATATTTTTGCCATGTTTAAAATTAACAATGCAATAGTCCTGCTCACTTCATCCATGCTTTATTCGCGTGGAACTTGGGAATCTTTCGGTATATGACGTCTTGCTACTCATACTCTGCCCTCGTTACACACTCGCTGTGTGTCAAGTGTGAACAAACATCGACCTGTACGTCAGTGTGTACTATATTAATGCACGTCTCACTTATCCGAGAAATAACCTTTACATACAACAGAGCCAGGGATTTTTTTTTTACAGTCTGATTTCGAAAATCCTGAGATAACATTAAACTGACTATAGCGGAAAGAATTTCTTGAGCGGTGGTGGCCGCTAGACGGACATTCCCGCGAGCAGTGACTCAGTACACATCAACGAGCATGTGAGTACCAGAGACGTCACTCAAGGTAAAGCAGTGGAACGCTTTTTTTTTTTTGCCCAGTGCATTTGTGCCAATGTTAAAAAAAAAGAAAAATTGCGTTTACAGGTTGTCACTACTACACACGAACAGTTTTCTGTATAACATTTCAATCGTCTAATTCCACCCATTTGAATAAAAGTGTGTTCAATATTCAAATTTAAATAAGTAGAATTACATCCAAAAATTAACGGCCACTGTGAGCTGTCAAAGTGTCGGTACACAAAGCCGATTCTTTCCTAAAACACTAACTAGCTCACGTCATCGACAATGCACGGCCATACGACATGTAATGCTCACATCATCAGCAACAGCGTAAAAAGAAATGTGGATTTTATAAAATCATTGCAATTCGGTCTCTACAATTGAATCAATATAACTATATTTTTTATTTTCAATTCCATTGAAAAATATTCATAAAACGATAAACATTATATCAATAAATTTAAATAATTTTCCGCTTTTATATTGCCGATATTGCACTGGGCAATTAAACAAAATCGAATCGGAAATAAATTAAGCGTTCTGTTTACTTACTCCTATCCAGTGTCTAGTGGTGGGGGGAGGTGTGTGTGTGTGTAATTATTATATATATATATATATATATATATATATATATATATATATATATATATATATAGAGAGAGAGAGAGAGAGAGAGAGAGAGAGAGAGAGGTGGTCGGCGGGAACGGAGAAAACGGGAGAGACAAGCCAACAAGTTTCGAGAACCGGACACTGTGGCCGCAAACGGGACCCAGCCTTTCCCACCTAGATGTGTGGACGGTGCTCGGGGAGTGGCGGGAACTTTCACATTTCGCATTTCGCTCGATGGCTGAGCATGAGGGGGGGGGGGGGGGAGGCCTGGGGCAAGGCGTGCAGCTGGCTTATCGCGCTTCGCCACACAGCACATCCTTTGTAGATTGCTGTAATGTCGAGGTACAGGCACGTCCACCACGGGTGCAACAAGACAGCGCGCGCCACGTCGGCACGACCTGTCTTGGCCGTGCTCCAACCCAGACTACATACACGCGTGCCATTTCACTGGAATTTGCCATGCCCAGCAAGCTTGTTATATCGCGTGAGATTCAAGCCAAATTTCTCATGACTGTGGCATACATTTGCTAATGGCAAGCTTGCGGCAAATGTAACCAATTACGCTTGCTAGAAACTTGACCTGTGGAAACTAGTTTGCTTGATTCAAACTTGTTGGCATGCACAGCATGTGATTCAAGCTTACAGGATTGTCATGACAAGTTTTATTCAAGCTTGACTCAAGTATGCTACTGGGGAATCCGTTTTGAGTTTTTTTTCTTGTAATTTGTATTTGACATTTCGTAAGTTAAAACAGAAATAGATTACATTCTACTGTCTAGCATGCCATGCTACTATTATTCTGTTGTATCATAATTCCAAAATCAAAACTCCGTGAAGTATTAAAATAAAAAGTAACTATTCCCGAAAGTTGTTGAGGGCCGTTTCAAATTTAAAGTCGACAAGATAAAACAACTACAACGTGAAATTCCTACCAAACGAAAACTGCATGATCTGAAAATACCTATTTCAAGAATATTTCTGCAACTTTCTTTATGAAAATTATTGTAAATACAGATACACGCATTTGTTTAATTCCAGTAAACTCGTTTGTATGTTCAGCTTCGAAACTGACAAAACGTAAATTACAGAAATACGCTATCGATTGTGTTAACAATTGTTAACCGACAACGTCAATCGGAACAGGAACACGGCCTATGCCTACAGCTGTAGGAATAGACTGTTCATGGTAAACTAAGCACTTCCATAGGCGACAGTGTAAAAAATTTAAAAGAAAAAAGGGGGCATTAACTTCTCCCTTAACCGGCACCTGACGAGTGCTATTTTCATTCCCCCGGTGAAAGATAAATTCCAATATTTTAAAAGGAGCCATTCCTTAAGTTTACTGGGCCTTAGCCCAATTAGGATATATTCACATGGTTTTATAGGAATGGGGCCATCCATTACCGTAACTCTGGCCACGCTTATAAGCACTTCCGACAGCCGTGCTTAGAGTGAGAGAGAGATGAACATCATCTTGGATTTAAGTTTTTTTTTTTTGCCATAACTTACGTTTGAGGTTAAAAGTATGACTGTTAGGACACAGAAAATTTAATTATGTTTTATATACGATTATCGTTTTGACTTTTTGTACTGCCATCGTTTCTGTAGTCATTATCAGAAAATATTCAATAATTAATTTCCATTTACTCCACATGGTAAACAAAGCTACCCCATTAAGACTACAGTTATTCAATCATCTGCGTGATATACTATGCCTTCTCAAAGAAGAAAATTGCGAACCTATTTTTGTCTCAAAAACCGTCTGTTCCTTTAGGATCTACTTCTCTGATCACGTATCCTTCCATCATACGTAAATTGAACAGTACCATGGGCGTGATCGCTTTATTCATGCAACATCCAAATAAAATCGTGGAACTGTTACGGATGTAAATGTGTTAATTATATGCAAATTTATAATGTGAATAAAACAAAGAAACACTAATCTCACTGGACATCAATTTAAACATTACGTTTGCAACACAACATCGAGTCTTACGACGACATGCTCTGGGTCATGTTATGCTAGTAACTAAAAGCCCTATAACGTCCTAATGTCTGCACTCTATCCTATAAATTACCTAGCAATACCTCGATGTATTTCATATGGTTCATTGTACCTTTGATTACAGCTACATTTCTAACTCCAGAAGTAGCCATAAATCCCCAGATCATTATAGTACATCCCTCCACGTTTAGCGGTTGTAAGGATGTGTGTGGACTAGAGTTCTGTGTTACTAGTTGCGCCACACTTTCTTCACTTCCACGGATCGGAACAAAGGAAATATGACTGTTTCAAATCTCTTGGCTTATTGATGTATTTCTTAGAAAATTGCAGGCGTTTCCGAAATGTATGGCTTCTTTCCGAGAGATCTGCCATGAACATAGACCCATTCAAAACATTTCATACTGTCTGGGCATTCACATTCCTATTGGACGTTTCCGAGATATCTGGAGAAATTGATTCCGCACTTATACAGGGTTCCATCTGCGCCAGACCGACAATTTATTCGTCTACGCTCTCGCGTTGAGTGTACACACTGACGCCCGGATCGACGCGTATTTTCTGCTGCACCAGTCTCCTAACATATCTGTTAATATTGCCTTTACTGAACTGTTTCTGGTAGAAGTTTGTCTCCAATCTTGCGAAAGCTTTTCCCCTGTGAATAGAACAAAACTGCTCCATCACGTAGACACTGAAAGGACTCGCGATGAGTACTGCCGTACACCATGAAACTAGTGAACAGGCTGTATACAACCTCCCGTGGGTACTATGTTATATGGCGTTGCGTGTGAGATACCTTAAACGAGATACAAAGAACAGTTCTCTGTGCCAATCCTCCTTTTTGTGTTAAGAACAGAGGCGTTTGTTTGTCATAATGTGTTTAATTGTTATGGACAAGCAATCTGTGCAGAAACGTCATTCATGTTATGCACGTCAGCAACTACAGGTGTTGACTGAAATCGGGATTTATTCAGCCTTTAAAAATGTGGGTGTACCAATACTTTTTGGGGCGACTGTATTTTTTACGCTTTCGAGGCTTCGATACGCCTGGTCTCTAGGTAAACCTCTTGCTCACTGCCCCTTGCCACACCGCCTGACGCTCGTGCAGTATTTATGTAAGCGACCCTATATTTTTATGGCACACTAGTAAGATGCAAGTATGGCGCTTGTTTAAAGAGGACTGAAATTTCTTTGCAGAAAATTTAGCCGCTAAAACTGGTTCTGTAAACTCCCGTTTTACTCATATTCACGCACAAAAATTAATCCTTAAAATTGAAATGAGAAGTTACTTGTCTTCGGGCACGAAACGTTTCTAAAATGCTTATCATGTTTCAACGACAATACAAAATATCGCACCGTTTTTTAATCACTTGTTTTCTACCGAACTTCTGCAACGCGCTTAAATGCGCAAGCCAGGAAAAGCACTTAATCACTCAATGTACAATACCAGCGTTGCCACCATTATTCCTTTTGAAAATTCCCCAAAATTTCCCTGATATCCAGACAACAAAGATCTTTTTTTCCCTAACCCTTCTCGGACTTTTTTTCTGTAAGGATTGGCACTTTTGCATTATAACACACTTTTACACCAAAATACTTATCTGATCTTACAAAATTGCTCACCACATAGATTGCAAAGAAAAATACCTAGGCAGTTAGTCCACAACCATTGAAACAATTTTATATTATTCTGGCAGCGGTGCATGATTAATGACAGAACTGCCAGATATAACATGCATTACACAGCATTCCCTAACATTTAGCTAACTTCTTTGAATTCCCCGACATTTCCCTGTTTTCCAGGTTTTCCAGACCTGTGGCAATCCTGAATACGGAAGATGTTAACCATACAGCGTTTATTTCGACGAAGCACCAGCTCTCGGATTTGTAACAAAGAAAACTTTCAGCGCTGTTGCTGCTGCTACTACTACAGTAATTTGTTTACGGCGGAGTCTGGTGAATCAGAAGTATCTCCCGCGCGCAGCGACGTCGCACGGCTACCTGCGCGGCGTTGCGCATGCGCAGCTGGTGACAACCGGTCGCCAGTCGCCGTGAGCTCATTCGCGATACGAGCGGCCAAGCCACCGAAAAAAAAAAAAAAAAAAAAAAAACAACAACGCGCTATCGCCCAGGCGAACCGGAACTCGCCTGGGGAGAACGTTTCCGGTGATGACGTCACGACCGTCACGTATCCACGTCTACCAACCGACGCCAAACGCCAGAAAAAAACCGATACACTTCAGGGCAGGATCGCCCGCCCTCGCTCGCAACCCCCAGTCTGACGATAATTACGCGCACGAGTCGCTACACACGCGCCGGGCACGCCACTATGGAATCCATGGGTTTCCTTTCTTGGTGTTCAGTTCCAAGGAGTATTTACAAACAAATATATAATACAGCCCAGAAACCACTTACATCTTGAAATGAAGCCTGTATAGTAAAGGTAATTTTACGATTCGTATAAACTATAAATGTATTCAACTATCTTCGACTACAAAAAAAAAAAGTAGTGAGGAGTGCACCTACGACCAGGATAACATACACATGGCCATGAGCTTGCGATGTGAGATTTACAGATGCCTACATGAAATGAGACCTTCGAAATGACTGACCGGCGATGGATGGCGATATAGGAGGAAACTGTAGAGGGACAATAGGGCGCGGAGTGAGCACACGAGTTTCCCAGTAACTAACTCTCCGTGAGCCAATGTTGCGCTGATTTTCAGCCACTAGCACTATCAAAATCAACCTCGAAGTTTTTCAAATGTTTCTACACTTCCTATTGCCAAGTTTTAATGCAACTATGTTATATTCATGTCCGCCACAGAATTTTTTATTCGTATAAAAGTGTGGGCTTGCTGAAAATTCAAATGTAAAACACGTTAACACCGTTGACCACGTAATTGACAATTTTACTGGCGACGAGCTAATAAACGTTAGATGAAAATCAGCCTGCCTCATATTTAGTTTATGAAGGAAACGAGAGAACTTCGAGAAATCCCATTGGCCGGCGGCCAACGTCCACCACGTCTGCTACCGGGTATGACCTTGCTGAGAATCGAATACACAGCTATTTTTGAACATGTTATATTACGTAATGCATGCAACTAATGCCAGTGGCATATCACGAAATTGTGGACTTCTGGGAACTGTTGGCGAAGTTTTCTTTTTTTCAGTGCGGTTAAATTTCGATGACAGTTCGAATTACGTGCGGGGCTCTTAGGTGTAAAAGACAACACATTTTTGTTTGGCTGTCCCGCTGCAAGTCCGACGTGATATCGGCGTCACGTGCGGATCACGCACAACGCTTCCCCGAGCAAGCAGACAGGAGATGTGTACCAACCAAGTCCTGGAAGAGTTACGTACGATTATGCGGTCACCAACCTAGTTTCCCAGCGTGTCATAGTTCTTCCCTTGCCGCTGCAACATTTATTCATAACTAGAACGACATGTGGTAGGTTCATTGTGGTAGTCCAAATCACAGGCTGTTTTCCAGGAAACACTTCCGTGGTAATGCTACAATAGTGCTACCAGGAGACTTCTTGAAAGAGAAACTTCAAAACGATAATCTATATTTGGATAGTTTCCAAACCAAACCAATTCAATTTTTCTTCACATGCCCCCCCCCCCCCCAACAAAAAAAATTGTATTTGTTAAATTTATGCTTAAACCAGGCATGTTTACTTTTTTAAGCAAAAATATGGAACTTTACACAATTGCTGAGCAAACAGTGACATATATTGTGAATTAAAAAATTTAGCAAGTTATTTATTCCAAATTGGTAACCTTCGTCCTCAGCAGAACCGACTGTAAATTACCTATGTTGAATACAATCTGGTGGATTTACCTAAATGTAAATATTGGCTAATTCATTAAAGCTTGAATGTCTATGGCGGAAAACTCTGTACTTAATGTATCCCTTACGAGGCAAATTACAATGAGAAAATATTTCAACACAGAGAAACACGGAAATGTATAAAGAAAACAAGGTGGATGGAACAGAAGAATCGACACGGCAATACGGGAAACTAAAAGAAAAAGGAATGAAAAGACGCCATTAAACAAGAGACATCGATATAAATTGGTTGAGAACAAGCATCTCAGAGGCGCAGAGGCAGACACAGGAGAAAAGAGTCTCGAAAAAAGTGTCAAAGGGAAAAGGAACACACTGCAAGAGAAGAATAAAACAGCAACTACAAAGTAATGGGATGAGAAGCAAAATAACAACAAAATATTCACAACCGAGAGTACAAATAAAACATAAATAAAACCGAATATTGAAAAATACAGCTGAAACAAAAGAAAATACGTAACATAACGGAAAACAAAAAAAAAAAAAACATAAAATAGGCTACAATAATAGAATTGAGATATAAACCTTAGCAAAATGACAATAACGAAGGAACCAAAAAAATAAAAAGCAAAATGGAGACGAATAGAAGAAAAGACAGGGAAAATTAATGCAAACGGAAAAACCAGAAAGAACATCAAAGGGAATAAACGAGCAACAGAGAAACACGAGGGTAAATGATATACGAGACCAGGAGGGATCACAATGGCAGGAAGACCCCCAAAAGAGAAGCTGCGGGCTAGTACTGAATGACAATAGAAAAGAGGCTGTCGTCTCCGGAAATTCTATATTAGGTTACAGTACTGTACCACCATACAGGAAGAAGATAATTTGGAACTTATTACTCACCTTCAACGCACTGGATGTGACACTGAATTATCTAGTCTGCAACAGAAGCCGTGTTTCCACGAAAATCGAAATAACTATTACATTATATTAAGGAGCATTCTCCAGCATTTGAACTCGCATCTCAAAACGATTTTGATGTAAGCCGGTAATGTAAAATATCACGATCTCATTAGGTTAAGAGTTTAGTACAATTTATAATCATTTTGTTTAAATTACACAAACTTCGACAAATGTGTACGTGCAGGCTGCAATTTTATATCGTTAATATATTACTTAACACAGAGAAACCTAATCTACGAATTGCTGTTCACACACCAAAGTTATCTTCCCTACAAAAAAATTAAGGAAAAAATGTGTTAATTGTGTGCTGATAGGCTATAAACAGAGCTCTGAACTCGATATCGGTCCATTTGGACGAAGATTGCGAAACGTTGCGATAGGCAAATTCTACCAAACAAGGCCAATGGAAGCAAAAATTATCTACGTCTGGTCAAAATATTCGCAATCAGTTCTGAATTGCTCAATTTTCATCGTAGTAACGTTTCACATTCAAATGATGCGAAGCGCAAAAAGGAATATTTTCCGTTATGCAACACTGCGCGCGGAATACGCTTAATTCACGTCCCGAGCTTATGGCCGCCCACATTTATCGAACTGCGTGATGATGGAAAGGTATTTTGGGAGTGCGTTGATTACATCACTGTGTGTACAAGTCATCATCTTGTTTGTAGTCGCCTTTAGCGAATGCGAATCATCTCATCTCAACAAGTACCGGAAATTACCTGCCAAGAGTTCGTAGCCAATTTCTTTTGTCTGGCGTGGTTTAAATCGCTACAATCGACCTAGCACAATTGACCCCTTCCGCGCCATCTTACATGTAAACGTTGTATTTTTTTCCCCCCTATTGACCAAGGTAACATCAAATAACGACCCAGGGTTGATGAAAACCAATACATCTTGTAGGCTATGGCATTATACAGCGCACTTCTCGTCGATTCGCGGGACCACGTGTAGCGGCACACCGCGTGAAAGAGCAATTCTCTCCACATTCGACTTTCCATCACGCGATTACTTAACACTGGGTTTTACGTCACCCGGCCGTACCGAGAGAAAGGCTAAAGGCGGGCGAGACCCCGCCACGTTTATAAAAGAACACTTCCTACACTGTTAATTTCCGCATATTCACGGAAATTTGTATCAAAATGTACAGTAAGCGTAAGAAAACTATATTTGTAATGACGAAAAAAACAGTTGAGTTCGGTAAATACAAAATAATGAACGTCTCCATATTTCTTACAGCTTCGGGTTTCTAGAACGAACAAAGTCCAGTCTACACGAAGTTTTTCTTAGCCACTGTAACAAGAGCATCACAGATTCTGTAACAGTTACGATATTCATTCCACTTATGACATAGACCTTCAATCATCAAGAAGTATCATTAGGCAACTATTAGCACTTAAAAACATTCAGACTAGTATAACATGTAAATGTTACGTAAGTTACCTTTGTATGAATATATGTATGCTCTAAACTCTATACTTTTGAATATTGTTCAAATATTTTCTCTTAAAATAAAACATTTTAAATATTTCTATACAGTAAAACATTTGCAAAACGAAAATTATTATTTTTTCCTAATCTCTTTATTTATAACCGGAAGTAAAGAAAAATTAAGCAACAAATTTGCGAAGCGATTCTGTGAATTCACGGGAAGTCAAGTTATTGAAGTCACGCTAAAATCACCATAAAATAGTTGAGTTGCAAACACGATTGCGATTTCCACCAGTGTGAAATATGCAAGCGGCTTTTAGCACCCAAGAGAAACTACAGACGGCTGCGGAAGTTAACAGTACACCAACAGTGTTGATTATACCTGCAGCCTACTGTTCCATCGATAACCGGAAACAATGGTTTGGCGCAAGGGCAGCTACGAACAATACTCGAGAGCTTATCTCTGCGATTGCTTACTCCGAACTAATCCCACAACTATCAGACTCGTTTGTGCAATCGAATGGAAATTTAATCCTATGCGACAAGAAAAGTAAATCCATACTGGCAGTGGTTTTTCAATCAAAGTATCGCTACCAGAAACTGATAAAGAAAGGCAATAGCCGATCTACACTCGCCTATTAATTACTAATGAGAGGTCTAATAAGAACGTGAATCGCATACCAGTCAAATCAGTGATGCAGTCTTTGACAGGAATCCCCCCGCCTGTACTTCACAATGTTTATACTGAAATAATATTGTACAAACTTAATGTTAAATGAACCCCTTTTATATAGTATTCATTACATAACTCTTTATAAGGAGTGTGCGGGAACGGATAGTTTGTGTTCGGGAAATTTTCGAGAGGGAAAAATTTTTTCCTTTGGGAAACGGGACGGGATTGAGAAAAATATCACTGTGTTAAAATGATAACTATATTGACAGTTCATAAAAAAATAAAATAATAGTAAATTAAGTTTGATAAATGTACCAGTATACAACCATTGGTATAGGCTGTTCACGGTAAAGTGAGCAATTTTTAAGGCCCTTCTAAATTTTTCCTTTTATCCAATTTCTACCATCCTGCTGCTTTTTAATATTAAACTTACAATGTGACCAATAAACACAATGCATACATTTCACAACTCTCAAAATTTAACACCTAAGGCTGCAATAAGATATACTTATTACTGGTTAAGGCCTGTTGGAAGAGTCTTAAAGAGTGCTCACTTTACTGTGAATAGCCTATATTATTTATTTTATAACTAGTACTTTTATTTATATTTCTTCACTGTTTTGATGAAGAAATATTAGTTCTTCAACATGGTCTGTTGCGAGTCTTCCTCTGTGTTCTGTACAATAAAAGTTGTTGCATTGCAAGGTATTATGATGAATCATAAATCAATATCATAAGATGAACAAATTTTGTAAGCTGATGACTCGAAACGACTTACCGTTTGGTATCGTACACTGAAGAGATAAACTGATACTATTCTTTCACTTTTACTCACATTTATGGGGTGAGCGCGCACACAAACGTAGTTATATGGCATCTGGGTTAGGCCTGCTGTGCTCTCATAACACAATCTTTGTTACAGTAATACTTACCACTTGAAATTTTTTACTCACCGAATGGGAGGTGTGTGTATTTTAACAACTCGTGGGATAAGGTGACACTAAATACGTTAGTTGAACTTACAAAGTGTAAAAATCAAAATTTCTGAGATTTTCACGAACGAACGTGTTGTCATAGTGTTGCACTTCTGTTCCACTATGCCTTACTTTACAAAAGTGTATATTTTACTGAGGCCCACGACATATATAATGTATAGTTGGGCAGTGCTTTTCAGTAAGTGCGCCACGGTACCCTGGTGGACCAAGAATTGCCACCCCGAGACACTACGTTTTATAATACGTTCCGTAATTTAATTTTTGGTTTTTCCACTTTATTATCTGACAAAATTCCTTGTGGGATTTATTATACGTTTTATTTATATCGATTGACTACATCCACTCTTAGCTAATTTTTCGTGTTTGTTTCGACTTTTCCGTGACGAAATAGTGTAGCAATGGGGTATGTTCAAAATATCTCACTTAAACACGGATTGTTTCTCGTACTAAATGTCATTTCACAAACAGGAACTGTTGGTACATGACTGATCTCAGAATGACTTTCGCCTTGTTTTTCCCCCTTAAGGAGAAATATACAATGAAGTTATATATAGTAAAAATTCAAAACCCTTGACTTACGGTTAAGACAAATTATTTTCCTTTTAGAATACTATTCTGTGTGGACTGTAAAAGCCTTTGGCACAGCTGTAGTAAATTCCCCATTTCATTTCAAATCTATTTCAATGTTCTTGTTCCAAAAATTAGTTAAGTGTCAAAACATGCTAGTTTTTATAATGTTTTCCATAGGGAGACCTGCGGAAAGATTTAGTTAGTCGGGAGAACCATAGGCTGAAAGAGATTGAAAATCACGGATGTTGAGGGAAATACTTGTTACGAGAGAAGTCTTAAAGGAGTATTTCTCGACACTTCCTGTTGCTAAAATATTAATGAGATAGTTCTGCAGGCGACAGTAAAAAAAAGAGGCTGTTCCAGGTGAGGTAAAGCACGTCCCACAGCTTTTGTAATATCAATAATATGGTCGGTCGCCTGCTGTCTGCATACTTTTTTGTGTCCACGAAATTAAACAGATCTTGCGTGCTCAAGGCCGATCCACATCGAAGTTGACATGGAGTGCGTTATATTAAATTCGCGTTAACTCCGTCAAAACGTTTTATGAAAATTTTATTTTTGTTAACATTGGAGTTAAGAATGACTCATCTTTGATAAATAGTAATGCAGTGGTTCCAAGCATGCTGTATCTGGGATCTGAAAATGCTTCGTATGTTGGTAGGTCTGCGTGTCACAACGTTTAAAACAGTTGCATACAAGTGCCAATAACCGTATCTCTCACTTAACTGCAGCATATTTACTCCAAAATATTTGCTTCCTGTTTGGAGTGAAGTGGAGACGTTTGGACGGCTATTAAAAGCGAGGTCTTAAGAAGCGATGAGGATGACACGAAGTGCGTATGAAGCAGCGCCGGTATGTTACGGGCGGGGAAAATGGGGGATCTCCGAGAAAACCCGCCGAGCAACGGTATCATCCAGCACGACTTCCACGTGCGAAAAACCGATAACAAACCTACTGGGAAACGAACCCGGTTCGTATTAGTGGAAGGCGAGTAAGGTTTCGGAATCGTTAATTTGTTTTTCAATCAAACTAAATTAAAGTTTTAAATTCCCATCGTGATCAGTCTTAGCACAATAAACCAACTATCTATAAGAGACAAATCTAATACGGGTTTCATATGAAGATTGGTAGGAGTAAAAATGGAAACCAAGAACAAAAAATGTTTTTCGCGTATCTGATTGACACTACCCTCACTGCCTTTGAGGCGTTGACGTTGGGTCAACTTCTCACGTGGTAAATTCACCTTTACTTCGCTTTTAAAGCGCACACGCTGCTAAGCAATCTATACCCGCAAACAACAAAGCAAATTTGAGACAGCTACGTACTAATAAAATATGTTCTATAGCAGTTTGCGTGAATACGCGTATCTCAGTAAATAAATATTACGAGAATACAAAATTTTTGCCAGAAAAATTAAAACTAATTATTTAAAGCTGCATAGTTTTGTTTTTACCATATTACGTATATTCAAATTAAAAAAAAAAAAAAAATAAAAAATAAAAATGTAAAAATTTTACAAATAATAATTTTGGGGGTTTATCTCGTTTCCTTTTTTTTTTTCAGTTTCCTCGAGAGGGTAAAATAGAAGCACAATTATACATCCGTAATTAAAGCTGTGGGCTGGGCTACCATTGCGTGTAATAAGAGCTCCACTGTTACGGGTATAATTTGCACAGTACAGCGCAACGACCGACACACTGGAAGTCAGTTCAGCTTCTTTCTCGTAGGCACGTGTGTTGTGTGGCACCCATCACTCCCTCGCTCCAGGACTTGGAACGTGCAAAACAGTTCCCAGTGCATAGGAGCGCGGTGACGAGACGCAAGTCTCCCGGCGCAGCAGCTGCACCTAGCCACCGGGGGGCCTAACTGACCACACAGGGGTGACGTCACATCCTCGCCCCGGCCAGGATGTCACGTTAGTGACCCCGCGGCACGTAGAGCGCTCGCTATCTGAGCGGCGCGCTCGCTATAGGGCAATTGAACACCGCCGCCAGTCAGGATACGGCGCCATTATCCTCGGCCATGTCTGAACGGCAACTGCACTGCACTTTGCTCAAGGTTACGTCAGCGCTGCAATTTAACAATTCACCATTTGTTTGCGTTCATTGTTAACGTCAAGTGAGAGCTATTGGTTTTAATCTTAGCCCAATTTTCAGGCAGCTGAACAGTAAATATGGAGACACAGAAGAACTGATAATGGTACCAAGTATATATTGTTTCAGGATATCGAAATTAACACTAATCTGCTACGTATACCTACTGTGTGTGTGGGGTAAAGCATCATACAGAACTGTTAAAAAAAAAACTCAAATTAAAGGAACGATAAGAACAGAGCTAATTATGGCAACCATGAAACGAAATAAGGTCCAAATCTGTAGACTTCAAAATATTAAACACATAGTTCAGATTTCAATGTAAAATATACTACCTATATAATTTGAATTTTGATTCATATGCCTTTACCTAACTCGAGTTCCTCTAATGCTTGTTTCGCTAAATATCAAAACGAGTAAATTGCAGCTGTATCTTACATGTGAAAAACTGATACTACCTCAACCGCCAAGGATCATGTCCATTACGACTCACGTAGGACCTTAAGTCATTAATTTTCTGCATGCTTTAAATGTGAAAAATGTCTCCCATGTCTATAGCGCCCACTTTCCCTCAAAAAAATCTTGTTGGACAAGTCGTACAGCCATAAGGGAAAGTCATTTTACCGTACATGCCTATCCGCCTCTGTAGATTGGGTGTTCTAAAACTTAAGCATTCTATTATGTATATTAATAAAAGTACACACAAATGTTTAATTACCACAATTTCTGCTACTCTCTAAAACATTTTCGGTGCCTGTGTAATATGTAATAAGAAACTAGATTTGGCGACATAAAATACGAAATTGTACCCCTCCCATTCCCCGGAATGCACTAAAACTAGTTCAAAATATTAACACACGCTATTAGCATCAATGATACTTTTTAATATCTGCCTAAACGGTGTCGGTTAGGGCATAAAAATCCGGTGCTAGGGACTATGGGTTTCATTCCCGAGAACACATGTGAGTAAGCCACTTTCAGATGTACAGTAATTCTAAGCTGGTTAGGGGACTCCCTTCTGCCATCGGATTAGTGGTCTCAATGAAAGTGGGGGTGTGTACACGCCTAATACTACATTATAACATAATTTCGAAATAACATGAACACATGCGTGATGATGAAAAGTTTAACGAACTGGCGTAGGCAGGGAACTTCGGTGTAGTACAAAATTCAAAAGCCATGGACAAAATACTTATTAATTTATCTTATTTTACTACCGTAACGGGCACTTCACAACAGAATTTTGCAAGATAACATGATATTTTATGTACATTAACGGCGTCACTAAGAAAATACCCTTATATTCGTACACTGTAAAAATGTTTCTGATATAAACTGTCATGGAAGTTTTTAACCTAGGCCCTATACAGTATATGGAAATAATACCACATGTCGGACTGTAAATATAGGCATGTTAAGTGTCGTTACTACACAAGGTTGGGGACTTCCCTAAGCATTTGACTCTCTCCTGAGCGAATGTACGAATCGTACCATGGATGTATGGGAAAACATTTTCTCACTCGCACTTTCTCACTATTCGTATTTATTTATGGTAATTTTTACGAACCAATTCTCTGAGTGTACGATGCTTCACTGCGCCTTTCAATACCACAGTCACAATCTGGCGAACATATTTTCTTCCATCTATAGAGGGGGACACGCGCACACACTTCATGATTTGAACCGATCCAATTTAGCACGATCGTCACCAAGCTGCCAACGAAGATAGTCCTCGGGTGTCCCAACTGAGCTCTGTGTAAATAAATCCTGTTCACATACTGAATACAGTGGTGTAAACCAGCATTAGCCATGTTTAAAAATATAAGCCGTAAGTTATGAATTAAATCAATCATTAAAAGAATAATTTTAAAAATTATTGTAAAATATATGCTTTCATGCTTAAAACAGCGTCCCTTATGCAACATGACAATTATTTTAGTTATTTATTACAGTAACCTTGATCTGGGAGTATAAAGATAATCCTAGCAGAGCAGCTGCAACGGGTTTAAAATATTAAAATTATTAATACAAGAATAAGTGGCGTAACTAAGGGTAGGGAGAGGGCATACACTGCCTCTCACTAAGTCTAGTAAAGATTGCTAGAATGCGGCTAAATGGTCACCCAAACTGTATTCACCGAGATGCGTTGATATTCTAATGAAACGATGTAACGCATTTTCGCTTCTATGTTATAGGCATTCCTCTATCTTCTATGCAGCATATAACTTACATTCTGATCCCAGCAAAACGAAATGTAGAACAGAAGCAAACATTTTTTAAGGGTGTAGTATCCCTTCCATCTTGGATTTGATTTCGATTTGCCGTTGATTATTTTTCAGAACAAGTATTTGAAAACGAAGGCTGTCAGGACATACGACATAGTATTTTAACAAGTATTTTTAAGTCCACCACATTTTGTCCACGTTTTTTTTGTTGCATTTGTAAACGTAATAAATATGAACTCATAATTTTTGTCGCACATAAGAAAATACCGACATACTGGAATCAGTCCATTATGGTTCCAGGAATTAAGTAAAGCAGTTGATCTCTATGTCTTAGCGTCGAATAAAAAGTATTAGGTAACCATGTGTGATAACTAATATTATTAATTTCGCTTTCTGTTTTCTCAATACATTTAAGTGTAAAAAATTGTATACATACTTGTAAAATATTTATTTTATAATAATTTCACGGTTTTACTTGACCGACACATGTAAAAAGTGATGAAACCCATGGCAACGTTAATATTACATAAGGTGGAAGAATACACAACGTACATATAAGTAGATCTTGCGCAGGGCTTCCAAAAGTGTTCAGTTTACAGCAACCTATACTAAAAGGGATACGTGAACGTAAGATTCCCCAATGTCAAGAATACATATTAAGGCCGTACTGTATTATGTACCTGCGCGTCCCAGGTCAAGAAACGAGGGAGCGATACGGGCGACACTACGCGATGAAAGACCACAGATTAAACTGCGTCCGTATCGTTGTACTTTTCTCTTGCCGCTTAATGAAACTGCATAGTCAAACTTTTAAAATGTGATACTTGACCACTTTCATGAATTCTTTCTCCAAGAGTACATTCATTAAATATGACAAAAGAAAAACGATAGGGATATAGAAAATAGTTATTTATCCTTTCTGTCAAAAAGTCTTATTTCGATGACATATTTACTGAGATACGCGTTTGCGCGCAAAAGAAGGTTTCACAGAAAACGTCCCGTACATAATCCCCTTAAGCTACAATAAAAAAGGGAGAGGTGTGAATAGTGAATCTGTGGTTTTTCTGCAAACACGGTGATAAACTTCGAAAAAGGCGAGAAAAGGCGAGGCTGTAAATATCTGAAAAATTCTTCAGCACGCAAAAAAAAAATGCGGAGATGATGCACCCTCAGGACGAGGGACACGGGCGCTCTAGATCTTTGTAGGGGGAGGGGGGGGGGGGGGGGCACATATCGCCGCAGTCATCGGGCGCTCCGACTGGTCATCCTCACGCCGCGAGCTGCGAGCGGGAAAAAACGCCTAATGCTCCGGGCGAACAAGAAGCCTCACATCGCCTGCGAGTGTAGCGGCGGCGGGATCCCGCCGCCTCAAAGGAATCTAGTCCCATGATGAAGATAAATCCGCGCGCGAGTTGGAGCTTCCCACTTACGTACAGTCAAATTTAAATTAGCAAACACTAATCGCTGGACTAATGACACTGGAAGATCATGATGTATTTCAAACGTAGCGACTATGGAAGATTCCAATAGTGAAATATCCTGCAGTAACTACGCGCAAATGTTTTTTTTTTTTAAGGGTAGGGAGGCAAAATACGTTGTAACAAAGCTTCTTACATGCCGTGCATGGATTCAGCAATAGCATATCGTATCCATCAAAAATAGCGCTATTACAATGAACTTATTTTACTCAATTTTCTTCTGCTCTGTTAGTACACTGTGATGTGTTTATTTAGATTATTCCTAATTCTGGGCAGAGACGAGGTGGAGAAAGATTGAAGATCCTAATTCTCCCCTCCTTTTTTCCTCTGAATGGTCAACAACTAGTATTAAAATTAATAATAAACCTTTAATTGCGATGAAATACGTAACTGCTGTAAATTACGACGCATCGTATTATATTATGAAGTAATTTTTCCTCTTGTATATTCTTAACATGCGTGTTAGTCCCGCTATAGGCTGTTCACAGTAAAGTAAGCACTTTTAAGGTCCTGCTAAATTTTTCCTTTCAATTAATTTCTATCTTTCCGCCACTTTTTAATGGAAACATTGCAATATGACTAATAAACACAATGTATACATTACATCACTCTCAAAAGTTAACGTCTGCGACTGCAATAAAATATATTAAACTGCCTATATACATTTTCGTTAGGGTGGACTAAGCTGGACCCGCAATCCTGTTCACCTTAAACATCTAAAAGTAGAAGCAAGGAACACTTCCGCTACAAGTAACACACAATGGCAAAGAAAGTTACAAATAAAACAAGCCTACTTACTAAATACACAATACATTATAAACAATTTAACCACCTGGTGCGTTTTGCTCTCCCGTGTCGATTAAACTTAGGAACGAGATAAGTCACCACATATTTGCTTATCACGTCAGCGCAGCTAATGTTGGAAAAGATGTAACTATTAGCGCAAGCAGCTCTCCCTAACACTGAAACTACTATAATTAGGCCACGTGCATAAGAGGAATCTGCGATATGTTCGTTATAAAACATAACTACTGCTGTCACTTTTCTCCCGAACTGCACGCAAAGTTAACACACATCGACAACGCGTAAGGCCAGAATACTACTAATTCCCGAAAAAATCCTTGCCTAAAGAATTCGATAAATTAGACAACAGTGATAAGTACATATTTCACCGTAGAAAGAAAAGTAAAGTACTGGAACTCGTACTGTATAGGCAACATCATATTACACTTAGCAGTGATTTGAAACAAGCGTATAACTCAGGTTTAGACAAATGTGTTCCAGTTATTGAACTCGAGAAATCCGTTAAAAAAAAATCTGTAGGCTTCCACTACAAAGCAACTACTCTGGTGAACTTTGAGCCATGTCGCCCGACCAGTTGATGCTTTATTTAAACAACTTGAGAGACCGACATTCTTTTGTGTGGGGTTTTCCCTCTCCTCTCCCGGGATGAAAGCTGGGCTTGGCTGGACTCCAGCTTACCAGACACATTCCGCATGTACGTTCATTTGAGGACTACAAACTACAGCAGCACCATTTCCTAACTGATTCAGTCTAGCAGACATAACACGAGAGAGAAAGTCATACAAGCAAGAGAGTCAGAAAGTCAAAGTAATAGAGTCAAGTAGTTGAACACCAAATACCACTCAAAACACCAAACAAATCAACAGTAATTTTTTATTTATCACATGTTTTAAAAACAATTAAATAAGAAAGTGTATTCTACTATTTATTAAAGCTATCTGTATCACTGGCCCACTAATACACCACACCTATCACGGTCAAAGTCAAAAGAGCACAGATGTTACAGAAAACAAAAACTGAAATCACGAGGGAAACATTTAGGCCTACAGGCTAAACTGCCATTTTTTTAAAATAATATTTAGCGTAGAAACTAAACCACATTTAAAAAAAACCTGCTATGCTTTTCTAAATGCAATGTAAAACTTAATGACCTATGTGCTTGCTGTTTTATCGCATTTTTCTTCTAGATCGCTACACTTAACGTGCCACACTCACGTTGCGTGATATATGTGCCTTTTACATTATCTATTGACTACGTGACTGATAACGTTATCGGTGAACGTATAAAAAAATTTTATCGACATTTCAACAAAACACATTTTACAAGAGAACTTACAAAATACGTGAGCACGTAATCCAGAAAGTGTTCGGGGAAAATAAAAGATACCACCTATTGACTGTAAGAAGAACTACAAGAGACAGGACCAAGAAACATGTTTGATCATTTATTCCAGAAAAGAGGCCCTATACATATTTGCTAACATACATTTTCATGTCTGTAACAATAGCGGAGGAGAACATATAGTAGGATGAACTATTTTTAAAGAAGTTTCGACAGGTCTTATGACACGAAGTGTTATGCAGAGCTCTAGAAATTCGTTCTTTTTGGGAAGCGTGGGTTTTTCAATTCTTTCTAATTTGCGTTCCTTCGAAAAAGGAAAAGGAAGAGTGAAAAGCTAAAAAAAAAGTTTCCAATTAAAAAAATTCATGTAAAAATCATACACAATTTTTTAAAAACTGTAGGTACGTCAACATAATCTGCAACGAGGTTCGTGATGTAGACCTAATTAATGCGTATGCTAATGTCTGGCTCTCTTAGCGCGTCCCCTGCCTTCAGTGTCTCAAATGCCAGCCATCTCCAGTTCAGGCACGTGAGGTCCTTTTAAAGGGTGATTACGATGTCTGGAAGTGATGCTTCACCAACCCGTCGAAGCGAGGGGCGACCTCGCTCACGAAGTTTCGCTCAGTTATGCTTGTGGAATGCATTAGCTTCCTGGTTTCACTCATCGTAGAGCCAAGTTGAGTTTCATCCAGATCATGTTTCTAGGAGTCGACATCCGTTCATTGCGCCAAGCGAGGTATAGGCTGAAAGCAAACACTTTCGAGGCCCTACTTAAACAGCCATTTTTATCCTCCAACCACTTTTAAAAATAAATATTGCCATGTAAGTAATAAACGCATTGTGTATATTTCACCGGACACGAAATTAACGTCTAAGGCCACAATAAAATAGAATGAGCTTTCAAAAGTGCTCACTTTACCGTGACTAGCCTATAGTTTCCCAACTATGGCCACTACATCAGGACGGAGGGCACGATCGCGGAATGCTTCGTCCGCATTACGCAATGCGTGCCGCGCAGTGGTTCTGGAAGTGTTCCCAGACTCCAGAGGATTTACGGTGGCCGGGACTGTTTCTTAAATGTCAACTGCCTGGAAGGGGCAGTAAAAAAACAAAACTTTCTCTTCTCCTTGAAAGGCGTGTTGGTTTTGCCATTTTCAAAGCACTGTCCTACACCGGGTCACTGAGTCACCTGACAAACTAAAATAAATTGCAAGCAACTGTGGACACCACATCGATTCATGTCACAGGCGTCCTAATATCCTAATAAGGATCGCATCTTTTGATATTTCAAAAAGAATATTCTGAAACCGAGAACCTTGTGAGTCAACTTATTCTTAACGGCGAAAATATGTTCCTTCCGTAATAGACTTCACAAGAATGGTGTATCCATTTGCAAATATTTATCTTCCAGTGAAGAGGTTGTTCTGCGTAATGTGAAGAAGCGTGCACAGAAAAATTACGGTAGCTGCTGTAACGTTAGCTAAACAACTATATCGGTGGCGATTTAATACACAAATGTATTATTGTAGTAAAAAATAGTTGCTCTGAATATATAGTAGATGCTCCGAATTTAATATTTAACATAATTTGAAAAACGGCTAGCTATAGGTGGGTTTATATTTCAGAGAAATTGTTAGCTAAGCGAACTTGGAGCAATTAAATTAAGAAGAATGACTCTCAGTAGTCATATTCTTCCTGGCAGGAATACTTAGGTCTACATAACGTACACGAATTTAATCTGTAAATTACAAATATTAACAATTTTATTTAACAGAAGTCTATATAATTTAAACAGTCAACCATAGTAATAAAATAGTTTCAAAGACAATTTTAAAAGGAAGCAGCACCCCCACGTGGATCGGTGTCATCAAGCGCGATCTGATGACTCGACATCGGTGTGGAAGACAGTCGCTCCACTGGTATAGGCTGTTCAGGGTAACGTGAGCACTTTTGACGCCCTTGTTACTTTTTCCTTTTAGCCATATATTTTCCTTTAACTACTTTTTAAAATATATATTGCCATGTAAGTAATGAACACAGTGGGTATATTCCATCGCACTCTGAAGTTGATGTCCAAGGCTAAAATAAAAAAAATATTTATTCACTCCTATTCAAAATGAGAGAGCCTTTAAAAGTGCTCACTTTACCGTGAATAGCCTATAATTGCAAGGAAGTCGGCTGATGGAGTCGGCGCTCGCATCGTGTGCCTTCACACTGCCTATAGAAATTTTACAGGCGTACCTTTCACTTTCTTCAGTAAGCAGCTAAAGCGAATTAGTTGATTAAATCAACTGACGTCCACTGGGTTACTGAAGAGTTACACTTAAGGCCCTACATTCACGAAAAGTGTATGAATACACTTACCCACAAGAAATGACAAAACAACTTCCCCAAAAAGCTTACGAAGTCCACGGACTGTGCCGTAAACTCAACTACGAAACACTTACAGAATCACCATTAAATTTTGGCTATACAAGCCCCCAACGAGGTCCACGTGAAACGTCCGAAATGCGACGGTAACTTGATGGGCAAAACATTACCACAGTGGCAAAACTGTCCCACGGCAGTAGCGGCGCCGCGACCGGACAACCTACTTGCTCCCGCCAACGCAAGCAGGCACGATCCGGTCACGGAGATCGAAACTGCGGAGGCTGAGGTCCTGCGGCGGGCCGGGGAGATTCCGGGTCGGATATCAGTCGGGACGAGACGACGACCCACTTGCAGCCCCCCGTCATCAAACGGCTCGTGCGGGCCCTACCAACTGACGTAGGAGTCGCACATTTCCTCCCGCCTCCAGAGAGATTGTGTACCATTATCGGTCTGTCCACCAAGTCCAAGGCACGTCGCTTGTGTTTCAGTCAAGCGGCAGAGAGAAATGCACAGAGCGCTCGAACCATTCAGAGAATCTGTACTCATGTAGACCAGACCAAAGACTACAGAAGTATAGATGGATAGGACAACGTACGTCGAATGGACAAAACTACGAACCACATTTCTGCATTCCACTAAGAAAAATTCGCAAACGTGCCGAGGTTGAGGATCGCACATGGGGACTTCAGAAGCGGAAGGTTCTTCGCCAGTAGCTGATAGCATAGTTATGTAAAAAGCTACGCCTAGTTTCGTATTTCAGACGACTCGCACCGCATATACAAGATCGTAGTAAAATTTTCTTATCCCGCCCAGGTACTCAACTCTTGCATATGTTAATACACTCCAGTCGAATGCTATATATGAAAACGACCGTGTCTGTAACTGGATCACCAAATACATGCCATAAACTAATGACATTATTGACTCATCAAAGTTAATTCAATTATTCATACGTGGATTTTTAAACATACTTCGACAAAACGTAAACAAACCATATTTCCATATCGTCCATAAAGGGTTAACCTGAGGATCGTCTCAAGTCTTCGGCTTATAACAGAAAATACGACCAGCCAGTATAAAATTCCTAAAATCCATCCACCTTTCACATAAATTTCCAGCGGTGCATTATTCGTGGAGTCCTTGAAGTCGACATTCAGGTCAGGTTCCGCAACCGCTCCTAAAAAAAATTTCGCTTAAGATCAAATGAAAAATAAAAACACTGGGACATCCGGCAAGAGGCGCGGCGGAGCAATGCGGGACGCCAGCACAACCGGTTCGTTCCCAGCAAAGTGGTCAGCCTTCGTGGCCCGCATGCATCGTGTGGCTATATGCTCGACGGCACATGCGTGGTCGCTGCGAACCACGTGAAGTCGTTACAGTCCATTCACGGTTACTTCACACTTTTCTAGAGCCCTGGAATAGTTATACTTCCAGGATATACCTGCGACTTATGCGAACAAGGTTTAAGTCTAAGAAATTACACCGGAGGGACAACGCACCGCATTCTTGCGCGCTCATTGTAATGATTTTGCATGAGAGTTATTTCTTACTAGGCGTTACCAACACACTTACTTTCTCACTATTTTTATTCTTATCAATTACCAATGAAATATAATTTGTAAATAAACTACCAGTAAAAATTCATTTTAGCAAAAAATAAGATACTTTCATCTTAACAGAAGCGCAAAACGCTTGTGATACAAGACATATTTAAGAAAACACCAAGTACGTCATACATAGCAGCATTACCCAAAGGAGGCAACAGTAAGGATGGCTACGTAACAAAAAAATCACGAAACCGTTACATATAGGAGTCGCCACAATAATGAGAAACGACGTCGACACCTGTCCACGGGTAACAGGACGAGCTATCACAAACCAGCGAACCTTCAGGATATGAATATCGATGGTTGAAGCATGCTGTATAGTACCTCAAATCTGTGACAGTAACGTACCTTGGTGCAATAATCGAACTATTTATTCAAACACTCATTTCACAGTGCACGAAGTACTTCTCACGAGCTCGGGATAAGGACGTTCGAAGGAAATAAGCCGATCTGAACGGCCGGTGGAGCAGCAACAACAAACAAATTACAAATTTGATCAGTGCTCGGCCATTGGCCATAACTGAACTCTATTATATTTTTAAAATTAAAGTTAATTAATGTATTTTCTATATAACGTTATTCGCTTCTCTTATCAGGTAGTAACCAAAAAGGGGATCGTTGAACATCTTTTTAATCCCCCCTCCCCTACATTGATCCCAATTAAAAGTCGCGAACTCTGTTTAAAATTTTGTTTTATTTGGGGGCAGGGGGTTTAATTTTGAAGGAAGTTATTTAAAATAATCTTTTTGAGAGATATGAACGAAAATACATTTTTAATATAATTAAAATGATTGATAAACCGCTGTCAATAGAACCTTACTACAGAGGGTATTGGGATGATGATTAATGGGTTGACATATAAATGGGATACTATCGTTTGTACGGGCTTCTAATGGGTCCTGAACTCTGATGATGCGAGTTCAGGAAGACGGCTGTTAGTCCCGGACAGGTGATTTTTGTTTTAGCTATTTTCGAAACTACTACTACTAGCAAATGTGTCTGACCGGGGAGCAGACAGACGCGACTGGTGTTGTGCACATCGCCGCGGCCGGCCCGCGAGGCGGAGCCGCTACTGTGGAAACCAGGCCAGCGGGTTGCTCCTGTAAGAAGCGGAGCCATTGTGCACGGCTAACACAAACATCAACCCTATTACCAAGTGACGCAGTGGCGGGGACAAAGCAGGCATTTGTGTCCACGCATAAAGGACGCGAGGGCGGGTTGCGCGTCCGAGGAGAGGCGCAAGATTGGAGCGCCCCGCTCCCTCCGACGGCCATCGAGTTGGCTAGTGGTGCGCGAAACTTGCAAGACTTTTATATGAACAATCCAAATACCCAGAGACGGATTAAGGCCCATGTGAAATGTGAGGCCACATGGGGAGCCGCATCAGCCACGCTTTAAATATTGTATCCTGCAATACATAAATTAATAATAATAATTTGTTTTAGCCTGAAATAAATGATGGTCACCATTAAATAAGCGTTTTTAGTGATCCTCCTATAGCTCTTATCTCTCCGAGGGAGGCGTGATAAAGTTCTTGGCCTTTGTATTTTATCCACGCATTTTTATTGATATTTACGTCAATTTTAACTTTTGACAAATGCGTACTCTAAAGTAGGTTTGGGCATATACCACGTATTTCTATTAATTTTTTTCAACTAATTCCAGCGAATTGTACTTTTTTTATGTTGTTACGATACATTAATTTAAATGTGACCCTAGCATTAAAAATAATTCGGCGGAAGTTGGGTAGAATTGTCCGTGTTAACAGAGCAAGAACACGTGCTCAAATCATAGCCACATTCAATGCAGAAGATGGGGTACGGTGTGATGCCCTACTAATAGAGGCAAGATTTCGTGAACAGCGATAAAACCGAAATAACACCGAAATGCATATTGGGCTTAATACACCACCAAACACCGAAATGCAAGTTGATTCCTCACCTAACACCGAATTTCAGTTAAAATACACAATAAAATTTAATTTACTAAAATATAATATTTTATCTATGAAACCATGACCAACAATTTGTACCATAATATGCAGAAACCAAGTAATAGGAATAATTTACGTGCTCGGATGATGGAAAGAACAAAAATAATTTTCGGTTGTTGTCAATTAGGCTGACGGAATAACAACAGTAAATATATACAGCGTGTACAAGATCAAAATTATAATTTAATGAGAATAGCAAAACTGTAAAAGTAAATATGAAAATAGTTCAATTTCCAGGTTGGAGTATTTTTCTCTCTATAAAACCATATTGAAGACATTCCTGTAAAATTGCAACAATAATTCAACCCCGTCTAGAAACCTCACCATGATCAAGAAAAATTTAAAACCCTAAGAAAGTTTTTTTTCGCCTATGGTAATGCTTTGCGTTATCATAATTAAAATAAAATGCAGTCTATTATCCCTGCATTTGCATAAACACTATACTATTTCAATACAATTATGCATATAAGGGCAAATTGCTAACTGATCATCAATTTTTAATACTAAAATCTGCATAAAAATAACACAGTACAATTGCGGTTCTAATAACGCACAACTTTAGTTATAGTTTTAATTTAAGTTTTGCATAATAAAACCGATAAAACGAAATCTGGTATTTTTAAAACGAAATTTCCCGCAAAATAAGTTTGAGTGGTATAGGGACAAAATCTTGTCCCTATACCACTCAAACCTTGATGGCACGAAATATGTTTCAGAAAATAATTTTATTCTTTCTTGGGGCGATAATACAAAGTGCAAAATAAATTCTTAGGAATAGGTAACACGACGAAAAGCGACTAATAAAAGTTCATGTAATGCAAAAAAAAAAAAATGACATGTTCCCCAACGTACACACGCTACGTATAACAAGGGTGCAGGAAAAATGTACAAAATTGGCACTTAAGTGGAGTTATACACACTGGAAAGGAAAAAGGGGTGGATACTAGGAGGCACAAAGCAGATGTAGGAACGACAACGGTGTAGGCATAACAAACAGCCAGGAGAGAAAATACACAGAACGTGCTCGCAGAAGATTTTCCTCTCGTTGAAAGAGGCGTGGGGTCGGAAGAGAACGTATTTATCGGGCACCAGGATACGTGAAGGGAATTCTGTTAACGTACCTTGAATCCCGGGCCAGATCGCTAATTACACACTGCTTGAATACAATATTTCAAATTCATACTACGGCGCCAGAATTCGACGTTCATGAAATCTACAGACACATAAATAAGGTGCCAGCTCTTGTGTCGGAAGATTTAAATACTGCAGTTAAATCGTTGCAAACTAAGTCCGTACAAGCGCTTCGTTGTATTTTATCTTCAGAGTTAAGAAACAAAAATTATTCATGGTTTAATTCCAGGAAGATGGACCATAAAAACGATTCTAGGGCGTGTTTAATCCAGTAATTAAACTTCACCGCAGCATTTTCGATGCTGGACGACATTCCTACATATACACCGTAATCTCCAACCATATTTCTGAACACTCCCCTAACATGTCCCAAGACTAAAAACACGATCATATTTGTCACAAGATAACATCCACCGATATGTTATCAGATCAAGTCTCACGGCCAAAACATCTGTCGTCACGATACAGTATCAAATGACAAAAGTCAAGTTAGCGTTTCAGTATAACATTACTATTGATAGGGTAAAACCTCAAAACTTGTACGCTGGATACTAAATTTATTCCGGAGTAAAGAAGACAAATGGAAATAATTGTTTTTATTTTACACAATAGCATATCTTCCTTTACTATCCGAAGATAGCAAGGGCGTTTAGTTACCAATAACTTGGCTCTGAAAACAGTAATAAGTTCCAGAAACTACACAATGAAATCTTATAGGCCTACATTTGAAGTAGTACAAACAATTAAGTGAAACTTTTAAAATTTATGCAATCAATAATATAAAAAAATTGGCCTATGTTTATAGCACACAGTGAAAGTTTATCTCCATTCGACAACTTTCCTTGGAGAAGCTGAAGTCATAAAAAAAAAAAAAAAAAAATCTAAGAAGCAACCTATTCTCCAGTTCTGTCTTTCTCCTTTCAAAAATACCTGTTTAATACAAAATTCGGTGGCGGTTAGAACTTATTTTATATCAAATAATAACACCCCGAAAATTAATATTGAAAGTATACTACATTACAGGAATGTGTTTGAAGAATTTGTTGAACGACTAGGCATTACGTGGCCGCGATGCTTTTTGTATTGAATCACGATCACCCCTTCTCCCCCGGCGAACATGGCTCGATTCTCGGCGGAGCCAAGCAACACCCATTTTCGCATGTAGGAGACGCCGTGGCGGACGTCGCCGGTGTTCAACGAGTTTTCTCCATGTGCTCCCACACGTCTCCCTCCCTATTTCATTCCATAGTTCCATCAGCAACACCCATCGGCGCTTATGGCACTGTTACACGCAGCCCATATCTCCTGCACTAATCAATTTACTCAGCCAAGGAGCTTTCGCGAAAATAAAAAAAAATGCTGTGTACTATAGTATCTATACTTCCGAGCCTACAATGTTGTTTCACTAGAAAAGAATGCAAAAAAGGCGATACGCCAGAAAGTCGAGCTCAATGTGATAAGCTATATGTTACTGTGTGCTATCGTATTTGTACTTCCAAGCCTGCAATGTTGTTTCACTAGAAAAGAATGCAGTAAAGGCGATACGTCAGAAAGTCGAGCTCAAAGCTACAGGGAAAGTGCGCAATCCTTCCTACGAATGTGTACAAACAATTTACTGTCGTTTCATAACATATAAAGGACTTGCATAAGTTACATGTACAACCACTTGGATTAGGGTCGTGAAGCCTTCTCTGTCAAAAGAATGCGCCTTTCACATACAAACAGCGTTACGGTACTAGGAACACACCGAAATATCATCCTGTCTGCTGAACCTAATGCCCGGTTGCACCAACATCTTCCTCGATCCGAGATCGAATGATCCTAGTTCCGAACCAGGATCCAGTTTGATCTTGGTTCCAATGTAAGAGAGTTGCACCAACGAAATTTCACGATTCTCGATCTCCAATTCGTTGATCTTCGTTCCAAAGTGAGATATCGAGATTAAGTATGAGATAAATTTTGCTGTTCGTAATATATGACGTCCTGGAAGTAGGCGTATTTTTCACTATAGATAGAACTAGATGTGCGATATTTTATTTGTTTTAAGTGAATTATCGTTGTACGAATTTTACTGAATAATATTCAAGTGCCTATAATGCTGTTTTAATTTCCCAAGAAAACAATCAAACGTTGTTGGCGTATTTCCAAACTATATTTGTCGACCATGGCTGCTGATCTCGGATAGAGATTTTGGAACGCCGATTTCGGCGGTTCGAAATTAACTTCATCTCAATCTCCAGTCCAGCTCTCAACTCGAATGGTGCAACAGTTTTCTGTGTCGATCTTAGATCCAATCTCGGATCGAGATTCGAACCACAATGGTGCAACCGGGCAGAAGATGTACAGTGGTTTCCATCACCACTTATGGTTACAATCGTACAATTTTATACAAAATATCTTTAACTGGACGACCAATTCTATGGTTGAGGGGATGAGCAATGAATGAAGATTAATTAATACTAGCAGAGAAGGGGATCATGTGGCAGGAAACTACACACCTGGTATTCACAATTTCGGGGTGAACGACATAGGAAAACGTTGCAGTGTATATACTGCTCCACAAACGTATCTAAACAGCGCTTTAGTCGCATTCAGTGTGACGTGTCTGTTGATTGACCCAGAGACGTAGAGGGGTGTGGGGGGATATCCACAATTCAGTCGTGCGATTTTGATGTTCGTGGTAACTTTTGACAGATAACGGGTAGCAAGAAAAGTATTCAGTTTTCACGTGACCTGCTTGTGCATATTAGACGGAACTGTCAACATGACGAAGTTGATACGTCGATAAGAAAGATTGGGGGAAAATGGCTTGTGTTTCACATTTCCCGGGGTTTCACATCAGTTTGTCGAGGAGTATATGAGAGATTCTCATTCATTTTTCCGCTTATCGAAAGCCCAATTAAGTAAGCATCGATAGCCGGGAGTAGCGGAGGTAACGGAATTTTGATCGTGCCATGGCATCTTCCTCGCCGCCTATTGTTCCCCACGAGGTAAATCTGTCCCCCGATATGCAGAAGAGTAAACGAGAATCACAATAACGGCGAATGACATGTGAAAACAATATAGTGTAGATGGCAGGATTGACTACTCTGGCAGGATTGTGAACAGTATGTTGGCAGTATGAATCTCTAAGACTACATCAAACTGCAGGAACAAAACCGGGGGAAGGGGGGGGGGGGGGGAATTACGAACGAGCTGCACGGAATGGAAGCCACTGGTGAAAAGGATGTTAACACATAAAGGAGCTTAACTTAAGAGACTACTATAGCAAAACATTAACAAACCAGAACTCCCGTAGAGACAAGTATGATGGGGCAGTGTGTGGTCCATAAGGATGGAAGAGTTTCAGTCAAAGCTAGAGAGCTGGTTAAGAGTGAGTGCTAAGAACAAAAAGAGGAGGCATGCAGACCGTCGATTGAGGAGGAATTTCGAGTGAGAGACGACGCTGCGGAAGAAGAGGCACGTGGTAATACTTTTATACTCGGAAAAGGGACGGTGTTGGCGAATGTGTAAAAACAGTTTCACGCTGTGGTTGCAGTACGAGAATAGGGTAAACTGAGGAGTAAGTTGTCAAGGGGCTGTGTGGTCCAATCACTCGGAAATTATTCACCGCACTGTATATCCGAGATCTGTTTGTGGGTAATCATTATCACAAGGTACCGCTGGTGACACTGGCATGTGAGAATACTGAATAAACCTCACGACGATATATTGAGAAAATAATTTCAACACTTATGTCGCAACTGATGGTATGATATCGCCTTTTCTAAGAAAAAAAAAACTGCAAAGTACAGTCACAAATTATTTTCCCTTCCAGCCAAAAATCTAAACATATAATGCTTCACTTTGTACATTGAATTAACCAAAATTATCGCCAAAAATGATATAAATAAAAACTGTAATTTTGAAACATTTTTTCCCATGTTAATTATTATCTGCTTGCCTAGTAGTGAAATTCCTATGTAACAAAACCTCCAGCCACATGTGAGATCCAAGCACAAAGTTATGGCTCGCACACTTTCAGGAAGTCGTGGTTTACATACAGCTACAACGGGATGGTGCCGTGCAGTTCCCTACGCTGTTCAGCTTGCCACCACGTCGAGAGAATACTGACTGAATTGCTTTCGTACTTAGCAATCTATTACATTAAGATACAGGTCCACGTGCCTTACACACTTAAAAAATCGTATTCATGTTTGGTATCCACCATAAAATACGGTACTTCTGTATATCGACATTAATTACTAATCTCAATTAGTATTAATTTGATGGGGGCATCACGTTATTCGTAGAATATATATCATAAAACACGATAGTGGGGAGGGTTTTTTAAGTTCATGAAAATTGTGGGGTAAAGCACATAAAATGTATGTACACTTTAAGTCAATCGGGTTACTTAAACGCGTTAAACGCAAGGCCTAACGAAACTAAACCTGATTTCACGATACATGAATCACGGGAAGTGTGTATCAACGTACCAAGGATTTACAGAAATAAACGACGGAAATTAAACCACGTCGGAATAACGTTTAATCCCGTTGTATTTTGCAAGGCTTACTTGTTGAAATTCACGAGAAGACTGTAATACGTTCCATGGAAGTACTACAAAAAAAATCGTAGGACGAGGCGTTACGAGGCTTTAATTAGGTGTATCGCCGCCATGATGTATTTGTACTGCAAGGGTGCAGTGAAGGAAAACAAATGAGAATCAACAGCAGGCCGTCCATTTTCAATTTTACTGTGCAATATGGCGATCAGTTGAAAAGTGTTAAATGTAATTACTATGCGGAAATATTAAAGTTCGTGGAGTTTAGATTAATTAATTTTAGACGGTAAGCGTGTCCTATACGCGAGTTATCAGCAATACATCACCAAAGAGGTATATCCGCCGCTTACAGGGGTGAGTAACGTCATTTGATGTTCGGTTAATACGTTTAATTACACACACAGTCGAATTTTAGCGTGGAAATGCAGAACGCCTAACCGTACTAACCCTAACTTCACGATAGATTGCAGTTATTGTTTTTACTTTGTGTTTAATTACCTTGATCCTGTGTAAATGATGACAAACGTACACAGGCAGTGTTTTGTAGGTATGACATCTTCGCAGCTTGGATGTAATGTAAAATTAAAAAAAAACCCTTGAATTTGGGGGGGGGGGGGGGTCCACTAAGTTGGGTTCAGCCTTACTGTATTTAGCGCGGCAAAACAACCCAATGACTTGTACTTTGCAATTTTCCTGATTTTCATAGCACTCCCCACAATCGTGTCTGAGGATGTACTGCAAATATCATGATGACCTCCATTAAATTCTTCTTAAATGTGTGATTGGTAATGTCGATACTTAACAGATTCTGACATTTTTTCTTTCGGAAAAGCCGCTTTTCTTGACGATTACTAACAGGACAATTCACACAAGCAAGCATACTCTTATCTTTTCAATCACAACGCCACTTAAAACACACAAGTGGGCAAAATTCATAACACAGGTACTCGTGCGTAAGGTATAGTCACACAAGCCTAATCAAGTCACACAGTAACTACTTCAATGAATTAGGTATCACACACTACCGTTTTACACACTATAAAAACTAGGCGTAAACGACTCATCAAACTATCTGCTCCACACAAAGGAATGCCACACCAACAATGTTTGAATCTAACTAGAGTTTTTTTTGCTACCTTCTTAGAAAGTAGTTCAGCTTCACTCACTGGCAAAGTCAGTTTGTACATGCAATAAAAAGTTCACACTAGTGCATATAAGCGATTATGATATACTGCTGCACTAATACCACTACGTAACAACCAATTATGTGCCGAATTTACTACGACCTAGTGTCAGATTCTGAAAGCTCGTTTCGGGCAACGCATTTGTAGACATCCGGACTACGTCCATGTGACGTCACTTGGCGCCGAGTTTCGGACACGTCCACTGGAACGGACGATTCTAGACAGGCCTTCAGGTTGATGGTCCACACTAGTGGTCCATGAAAAAGAAACGATTAAGAACCACTAGCAAAAAACTTGACTACGATTTTATAAGTGCGTCAATGTATGTTGTCATACACGCTCACTTCTCTTGCGCCAAGAGACGCATAGTGATACGGGTTTGCATTTAATCAGTTTTCTGGAGCAAGTGGTGGACGTATAAAAGCTACAAAAATTGGCAGAAACATTAACACACACACACACACAATTCCACCTCTTAACTCCAAAAATCTGGTTATTCATGCAGTGTGTTCGAATTGATACATTAATGACATATTAGAGAAAACATCAGTAAAACACTACCGGTTCCTACACTATGAAAAACTATGCAAACCACCACGCTTCAAAACTACCTACACTTGGCAAGTGTAGACCTACTGAATCCCTCAGTCGCCCCATCCCTCCAAAAGAAATTGAAATAAATGTTTTAACAAGGATTATGCAAGTCAACACAGTTCGTTGATAAGCCTGGCAGCGAGGATTTTTTTTCTGAAAAGATTCATTATGATTTGTCATACTAACAACTTATCAAACTGTACACTGCCGTAAATATTACCGTATTTTAGATCTGACTAAATGTGCATCGTTAACCTTATCTTTGCAAACAAACGTGGGAAAAAAATTTAAATCCTTGTTTTGTGAGATCGCGATTTCTTGTTCCGTTAATTTGCAGACTAGGTCACACACACATAAAGCAAATACACTAAAATTATAAACTACTTTTAGCAACGGAGACAGAGAATTTTCCATGATGAAACAGTTCAGTATTATACATGACTACACAGATTCCCAAAAGCGTGGTTTCTATCAATAATGAGGAATTTCCCTGATGCTTCGGCACTGAATAAATACCATGAGCTTATTTCGCGGCACATAAACGCAGCATAAAAATGGCATCTTAATCAGTTCGTTACATGCTACAAAAATATGACGGTGTACTAAATATGACAGAGCCACGTTTGCTAAGAGGAAAGCGACCACGCCCACACTGATCAACCGGCTTCGAGCCCAGGTCGAGACTACAGCCCAGAGAACTCTTAGCTTACTCCGCACGAACAGGTTTACTGGAAGAAATGGTCGAGGCCAATTTAAAGTATAGTAATGACTTAACATTTAGCTGCTTCTAACTAACGTATATGCGACCAAACGATATAAAAGAAATATCCATTTTTTTTGGTGGCCGTGTAACCTGGGCGGTCAGTCTTCTCGTGACACATTTTGTGTTTAGAAAAATTGTAAACCTTAGGAGTGCCGCAATTCTGATAGACCTAATGAATTATTGTATACGTTTACCAAGCAATGTTCGCCTGTTGGACATTACACGCCTTAAATTAAAAACAGAAAGATTCCTTAGTTAAATAAATCTAAATCAGTATAACAATTATACGACTTTTAGGGCAAATCCGCACTGAAAATTTTACAACCATAACTTTTTCCAAGAAAAATTCCTAACCACAAGCAAGAGATTTGCACTTTTTAAATGAGCGAATGTACGTAAACATTTGCGTAGACTTATTTGTGACTGTCCCTGAAATAAAAAATATAAAAGCATATACGGATCAGAAAGTTAGGGTTTGTCACCGCATGCAGTGGTTACAACGTTAAAAATTTCTTAACAAAATCTATAAGTTTTTTTTTTCCTGCACCGTTTGGGGTCGCGCCTGTTGTGAATTAATTCTGCGGTGATACTGTACGCGATCAAAACCTTTACTTTAATAATTTAGAGAAATATTTCACCGTGTGTTGCCCAGAAATTTAGTTCATTTTTTTATTAACATCAGGTAATATTACATTTCGCCAAGAAACACTGTCAGGTTAGAAGAATTCCAAACTTTTAACAGCACGTGCTACCTGTAAACTTAAGAATTACCCAATTTCAAAACAGCTTTTTTTCCCCCAAAAATTGTAGCCGAGCCAATCAGAAAGATCAAAGACTACTAAAAAATACTTTGTATTCAGAAGTACTTATATGCGAAACAATATTGAAATCAAGACCGCACTACAGCATTTACATAAAATATGTAATACTAATATAACTGTCAATGTAATATACAGCTGCAGACGACCAGCGTTGGCCAAATTGTGGCACAAACATACGGAACATGGAAACTTCCCTGTAGCGGATAGGCTACCAACAAATCAGCACAGCTGTCTGCAGTCCCAAGCGAGCTAGGCCGGCATGCCATGCCAAACTCACACTGCAGGCTTAGAGAGAAATTGACCCGTACCTATGGATTCGATAAAGAAACCCCACAAACCTTTGAACTTGGACAGGTTCTCTTCGTAGCCCTGTTGGGTCTTCTCGAACGACGCGCCGTCGTACAGCGCCTCGTTCGGGTCGAAGCCGAGCCGGTCTTTGTAATAAGCTTGCGTCGACATTGTCCGTTATGCGAACATGGGCATCACACGCAGGGCTAACCCGGCCGGCTTCTCGTCCCGGCGATGTCCCACTTTCCTTCTCAACGCGAAGCTGCAGACAATGTCTTCAGCGCCGCACAGCCACAATCACTGCGCTATTCGCAACAAGTCCGTCACTTCTTAGCACTCCTCTGTGAATCACGCTGTTCCGTGAAGAGCTTACGTCACGAGTCCTTCCCGTTGAATAATCGTCTCTTGTGTGTCTGTGAAGCTGTCTCTGGTTCGCCCAACCGAAAGGAAACACAACGCGTCTTCACGCTACAGCGGCAGAGTTCACACTGGACGAGGACCGGCGCGCGACGTATACTATTTCAATATTCAGCCCAGGTGTAACTCATTAGAATTCGTCACTACTCGAGCGGTGCGCCTCGTGTGGGCTTCGCGCTCGGCACGCGGCGAGAAAACAGGACCCCCCACGGATACCAACCTCGGTGGGTGGAGCAAGAGGGGCCGCGCCACCACGTTCTGCCTACGGTCCGCGCAAACTGACCCGGGGCTTGTCACCTTAAATGGCGGTCACCGCGCTATCCCCCTTTCTGGACCCTCCAGCATCCAGCAGAATGGGCGACGTCACTGCGCGAGGGGAAGAGCACCAACACTCGCGCACTTGTTTTCCTGGAGAATGAAGCACGAGGGGGGGGGGGGGGGAACCCCTGGAAAAACTTGAGCACGAGTAGGTTTCGAAGAGGCGTGCTAGTCCTTGCCAACTACCCACGCACGCGGCCGGCGTTACGAAGACAATCTCTCTGGCTCGCTCTGCGTGCAGGCTCCGCTCTGGAACGGCTGTAGGGTTTTAATCAATTCTTCTTCTTCAGTACGCGACCAGAATACAATGTTCTTACAAGTCACTTCGTCGCTTGTATAAAAAAATCCAAATGTTCACAGTAAATCACACACGGACACAAAGTCGCTACGTGCACTTCCATACCGAGTAGGCGACTCTCGCCTGTCGGTTTTTCGTAAATCGTGTCGAAGACTTCGTTCGATGCGCAGTGCGGGGCAACGGCGGTTTTTGCGAAACAGCGACGCGACGTTAGTACGGTACACCGGACCATGTGCGGGCTTGCCACATTCCTGAGTTCGGGATTCCCTTCCTCCGCTGCCACTGCTGCCTACGTGGTGCCTGACTGCCTGTCCCACACGCGGCGCCCTCGGCAACCCACTCACTCCTCGCACCGTACCGCGACATTCAACTGCTGCAGCGGCCGGCGGCGGCCAGTGCTGCCAACCTCCGCGCCACCCGTGTTCCCAACTGCGGCGCCAGCACGCCAAGGTCAAGGACGACACGCCACCAGGAACCTCGCTTTAGGAGGACATCTACCGTTTATTCTTACCGGCGCACGCCCCAGTAACACACTACTGCAGTTCTGCCCGTGAATATCCAATTTCGCTGCACTGCAAGCAGGTAGTTGCTGCCTGCTGTAAGGTTTGACCTACTTGAAACACACTGGCACGCAGCGATAAGTTATCTCGAACAGATAGCTACGGGAGGGGCAGAACCAGAGGGGAAGTAATGACATAAACAGACCTTTCCCATTTGTTTTGTTTGCACGCTGGTTGTACTTGATGTACGTGTGAAGCGTCAACTCGTAACGTTCAAACAATATCATGTATTCTTCCGAGATAAACTAACACAGATTTTATTTGACCTTCAATTTATTTTCTTAGGCATCTCATCGTTGCGTAAGTATTAAAATTTAAAAAAGACGTGTTATGAAAATCAACAAAAAAAGGGGGAGGGCAAGACAATACAGGACTAAAATAACGGATTCCTAATATTTAACCTCCATTCTTAAAAAAAAAAAAAAGAGGGAAATTACTACAACTTCAGCGCCAAATGTAATTTAATTATCTTAAAACGTAAAGTGCTAATACTTCCTGCTTAAAACCTGCTTTACCGCGAACGTGCTGCTTAGTACCGGGAAATGAAAGTGGCTACATCAGCGCTATCTCTTGGCAACAGCTGGAACCTTTTGAACAAACAGCCGCAGACAACAAAGATATAGCCTGTTCGCGGTAAAATGAGCACTTTCGAAAGCACGTTGCGTATTATTCCGCCTTGTGTAAAATTAACATTACTGTCGGTCTCATCACTTAATTCATGCACCAGTGATGTGAAACTGTGAGATTATTAGAAAAGTATAAATGTTACAAATTAGCTCATTTTTGCATGTCGAGATATAGAAAAAAGCAAAGTGAAAGAAATAAATTAAGTTATCACAAATGATTACCAAACACTTTTTATTAGGCGTTAATATATGGAACTACTTTCCATCCCGTGTTACCAACTTTACTGGGCGCATGTCACTCCGTGTGCCCGTTAAAATATATGTAGGTGGGGGCAATGACTTTTTCCTAGGGTTGATTTCAAAAGTGCTCACTTTATCGTGAACAGCCTTTAACGTGATTCCCTGAATTAAAAAAAATTGGCGGTGCAACATGCCCCTATTAACAAACGAAGAAACGGACTTTGCTGAATTAAAGTTTTTTTGGACATGTAAAGATGTCTATGAAAATACGCGCGTTTAAAAATTCCAAATCTGCCAGGACACCCAGGGCACCATTCTTTGACTGCAATAATGCATATTTAACAACATTTAATGTCTCATTTTAATTCCTTAATATAAAAATCCCACAGCCTGTCAATAAAAATTATGTGGATATGTGTGTTCAAAGACAGGAAGTAACGCTCGGAAAGTCTCTGAAAATCATTTTGAGAAAAAAAATTTCACATTAAAATAGTACATTTTTGGGCTGCTGTTATTCGTATTGTACTGAGGAATAGAATGCCTCTAAAAGTGAACATGCTATGAAACGGGAAAATAAAAATGCTGGTGAGTCGCAGTGATTTTATGTCTACACAATAAAAAATTATCGACAAATTTAACATATTTTCAAATTTAAAAAATATATTTTTTGCACTCTGTAATTATTACAAAGGAAATTTTGTTTAAAAATAGACATAACTGCAGAATAAATTTTTGTTCAACTAAAATTCCTTGGTTTAATAATGAAATAAAAGCGATTATGAATTTTGAAACATTGAGATTAGCAATGAAGTTTTGTTCGAACTCTGCACAAATGACGAACTCACGTCGACATCTCAATTGCGCAACGCTCATTCACATAGACAATGTTTGAAATTAAACACTAATAGCCATATGGTTTTTAATTGTATCACTTCCATAGTTCCTAAATAAGTGCATTAGTCATACGAGTACGGGATTTTATTTAATTTCAAGACAACACTATTACACAAGAAAAAAATATGACGCTTGCTATGAGGCAGGTGGAAGTATGAACACCTAGCTTCGACTCTCAAATCGACCCTCACGGAAAGGTGCTACCTGATTTATTCGTAGAACTATGACGCAGAACAAAAATGGACACCCTACTCTAGAAGTGTTCTTGACTACACTAATAGCCATTATTCCAGAAAGAGGCAGTACTTGAGATATTATTCATTTTTAATTCTGTTTATAGTACAACCGTCGAGAAAATTACAACCTCCAGTACCGATGCTGCTGTATCAGATAAGTCATTCCTTCAAGTAATGTGTCAATTTTTTAATTAACTGCTACAAACATGGAAAAGACTGTTTGTTCACTATTTATATACATGTCATTCCGTTATAATACAAGTTGCAGGAGAGTTCATAATGTAAATATTAATAAGGTAGCTAAATCTTTACCGTAAATAAAATATAGCGACGACGTCTCTTTTGCGAAGCTAATGGTTTAAATGATACATGTTCAAAATAAGTACATGTATTATTTTCTTTTATAGTGATGTCTTAAAGATTAGTCGATCGCTCAGTGCTGGACAGGACGTGTGCATTGTGCTGAATCTGACGGTTTCGTTTCACTCGATTCGTAAGGAAGGTGTTTTTACTATTATGTTGAACTGACCAGGACGGTCTGGCTTTGTCTCGCATCTTTTAACGTAGTATACAGCACCTGGCACATGTGTAATAAGCAATTTCGATGGCTGGTACACGCATATAACTATTTTTGTATCTGTTTGTATCAGGGTGTGTAGCAGTGTTGTCCTTATCGTTCCCACACTTTACAATAATACTTTTTTTTCGCCTAACATAACGCCCAATGCTTGTACAATATACGCAGCTTGTTAAATGGCTATAACTATTTTGCTTTCGTAACTGTTCACATCAGCACGTAGCAACAACATCACTCTTGTGCGACTACTGGTTTAAATGTAGGTATGTGCTTATAGTTCCAGCACTATAAATGCAATGTATTTACAACGGAATAATCAGTTCAGCTATACTGGATAAGTGAATTCCTCTGGTAATGGAAAAGCGCATGTATGATTCGGGCTGGTCTACCACCCTGGAGCTCTAACGCATCTCTCGACTAGTGTTCTGTGCCATCCCTTCGACTTGACTAGACCTGAAAGAGGTGCCTGTGCTGCCAGTCGTTCGCTTGTTGGACTGCCATACAGATTCTCACGATGTTATTTGGTCGCGCAATGATGGCCGGGTCAGTCATGTTCTGCTGCTAGTGTTTTAAGTGTTAGTTGTACTCTGAATTTGTCGGTTAAGTTTCACTCGGGTTCGTAAGAAATTTCGTTTTCTATTCTATCATACTAGTCAGGACCGTTCGGTCTTGCGTAGTGCCATCTAACACCTCGTACAATGTTCGATACATGTGATGGTTGGTAAGTGCCTATAACTAGTTTCCTTTACATCATGTTTTTTATATATGTTTGCATCACTGTGTAGAAGTAGTGATGACCTTATAGTTCCCGCACTTCACAATGGTAATTTTTTTTTCACCTGACATAATGTACAGCATTCGATGTTCGTGCAATATACACAGTGTGTTAATTGATGTTCGAGATATACATACATATCTACCAGTCCCTTGAACGGTTCGGAAATTGCAGCGAACTATGATTATAAGTATGCTTACGACATACTTGACCCCATGACCCTTTTCAATGTCGGAGCTGATGCCTGTGTTATGAATTTGGAGTGTATATCTTAAACGGTTCGGAAATTACAGCCCACTATGCTTATAAGTGTACTTACGACATACTTGACCTTGCGATCCTTCTTGTTATCGTAGATTATATCTATATGAATTTATCGGCTATATCTTAAATGCTTCGGAAAATACAGACAACTATACTTATAGGTAGACAGAGAGTATACTTGGTCCTGCGAGCCCTTGCGTCGCTTGGGATGATGCCTGCATTATGAATTTGACAACTATATTTTATGTAGTTCAGATATTACAGCCAACCCCTCTCGTCATCTCGGGGGATGTCTATGTTATGAATTTGGTGACACTTGCGGTGCATTCGGTGCTAACTGTGGTGCTTGCGGTGCTAACTGTAGTGTGTGCAGTGCTAACTGAGATGTGTGTGGTGCTAACTGTGATGCATGCAGTTCTAACTGTGGTGCTATGCTTATGTGTGCTTACATCATACTTGACCCTTCAGTCCTTTTTGTTGTCGGGGGACTATGTCTGTGTTATGAATTTGCTGGTTGTATCTTAAATGGTTCGGCTTATAAGTTTTCTTAGGACATACTCCTCTCTTCGACCCTTTTCGCTGTATGGGTGATGCCTATGTTATGAATTTGGCAACTATATCTTACAAAGTTCGGAAATTACAGTAACTATGCTTATAAGTACATATAGCTAATTTCCGACCTGTGACGGCATCCAAGATGGCATTCGGACTGTCCTTCAGTCCTCCGCCCCAATCCCACAGTCAACTATGCTTATAAGAAGTCATAGGTAATTTCCTGCCTGTGATGACATCCAATACGGTGGTCGGGCTCTCCTCCAGTCCTCCCTCTCACAGCTAACTATTCTTATAAGGAGATCAAGATGGATGTCTCCAGCAGACGACAAATAAGATGGACGCCTCCGGCAGATGACAAACAAGATGGGTGCCAGGTGAATAGTTTTTTTCACGATTTTGTCCGGCGAGTGTGCGCTCACTCGTATATAACTTATTTCAACTCCTATCGGTCCATATGCGATGGTAGTCTTGTGGTTAGAACACTGAACTAGCGACTTAAGGGTCGTCGAAATGAAACCGCACAACACCAGCATTTTTTGAGTTCACACTTAAAATAAATTACCAGCGCTCCTGGCGGTAGATGAGCGAACACAAGATGGCCGCCAGCGTTCCTAGCTGCCACCAGTGGAACTTCAGTCTGGTGGCTAGTGCGAGAACCAAAGATGACCGCGAGCACACACTCTAGCGGCCGATGTGGGAATCAAAGATGGACGGCAAACAAGATTGCCGCCTCTAGCAGACGATGGCAAAACAAGATGGTAGCCACCAGCAGACGACATCAAACAAAATAGCCGACACCAGTAGACGGCAAACAAGTTGGAAGGAGAAAACCCCTCCAGGAATAAGAAAGAGAACGAAGGAAGAGAGAGAACGAAGGGATTGAGAGAGGAAAAAACGATGGAATGTGACAGAAAGAAAACTTGGGAGGAGGCCCGAGGAAACCCTCGGAAGTGAAATGGAAGATGGACATCATCGGAGACGAATGACCGATCAGGCCGAAAACTAAATTTGGGATCGAAAATCCAAATTTGGGATTTCAAATCCTAATTTGAATTCGAAAACCAAATTTGAGATCGAAAACTAAAGATCAAAGTCATACTGGCTGACAAGATGGCCATCGCCCAACAGGAGTGACAGGGCAGGAAGTTCCGCACGACGTCATCCAATATGGCCGCCATCTGTCCGACAGTCCGATTGCAGGCTGCACTTGGCTAGGGAGGAACATTTTACAACTACTGTCCGTAATTCTCGTTTTGAGGTCGTCAGTGTTAGCCAGCAATGGTAGACGAAACACTTGATCTTTATCTATCCCCATTGAAAAAAATTGCATGGGGTAAGATCGGGCTTCTTGGTGGCTAGTAATGAAGAGCCTGGTTACAAGTTGCTCCGCGACCAATCCAGTTACATTCTATATGAATGGTAAGGTGAACTGGCACAACGTGCGGATATGGGGTCAGGAGCATCCACATGAAACGACAGAACTCGAGCATGCTTCCCCCAAAGTGAAAATGTTTTGCGCTGTCTCCAAATACACGGTTTTCGGCCCTTTCTTTTTTCAAGAGCCCTCTGTTACTGGCGTTCCTTATTTGGATATGCTTACAGAGTGGTTGTTTCCTCAGTTAGAACATGTGGTGGGGACTTCATTTTCCAGCAGGATGTTGAGCCACCCCATTGACACCTAGTTGCTCGCGGATACCTGAAAGAGATGTTGCCACAACGCTGGATTGGTCGCGGAGTAGCTGATGACCAGGCTCTTCATCACTGGCCACCAAGAAGCCCGGATCTTACCCCGTGCAATTTTTTCTATGGGGGTACATAAAGGATGAAGTGTTTCGTCCACTATTGCCGGCTAATATTGACGACCTCACAACGAGAATTACGGACGCCATCCAAGCCGTAACACCGGACATGCTGACAAGAGTGAGAAACGAATTTGTGTATTGCGTAGATGTCGTTCGAGCCGCGCTCGTGGTGGTCACATTGAACATTTATGAAGATATGGTAAACAAACTTCAAAACCAGATATGGAATCTGCCACGAAAAACAGGACGCGTCCAGTTACCAAACCTGGTACGAAATCTGGCCGTACAAGGCGGGAAATGCCATGACGGGTGCCATACTAGCCCGTATACTGGCCGCTATGGCGGAACTTGCACAAGTTTTTACGGAATCTGGTATCGTGTAATATCGGCTTAAGGCAGGATACAGAACGGCATTTTACGCGAACTGACCATCGTATTACATGCTTTTATTTAACTTGCATTGTTTGTATGTACGGTGTCTGTCCGACCTCTACACAATGAACTGGCGTTGCAGTCTGCCTGCAGCGCTACTTTTCGATAGGTTGCAGCTCAAAGTTTGGAAGGGTCCAACCAGTGTTTAACTGCACATTTTTAGTCTTACAAATGTATAAATGAATATATAAATAGACTACACATATAATAATAACAAAAAATTTGTAGAGACTAAAAAATAAAAAATAAATAAACTGTAGAAAACCTTTTATTTATAAATGCACTAAAAGGAAAAAAAAATTTTTAGTAGTTACCAAATTTGTATAACTTGTAATATGTGGTCGAACAGCCATAATAAACTTTAATACAAATTAATGTGTTTGTATCAATTTATATTTAATATATAAAAGCTTGACGCGAATAGTTAAGAGCCTTAAGTACGATATGTGCTTACTATGATTACGCAAATGAGGTATACGCTCTATATTGTGCCAAGCTTTTATATATCTATACTAATATTATAAAGAGGTAATGTGAGTTTGTTTATTTGTTTATATGTAACGGCATATCTCGGAAACTACAGGGCCGATTCTTATAATTATTTCACTGTTAGGAAGCTACATTCTTCCAGATGGACATAGGCTATGTTTAATTTTAAAAACAAATCCTTGAGAATTTTCAAAATTTGTATACAAAGTCGGAGAAAAATGATCTACTTGGCTGCTTTCTAAGCATGCGCCAACAAAACCATTATTAAAGATAAATTGAAACAATGTTAGAAGAAATTGTGTATCTTAATATTAGTCCAAATAGTAGCAGGTAGTCACGGGTAATTGGAGGTAGTCACGGGCAGTGGCGGCTGGTGACTTTTGAAACTGGGAGGGCTGTGGCGATCCTAACTCAGATCATTACAAATAGCATTTTTTAAATAGGCACAGTGATAAATACTTGTTTGAAGAAAAATTTATCATCGCTCGATTTGTAAAGATCAACATTCTGTGGCCACTGGTTCAGCGTTAATCACTAGCACAGGTATTTTAAATGTTTAGATGTTTATTTTAAATTTGTGTAGGTTATATGTAGGGGCACCCAAATTTCGCGAAAAGATTTCAGGACCAGTTGTACTTCATAGCACTATAGATTAGATACACTTCAGCGATTGTTTGATCTAGACGATACGTGTCTGCCCGCGAATCACAGACGTAAGGTAGCGGAGTAACCTAATTCTGATTGGCCAGTCAAGTAAGAGAATATCTTCTCCCAAACACACGCCGCCAATAAGAAAAAGAATACTGCTGGTATTCCCCAGAGTATTGAAATCTAGAGAATGCGGAAATTTTTTCGCGAAATTCGGGTGCCCTTTGTTATATGCCTTCCAAGCAGTACCTACGTGGTGTGGTACATCACACGAGACGTATTGAGAGATAAAATGATAATAATACTAGTTCTACTATACAAATGGTGATGATAACTTAAATATACTAAAACAAATATTTTTAAATACCAATACTAATTTACATAAAGCACATACAAAATGCCTGTAAAATTTAAATTAGAGGATGAAAGTGGCATATCTTAATATATTTGTAAACAAAATACATTCTTCAACCAGTACGCACTATCTAAATGGCAATGAATATTCACCTTACCAATCTCTGAAAAATTTATACTTTTTTTTTGTATGTTGTAAGCGGGTTTAATGTCTTTTAACTTGTCTCCTAAATGTTTAAAATCTTTTACCTTATTGACAGTCCATAAAACTATTTCCGATAATAAAGTAAAAAATTGCAAACCATATATAGGTGTGTATTTTAATAACTCATAAAACATGAGCGAAGCGATGGAGGGCTGCTAGTTAAAAATTAATTGATACAAACATATTAATTTGTAGTAAAGTTTATTATGGCTGTTCGACCACAACATAAAAGTTCTACAAATTCTGTAACTACTATAATTATTTTTTTCTTTTTAATGCATTTATAAATAAAAGATTGGTTTTAAAAAGTTTTTTTTTTTTACACTTTATTTATTTGCTTTCTCTTCCCACAAATATTAATTTCTTTCTCTTTGACATATATAAAATCATTTTTATCTACAAACAGTTAAGTACTTTTATATTCTCAAATTTACAATATTCTCGTAACAAAAGGAATGGATATTTTAGTAATGCTTTCGTAAGCGCTATAGTAGTATGAACTATGATGATAGTTTGATTGCCTTACGAACTACGGTATTCATAGAACAATTCGTTCTACAGTCCCCCAAGCATAAGGCAATTGTGCGTTAAAAAGTCACCTTTTCAATTTTTTGTTGTATAATGGAATTCACCATTTGATTATTACTGAGATTTTAGCGAACTGTGCCATCCATAACAGGAATGATCGCACATTCTGTTGTGTGGAATGACAATTCGAATCGACCCAAACTGACAAGAATCCTCTAGCTATTTTAAGAGGAATCCAACGAGTGGTCAATCATTGAAATCGGATTATTGGTTCGCGAGATTTGAGAGTTTGAATCTCATTGAGGTTTGCAGCCAATACTTTTATTTTTACCGAAAGGTTCGTCCCGAGCCGAGCCGAGCTGAGCGAAACTAGTGCGCGACCTGCTATATAGACAACACTCGCGTGCCCCCATCTAACGGGTTATTGATCTTTCCTACCAAAGCGAAACTACGTTAATGTAATATATGCAGTCGGAAACGAACTTCCAATCACAGTTGAGAGCCGATTACCTCTGCCACTTACGCCCAGCTATCTAAATCCTGAAGTTAATTAACTCACCCTCGAAAAATATAATGTAATAAGAACAGCGTCAGCTAAAATTAAAGAACCTACGCTTAAACAAATTTCAACAAAATCATGAAAAATTAAAATTAATTTAATAAAGCGTCTTAGTTAAATTCGACTAGAAATCTTGCAGCGAGCCAAAGCGTTGCGCTTTTGGTGACATGTGTATTCCTTAGTCATCTGATTTGCTCCGATTCCTCCTTGTTACCGAGATACAAAAATATGGTTTTCCTACCGTTGTCATTACGCAAAGATGACAGAAACATGTTTCCGAGTTTTAATGAATACGAAAATATTTGAAAAATAGTTTGTACTATATATTTTTTATAATATGGTAGTGTTTTAGGTTTGAATATACCTACGTCTTCAACCGTTATTTAAAAGTTGTTGTGGTCAATATTATTTAACTTCGCAGTATGTAAAACCAATTTGGTGAATTCCAACCACGTGAACGAATAATAATAATGGCGGCATTTTTTATCGCTTCATCGTCAACTCGTTTTAAGAAGTGGATGAGGAGCATTCTACGCTCTGAGAGTGCAGTGTGACTGACCAAATATGAAACCTGGTACACGGAACCTGCCACGGAATATAGGGCAGGGGTTGTTGCCAAACCTGGTAAGAAATCCGGCCGTACAAGGCGATAAACGTAACGATGGCCGTCACACTAGTTTGTGTAACAACTGCTGTGACAGATGTTGCACAAGTTCGTGCGGAACCTGGTACCGCGTAATATGGTCATAATGTGTACTGGAGCTGTCCTCTACAGCTCAAGCGAAGCGTTCTCAGTTATAAATATATTACGAAATACTATCACTTTAGACCACCGCAAACGACCTAATTCTGTGCAAGATACACCTATTCGCACGGTGAACACAAATTACACGTTTATTTCCATGGTGTAGTGAGTAGTAATGTTATTTCTCACTGACTCATGGCAATAACACGCCTGAACGTTTCAAGACTGGCTCACCTCACACAGCGGAAGACGACGTCAAACCATTGCAGATTCACAGAACAAATAAATGCACAGAGGCGAAATGGCGTGACGGTTTCTACGATGCGGAAGTGCCCGTATTCTGATTGGCCAGGCGAGAATCTGGGAACGGACTATGTGTCTGGCTATTTGGTGCTGCGAAATATTCCCTACTAGCTGGGTTGTCGGTTATAAGCTGTGTTTCGCGTTACTTCCAACTCTACTGAAGCGCTGCTAAAGTTCTACTTCCAGGATATTCATTTGCATTATGCAAACAAAGTTAAATCGATTCTATAAAATTACACCAAAGGGACAGCGCACCGGATCGTGCGCAGTCAGTGTAATATTATTTCGCACAGGAACTATCAGGGACTACCAACACACCTATTTTCTCCCTGTTTTATTCGTAATATTTATAAATGAAATATTAAAACTTATAGATACAATATAACTAAAAGTTAATTATAACAAAAAAAAAAAAAGAGACACTTTTATATTAACCCATTCAGACCCTGTGTACATTAGTACATTATGCACGTGCAGGTGATTTTCAATTTGCACTGCATACTGCAAAGCTCAGTGACCAATGAGCTTACCTGTGGGTAAATGATTCGTAAACCGTCTTACTGGTCTAGGTCATAATTGGTTCATATTATCGTAGCCGAACATACACCCTCCAGCTCATTGGCTGTGACAACGAAACAAGTGCTGTGTCGACTTAAGTACAGTATGCATCATAAAAAAAATGTTGTTTACAACGCTTGAAACCGCAAATCAATGTGGATCTGAAAGGGTTAATACAAGTAGATTTCGCGGAATAGGCAACTGTTTTTTACCTTCGCATTCTTAATGTATAGTCTGTGGAAGAGGCCTTGGGCAACATCGCGGGTTCCACTATCCTGCTGTTGCCTAGGGTTTTTACCATCCTTCTGGGCCAACATAAAATAATTACATATTGTAAATTATTCTGTTACGTAGGATAAATAAGACTACGGTGATAAGCCTGTAAAATGCCGCTCATAGAACTCAACCTCGGCTTAAGAAAGCTTACAGAAATAAAACAGCCTCACGCTGGCCCCAGCAACATGGTGGAACGTCATTTGCCATTCAGCGTCTGGTAACCAATTCGCCAGCCAGCAGCCTGGCCAATAAGGAATCTTTAGTAACACGTAGTAGCCAATCAGAAGCAGAGCCTGTTCCCAGAGCCTCGCGCAGCCAATCAGATATGGGTACGCCTACGTCAAAGAAACTACAACGCCATCTCCTTTCTGTGTATTTATTACTCTGTGGCGTACGTACGTAAGTGAATTTTGTAACTAGTGGAGTATACGGAAAAACTACGAGACACTCCACTTGCCATAAGAATAGTCGGAGTGCTTCACACGTGCAGAATAAACCGGATTTTAACTGACAGAAATCTGAACCAATCTGTATAGTGGTTGAAAGCCATATATAACTACTGAATAAAGCATACGCTCCGAAAGCCGTGTTACTGGAAACCAGTCTTAAATGTTTCAACAGTCCACACGAGTTAGAAAGTAGGGCAACGCGGTTGTTTTCCTTTAGTTTATCTTTTGGGTAAGTGGATCTCTTTATTAGTATCACGGACGCCACAAATAAACTGCGAACGTAACAGGTCAATTGAGGTTATTAATACTGATGGAATAGCAAAACATTCTATGGAAACATGTATGTTTCACACTGCTCGAGAATGTTACATGGTACACTCTAAATTCGAATCAGTGGGAAACCACTGATTCGCAGTGAAATTCAACTACTATGATCAGTGAAAATGGCTCCACTTAGAATCAGTGGAAAACCACTGATTGTTTCAGTGAAAAATCTCACTGATTGAATAAGTGACGTGAAATAATTTCACTGATTGAACAAATGACGGCTGACTGAAGTGGCGAATTAAATATTGCTTTTATTTATTATAGTAAAATAATTACATGAAATAAACATATTTACGATAGTTTACTATTTATATTGTGCAATTTATAGCAATTTTAAAAAAGTAAAAAAATGCTGCAGGTGGCCGGGATAGAACTTGCGCACCCTTCTCTTCTTGGCCGTTGCCTTACCACCCCCCCCCCCTTTTTTTTTGAGCTACCACGCTAAATTGAAATCATTCGACGAAAATATATATCTTATAGTATCACTGCGTAATCGTATAGTTTGAAATTGTTTGCTCATACAAATGAGTGCCCTCTCTTCGCCGCATTAAATGCAGTTTAAACTTTCAGAGTTATGTTATGATTACATGGAAACGAAGTGAAAGACGTAAAAACGGAATGAAAGGCTGTGTGTTCATATTACCTCGTAAAATGGCGTTTTGAAACACTAAACGCATTTTAGAAATGTATTTTGTATTGGTTTTATTCCTTTATTCGTTGCTATGGTACTGCACTTGATACACGTTGTTTAACGGCCATTTTTAAACGCTGTTCGACGGCGATTTTCAAACGCAGTTTTACTGATACATCAGTCAAAAATAATTAGAGACGGAGCAAGTTGCCCAGACGTTTGACTGGTCCACCAGTCAAAAAATAAACCACTGAGAAAACAGTGGAAAAAATGGCTGACGAATCACTGTGAAAAGTCACTGAATCAATCAGTGAAGGAAATATGGCATTTTTTCACTGGTTCATCAGTTAAATTCACTGAAGTGACTGTTGTATCAGTCAGATACGTTTGACTGATTGAAACAGTAAAATTCTCACTGATTCAGATTTAGAGTATAGTGGCGTAAGGAGCATAACTTATAAACCTTAAGACGATTTTCGATGTTGTATATGTAGAGACCTGCAAAATTCGCGTTATTATTTCAAGACAGACTACACTTCAAACACGTAGGCTTCTGTACTACGTTTGTCAGTGAACTAGCTTGTTCGGACACTCCCTGCACGCCTTTGGACCAATAATATGCAATTAACGAGGGGCTGGCCCAGTCAAGTCCACCCAAATCAAAAAGGAAAATTCACCCTCACTGCTGTAGAAGCCAATAAACAAATTTCACCGACTCGAATATTTATAGGACGGTGAATACTAGCATGTTATATTTATAGGACGGTGAATACTAGCATGTTGCCAGAAAATAACGCAGGTCTCTATGTATAAACTATTCACGATAAAGTGAGCACTTTTGAAAGTCCTCTCATATGGAATAAAAGTCAATAAATATAATTATCTAATTTTATCCTTAATACGGTGGAAATTATATACTGTGTTTATTACTTACATGAGCATATTTATTTAACAATGTGGTTTAAGGATAAGAAATGGCTGAAAGAAAAATTGTAACTAGGGCCTCAAAAGTGCTCACTTTACTGTGAACAGCCCATAACTGTCAAATATTGCGAAGACAGCTTTATAAAACTAATTAACAAATTTGATAATTATGTGAATGAAGTAACCACTAGCTCAGTAACAAGTTACGTTTTCACAAACTTTGAAGTTATTATGTTGAGTTATAGCAATATGTAACGTACAAGAATTAATTTTCAAACAGAAGTTCCTCGATTTTAAAATTGTAATTGTAAAGGGCTTTTTAACGTCCCGGGTTTTACACTTGAAAGCTTAGCAGGGGACGGCTTACACACTAACTTATAACCTAACTTACATTAACACACATGCCTTACCCGGGATTGGAACCCAGCGCCTCCCGCACCCCAGATCGGTGGCGCTCCAACCGACTGCACCACGGGAGGTCGGCTCTCGATTTTAAAAGTTACTTAACAGTTTATTTCTCAACAGTTTCATTTGATGAATTCTGCAACACAGAAGTTGGAAAGCTGTGCGAGTGAAATGAAGGAGAGAAAGGAGTGAGTGAGATAGATTTGGGCGGCGTATAACAGATGTGACCTTTAGTGTCGATAGGAGACGAGGCGAGGTGAAAACGGAGCAGCGACGCAATACAACGGTAGAGGCCAACGGCAGTAATCTGAGAAATCACACGAGACACGAGCAACGTCCGCTGTGTTTCCTACATGCGAAAATCCGGGCACAACTCGATCAGGAACTGGACCCAGTTCGCCGTGGTAAGAAACGAATGGTCTGACTCCTAAACTTCCGTTCCTCTTGTAAGCATGGAGAAGATAAAAATGACTATTGAATCCTTTTTTAAATTTTCTTTATATTTAATGACAATAGTTCACGCTTACTATAAGCAATCTTAAAAAGAGTTCAATTTATAAGAGAATATAAAAAACCTAAGTTGCATGTCAAATGGACACAGCAGCTTACTGAGTAACGACATTAAGTAAACTGCCTTAACGATAACACCTTGCTACACGTTGCAAGGTAAATAAAGTAACTAACTTTACTTTACCGAAAAATCTCACTGAAGTAATTTTTGAAAATAACTAACATCAGCTGCTTTATAGGAAAACAAATAAGTTTAAAACAGCTGATTTTGTTGTTTTCAGTCCTACTCAAACCGCCAACGGCGCGAACAGGCAATTAATTAACTTGAAAAATTAAATTTTCTTCTTAACAACCAAATGCTGTCAAAATTTCTATACTGATGCTATTATTCACGACATTGCGAGACAAAAAGAAAAGACAGTCGAGAGAAAAATGAGTAACTCGCAAATTCGGCGTCCTGGAGAGCGAACTAAAAGAAAAGTCGCGCCCGAAGCACGTAGGTGATTAATGGTACCATGCACTGGCACGCGAGCAAGCCAGAAAACAATCACTGGAGCTCACGAAGCCATTAGCTAAGCCCTAAAGCCAATTTCCAATGGCACACTTGGAATGAAATGATAAAAAGTAATAAGAATGTTACACAGAATATTTCTGAATATTAATAATCAGAATCAAATTAAAGCTGTGTCTTCCCATAAAGCTACAAAAAATTACATGAAGTTTTTTTAAATCGAGTCACTATCAAAGTAAATTATGAAGCACGCTGTTGGAATCTTAAAGCACTAAAACGTACTGTAGTTCTGCAGTTGATACATCACACCATGTGTGTAACAGGTATAGGCTATACAAGGTAAAATGGGCACTTTAGAAAGCCCTCTCATTTGGAAGAATAATCAATAAATATATTTTATTGTAGCCTTGGACGTTAACTTCCGAGTGCGGTGGAATACACACACTATGTTGGTTTAGAACTTACATGGCAATATTTATTTTAAAATGTGGTTAAAAGATAAAAAAGAACTGAAATGAAAAAGTAACTAGGGCCTCAAAAGTGCTCACTTTACCGCGAACAGCGTATACCTGGGGCGCGATTCTCGTCCACTTCTCTGCTTATCGTGTGTGTGTGTGTGTGTGTGTGGGGGGGGCGGGGGCGATTTACGTCGTGGGAAAAGTAAATGTGGTCGAAGTTGCCATGGTACGAAGTGTAGTAGTCACCTGCCTTTATCAGAATATCTAACGTAATCTCCACTACGCCTGTCCAGCGATGCTCACTTATTTGGTCTTCCGACAGCATAAAAGTGAATGAGGATAGCGCCCATGGCAGCTTATTAGTGAGCGCTTCCAATACGTTCCTTTTCTACCGGCTTCAAGGTGGTAATTGGTTCCTGCTGCGTGCATCGAGGATTTACAGTCGCGAACACGCAAACATCAGCAGCATACCCGGTAAAACAGTTCCCCATACGGAAAAAAAAAAGTTGAACCTTATCCATTGCGGGAGAGAAGGAGAGGAGAGGTAGAATGTTCGCTTGAAGCGCAAACTGAATGTTCGCTTGAAGCGCAAACTATAGAGTTTCTGGTTTGATTTCTCCCGTATAGTTAGCAGTTATAGATTACGTTGAAGCTGTCTTCTTGGGGACGATCGTTTTGTACTCGCGCAACGGCACGCTATGACCGAATAGGTTTTAATCGGTTCCGCAATTTCCAACCAAGAAAATACTGTATTGTTTTATATATATTTCTAAAATCACCACACAATGCATACTTATTTTTTCATTAAAAAATGTAAGAGTTTACAAAATTCAAACGGTGGAAATATTATTCGTGTACTAAATTACATACGTACGTAGCCATCGCCGCAGAAAACGATTACGAAATGATGTTACACAGATCGGGAGCGATTTCAGTGTTCCAAAATTAAGATACCTGATAACGATAATTTGGTCGGAAACGTTTTGTGTGGATGGGTGAGGACGTTGGATTTCTTCCTAACGAGATTAATGAAGCGTTTAGTTTTTGATACATCAGTACCGTGATCACAGCTGCATACATCAGAGATCTTCCTGCTATCATCCAAAAAGAATTCGACAGAATATCATAAGGAGACGAACGTTATGTAATGTAGTCGCCGGCCGCCATTTCGAACAACTTCTGTAGCATTGTACTCAGCATCATACTTACAGCATCCAAATAAAACCAACCAATACATATTCAATCGTAGATGAAACCCCAGTCATCCTAACAAATGCGAATTTATTAAAAGTCGTAGTGCTAAATGAATTACAGAACTATGTAAAATGTTACAGACTTCAACCGCTCACATGAAGCGTTTCCACCCATTTCATTTCTAATTTACACCCTACACAATCTTTAGTGTTTTTATTCCTATCGCACTATGATTTTTACCAACTATACTTGTTAAGGGGAATTGAGAAGGGGAATGTGTATGTGTACTGCTGAATACTTACTGATCGTATCGCACGCCCGGTACATAATCAAGTCCGAATTGGCGGCCGGCGACTTCGTTACGTAACGTCCACCTCATCATGACATTTTTGTATAAATAGCTATGGAAAATCTATGATATGCGCAGTTGACTTCTATTTAAAATGGCGTCGGATTAACGTACTTACGTCGAAAACACACAACAAGAGTTCCGTGGATGCCTACGCGGTTTTATAAATATTAAGTATACCTTGACCATTTAACATTCACATTAATTTTTCGTTTGAACTGTTGCAAAAGAAGAAACTTTCGGTCTGCCAAGTTCTAATAAAACTTAATAGAACTGAGCCTATGAGAGAGAGTTATTGTAGAGCTGGTGCACAAATAGCAGCCAGTTATAAAGTTTCTGCGTGTTAGCAGTGACCAATAGTATTTCCAGCGGAAAAGCTACGTTCGTACGGGTGCTGGTCTATGACCTTTTCTGCGGCATGCCGCGAATAAACGAGTATACTAGAGATGATGAGTTGGTAAGGGGTTAATGCAAGCCATCTCCTTACAGTTCTACGTTCTTCAATCAATTACCGTAACGCACTGTACTTAATAATGTATTACATTTTGCGTTGCTAGATATTTTGAACAAGGCGAGATTCAAGTACATACGTTGCCACCGAGAACGAACAGCAGGCGTAAATGACGGCCATATGGTAGAATACCGGTGAAAGAGTGTCGTGAATTTGAACCTCTCCGGCGTGACTGGAGAGAGTAGGGCACGAGGCGTGAGAAGCGAAGTGCAGAGGTCACGGGATCGAGTCCAGATAGCACCGAGCATTGTCTTCCTCAGTAGCAACAAGGAAAAATTCTAAGATTCTGCTTCAATATATTTGCTGACTCCTTTCAGGCCAGCGTTTGTAGATACAATGCACTTTTTAACACGCTAACAATCCAATAAATACATATAAATCAGCATGTAACAGACAAAAAATACGTAACTTGACAAGCTCCAGAAGTGTATTTTGCATACTGCAGTACTATAAAGGCAATCGAAACCTATTTTTTTTTGTAAACTATAGTTTTTAGTTCAATATAACGAAAAATCATAAACCATTGACCAAAAAATTCAGCTTTCCATACTGGAAAGAGAATAACTATTTCATTACTATTTGAGCAAGATCTCTGCTGCCAAAATGGCTATAGTCCGAATATTCGCAGGTGGTAAGCATGACAGATAACTTATTTCGTTCGTGAGGAGTCTTAATCGAGTGAGTGAATAAATTTGTGCGGCTCTTAACAGCGAGGTCTTGAGAGAGATATTTTTGTTGTTTATCGTCTCTAACTCCGGCACTACTTCACTGTCAACTTCTTTACTTCAATTCCCTTACAAAGGCCTCCAGTAAGACGAGTGACATTTTGTTCGTGTGGCAGAACGCAATTCGTATAATTTTTTTTAATAAAGCCAATCTTATTTGCAACTATGACTGTTGTTGACAGAAAACAAAATAAATTGTTACATGGCCACTGGTTGGGAAATTTGCGCTGTCTGAACGTCCATTCGTCTTAACGTTGGCATTTCGCCAAACACAATTACATTCGTTACGTCAGGGACAATCCACCGCTCCCTAGTCGCCTCAGAGGAATAACGAACAAAGGGTGCTGAAATAGTCTGTCAGAGGTTAAGTTTGCGACCACAACTGCCAGGAAAATCATTTTCGTTCAATGTGTAGCTTACGACATTTAAAAATACTGACAGAGAAAGCTTCGTGTATTTAAGTTGTAGGCAGCACCACGAGTTACGCGCGCACACATACAAACTTTACAATAAAATCTTGCGCATCCTATAAAAATTGCGTATTTAGTAACCGGGAAAGCTGATTAACAGGCACATAGTTGGTTTAGGTAGTACGCAAACTATTAAAGTACCGTGTGATGACACATGTACTGTTGCCGGGAGACATCTGGGCACGCGAGTACTCTCCTATTCCCTAGACTGCGGCTCGGCACGGACCGGTCTGTAGCAGAGCGTATACGCGCAGACATATAAGCATTCGGTGTTGTGCCTTGAGAACAGCAAATGCAAAAGTGGACACGAAGAACTACTTCTAGAAACAACAGATAGCAGTGCTCTTGTGACAGTGTGCTCTGGATAATGTCATACCTTCTGCATGTGCTGATCAAATGTATTTATACCACAACTGTCATACTAATATTATATTTTATATTAAAAGTAAATAAACCAACACGACTTCGAACCTGCAACGTATTGAGACCAAACGTGTGATCTTAACTTCAACACCAACAAACAAACGTACTTATTACTATAACGATAGTTTGATTCGAATCTGTTTGTCTACACGCTACAATATTATTCGCAACATCCCGGGTATGGCACGGGTGTTAATTTATGTTAGGTTATAAGCCGTCCCCTGATAAGCTTTCCAGCATAAAACCGGGGGGACATTAATAAGCCCTATACAATACAATATTCACAAACATTACCATATAGTAGTATACGAATAGTGAGAACGTGCGAATGGTAAACTATTGTCCCATACATCCATGGTACTGATCCTACATTCGCTCACGAGACAGTCAAATGCGTAGGAGCATCCCCCATCTTGTATAGTGACGACGCTCGACATCCCTATATTTGCCGTCTGCCATGTGGTATTATATCAGTACAATGTATCGGTTAAATGCTTCCATTACGGAGCAGGAAGTTTACAAGGTAAATATTTTGCAGTGAGTCATTTGGCAGGCAAATAATTTCAAACTGCTAATGTTGTAGTATTTAATGCTTTTCAAATAGGATTACATATTTGCACATTCCTTGTTTAATACTCGCGAAAACGTTTAGTCTTAATGAACGTTGCGGGTATGACCGTTGTTGACAGAAAAAAAAAAAAACCGGGCCTGCGACTCGTCGCAGACGTGTGGTACAAAATGAACTTCTATCTTTGGCAACTAGTTTCCAAATAATTGCTTGTACAAATACAAAAAAAGTACAGCGTGAAATAGTTATTCGCCACTCTTACCGATACGAGTCTCATTGAATGCTCAGTGGTACGTTGAAGACGACATCCAGCGACCCCATGTGTTACCTTTCCCCGCTACGAGTGCCCTGGACCAGTTCCCAGTAACATAATGGTCACCTGCACACAGTTCTACTTTCCCGGGATTTTTTATTTTATGTTTTAAAACTTACTGTTGGCGCACCACGTCTGAGCGGTTGGATCCGTAGCGCTAGGCGGCACTGTCATCGACACGGCACGGCACGGCAAATTGTTTGCGCAGTTTAGCAACGGCCAGGCTGTGTACTTGCTGTTCAGAAAACATTATTTGTGAATGATATCGCGCACAGCACATTACTTCTGGATACACTAATATTATGATTTTATAATATTTCAGATTTTTTTTGTCGCAGTAGCCATACCGTTTGTTCAGTTTTTTTTTTAAGTACAAGTAGAAAAAAATTATATTCTTAAGATTAAACAAATGAGTTCTATGTCACGATAACTGCACAAAGACTAAGAAATAAATATAGTATACATGCATTCAAAATATATACAAACTTTATATATAAACATAACTCGTTAAAAGTAGCGAACAACAAATACAACTTTACTAAAGATAATCGAACCAAAATAATAATAATGCGTGGATCTTTTTGTGCATATATTTACTGGTACAACATTGCTGGTGTTGCAATGTGTATAGAATATTTAAATTCCTACTCTCCAAGCTGCCCCGATAGCCGAGACGACGGTATACCCAAGGTCCGGCAGTTCGATCCCGCACTCCTCCAGATAATTTTTTGAGCTCCCAAATAAAAATAATAGCAGCGCTCCTGAGTGTCGCTCGACGAATCAAACTCCAGTCCAATACCAATATAGCGTTCGATTAATCGCGTGCGCGAGCCCCTGGTGTGTCGTTCATCGACGACGAAATCTCTGCAATATTGTCAAGCATAATATCTTTATTTTTTTAGGTGACTGTGGGGTTTAAATCACCAGCTGGGGATTTTTGTGCAATAGCAATAATTGCAATGGACAGTTGTGTTGCCGGTTAAGATGAGTTAAAACTTACTTCGGTAGCCTTCCTCCCTTAATGTGGCCGCCAATTTACAGGATTATCGAGTTTCGCACATTCAAAGGCCAAGCATCTCTTCAAAATGAAACCAAATAATTCACTCCTCCTTCCCTCCAAACATACTTCTACGAATACGCAACAAAATGAATTAGTTTTTAGAAGTTTGAACTGCTTAAGAACCTTTGAGATATGAAATTCAATTGAAAATAAAACTTTGAAAACTCTAAAAATGCGCAGAAAACTGGTCACACATTTCAAAGAATTATAAACATTTCTTAAATACTTATAACTAGTAAAACAATACGATACACAAATGCATTATTTATGATCACCGAGGGCGTTACACATTACATAAATAAGTACTTGAAGTTTATTACGTCTACACTTTGAAAATTGCAGCAGCACGAAAAGCTGACGTTATCTCAGCTTCTGCAGGCAATTTAGTAAAGGGCGCGGTTCCTTCACGGAACGTAATATCCATATAGGGCGGGTCCATTATTATTCCTCCTAGCATTAGATTTTATGGATTTCCGATAACGATCTTCGCGACCATCATTCATTATAGCAACCAGAAAAAATCTCAAACAAGTATGAATTTTTATGTTTAATTTTTAAGCGTGATGGTATGGTGTAATTGAATTAAATTTCTAATTTATTTGGACTTTGTCCGTAATGTTTTTTGTCCCAAACGGCTGAGTTGGGGCAGCGGATTTATCCGAGTCACTTCTCGTAACCACTGTCAGTGGAATCCCTTATATCGTACGTATCTAATTAGCAAATTCCATGTGACACTGTACGAACTAACTGAGAAAATGCACGGGGTGGGCGTCAACTTCAAGGTATACGGGTTTCACGTCGTCCGGTTGTGCTAAAAGGCTAAATACGCTGGAACTATTCACGATGGGCTCCGCAACAGTAGCTCAGCGTGGTATGTTGCACAGAGATAAGTGCCAGGTGATAACGGTATAGGCTGTTCACGCTACAGTGAGCACTTTTTAAGGCCCTTCCAGATTTTTCCTTTCATCAAATTTCCATTTTTCCTACTGCTTTTTAATATAAGCACTGTAATGTGAACAATAAACACAGTGTATAAATTTCACCACCCTCAAAATATAATGCCTGAGGACGCAATAAGATATATTTATTAGTGGTTAGTGTCTGTTGGGCGCAGGGCAAACAGACTTCTATTGGTTGCTCGCGGTTATCCCTTAGAATAAATATATATAATTTTTGGGTTTGCAACAAATTTTTGAACGAACTGTAATAGTATCCTTACAACGTTCTTGTCATATATCGGGGACTGTAAAAATGTGCTTTTACTTCACGTTATTGGCAATTACTGTTTATGAGGCTACAGTCTCAAAACGAATACCTCCCACACGTGAGGGACTTCCCTCATTACACTGCGATTTCTTTTGTGTACAGTGCAGACCATAAAATCACTTGATATGCAATGTTCCAGATACGGGAAATTGTGATGACTGAAAGGGTTGAGTGAGCACTTTGGAAAGCACTCCTTGGGATCTACTCACCTGTCCATATCCTTTCTCCATTACCATTGTCATTGGCCATCTGTAGTCCATGCATGGTTACTTTCAACTTTTCGGAAGACCTGCTAAAGTTCTACTTTGAGGATATTTCTCCGCCTCATACAAACAAAGCTTAAATAAGTCTAGAAAATTACACGAAAAGAACAACGCACCACATTCGTGCGCACACGTTGCATAATAACTATTTATTACTAGGCGTTACCAGCACACTATTTTCTCTCTGTTTTTATTAAACCAATTTCCAATAAAATAAATGTTATAGTTAGAACATACGCAAAAGTTTAATTTATCCAAAAATAAGGTACATTTATATTAATAGAAGTATAAAACGTTTGCCATGCGTGACATATTTGGAAAACAACTAACTAAACACTTCCTACGGGGTTATTTTTCAAAGATTTTGTTCTACAAGTGTGAATAAACCACGAATGGGCTATATCAGCTCAAGGGAGCTAGAGGGAGAGGTAGGGCCGATCCGAAGGTTAAAAGTGGAGGGGAGAGCGGTCAGTCCGCGTGACGTCACAGGGGGTATTGTGCAGCGCCTGCTCCATGCAGAGAGCCTTCGCCGCGCGCGGCAACTCACTGCAGTATAGTCTATTACAGGATGTTCACTGTAAAAAGAGCTCAATTTAAGTTCTTATTTAAGCCAATTTGTATCCTTGCATTATTATGTTTTATATAAACATTTCCCTATTCATATATACATTTTACAGTTCTCAAAAGTTACCATCAGTTGTGGCCCAAATAAAAATATTTTTTTTCTCTTTACTGCGAATGACCTTTATGCAAAACGTGTTTGGTGTTGAACCTACTGACTATTCACTTTATTAGATGCGTTTCTACAGAATGAATTATATACATGCACAAACCACCAAAACAATTTTTATGTCACATTTAGAATCCGTCACTTTACCATACTTTACTAAACTATGACTAACTTGGAAATACTTTTTAAAAAATTAAGATGTACAGTTTATGGCGACAAGAATTATTGAAAATACACTTCGTGAGAAAATTTCTAAAAGTTTTTAGTTCCCTTAGTAAAAATCGCTTACCTGAATGGATAGTCATGTCAAAGGATTATACCGTAAAAATATAAAATTTACATTGTACAATTTGAAAGCAGGCAGGCACATACCTGACAGCTATTCTTGAAGCTGCTTGCAAAATTTTTTTCGTCTTCGTTTTTCTCGTTTGAGCAAAGCGTCAGCATGAGCTTTGCGATTCAGAAAGCGTAGTCTTATGAAAGTCCGGGTCCTGGCGAGTTTCTTTAATGTCTGTTGACTTGCATTCGGAAATTTCGCAGTAAGCTGCGTAAAGAAAATCTATATTACACCAGGTTTGCTGTTCAGCCCACTGTCATGGTATGAGTTAAATATTTTCGCTGTGGACCATGGTGAGTATCGCTTGAGACGGTATAGCAAGTCCTCCGCGACTTGCATTTTCCATTTCGTCTCAAGAGACTTACCTTCGTTTCAAATAGGCTCCTTCTTCAGCTGAACCACTAAAAGGTTCTCCTAACTGTGCTTTTTCCTCCTCTGGTTCGTCTTCAATGTCCTCTACGACCTCGCTGTTTTCACAGTTTACATTGTCTGTTATAGCATTCTCTTCCTCAGTACTATTTTCCATGTACTTTATAAGCAGCTGAGAAGTAAAATATTGTTTCTTAGCACTGATGTCTTGTACACATGTTCCCGATGGGAGAGGGTGTTCGTTTCCGAATAGAAGCACTCGTATTCGATATTTAAACTGTGTTGGTGTACGGTTGTCGTTATTTCCTATACTACGTACCCGAGAAAAAAAGGGTTTCAAGCACATCCTGAATGAGACAGCCAATTATAACATATTTCAAGTTTTCAGTTGAAACTAAATAATTGTACGGTCCGGTAAGAGATTTAATAGATACTACTGTACCTTTCTGAAAAGGCATTAATGGAGTTTTTCCTATTACACTCGTGTTTTCTACAATGCCCTTAATGGTTTCTAGGATTTGTGCTTGTTCTATAAAATGAATGCCAAAAGCACTGTGCCATGGTTTTCTAAAATCTTTTACAAATCTGGAGTTCATCACCTCAAACCACTTATTAACTAAGTCAAAAAATTTGAAATTTATTGTTATTGGGTAAATTTTCTTTTAAGTAAAGTTGCTTTGATTCTTCGGTTCCACATGGGAGCCGAATACCGTAGTCCAGAAAATTATTCCTCAATAGCTTTATTAAAAGGGGTATATCAGCAAACACCTACACTTTTTGCGTCACGTCCACCGGATTCGTAAACGAAACTTTGTAGAAATTTGTAAGTTTTGCCACAAACGTAGATTTCCGCCTCCCATCACTCACAATGGCTACAACTTTAAAACCAGAAGAATCTTTAACTTACTTTATTACTTCGAACAGTTTGTCTTTAGTAAAATTTTTGTCAAAAGTCGTAGGAAATAGGTTGTTTCCATTTAGATGTCAGGCCTCTCGCTATTATAACCTGGGCGATGGAATGGCGGCCCATTATTCTAGCTTCCCTTTGGTCGTAACACATTCTAGAATCAACTCTCATTGCGTCGAATGAAAGAACTGTCAAACGATCTCTGGAAGATAACGATAATTGTCTACCTTTCAACACTGAAAGTAATTCTTTTTGGATGCCAGGTAAACACTCAGGTTGCGAGTCCATTTTCGAATAGTTGATAATCCAGGTAATGGTAGACCAACATTCTTCCGCAAATATAAATACGTCTTCTTTGAAATTGAACGAAGAGTTACAGCTGCAGCTATGTCATCATCTTCCACCATATTCGCTTTTTGTTTTTGAAAATCAGCCTTTCTATGTCTTTTAAAAATTTCCCTTAGTTTTGTGTTTGCATATTTTGGGCACTGCCTATGCTGGATTTTATTATTTATCAATTCCTGTCTCAGAGAGGCATTTATATCTTTCAGATTTTTTCACACGTATTCTTTCACTTTATTTCTTCCTCCAAAGATGATACTCGCATTTGGAATAATTTCATTTCACTTTCTAAAAAATGTATTCTCTGAATTACGCTCATGTGTTGACTTGGACCTGGTTGACACATTGTTCGTTCATTCAGTTTCTGTGTTACGACATGAGTCCCATTAGTTTTGTTTTCCTTGCATTTAGAATTTTCTGGATGTCTTTTCCTTTTCCGCATTTCTTTTAGGTCAGAAACTAATTTCCCTTTCACAGTTCGATTCTTTAGTCGTTCACTTCTATCTGGAAATTCGTTGGACGTCATATTTGGTATCAACAAATGAGGCACCGCGTCTGTTTTCAGGGTTCAATTTCTTTATATCACCGTGAGTTCACTTTGAAGATCTCTCTCGTAATCGTTTTCAGAGAAATGAATGGAACTCTTGATGTATCCGCTTTGAAGACCTTTCTTTTACACACAAATATCCAGTTTTTCCGTGTAAATAAGTCATTTGGGAACCTATGGTACGTCACCGCTGAGCCAGTCCTATACCATAATTTATAAAGTTTTGCACTGCACAACCATATATTTTATATTCCACGCGTATAAAGCAGTTTCCTTTACATTGAAATATAAATTAACTGGTGCAGACACCTAGCAAATTTTAATAATATTCCGATTAGCAACACTAAAATAAATTTAAACCTTTCTACGAGTGTTTCGGGTGTAGTTATTAACATTTTATTTCACTAGCTAATAAGTTTTTTAACACTTAAATTAACCCACCTGAAAGTCACTCGTTATTTTATAAATTATTGAGAAGTAGAAACCATCGCACATTCATTTCAAAATTGACAAAATTTTCAGGATAGTCTATTTGGAAAATGCCATATGTCCAACATAAATATTGAAGTATTTAATTTCACAACTTTTGCACTTCGCGCAAAATAAAAATTTGTGGAAACGTAAAGAAATAGGCAGGAGATACACAACGAAACTACCCGCCCGCGCGTAACTTGTAGCTTACTGCAGGCAAGTCGGAGGACCGGCCAGCTGGCCTGTATCCCCCCGTGACGTCACGGCAAGCAGGTACCTATTCCGTTGCTCTGCAGGGCGAGTCACGGCACTACCTCTCCCTCTAGCTCTCTTGATACCAGCTCACATCATTCTTGCGCCGATCAAATGAAACTGTGAAGTTGTAATGAACGAATAATTAATGCCCATTATTACTCTTGCAAGTATGAAACAAAAATAAACTAAATTAGATAAGTTTAATGCCCACAAATTTAACATTACACTTTTAATATTACGTTAAAACATGCAACTATTTTTTTCACATCGCTGCCAACCTAAACTGGGAGCATGCTAGTCTGTCTCCCAAATAGATGATGCAGTTAGGAACAGAGAATTTTTTTTCCAAAAATTGATTTCAAAATGACAATGTGGGATGTAGTATAAACGTAGTTACGAGCAGTGGTTTTTTTAAAAGGTCTGTTCCAAAAGTGCTCACTTTACCGTGGACAGCCTATACGTTTTCGTAAAAACTACACAAATGTGCACTTGATGCCCATCTACAATCGGCTGCATCCGTGAGTGTATCCATACCCCAATCCCAAATTGTATGACATCACACTGATGGATGCAGATCATCGAATAAGAGCTTTCACAAACTACCACACTAGGGCTGTGTAAAAACCGTAGGTTAACGGTTATTCTTTAATTATCTCTTTTTCTTATAAATATGTATACTGAGTTTTTCAAAACAATGTGCTGTAAGATGCGGGTATTTTGTTAGCTTAATGTAACTTTTTTTTTTAAATTTTTAATGCATTTATTACATGATTTATTAGTTATTAGTAGCGTAGGTATTGTACTAAAGTATGTATTTTGACCTAATTTGCTGACTTCTATTTCCTACGTTTTTTTTTTTTTTTTTTTTTTTTTTGTGTTTTCGTATTGGCTTGCGAAAACTTTGCTGTGGTCTACGCAGACAAATTTCAATTCCCGTCATTAGAGTTGTCTAGGCCGTGGTCGAATTCTAAAAGGTCATGTGACCAGAATTAGTAGACTAAAATGATAACATATTTGGTATTTTAGTTTTTAGTGTGTAACGAAACTTACTAAAATACTAAATTACCAAATCGCAACCATCTTTGTACAAATGACTATCGACGGTGTCCGAATTGAGCGCTACTAAATACTAAAATACTAATATACTAAAATGGTCAATTCGAACAGGGGCCGAATGTTCTACAAGTTAATGTACCGTGTGACTACGAATACAACATTACTTTCATAAAGGCCCTCACAATTGAAAACTTTAACATTTGGCTTTACGTTTGCTTTCCGACATGTTGTTTCTTATGGAGGTTGACACAATGGAACTGTCAAAGGTAAAATCAAGCACTCTTGACTTTACGGTTTCGAAAAGTTGAAATGTAAAGTAAAAGTCAAGCAGCCATTTTTTCGAGAATCTAAAAGAGGTTATGTGGAAAGTGCGTTACTTTATTATAGGGCGATTTTAATCTCAGTGTTAGAACAAAACTCGTCTTAAATTAAATAAATGGCAAACAAATATAATGTGACGAAGAAATATACGAATTGACATTTTTAAATAAAGTAAACAAATGAGTTTTTTGTTTTGAAATAAATGTTTAATATAAACTGTAAGTAAGCCTATTTGCAAAAAAAAAAGGTGCGTCAAATGCATTCCTGGATAACATCGTAATTATTTACATAACAAGATACACATTTTTACGAAGCTTGCAGAACCGTTGTTCAATTGTCTGAACTATGACTTTACAATATTGTATTGGGTATTGGTGGTTTCGTCAGAGGAAAGGAAACGTAAAATCAATTGTTAAAATTTTCTATTGTGTAAGAAGCTTTAGTCGATGGAAAAATTGTGAATGTGTGTGGTACCCCTGCTCCTATTTCATCGTCTCTGGTGAGAGCGTAGCGTACTAATACAGCGTGGTCGACTTTTCTCTGAGCTTCTATAATTACTTGATAGAGAGCAGAACAAGTTCATCGTCCATGCCCCGCGAAACCTATTTCAGCCTTGGTGTGTAGGTTACTACACAGCCGCTACAGTTGTGCACGTCACATACACCACCTTACCAGGGGAACGTTAACAGTGTAACAGTGCATGCAGCACCGTAGAAATTAATGCCCCTAGCCCGTACCAGTACCACGAATTCGTATACTCGTGCAATAGAAGTATTTTATTTTTCATACGTGTTTGAATCAAATCACCAACAACCATTAACAACAGGGAAAAGGGACGTGAGAAAATAATATTTCGTGCTAACAAATTATTAAATTGCAACCAAAGAGTACGATCAGTTTGAAACGTAGTTATAGGAACAGCAAGTGCACGGAATGAAAACTTACAAGTCGTATTTAAAACTAACGGTTTTTAAGTAACTAACATTCATAGAGCCCTACATTGATTCGTTAAACTTCCTGAGAGACACGAAGTAATTGGGCGTGGGGGTGATGAGAAAAAAAAAGGGGGGGGGGGGTTATAAAAGGCTTCTATTTTTTTTTGTCGTCTTGACAATGCCCAGTTATTAATTTTTAAGGAATTCAGCTGCGGCGAGTACATGCCGACACTCTTTACCAGTTGTATGTTTTGAGGAGTTCGGATTTATATTATTGCTATTAATAATTGTATAGTTTTACATACTACTCCAGTTTCCTGCACGATGTTCAGTTTATTTCTACGTTTATGTAGTAGTGTATTGAACTATTCTGTTTTTATTTGTCAGTGCCAGCCTAGTTTGGTCCTCTTATAGCACTGTTAATGTAATAATGCGTTGCCTTGAGTGGTAAACAAGTGACTGTCGACAATGTCCAAATTGCTGAGTACCAAATCACGAATTTCCAAAATAACGAAATTTGTCAATTTGTACACGGCCTGAACTGGTGGGGGTTGTAGAGTGTCAGCTCCAAGCGAGGTCGCAGGCAAGGTGATAGTATTTTACTCCTAATTATAAGTTTGTCATATTTATGCCTGTATCACACTAACACCTTTTTCTGTGTTGCAGAGTGATGGCAGACATCTATCGAGTGGATGGCGGCTCAGTTCTGTTCCCCACCACCAGGGCCACACAGCGCGACCCTGGTTACAAATCTGAAACGCACTCATTTTATACCACCCTGCACCAAACTCACAAAAGTCTAACTAACAACTTGTTCTAGTTTCTCCAGCCCCAATCCGGTCAAAGGAAATTAATTTTATCATCCACGACTGTCGCATAGATTTTCCACGGCCTTCTCCGCTTTGCCTGGTTTGCTGTGCTTCTTCTTTCGGGATGTTTCCATGACTACAATCGCGGCCATGGCACCAGACAACCCTGCTCAGCAGGAATGCATGTGTCCATTTTATCATAATAAACCAGACCTAAACTGATAGGGCTTGCCCTGAGACGCATCCCATTCTCCAACCGCCTTAGCTACGAACATGCATGTCGGAGCGCACGCAGAACTGTGAAGGTGCTCACGCTGGCGTAGCGGGATTTGAGGGCTCGCCAGAAAAATAAAACTGAGCTGACGGTTAAAGGATTAAGGAGAAATACATCTCGAAAAGTCCAACCAACTTCCAAAGTTTCTCTGCCCAGTCTTAGTCAACTTCCTTTGATGTCGATGCAATGCCAGTTACCTCTTCTTCGGCGCCTGTGCCCAGAGACTCCGGTGCCGTCAAACTGGCAAGCTACAAATTGAGTTATTCTAGCATTGATCTGTTTTCTCTTTCCTTCTGCTGTACTGCAGTGGTGTTTTCAACCTAGATCGCGCACAATTACTCCGAACAGACGTGCAATTTTTAACCCAATCAAAAAATAAGCTGCCAACAGGAAGCACTAAGATGCCTAAATTATAACAACATGCCAGCAAGGATATGAAAACGCTTCAGATCTATTCTCAGCAACATGCTTGTTTTATAAAATGTACTTAAATGGAAAGCAGGTCAAGTCACATACGTATAATTCCAGTTATTTCTTGTTCATTTTAAATTAACCATAGACAAAAAATAAATTTAAAATCAGGCAGTAACGTTTGTACTTTAAAATTTGCGTACTTATTAAGGGTTTTATGCCAAATGTTATACCGATAAATCCTTCGTTGAAATTTAAAATTATCGATGGAAATAATGGAAGCCTTGTAATAGTTCTCTTTGTCAGGTAAAGCAGCTTAATAAACTCTTCCATAAATCACTTTATTTTAGCAAATTTAAATATTTAAATACATAGATGGATGACAATCATTCCACGAAGTCGTATGCTAAGCAAAATTTTGTAAATATTTTTCCATTTTCAGTAATAGCGAGAACGATACTGTACTTACACGATCTGATTTGATACATGAAAATACAATTTTTAATGGCACTACCTATTCTTCCCCTGGCCTATCCAAAGCCACACTGAGCAAAATATTAAGGGAGAAGTAGTATATTGCACTCAATTGTTGCCTAAGCATATCAAGTTAGTAAATGCAGTGAAGTTATAGATTTTAATATGAATTTTAAATTGGGACGTAATTATTGTTACGGGCACGCTGATTCGCATCCCGCGCGAGCGAATGGAAGTGAAGGACAGCAGTTATATGATTGCGGCGGCAGCAAGTCAAAGGATTGATTTCAATGAACAAGCGATCGATAGGTCGGTGCCGCGTATATGTTACAGAAAGCGAGCCGACACGATAATAATATTTGCTGCGCACGCTGCTGACCCTGGTTGTATTGATTTCTGCGTTTATCTTAATAATGCTCTGGATCACTGACCTCGTTCTCTCAGCGTGACTCGGGGTGCGTTAAATCTTCTAGATGGTCAGGGCGAACGACATAAAAGTGTGACAGGCCTCCAAGCTGAGTAGTTGATAAGTGAATGAGTAGCTGAGTTTCGAGCGATAAAAGACGAGTAGCGAGAGAAGTGACCAGCGGAAGGGAAATCTGCGACTGCGAGTATCAAACAGTGAAGGGTGCGGCTGGCAGGCTGGACTATTGTACTAGATGCGTGAGAGAAAGACATAGCAAATGATAGCAACAGATAGATTGAACACGTGTTAATGATGAGTATGAGTTAATTGACTGTAATAAGAGACAATTAAGAAGGACGTTAATTAGAGATGAAATATACATTAAGTATTGCACTCACTGTTAAATAAAAAGTGTAATAGGGGAGACAGATAATTTAATGCTTTAAACAATAGCTGTGTGAATAAATTAGAAATAAAATTAGTTCTATTATTTTTATTAAGACCTCAATCCTTCAAGAACTCATATACGCCCCTCAGGCGAACATGTAAATTTATCAAGTTAAGGATATGGTCTAGTTTAATCTCATTTATAATCATTAAGTGAAAGACACTCTAGGTCCTGCATGAGCTGGAGTCCCGATGTGTATCGGCCACGTTCGATAAGCAGTTAACAAATTTTTTCCCCCCCAATGTACAGAGCGTAACTGTTCGTACCATTCTAACTTCCAGATGAACCACTACAACTAACTTTCCTCTACGTGTTTGTGTTACACAATAACCTATGTTTGGAATATTACTGTGTCGCCTCTTGATATTAACACAAAGAAGTAATTTACAACGTAAGTAATTGTAAATGTTAGAGTAATACGGTACTTTTAACATATTGACATCGGCTCTTCTCACGTACATAATGTGACGTGGTTTAATACCTCTTTTAGGGGTTTGCTGACACGCTCCTGATTCATACAGCTATATGGTACCACAAAACATTCTTTATGTTGACTACCTATATAGAAAATATTATTACATGCATTATAAATAAATTAATATACAACGGCCAACGCCGCGGGGCGAATTATAGTACAAACATTATAATTATTACCTAAACAAGATTATAACCAACTTACTTTACAGTAAGTACATCTTTTGTAAATCCCTGTTGGCCAGAACACGAGGGATGTTAGTGTTCATCCACAAAATCTATCCGCCATAGAAATATTATCTTAACCAGTCAACATAAATAGTTTTATAATTAATATTTTAGTACTGCTGATAAATACAATTGAAGCATGGAAAACTTTATATTAAACGTATCTGTTGGGAATTAAGCTTTATATAGTGCACGTACATTGCATCATTACTTTTTAATTATGCTCGTCCTTTACAGTACGTCTTATTCCAACTGATATTTAGAGACTTTGCATTATTTATTCATGTATTAGTTATATTCGTCCATTCATTCACATAGGTCTCAAATTCGGTTGAATTTGTAAGTTAAACGTAATATGTAATGACCAAATAATTGCTCTGTTACATTAGGTTAGTGATGAGATACGATGTTGAAAAACCATTCATTTTGGGGTAATCGAACAGTATATTATACTCTAGTGATTCCTGTTTGTTTTACAAATGGGGCGCATTTTCCAATATAACATTTACCACAACAGTGGGGGTAGATACAGTATCCATTATCACATTACCTTCATATCCAACTCAGCTTGTAGTAACTTACACAACTTGAAGCCCTATTTAGAATGTGCCGCGATATTCCCTTGCGAAAGTGAAGTTGAATTACATAACGGCGTACACGCTGAAAACCGGACATGTAACAGTAACTTTAACGTCCTCAACGCCACCTGACTGATGAGAGTTTAAAACGGAGCGGGAGATAATGTCCCCGCTACGATGATTTTTTTCCCCTCGGTCACGTCTTTATGTCTGAACGCTACCAGAGGAAAGGCTAAAATAAATTAAATAAGTTTAATAACCACGTCAATACCAGTACTGGAACCCGAACCCAGGGCCGCAAGAAGTCGTTTCGCAGTGCTGTAAAAATAATAACACTGCCTAACACCGTCACAGAATAGTTTCAAGAGAAGGTTGCATGTAGGCGGCACATAGAAGACAGGGCGCAGTATAAACACGTATAAACAGCTACTGAAAGCAGTCATTATGAGCGCTCACTTAGCTATCCAACTTGCGGCCTGTAATAGCTGGGAGCTTGACGACAGTCAATACTCGACGTGAGGTCATGATCACAAGACTGGCGATCGCCAAGGTGACACACCTGCTATAGTCCAACCGCAGTAGGTGTATCCTCGCTGTAGCCTCTACGTCTATAGGCTGTTCAGGGTAAAGTGAGCACTTTTTAAGGCCCTTCTAAACATTTTTTTTCACTCAATTTCTATCTTCCTGCTGTTTTTTAATATTAACATTTCAATGTGAACAATAAATACAGAGTATACAATTCAGCACTCTCAAAAGTTAACGCCTGTGGCTGCAATAATATATATTTATTAGTGGGTAATGCCTGTTGAAAGGGCCTATAAAAGTGCTCACTTTACCGTGAATAGCCTATACCCGGAGTACAGGAAATATACTGAGTCATTAAATCCCAAACTGGAAGTGTCAGAGAAACTAAATAAACAGGGAAGGGCAGAGACCATCGTAGTTAAACAAATTAAATAAGGTAGCTTTTTTAAAACAAGTTTTTTTTTTTTATTATTATTTACACGGAATAATAACATTAAATAATACTGCTCAAACTTAAAAATCAGCAGTGAAAGTGCGAGCTGCAACGTAACTCCAAATTCAGAACTGCCAAAAAAAATAGTCAATTTCGAGTAGTCGGCAATTCATCTCGCTCGTACGAAGCTTAGAGCCACTTCTAGTCAACCTCTACTAGGCCATAGTGCGCCGAATGCTACGCAGTACGATACATTTTAAGAAAAAGTTAAGTTTCATTCAGTACATGATGATGTTGAAAAGCTGCACAAACTGTACTTGATAATAAAATAGATAGTGTAATTAAATTTCTTCACACTTGGTCACTTCTGAATTCCAGACACTATGGTAAATTTAAGAGATTTATCTCTGTAGTGTAAGCCTATAACTTATTAGGACGACGCTTATCTGTGAGAGGGGCCCTTAGTTTGAATCTCGAGTAAGGCATGGATAACGTGTACCATTTTTCGATATAAGGTCTAGGTTTACTCTAATGCGTAACTGTCACAATTTCACATAGCGGGGATGATATTGAACAACTAATAAGAAAAAACCCAAATGTAAAGACAACCTACTTTCTTGAAATTAAAATTGCAATTATTACTGAAAAATTGTTACCATTTCCTAAAGGTTGTTCGCGATAAAGTGAGCACCTTAAAAAACAATCACTGCTCCTATCTGCAGATATTTTAACGGGCGTACCGAGTAACATGCGTCCAGTAAAGTTGGTAACGATGGAGGGAAAGTAGTTACATATGTAAACGTAGAATAAAAAGCGTTGGGTAACTATTTTTGCTAACTTAAATTATTTCTTTCGCTTTCTGTTTTTTTATGCATTGACGTGTAAAAATTCACAAAGTAGATCTTAAGCGGTGCTTTCAAAAGTGCTCAGTTTACCGTGAACAGCCTATACCACCCAAGCATAACACACTGCAGACAACTAAAAATAGAGCCAGACATTCAACAGAAATTAAAACGTTAACTCAAGGACACGACAAACACATAAATTTAACAGAAGGTTAATTACAATGTAACATACCAGCGTAGTTACAAATGTGGGCTAATTAAATATGCACGCCTGGTGTTATGGTCACACGTGAAATAGTCAATTAAAATATATATGTATCATGCAACACTACTACACTATATATATTTTTTATGAGTTGGTGTATGCAAGGCTATTCAACTATGTGTATAATAAATGAATATGTGTTTATGCCTCAGCTATGGGGAATTAGAATTTCTGTTCAAAATTTCTAAAAGAGAATCAATTAAGCATTTATGAATCAATGTGGAGAAACACCTTAAAATCACTAGTGAGAGTTTAAATTAGGACAAATTAAAAGCAGTCACAAGATGAGTTTCAACTATAAAAAATGTATTCAATAAAATCTAGGTTTTTTGAATAACATTATAATTACCCTTGTGAAACAAATGCCCAACTATCATACTACAAAGAAATTAAACATATGAACACTAGAATTACAAAAATTATCCTAACATTGTTATCAAAATTCAACTAACACTACACCAGCCAGGATGACTACCGCTGCACATCTGCCAAACTACCATTGTTAATGGTGCTTAAAAAAAAAAAAAAAAAAAAAAGCGCTCAGTAGCTGATATTGCAGGCGAGAACTTAGTTGCTGTCGAAACTATAGAGTAGCAACACATTCCATCTGCTTCGGTCCTGCGGGCGATCGATGTCCTGAAGCCTCTCCGTGAACCAGGACTCCCGGCGTCGAATACCACTCAGCATGCAGTAGGCATCCCGATGTCGTTTCGCTCAGCTGGACCCATGGCGTCGAACTCCGGGCTGGTACTCCAGACGTCTATGATGTAGGCAGTTGATCTTCCAATCTCGGGACAGCGTAGACTTCCTTCGTTTTGGCAGGAAACGTCCTCTGGTCCTTAAACTATCGTCTCTGGAAACTGTAGCTCAACTTCCACTTTTCTGACGTCAGACTTATGTGAATTTTGTAGACGGTACCATCCTCTTCGGGCTCATAACTTCTCTTGAAATTAATATGTCTTCTTGGCTTTAATTAATTAAATATTATTATTCGTTTATTCTTCTAGTACTTGGATGTATTAACTTATTAACATTTGTCGAACTTGTACATAAAAATTTAAATCAATCTTGGAGTCCTTCGTTTCTTACATCCTTCTATCAAGACAGCGAGATTTAGAATGTTTTAGGAACGTTCTATTTTACTGAAACAAACAAAAGTTTGTTGTTTCTGACTGGTGTAGCGTGATTAACAGAAAACATGATAACAAAGTAACTGACAAAAAACTTTCAATTGCATACACAAAATTTACATTTAAGCTAACAATTTCACACACTATTCAGCAATATAACTGTCAAAATGAAACATCTTACATACTAAACCTATGCAAAACAGTTCACACATTTTAACACTTAAGAAAAATACATAAAATTACGGACATTCATAACATTATCATGACATTAGTAAAATTGAGATGTTACAACAAAATAAATGGAAAAGCGACAGTTTTTACCGAAGAAACTAAAACACTGGAATCACGAACGATGCTCTCAAGTCTAGTCACTGCCGCGCCACTGAATGTGGTGACAACCCACCAATCTTGAAGTTGTCCTGAATAGAAGTGCTGACTAGTCAAAGAAGTAAATTTTCCCATTGTATTTAAACAATTCCACGGTTAGCTCGGTGGTCAGTCGCTTTGCCTTACACCACTGACATCCTCGGCAGGCGGAGATTTTTCGGGCGGGGATTTTCATGCGGGGAGTGTGGCTGGCACTGCCAAGATGTTGGGGTTTTTCTCGTGGTGTTCCCGTTATCCCCCTCCTCCCTTCGCATAAACCCCCCCCCCCACCCTGTCTCACCCTATCTATTCTTTGGGATAGCCGGAGTTATAGGGCTGTCTCATCTTATTAATGAAGGTGGGACAGGCGCGCAGATTTACATTACATTTAAACAATCAAGGGTCATCAGTGACCGTAACAGTCTATCTCTCATGTTCCTATGTGTAGAGGTGGTCGTACAGGGGAAATGAGGAGACGGACGACGGTTCTAAAACCAACCACGGTTAACTTATAATGCTCAATGACCTAAAACCATGGGCGTCCATCTCTCTCATCGGCGCCCATATAAGAGAAGATGGGTCGAGGGCGGAAAGGAAAGTAGGTCCTCCCTACCAACAATTTGTTTGGTATTTTACTGTATGTTTTAACTTTTGTTACGCCAAACAAGTTGAAAGTTACTGTTAGTTATGTATTTGTTTAGTTGTCTGCAATTGTTTTGATTTACTAGTCACTTAAGGTAAAAGTAGGATTGATTTGTTTACATCACAGAAATCCAACACTACAGTACATACTAAACATGCTTTAAAACGCGTAAATACCATTAAAATTGTCATACATTAACATACGAATAACGTTGTACATAAAAATGTGTGTGTGTGCGCGCGCGCGCACGTGACAGTGCTGTGTTGAACTTCTGCGTGTTTGTAGAATACTTTTTCTTGATGTTTTCGCCAACCGTTTACTATACACCGCACGCTGAAGAGGATCAAATGTGACCTTTATATAGGCTAAAATTAATATTTAAATATCGGATCAATACTTTCTGAAAATTAATAGCAAATATACATTAACCATCATATGTCACACACCTCCAAACACATTTATGGAAAATGTAGTCAATTATTTCTCTTTTTTAGCGTGACCATTTCTTGTGTGTCGAACGTGAATCACTAACGTCTACGAGAAAATTAATCTTAAGCAACGCAAAGAAAGCAGTATACATAAATAAGACTGTGTACCAAACCGATAAGACTAAATTTTCGCAGGTTGCAAGCTCATTGCAAAGTCATGTAAAAAATATTAGGTTCAATATCTTTGGAGCGAAGGTTTTGTAACATGTTTTGGTGAACCCTATAGACAGGGGCATAGCCACGGGGTAGGGAGGAGGGTTGTAACCTTTCCCTCTTTGCCCCTTATGTTCTCAACAATAAGAATTCCAATGATAATAACCCTTTAATTGTGATAACAATATGTAATTGCTGATCACAATGGTGCGTCTTATTATTTTTCTGCTATAATTTGTTCTAATTAACATATGTCATCGCCGCTAATGTTGGTGTAACCTCCCTCTTTTCTCTTCAGTCGGTGCAACCCCCTTGAGAAATTCATGGCTACGTCACTGCCTATAGTTATCTAGTGTTGAAATACGAAACTAGTATCATAAATATTGAGAGGAGAAGCACCATCATTTATTATTGTTCTCCTCCACTCCTTCCTATTTTCGTTCCAGCTACTTTCGGAGCAGGCGCGAACTCGGGGAGTTCAATTATTGAATAGGTTATTTTAAGAACACACGCTCGCGGTCGCGATGAAAGTCCCGCTCACTCCGTTGTCGAGCAGCGAAGTGAGCGGAAAAAGCGGAACTTAATTTCGATGTCGGTGCGACACAATGCAGCGCTTTAGTCGGCGCCAATTCAATTGAACGTCCAGGCACGTGCAAGCGGGGCGGGGTTTGCCGTGTCGCGCCGAGCTGTTACAGTGAGAGCGCTTGGCGCAGCCTTGAGCCGAATATACGCAGGCGATGATAACCGCCCGCCGGCGTCACATGATGTCACCAGCGGGAATGCGGGTGTTTGCTCAACGGCTTGGCGTTGGTCCGACCAGGACAAGGCTTGCCAACTGCCGCTATTCGTCGGACCACACCAAACCTTTCCTCAAGCAACACGTGTTTACCGAGTACTTAACGATATCACGGAATACATAAAGTGGCCGCTTGGTTGAAGGGATTTTGCACGTCTGAGGTCTAAAAGTGTGGGAGCGCTAGGGGCGGCCGAGACATGCGCATCACCTCTCTCATCACCTCTACGCCCAAAGCACTGAACTGGCGTGCAGTCTTGTCACCGATTAAGCTCCTCTATACGAGACTTTCAACGGAGACACTACCATTTTAAGACGTAATAATAAAAATAAAGGTTTTATGCAAGTCCTTATTCCTTTTTTTTTAATGTTTTGTACCGGAATATTCATACCTAAAAATGACCGCGAAAAGATACTTTTGAGCCATTTTCGCTATCACAAAAACATGGTTTAGAGAGAAATGGAGGAACTGAAATCGTATACAAACACGTTACGTTTCTTCAATGCTATTCCTAAGCAGACCTCACGCAGACACGTTGGGCGGTATCTTAATAAATCGTTTCCTGCTGGAGCTCAGCGGAAGTGAATAAGGAAGTGAAATAGCCGCTTATTCCGCAAACTCCAGCCTCGTGTCAGTAAACTGACGTCACTGGACAGCAAGATGTCGAAATGCCGTTTGCCAATCAGCGCCTGCTGACTTACTCGCCCGCCGGCGGCCCAGAAAATAAGGAACTTTTCGAGAGAGATGCAGTAGCCAACCAGACACAAGACCCGTTCCGAAGTCTTGCACAGCCAGATGTGACGGGCGACCCGTCACCGCACGTCTGTGAATATTTTCAACTTGCGAAACTATTTTAAAAACACTCTTAAAATATAGGGGTTGTGGCCGTGGAGCACAAAAAGTACTTACTGTGTCAGCTTGGTAACCTGTTGAATTGTACAGCGTACGACCCGTTACGCACGAACTTTCACACACGCTGTTTCAAGGTTTAAAACCTTTCCAGCGTGGTTTAACCCTTTCATTCCTAGCGTAGCGATGTGGCAACTCGATTTTAAACATTGTATAACAACTTTAGAAAGACCTATAATTTTCTTGTTTTAGTTTTATGACATTATCACAATTGCAAAATAATCTTAAAAATAGCCCAACAGCTTGTTACAACAATTGGGATTTCCCTAATTCTTCCTAATCCAACTGTTGTAGTACAGTGCCATTATTTACATTTGCAGTGTTGCAGTAAATGTTCTAGTTTATTATTAATTCCTTAGATTTTATTAATTTGTGACTGAAAAATTGTTAGAACAAATAATAGCAGTGCCATAGTGTGAAGAAATAATCAATAGTGACGGTAATATTTATATAAATAGTGAGTGAAATCTTCATGTTGCCATATGGTAACAATGGTTTCACGTAACTGAACCAGTGGACATGTGAGTATAATTGCATGCATTTTGGTAAAGGGTCATTATTTTTCCCAAAACTTTATTTTCACAATGGAAAAGCATCAAGAAGATGAAATACCAGCTGTGTTTTTGACCCCAGACTTTACTCACTCTGACAATGACTGTGATAGTGATTCCGACACTGGAAATATCTTACAAAATGAACGTTTCCCCGCCATCGAAGAACCATTTGAACACATGGAATTTTTTAATGAAGATGTTCAGGAGGAAATAGTGGGCATAAGTGAAGCAGGGTCGTCCAAATCAAACCAATCAAATGCAGTACCTGTAATCACTGTCCAGCCAGAAGTTGTGCAAGCACGAAAAAGACAGAAAAAAGAAAAGCCTCAAGTCGATTGGCGTTTGCCAGAAGATATGTTGTGCGAAGAAAAGAAATGTCAAGACACCATTCCCGATCCACTATCAGAACTAATGTCACCTGTCAAGTATTTCTGTCGTTTCTACAACGTAGAGTTTATTGAGTACACTGCCTATCAAAGCAGTAAATATGCTTTTGAGACGGACCATGTGACACCAAACTTTACCACATCGGAAATAGAGCAGTACTTGAGAATTCTGTTGTACATGGGCATTATTAGCATGCCACAATACGGACTGTACTGGCTTAGTGAGAGCAGATATCCTCCAATAGCTGACTTAATGAGCCGCAATAGGTTCAAAACTATTCGAAGATATATTCACTTTGCGAACAACTACACATTTGATCCTAAAGATCCTCACAGAGATCGGTTATTAGAAGTGCGCCCTATTCTTCAGTGTATCGAAACTGTTTTGCAAGACCACCCACCGGAAGAGATGCAAACAAAGGAATTATGGTGTGTTGGAACCATACGAGAAAATAGAATTCCAAGTCCTCTTTTGAAGACAGACCAGGAATTGAAGACGGAAGGAAGAGGAGCCCACAGTTGTGCTGTGGATTCAAACAGTGGCATTGTTATTGTCAAGTGGTTCGACAACAAAGCCATCAACTTCATTTCTACTTATGCAGCTGTAGAGTTAATTGGTATGTGCAAAAGATGGTCTGCAAAAGATAAGACGCACATTCAAATACCTCGTCCTGCAGTTGTATCCCAGTACAACAAATTTATGGGTGGGATGGACCTCGCAGATATGCTAATCGAGCTGTACCGCATATCTATAAAGCCGAAGAGGGGCTACATGAGAATATTCCACTGGACACTCAACGTTGCAGTCATCAACGCATGGTTGATTTACAGCAGACACCATGCACAGTTCAAAACTGCTGGCAAAAACATGTGACTTTTACAGTTTCAAGCCAGGATTGCTTTTGGACAGACAACTGCTGCCAAAGACATTACAAGGAAAAGGGGACGACCTAGCACAGATTCACCATCTCCATCGGCTTCTAAGAAGCACCCTGTCCACCGTTCAGTGATTCCCATCGAGGGTGTACGGTACGACGCTGTAGGAAATTGGCCAGTTCATTCCAAGAAAGGGCGCTACAAAATGTGTCCTAAGGATTCAGCAGAATTTCATATTCTAAGTGTTGTGTAAACCTATGTCTGACTGGACAAAGTAATTGTTTTCTGAACTTTCATTGCACATAATTGATGACTCAATGTGCCCATTGTTGACATATGGCCACATCAAAAATGTTTGATGATGCTATAAATCCAATGTTGCCATATGACAACATGTATCCAATAATTGTAATTTGTACTGAAATTGAGTTATGTAATTTTGGTGACAAATGTGTGTTCATGCACTTAATGACAAACTGTTTTATGTTCTGTATATCGAATATTTATGTTTTTTTTTTACAAACAAATAGATCCATTGTGTTGCCATACGGCAACATAATCAAAATGAGTTGAAAATCGTATATTTTTCCAAAATATTTACAGAAATGTGTTATTAGGTATATTTTAGAGTAAACTTAGCACAAAAAATATTGTTTACTAGTTCCAGAAAAATTGGAAATGAAAGGGTTAAAACACTAATAAAATAGAACTGTGATAATCTTGCCAGCTTCACGTCCCTACAAAATACTTTCGAAAATATTTGAGGTACCGGGATAATCACTATAAATGTCCGTGCCTAATTTTCACGTGCAGCAACACCAAGGCTTGGCAAAAAGAGTGCAGCGGATTAATGTTTCTGTGATTCGTCGTGGGAGCGCAGTACAGTAGACGACCAGCTTGGTAACCAGCTAGTAAGGTGCGCACGCCGCCGAAAACGTGACATTTCGTTGCGTTACTTTCGGTATCTTTGTCAAGAGGATGGAAGTTGAGGGTGTATTTGTAATTTCATTGAATGTTTGAATTTCATTGTGTTATACCTCCTACGGGAAATTGGTGTCCGCTGCGTCAGTCACCATAAATGGTAATTTTTCAGCCATTGGCTGTGAATAGCTACTCTCGGAGTCAGTTCAGCGACCTCGAGGGGGCCAGCTTCTACCATGAGATAAGTAGTACTTTATTTAAATCACCAATGTAGGCTCCTAAAGCGAATAGGTCACGTACGTCACTTTGACGTAAGGCAGGGGTCATGATGGCCGTAAAATGATTCAAAGTTTTAAATATTGCGAAATGTTGATCTTTTAGCCAAAAATCCAATACTGTTATTTTTTTTTGTAACCAAGTTTTAATGGTTATGTCGTCACCAAGACGTGAAGTGGTGGTCACCATTAGAAACCATGGGTAAACTTTTGCTACCACTTGTAAACATTTTTCGAACATTTGTAAACTATTGCAAACCTTGGTAAACATTTAGTTGATTATGGTCTCAGCTTCTGGAATTAAGTATGGGCTATGAGAAACTCCTTGTTTTAGGACTTTTAGGTTCAACTTTACGGAGTTTAGGGCTTGTTCAAAAATCCAATTTACTCGCTGGAGTTAACGCTGGCATTGCTTAGCAGTTGCTCCCAGCCACTTGGTATTGCGAGTAAATTAAAACATAATTATTGTTTAATGACCAGTAATGTGTTACCTACATGGGGTCTTTCTGAGTGTAGGAATTAAACACGATGTAATAATGCCAATGGTAAATGTAGGGGCGACAGAAATATAGTAGCCAATTGTAACTATGGTAAATTGGTGTCACCTGCGATGGCCTTTTACAGTTTGTATTTACTTATTAATATGGCCAAGAAGGAGCATAAATATCACCTACATAAGTATTAGCTGAAAACCAGCGGAAGTATTGGTACCTGAATTTGGTTGCATTTTATTCTATATTTAGGCAACGTAGGTTTTATGTAAATGTTTTTAAGTATAAAATTGTCATATATGGGAAAGGAAATAATAATGTTACCCTTTTAGATGAAATGTAAGAAAGTTAACCAAAGAAGTCTTCCTTGTGTAATATTTGTGAAAGAAATGTAAATGAAAAGAAAAATTTAAAAACGTACTTAAAATAAAAGAACATGGCCACACTTCTTTGTTTCTATTACAAATCGTTTCAAACATTTAATTACCCCAACACTGTACAGAATTTTTTTTTGCATGGCTTTTGCCATTATTTGTGTTCTAATTGCTTTTGCTAAGTTTTTATGTAAATCCTGCCTTGCTACGCCCTTGGTGTAAGACGCAGCTAGGTCAGACAGTCATGGAATAAGTCCGCCTACATCAAAGAACCGCGCCAGGCCATTTCGCCTCTATGCACTTCTTTACTCTGTAGCGTGGTCTTCCAGTTCTGCACGCTTCAAGTCTCGTCGCCTCAAACTATTTGCAAAGGAACTAGACAATTACGCTGCCAATCAACGATGAGCTACAAAGCGCAACACGCTGCCATACTATCCTAGGACACTTGACCGCCTTGTTTCACTTAGCACAGGCTTGAGTTATTGCGCAAATGGGTATAAATGCTAAAAACATGCCGATGTGTTACATTACGTTCGTCAGTTCATTGGCCAACTGCAGATACAGTACACATGAATCAAATAGACACTGTAATACGTATAAATAATGTGACAATTTTACTGATAATATTTCCAGTTCGACAAAATAACTACGTGGTCTATCTTGTTAGGTATGCTGTGCGGGACCCAAAGTCCCGATGTCCACACGTGGGAAATGTTGCGGACGGTTCCGACGGCAGATGGGCTTTCCCGAAGTGCTTCCGTTTACCCCACCACTAGGCCTACTTCATTCGTCGTATTCAAGGACGAAGGTCGCTTTTGGATCCTAATAAAAAAAAATAAACGTCACTTCGATAAGTGCTATCTGTGTCGCAAGGGACCCCCGTCCCACAATGCACAATAATATTCGAATTACTTAGAATATTCTTAGCAAGCAAAAGAGCCTAAATATAATGGCTCTTGTGTCAGCTCCGTCAATCAGCACTAAATTTACTGTCATGCACCAGCCATCATATTATGGTGACCAGATTTTATTAATATGTAGAACACTTGCCATTAGAAATTTGATTTATAATAACAGGAATGTGGTTAACTTCGAGGCATGACAATACTGTAGGCCTAAATACAAGGTAATACAATTGAAAAATTATAAAGAATACACCCAATAAATACTTGGGTGTAAATCACAATCATTAAATGCTATTCACGGTAAAGTGAGCACTTTTGAAAGACATCTCATTTGGAATAATAGTCAATAAATATATTTTATTTTAACCTTAACCGTTAACTTCCGAGTGCGGTGGAATATATATTTTGTGTTTATTATTTACGTGACAATATTTATTTTAAAACGTGATTAAAGGATAAAAATGGCTGAAAGGAAAAAGTAACTAAGGCCTCAAAAGTGCTCACTTTACCGTGAATAGCATATATCACAATTTAATTAAAAGGTAACAGACACTAGCAGAACAGTCTTACATAATATATTTTTGAAAACTATGTTTCTGATAGGTATGCAGCAGAAGTGTTACTTTGTTAAATCAGTTGATAAAACTCTCTACATGTGTGAATAATATCAATTTTCAGTAGTTGTTCACATGTGTAAAGCAAGACTTCTGACTGTTCGCAGGACACTTGGCTAAAGGTTGGCCTTTCCCATCCTGGAGGTCAACGCTTAAAAAAAACCGTCCTGCTAAAAGCAACGTCTGGTCACCCTTAATGGTACCGAATAAATGTGTTGATACAGTATTTACTACACAACTCAGTTCGTCAAACGTAAAATACTTTTATGAACTATTAAAACGCGAATGTTTGACAGGCACTGTAGCCGCACAACTTTTTCAAATACAAGTGCCTGTACTAGCGACGTAGCAATGTTGTTATAGAACAACAGTTTTTACGCTGAAGGAAAAACAAGTTTCATAACACGAGAAGTCAAGTTATTTTTGGTCACACGCTCATCAAATAAAGATGTATTGTGGACTTGCTGTTGCTCCAGTAAAATATGCGTCAAAAAGTATAACCTGGAAATTAAAAGTTAGACAAGTTGAAGCATATGAGTGGTATGTTAACGATTACGCACAGGACGGCTAAAGAAAGTGAGACTCTTAAAGATAGTAGGCTCCGAAACATATCGTTACAACTAGGTGCTTATCAGCCAACAGATAGGTGAGAAACATCATCGGTATGACCTACACTCGGCATATGCGTAACAGCTCACAGTGGATGGCACTTGAAAATTCGAAATAGGAAAAAAAAAAAAAAAACTGGTTTTTACAACAGATGTATTTTAATTACAGTCGATTCTTACGGAACCACAACTACAAGAGGAAATCATGGTCGGCAAGATGCATCGGGAAACGACTCTGGAATTTTCCCAGTTAACCCGTTCAGTCACCGTATCCACGACCACGATCATGGACATGTTGCACGTCAGCGATATTTATGAAAAGTTCTGTATACAGTGGGGCATCCAGTGCCCAATACTCTTAAGAGTCTTCCTCGTGGCTAGTCTCATTTGTGGAATTTTCTACACATCTTGGACCTAAATGGTCAATGCCAATATCATAAGCACGTCATTCGTTGGCTGCAAGTGCTGAACACAAGTACAGCAACACCAAAAAAATATTTTATTTCAACACTTAAACTCAAAAATTAATGTGCGACCGAGTGGGTTCATTTTAATTAGTTATGCCTTGTGCGATTATTCTTTGACAATCCCGTACGTGCAAGAAGGCAAAGTTTATCTCCTAGAGACTGACGGTTTATTCGTACAAGCATTACCAGACGGTAACTTCTTTAGAGCGTCCACAAGTAGTTGTCACTGGTTGTCCGTCCTCATCTGACATGCGGCATACGAGACACATATTGTTATTTGTCCTTAGGATAATTACAGGATTGTTATCCGCGAGTCTTCTGAGTGCCTGATGGCGTAAATATATAACTTGCAGTAGTTCAGATTTAACCCTTTAAATACTGCAGAAATGTACTGGTCGCGCGTTGACTGTGTTTACGGAGTTAACATGTTTTACAATCCATCGTGTTCATTTGAGCAAATAAGAAAAATTACAGTTTTATTCTTACGAAATGAAACGTCGACTAATTGTAATTTTTTTTTTAAATTTGATTCCCATATAGTCAGTGAATCAGTGAAACAATAAAAGTGTGAGTGTCGTCTCCGAGAGCAAAGAAATGTCTACATAAACATTGCCCCGTATATATACATGCATTCTCCTCTAAAGGTTAAATATACACCGTTAACGCATAAAGCTGTTCCTTCATGAACGCCGTGTAGCAAATTACGGTGTAGCTAGTCCAGGTTACGTTCATGTAGATCCAGAAGGATGGCAGATAACCCTCGACGACAGCACGTGATCAGGACGCTGTTTATCTTGTTGGGTCGGTGTGTGACCGGCGTGTTCCCAGCCGCCACTTAGCCTTGTTCTTTGAAGACGTTTCCCTCTGGGGTGGCCCACCTCTTACCGGAGTGGCAGTGTCAACAAGCTTGTCTTCCCCTCGTGACAGCATCACATCCGGCGTGGCACACAAGTCCCCGGAGAGGGTGTGTCGAGCTCCGGGCTCCGGCGAGCAAGCGCCTTGCTTGCAAGTCCACCCACCGTCTCAGACCCTCGGAGAAGGTAAAGGCCGCCACCGCACATGATATTTGAATATCGGCTATAGATAAATATATCGCTGTGCTTGGATTTCCAAAACATCAAATCAGGAAGTGAATTCGAACCACTTAATATATTTCAATGGAGTTTCTTTTGATGACTATTTGAATCAACAAGACCATAAACTAATTCCTTCATTTTTACCGAATTTCATATTTTTGAAGTAACTTAAAAAAGTATTAATTTGCTTCCGATACGTGAGTTTTAATATCATAGCGGATTAGGTAAAGCTTTAAGACAGTTATTTTGACATTTTACTGATTTTTTAAATTTATAAAACAAATTTTTCTACAAAAAAGTTACAATTTTAAAATCTAACGTTACTAAAAGTAACAAGTATATGATGTATGTGGCACTTAGCATTCAAATATCTTGTCAATAATTCTAACGCTATCAAAATAGATACAACAGTACAAATTCTGTTCTTGATTTTATGTTCCGGGAATTGAAGCACTCCGTTATCTACCCATAGCTCGAAACAACGGGAATTAAATTCGCACACATATCGTGACTTTAATCACAGCACAATTTTTTTAAAATATGAATTTTAATACAGGGAAACACTGCACATCTCCAAATTTAAAACTTGTTTAAATTAATCAATTTATTTCACAATGTTTGTGTCTTAAGGTTTTCCTCGATTATTTGAAATCCACCGGCCATGTTCACGAAAAACGTCATCAACTTTATTGGTCCGTGGCGACTTGCGAGCTCTCCGCAGATCGAACAAAACGCGCGTCGGCGACATCCTCTTCGCTCCCGAACTATACTAGTGACGTCACCGCGGATGCTGAGGTCATTTTCTGGCTTCTCCGAGAGTGGGCTCGCTGGAGAGCGCTTTGCAGCCGCGCCTCGCACATTCCCCCGCCCGCTGTTGCTGATGAATACTGCCTTCGGCTCATTAGAAAATAACAGTCGCGGGCGGCCCAGCACCGCATCTGTCCCCAGAACCGCACCTCGCGTTAGTCACTGCTCTGCCCTGACACGACGTCCTCAAATAGCACTTCCGTCTTCTGCGAGAATGGATCAGGGAGGTCATGAAATAAGACACTATTTTTCAACTCCGCCGCTCCCATTTAGCCTCAGGCCCGTTGAAGAGAGGTGTGGGCGGGGGCCATGTCGGACATAGCTCGACCTATCGCTGTAGAGTTGGTGAATATGCCTTTGGTTCCACTTACATGGGCATTTTTGAATATTCGAAACATGCTGATAGTCGCACTGTGTTACCCGCCATATCGAATTTTTTTATTTATTTCTTCCTGATTCAGATTTAGGAGGATTTATTGAAAAATGCTACAATATAAGTTTAGCTAATTACTATAACCATTGTTACAGACTTTATATATTATAACTACTAATGCATATTTATACAACAATTATGCTAACTTATTACAAGATGTTGTAAACTAATTGATTTTCATTTTAATGACAACCAGGGAACACATATTAACAATCAGGTACAAAAACTGCACAGAAATATGAAATGGAATGCTTCTATAGTGAAACCTTTTCAGTAATGACCCTGGCGCTTCTGTTACGATACTAAAACGAGTATTTTCTGTATAAGGGGTGATGCGGCCTCTTTAAGCTCAGCTCTTCCAACACAAGAGCTGACAGCAGCTATCACTTCTGTGTATGCAGGGAATACCTTACCTTCAACTGAAGAACTTGTTGTGGAAAACTTTCTTAGTAACCAGGCAGATGAGGGGGAGAGACAAGCGGTTAAAGCAACATAAGCGCTCTGCTCTTGGCTGCTGCCAATACGTTTGGCTGCAGCACTGCCACCTATGAATCAATTTTCTCTACTCTGACGGCTATTAATCGGCCTCACAGGCTCTCCACCAAAGAAATGCACATTTCGTTATCTTGGCGTTTCAAAGGAAACGGGCGGGAATCATTAAACGAAAAATGTGTTTAAAAACAACGCCATAAAATACAGACCGTTACAGCTAATCTAAGAACTAACTTAATGTAACATTCAAGTTCTCTGTGTGCAAAATATGTCGGGACTGGGGCCTATTACATTACACAGTACAAGTATTTCAACCAAAATGAATAAAAAATGTGCTTCTTTTAAAATCGTTTAACAGCCAATTTTTTTTATTAATCTTACGTATACACACGTACACCATCTATTTTAAACCATCGGCGGGCCGGTCCCTCCTAGAAAATAGTTACCTCCTATCACCACGTTAACAGTTTTCTAGCTACTGATCTGCTGTACCGTAGCCGGAAAAGTGTATGCATAATCTACTCGGCTATGTACACACCACTACCTAATCTACAGAATTTTCCAACAATTTATAGAGCTATTATATTTCAAACTTAACTTAGGGTTTTCTAATTTTTAAAATATATTAAATACTATGTTCTCAGAGAAATAATTTTGATGGATCAGTTCTGAAAGACGACTTCATTCTGACTATATACCACAAAACTTAAGTGTCGGCATGAGTAGCTTTTATCACTTTTCGTGTTATTAGATGGCTACGTTTTACGTTACAATTTCTAACAAAGAAGCCAACAAATAAAAGGTGAAACTAGATATTGACACATTAGCTATACTGTAGGCTTACTGGCAAGGCGCTTACAATAACCGGTGGACTTCTTTTTTCTTATAGGCGACTTCCATTGCCTATTTTATTAGGGCGCCACTTCCGGACAAGAGCTTCTGTATTCAGGAACTGGATACGCCATGCATATGTGTGTTTTTTACGAGGTAAGTTCAAATTCCACAGCCTCCCCTCCCGCTTCCCGCAAATACTTTTCAATAAGCCGAAAGGCTTAAAAAGTAGCTGCGTTAATACTCTTCCTCAAACTAAAAGATTTCCCTTTTAATGTAAGTATGGGAACATTTTATGAGCTTTGACACAAACACTTTAATGAACTATCAATAAATTCAGTTATAGTTAAACATGGTTAATAGTGTTTATAGTTCTGGAGATAAAAATTGTATTTTGTAGAATATCACAAAACTAGCAATAATAACTCACTGGTCGTATTTCGTATCGAACGATACGTAAGTCATAAATATTAATGACGCAATTATTCATCCGTCTTCGTTAGTATTAAATAGGTCTACCGCCACAAAAATACAGGTTGAATATGAAAGAATACCCCAACTTTGAAAGTCTATAATATCAAAACCAAACAACCTACAACCTCGATTGACCAATCTAATGAACCGTGGAACCGTGAAGTATGTTTACCATATCGTTATGAATGCTCAATGTGACCACCACGAGCCTCCCGAAGACATCTACGCAATACACAAACTTGTTCCATACTCTTGTCAGAATATCCGGTGTTACAGTTTGGATGGTGCCCGTAATTCTCGTTTTGAGGTCGTCAATGTTAGCTGGCAATGGTGGACGAAACACATGATCCTTTATGTATACCCATAGAAAAAAACTGCATGGGGTAAGATCCGGGCTTCTTGGTGGTCAGTGATGAAGAGCCTGGTCACAAGTTGCTCCGCGACCAATCCAACGTTGCGGCAACATCTCGTTCAGGTATCCGCGAACAGCTAGGTGCTAATGGGGTGGCGCACCAACCTGCTGGAAAATGAAGTCTCCCGCCGCCTCTTCGAACTCAGGAAACAACCACTTTGCGAGCATGTCCAAATAAAGAATTCCAGTAACAGTGGGCTCGTGAAAAAAGAAAGGGCCGAAAACAGTATCTTTGGATACAGCGTAAAACATTTGCACTTTGGGGGAAGCGTACTGGTGTTCTGTCGTTTCATGTGGATGCTCCTGACCCCATATCCGCACGTTGTGCCGGTTCACCTTACCATTTTTAACAGCGAAAGTCAAGGATTCAAACTGAACCATGAAAGTAAATAATTAAGATTTAAAATCAATTTTTGCAGAACGCTACAGTTCCACTATTTTAACCGATGTATACACCGGCCTCCCGCACGACTAAGGTCAACAGGGTCCAAGTCGTGTGAAGCTAATCAGATAAACTTCGTGTCGCGTTCTGCAACGTAATAGGTATTAATTTTGCAGTGCATGCATAATTTTAGTGAAAGAAACCAGTTATGGCGGATAACTGTTAACACGCCAACACAAGAACACGACAAGCTTCGACTCCTACCTGCCCTAGGGCACAGTTTTAATTTACATGATTTTATTCCGAAAGCTCTGCAGTACGCCCACGAGAAAAAGAAAAAGTTGCTCCGGTGCTCTTCAACAAACGACGCTATACTCTGTCCACCACAACTTCACAAAAAATTCCAACTTCAAACATGCAAAAGTCGCCAGCGAAATTTTTTTCATCCGCCATATCGAGCTATAGTGATTCTCATGTCCAAAAATGTGCAGCTGCAACCAGATTATAGACTAGTGTCCACAAAAACCAAAACACGAAGAGAGTTGAACTGCATTATTTTCATATAGCATGTTTATAGGCGGTTCACGGTAAAATGAGCACTTTTGCAAGCCCTGATTAAGATATACTTGTACATGTGTTGTGTATTCTTCAATCTTATGTAAAATTAGCATTGCCATAGGCTTCATCACTATATTCATGCGTCGGTCAAACGAAACTGTGAAATTATTAGAAAAATAATTATTATACAAAACTGGTCATTTTTACTCGTTCGTGCACACAAACAAAAAAGCGAAAGAAATAGTTTAAGGCATCACAAATGGTTGCGTAACACTTTTTATTCGACTTTAAGATGTGGAACTACTTTCCAGTCATCATTGCCAACTTTACTGGACAAATGTCACTCAGTGCACCCATTAAAATATATACATACAGGGCAGTGACTTTTTCTAAGGTTAATTTCTAACGTGCTCACTTTATCGTGAACAGCCTTTACCTGACAGCACTGATAAAACTACATATTAGCATCCCAGACGGCCACCTACTTAACATTTGAACTGCGGTGCAGTGTGTTTGAAGGTCCAGTTTATTATATTTTTTATGGAAATCAGTACGCGTTCGGCCAAATGCTTATCTACGAAAATAAAAAACACTTCAGACTAGTCGTGTATGATACTTTCAATACATCAGTCATTTTGGAAAAACGATTTTAATACCGATTTTAATAGCTGAAAACAACTTTCTCTAACTGCTGTTTTTTCAAAATATACGAACCGGATTCATGCGAAACTAGATATATGCCGTAAGCTATACT